>JBAMAV010001167.1:0-1200000 GCA_037043315.1 Amiota communis | reverse complement strand
TAGGAGTTGGACGAAATCCAAACTCCAACAATGGCTGGATGACAAATCGCATCGCCATTGGGTTGAGGGTAGAGAGGCTAAAATCTTCATGCCAACTAGATCTCGCAAAAGACCACAGGAATTACTGGGACTGACGATGGACAGGTATTCGGATAGTTTCAGATTTCTTCACAGGATATTGCAGAGAAGTGAAACACCTACATAAAATGAGGATCAGTCACAGCGATCTGTGTAGACTATGTCAGGAAGAAGACTGTGAGGGCCTAATCTGGATCAGACTCTGCTACCTTGGAAACCAGTACTTGGAACCAGTTGAAATTGCAGTTTTGTCTTCGAAGAGGATTTTTTGGTATTTCTGATGAATACTAGAATCTCAGTGGAACTGTGATTACGGGGTTTGTCACAATAGGCTCACTTGAGGCCGCAGTGACAAGGTGTACTGGTTACAGCCCTTTCCCTAATCTTATCTAATCTAATGCATCGGGCGGTCAAGTTTTAATCGATTATCCTCGCTACGCTACTTTTTAAGAACTCCCACTCATGGTTCTATGCTCATTCAAAATTTAGTTGAATTCATTTGGACATCTACAACATGTTTTTAAATAAAACTAGATCCCCTCTTTCGATACGCCTCTGATTGAAATATATGTATGTGTTGTAGATATACGGAACGCACTTGTTTCTTTGCGACACAGTAAACTGCAATTTAGTTTGACTTGGTTTTGTGGTCAGGCACGCGCTCAAAATGGGTCATGGTGCATGTTTAGCGTGTTTCTTGTACTTCGTTTTTGCTCTTTAACTTTTTTTGTTTTTTCATTTTTGTATTAATTAAAATATGAGTCTGACTGAGTCTGTTTAAGAATAAGAAAAATTGGCAAAGTAACCTTTTTGTGTGCAGCCGACAAAAATTAAAAATCCGAAATGAAAAAAAAAATGTGAATAAATGCAGCCGTCAGTTGATGACAGCTGCCGGCGACGTTTTTAAGTAAGTAAGTAAGTAAGGGCGACACTAACGACGACGGACTGACTGAATGCGTCTGGCGGCTAAGCTAACTGACGATGGTGATTGGCAATTCAGTTTGTTTGGTAATAAATATTGGCGAATGTTTGTCACGTACTATGATCGCAAAAACGTCGCCGCCGCTGCTTAACTTGTTCTTTTCTGTTCTGTTCAGTTCAGGTCTGATCTGGTCTGTCCAGGTCTCTGATCTGGTCTGGTCTTTTGGTTTCATGTTACAGCTTGCCACGCGCCATCAGCGTATGAGTGATTGGTCTTAAGGCGCATATATACGATATTGTTGCTGTTGTAGTTACCTTTCGGATAAGCTGCTGGCGCTGATAGAAATGTCTGTATTCAATGGTGTCCATTAGTATAGAAGCAATCGAACAACTAACCACCACCAACAGCAGCTGCAGCTAAGCAAACGAACTAAGCTGACGACGCGTCTTACAATGATGATGACGAAAACGACAACGAATCTTATAGTTGCCATTGCCATAGCCATAGCATTCATTCATTGTGGGTTTTTAATAGGCGTCTTTAACAACTCGCCAACTTGGCGACGTCTGTTGTATGTATTCAATTTGATTGTTCTTAAGTTTTTTTGCACTCTTAATTATTATGATTCGCATTATTTGCTATCTTGTCTTGCCTTTGTAGTTTGCTCGATTTCTAGTTGCAATGCTTAACTATTTACAAACGTTCTTAGAAATTGCAGTCTACAATATCTTTGTATCTTTTAGTAACTTTGCACTTGATCTATTGATCTTCGTGTGTTCATGACGATGATGATGATGATGATGTTGTTCTATTCTGTTCTAAGAGAGACAGACCTTGATAGAAGTATAAACAACAGAAGCCCACACATTTAATCAATTGATTAAAACTTAAGATGAAATCAACTTTTATCCAATCATGGATGGGTGAATACATAGAAATTCTCATGTGTAAACCTATTAAAAATACCAATTATAAACAATTATAAAACCTACAATTATATAGAATCAATCAAAGGTATTGCAAAACTTTAAAAGAGCACAGATTTCTACAAATAACTTACATAGTGCAGAAGAAATCTTAGGTGGTTAATCAATATTTTCATATGGATTAAGAGAGCTGCTACATAAATTCATTGGAAAATGTTATTCACTCTTCTCTAGTGGATCTTTTATTTATCTTTTCAATCACACTGATTTTACTAAGGCATTCTCTTTCTATAAAGAAACACTATCTTATCTTAATAGAACCTCCATTTTTTTTTATATATAATTACTTGTAGTTATTGTTCCACTTCATATGTAATCTCTGTTACTATCTTAATGAACTGCCTTATATGACGACATTAATTTACACTGCTGCAAGTACAATACTTCTCAACTGCTAACAAATGCTTAAGTATCGAACGATCGACCACCATTTGCTAGCTGGCCTTTCTTAATAAGACGCTTTTTGATAAAATATTATCTATTTAGGCTTAGGCTATAATAATATCAACGCCTACAACAAAAACACAACTTACAACTAACAACTAACTACTACTATGCCTACCTGTTTGCCTTGTAGTTCAATGGCCCATTGGCGACTTGTTATTCTTAGTCTTATGTATTATTATATTGTATTATTGTTTTTGTTGGATCAGTTGCTGCCACACGCTTGTAGTACGCAGCAGTCAAGTCAAACACCTAAGCCAGCTTAAGCTGCTCAGCTTGAGAGTTGATCACTTCAGAGACTATTGCCGCCTTTACGCCTTTTGCCACAATTTATTATATGAACATCTACCGCTGCAGTCGAGTTGGAATGATTGGTTTTTTAGTTGGTGTTTCTTTTAAAGAATTCCACCAACCAGTTCTTTGTCGTGCTTACCACAAATGCGGAATTATGATTTGCTGCTAAAGCAGAACATGCCGTTTGGCTTTACAACGCCTTATTTGTAGTGTGACAACAACAACAATAATAACAATAATAATAATAATAAGCAATGTAGCAACAACAATTGTAGGTAGTTATGGTTGTTTCAGGCAAATCTGTTTCTTTATGTCTGTTTGTCTTAAGACATTTCAACACCGCCTTCTTCTAAATACTATAGTAATACTCGTACATAAGTACTACATGTATTTCAAATGACTAAGTTGAATTTTCTTCTATCATTTTAGAGATACACTATATCGAATGTCCTTCGATTTGGTTCCACTGGAGCGCGCCACTTGGGAGTCAACGCCAGCACAGATTGCAATGTGTCAGGCAAAAGGCCAGTCGGATCGGTTGTGTCGCAATTATGTGCGCGTTCTCCAAAGTTATGGTGAGAACCAATTGTATGCGTGTGGGACGTATGCCTTCAATCCAAAATGTTCATGGCGCCAGGTGAGTACCATAGTTAGCCACGACCACAACCACAAGACCACAACAATGATGGCGACGTCGTGGTCTAAACCGCATTCAAATGAATGTTGTTTTGATATTTTTATCATTTTTTTGTTTTTATGTCATTTTTATAGATGGAAAATCTAACAGTTACCAATTACGATAGCGGTGTGGGAAAATGCCCCTTTAATCCGCATTCAAATATTACAAGTCTGATGGCAAGCAATGGAAAGATGTTTGTTGGTACCGCTACTGATTTTATGGGCGGTGATGCAGCAATTATACGCACGGATGTACAACCAAATGTGGTAAGTGAACAACATCCTTTTACAGTATATTAACATTACTAATTTCACACTTCTTCTCCTTTCCTCATCTCATTATAGCCTGATTCCAATAAAATTATACGTACCAAACAATATAACAACAACTGGTTGAATAATCCACATTTTGTCGGTAGTTTTGAATCTGGTAATTTCATCTATTTCCTGTTTCGTGAATCGGCAGCAGAGTACACAAACTGTGGCAAGGTAAGAGGGCCTTCAATTGTTTTTTAAATAAAATATACTCAATTTCTTTTAAATTTTCCCACATCACACATCAGGCTATTTACTCTCGTATTGCTCGCGTTTGTAAGAATGATGTTGGCGGTGATCAATTTCTAAAGGATAATTGGACTTCATTCCTGAAGGCGCGTCTTAATTGCTCTCTACCTGGTGACTTTCCCTATTATTTTGATGAAATACAAGGCATGAGTTATGCAGAAGATGAGGATGTTCTATATGCTACGTTTACAACAACAGGGTAAGCGGAATTTATCACGGATTTAACCTAATGAAATCTATAAACAATATTTTGTTTCCAATTTATCCACAGTGACAGCATCTTTGGTTCTGCAGTCTGTGCCTTTAATATTAATTCCATAAATGCCGCCTTCGATGGTGCATTCAAACATCAAGAACACACAGACTCTGCTTGGAAGTCAGTTTCACCCAGCTATCGTAGTCAATTTCAATGTGAAACACCACCTGTACACAATCGATATAAGCATTTGTTGGAATCATCGCGTTATCAACTCATGGATCAATCTGTTCAGCCTATAACTTCTCAACCACTCTATTACTCAAAAATGGAACGTTTCAAGCATATTGCTCTCAATACATTGTACACTAAGACAGAAAAGATGCATATACTGTTTGTTTCAACAAATGAGAATCTTATCAAGAAATTATCTGTGAAGTATCCTAATAATTCAGCGTCCGTAAAGCAGAATGCACAGACATGTCTCATAGAAGTTTGGCAGTCGGATGACACTGGAGGCATGGCCAAACTTCTTAAAATGGAGTATCTAAAGGAAACTGAGTCATTGTATTTGGGCACAGATCTGGCCTTGGCAAGTATACCTGCCCAGCATTGTAATCGTCATGTTTCGCAATCAAGTTGTCTAAATGCAATGGATCCCTATTGTGGCTGGAATGAGTTAATTGAACGTTGCACAACGCAGGAATTGGGTGGAGCACAATTAAGTAACTATTGGTTACAACCAGCAGAGTTGAGTTGCCCCATACTAACAGCACCCATTGATGGTGCCTGGTCAACGTGGTCTAATTGGAATAAGTGTAAGAAACATGGTGAGTCAGATACCGATTGCATGTGTCGTACACGTGAATGCAACAATCCACAGCCGCAGAATGGTGGCAAGTCTTGTGCTGGTATTACAACAGAAGTCACTAATTGTACAGTGCATGGAGGCTGGACTGAATGGTCTAGTTGGTCACCTTGCACACAGACCTGTGGAATGGCAGTAAAGATTCGTCGGCGTACATGTGGCAATCCAAAGCCAGCATTTGGTGGTCGCACTTGTGTAGGTTCAGAGCAAGATGATGATTACTGTAGACACTTGCCACCATGTCCGTCTCCATCTGTAGACGGCGGTTGGGGTCCTTGGGGCGAGTGGAGTGAATGCAGTGCAACATGTGGTGGTGGTTTCCGCATAAGACGTCGGGAATGTAATGATCCTTTGCCAGCAAATGGTGGCCTTGATTGTCCTAGTTGTAAAATTGATTATGAAGATTGTAATATGCACAGTTGTAAGGAGGTCAAAAAATTAAGCGCCTGGACTCCTTGGTTAGTGCAGTTAAATGATAGCCGTGACAGTAGTCATAGTGATAGTAATACTGAAACGACTCATGTGGAGCGCCGTTTTCGTTATGCTTGTCGAGCAACAACAGCAGATGAGGGTTCTGTGCGCATAAATTTGGCCAAGGAAGAAACACGTATTTGTCGCGTGGATGGTAGTTGTCAGAGACATGGTGAACACGCTGCTTGGTCAGAGAATGAGAGCGAAACGGCCGGCGAATGGGGTCCATGCAATGTCACCTGTGGTGGAGGAGTACAACATCGTGTTCACGAGAGCAAACATCGCGGGCGTCATGTACAAAGTCGCGCATGTAATTTAAAGCCATGCAACGATCAGGATAACAATATAAATGAGGTGATCGGATCGCATGATTGGAGCTGTTGGACTGATTGGAGTCCGTGCTCTGTAAGTTGTGGCATTGGTTTGCGACGACGCACAAGAAAATGTCTGGGTGGTCATGATAAATTATGCAATGGACGCGCTATTGATGAAGAAAAATGTGAAATGACACCATGCGAAGGTAAATTAGATGAGTTATTTGTTCAATTCAATTGATATGTTATAAATTTGTGTGTTCTTGATAGATTTCCTTGGTTGGAGCACTTGGAGCGAATGGTCAGAATGTTCAAGCGATGGCATACGGTTTCGCCATCGTAAATGTGTTGTTGAAAGTCCAGCATCGAGTGAGTGTCGTGGTCCTGAGTTTGAAAAAACTGCATGCGTGCCTGGCGAATGTGAAGGTATGCCCTGTATTCATACATAGTTTACTTTCAGACATATCTAAATTTCCTTCATATTTATAGGCACACAATATGCTTCGAGCGGCTCACTTGCTGGCATCATAAGCGGTGTCTTACTGATCTATGCTATAACATGTTATCTTGTTTTCTGGTTTACACGAAAACATTATACTTCCAGTAATGTCATTGCTTTGGATAAAAATAATACCCCAGCAGCCAATTTTGATGCATATCCAAATCAATATTCTAGTTTGCCAACAAAGGATGTAAGTTATAATAATCTTAATAAGTATAATTTTGTAATTAAAATTTATTTTTTTCTATATCATCCTAGTACTATGATGTACGTCCAAAAGTCAAGCGTCAATCCAGTTTCAATATGTGCTCTCCCTCGAAAAACAACAGCAACATGGGTACTCTGAATCGCAACAATATGAACCACAATCATACACCCAAAGTACTAGCGAAAACCTTCAATGACTGCGAAGCGGGCACCCTAAAACGTAATTCTGCACTGAATAATTATCGCACTAACATTGATGATGAAAAATTCTAAGGTGCCAGTGGCATCGATCAATCCCATGTCCCCATCTCTATGGTATTCTACTATCCATTAACCATTTATACATATAACACTGTGCCATTTACAAATGCCTTCGGAAGTCTGTTAATCAATTATTATTATTTGTTTTATACTACTACTACTAGTGTACGTGTATATCGAACGAATATAAAAATTGTAAATGTTTATTCTTTTGCATGCCACTAAGAAAGCAGCAGCATGTGAATTTCTAACAAGTTCCTGACTCATATTGAGTTTTTTTATATATGTAATTTAATTTACAATAGTATAAATTAATTATATTTATCTAGGTTAAAATAAAATTACAACATACGTAAATATTGTTCGGTTTCATCATACTTTATACAAAAAAGCAAAAGCATAGACTGATGATTGCGTTTTTTAGTTTACAACAAATTGTTTCGGTTTTTTCAATTTTTTGTTAAAGAAAAATTGCATCCAAATTTGTTTTTAGGGTTTTTTTTTTTTTTTTTGTTTATGTGTAAATTATTAACAAAAGTATTGTAAATAAATTTAAGATAGTTTTAGACAACGAACAAGTGAAACGAAAATAAAGTAATTTTACTAACAGAATTTCATGCATTTTTAATAAACGCAAAATTAAAATATGTTATTATGTTGTCATATTCTTTAAGGAAAAGTCGCAGTAAATTATGAAATCTTTCAATGAAGAAATTTCCAATATGTCAACATTATTCCTATCGATCATATTTTGATTACATGAATAAGTTAAAATATTTACTCCATGGAAAATCTCGTTTTATCTGCATACTATTCAAATCCAGTTTGGCGCAAATATTTTTTCCACAATATCGATTGGGGTTTTTTTTATACACTTCTATAATAATGTGACAAAAGCTTAGGAAGCTGGACTGGGTCCTCCGCCTTTCAATAATTTGCTATATCCCAGGAACCAAATACACACAATGCAGCTATCTGGAGGCAAATTGCTGGAATATTAAGTTTCCCCCAATCTGAAGGCAATCAAATGCACATAGTGCAGCTCCCTATATTGCTATAAATTCTTATTTTATTAGTTCCTCGGAATTAATTAATTGGTGGTGCCAAAACAAGGCTCAAGGTGTGATTGTCTAAAATTCCCTGTAACATAAATGCTGGCGGTAATATTGGTAATCATTATAGGTTTTTGCTAAAAATCTAATACGGGAAAACCATTGCAATCTGCCATGGTTAATGGCAATTCCTTGCATTAATATAAACAGATTAAATTTTACAATAAACTGAATTATCACCAAAATGAAGAAATTGTTACTACATTACATTGACTTGATTCACACACCATGAAATGGACCACAACATTTTTGACATTCACATTTTTTATGACAAATTAACAAAGAAGTTCACTGCTGTGACTGTTGGTTGGTCTCTAGTGTGTTGTGATGGAGTCATATTTATCTATCGCCCGGATAGCTTTATCATGGTCAATTATTTATGTAAAATGTGATGTGCCCGTTGAGCATAAGCTTAAAGCCTTAGCCACAACAAACACTTTCATTCTCCGATCGACCAATATCATTCCATGCATTTTATCGACGAATTCTGGCGTGACCACCCCTTCTGGTTATCAAACACAAACTAACGCAGTTTGTTCAAAATTTGAGAGTAGTCTATAATTAGATGGTAATTGACAGAAGCAGTGTTGCATTTCAAGTTAATACGCATCAAATTCGAAAAGTCACTGACTGATCTAACTTTCCTCGTAAAATAGATTAACTTTCAATGGAACTTTTTATGTATTCTTTTATACTGAAGTCAAAAGTTTTTCCTGCATACAAACAGTCGACGATAATAGTCGCTGAAAAACCGCGTTCAAATCGCCTGAATTGGCTTTGACTAAAAAGTCAACTATCTATGGTACATAAAAAACCATTGCATACTGTCAGGGTTAAATGCAAATTGATTGTTATAATACATACAAATAGAATAATACAAATTCATTTAAAAGAAAACCGAAATTTTGATTTATCAACCAAATTACAAATGAACAAATTACTATCCCTTGTGAAAGTAGCCTCACTTTTCCAAAATTTCCAAGAGTTTATTATAATTTTCTTTTTGCCACATAGAATCGACTTACGTATTTACCCATCATGAATAGAATATATCAAGAAGACGGATAATTTGACATGATTTTATCTAAGTTTATGAATAGAAAAAAAGAAAAGTTGTCATTTTCAAACAATTTAAAACTAGGATTTGAATTTCCAGGTTAATTACCGTTAATAATTATTTTCTATCCCAAAAAAAATTATCAAAAATGGCTAAAATGGCCATTTTTTGACCTTTTAGGCTTCATTTACCAAAAATCCTGACGTGATGGAGCATTTTGAAGGTCAGATTCGTTTTCAGCGCATAAAAAACTACAAGAAACAAGTACAGCCATTCTAGAAACTCACCCTCGCAGGACTGTGTAATAAATGGTTATTTGGTATGATTATTATGTTTAAAATTTATGAATTTTCTGTCAAAATAAATACCTATGAGTGCCGTCAGATATGTATGTTGTCCGGAAACAATAGCCACATTTCGTAAAATTCCAATTTTTAATCTAGGAAATTTAAAAGGTTTTCTTTATGATTTGCTCTAAGCTTTGCTACTAACATATGTAATACATACAAGGTATTCGTACAAGTTCGATCATACTCGTTGCAGTTCTCTGATATGTATAATAATCCAATAATAACACTGGTCGACAAAAAATGAGTATTTTTCTGATTCAAGCTCGGACCCGGCCTATCTTATATCGTGCGCGCGCAGTTAAAAAAGTTGTGCTACATCAAAATTTACAACTGAAGGTTCAGGCTTCCGTTTAAGGCTAGGTAGAAGTTTCCATCACCTCAGGTTCATCCACTACATTTGGTCAAAAATGTTCAAAAACACGTTTTTTTGACTCTTTGAACTAATCTTTCTCAAAATCTTGACGTGATGAAAACTTTTTAAGGTCAGATTCGTATTCAGCGATGAAAAATCTATAAGATAGGCCGGGTCCGATGTTTGAATCATTTTCAGTGTCGACCTGTGTAATTTCAAATTGGTCATGTATGGGCTAGAAAATAATGTGTAAACTTTCATGCAAGCATAAAAGTATGCAATACATATTGAGAAATAAAAATTATACAAATTACAGATTAAATTTCAATTGCGTTGGCTCTTAAACAGTTGGAATAAATGGTCCTTAAAAAATAAAGTGCACATTTACAAAGCAATAATTGTTCTTGCTTGGCGATACGGTTTGCAGGTGTACGGCATAGCAGCGAAATATCTCGAAAGTCAGAGTATTGCAGGGCCGTGGTTTAAGCTAACGGCGGATCTTAAGACGAACTCAGGGGTTCCTAAGATTGGTGATATAATTAATCGTCAAGCCAAGGAGTTTTTTTTTGGAGCGATTGAAAAATCACAAATAAATTAACCAGGCGTCTGTTAAAGCGACGCATAATGGGAGGAAACAGGGTGGTGAGACGGCTGTGGACCTCTCTATTAGATCCTTTTAATCCTACCACGAAACACAGAATTTATTGTATGTATTAGGAGCCTCAATAAAGAACTTTTGAATACCACAAAGTTTAAATTTGAAAATAAAATCTTACTCGTTTTAAAATTTCAATATCAAATTTTTTAAAAATTTTCTAAAACTTTCTCCTTTGATATAAAAAAATTCAAATATATTCTCATAACAATGAAGATGATATCATTTTTCTTCCTTCAAAATTGAAATGGTTTAAAGCATCATTAATATTCTTGATATTTAAGTGCTTTCCCACAATACAAAATATGTCAATAAAATAGTCCATGAAGCTGCCGAAAAGAAAGATATTATTCAAACTTACAACAATCTCCTCTTCACACAGAATTTTCTCCTGTCTTCCTTTCAAATAAGATTTCCATACAATTAAGTAATCATAAAACACCCCGCAATATACATAGAAAAAAAAAAACTGAATAAGGAAAGAAATTCTTCAATTTGAAAAATGTCACTAGAGGTTTTTAATCACTGCGCAGGCGTAGATTCAATCAGTGTCAAAAAGTGTCAGGAATCATTCATGTTTAGTCAACGATTTAAATAAAAAATATGTATAAAAGTGAGATCGATTCATCCCCCCGCCGAAGATCAAGAAAAGTTTTATGAAATTAAACGAGCAAAAGAAAAATATGTTGAAATTGAAACAGTTGCCTCAAAATATCATAAATGAAGACACGAAGTCAGTGCGCACTGATGTAATGCAAGCCATGCATGCAACTACAAATTCACGTAATACAAACATGATACGTGTATCTTTTGGATACAGTTACACATGTGCATACTCAACTCAACTTGAGCCGAGTCGAGCTGAATCAGAGAAGTTGGAGTCGGAATCGAAGTCTGAAAGGTGAATAAACTCAATGGTGATCGCTCACTCGCTTGTTCGCTTGTTATCCTGTTGTCGTTTAATATCAACGCATGAAAAATTAGTACGCTTCCGTTGCAACTTCTTCCTTGTCTACATCTATCTATCTACATACATACATAGTGAATATCTCTGCCATGCGTATCCAAACAGAGTTTAATGACCTTTTGTAAAAGAAAAAAAAAACTATAACACACATATTGTAGAATAGAGGAATGCCGATCAGATTATCCTGTACTTGAAGTAGAGAACAATTAATAGTGCTAATTTGAAAGTGTCATTGACTTTTTAAGTGGCATTGTATGGTATACGAATATAGTGACCGAAAAGGTACAGTTAAAACAAATAGTATTACAAGCCAATCATTCAATCAATCAACAACATTTTATATTTGTTAATCAAAATTCAAATTTAATTAGATTTGTGAGTTCTTCCATAAACATTTCCAAATAACCTTTTTCTGTTGACATCTCTAACATAAAATTTGTGGCTTGGTTATTGTCTCTCAATGTTACGTGTATCAAGAAAAAAAACTCATAAACATTTTTACGATCACTTCTAACAGTAGCTCACTCGACTTGTCATAAGTTTTGCCTTCATTCGTCCCACTCCTACTATTCTAAAGTGTTTGTTGGAAACACAAATTGCGGTGATTAACTGCAATTTTAGATTGTGGGTGTATAATGTCATTGTGAGCATTTACTCTTAAAGAACCATAAAATTACTGCATTTATTTTACTTAATTGTAAATTTCAGTTGATTCAAAACTACAGGAAATCTTTTAAAATGTTTAACATTTTTGGACTCAAATTAGATGTGAATTGGAATTTGGGAACTTTGTTGTAATATAAATGAGATTCAGTTAAAAAAGAAGTTCTTTATTGTGGACTGAACTTACAGACAATATTTAGATCTAAAAATGTATACTGTCATTTGGGGGGTACTGTGTGTGTCTTCTTCGAAATAATTGTACAAAATAAAAAATGAAATACTCAATTCAAATTTAACGAAGCGAACGACATATTAGCGCGCCAATGAAACATTTTTACAATTTGAAAAATGCAATGCAAAACTTAGAAAATACTAAGCAAATTAAAATAGATTTGGCGGAACTCGAAACCGCACAGCTAAGGATTGAGATTGAGAAGCAAGCACTAAAAAAATACAATAAATAGACAATCTAAAAGGGGACTTACACATACATATACATACTTGTATAGCGAGAACATACTAAAATTTGAAATAGACACGAGTTCGCAGGGTGTAGAGCGGAGCGGCGCGAGTGAAAGACCGCTGATTTTTTATTTCTTTTTCAAAGTTTTTCGTGCATTACAATTTTGGGGTAAACTAGACTATGGTTGATGTCGACTGGAATCTAATGGGGCAGCAGCGGCGAGTAAGAATGAGTGAGTGACTGACTAACTAACTAACGAACAAACGAAAGATCCAACAGACAAAGTGACTAAGGCAACTATTTTTAGGATTTGACACTTTGACGTTCGGCAACGTAGACTTTGTCAGTGCAGCAGCAATAGCAGCATCAGCAACCAACATTGCTTGAGGATGCAGCAAAGACAACGGCAACAGGCGAAGCTACTATAGCAAATGTGTTGCATACCGCGCTGTCTATTTACCACTCAGCTTTGTTGCTTGTATGTGCATCTAAGGGTTGCGTCTTCACTGACGATGATGATGCTGCTGATGGTGATGTTGATGTTGATGATGCTGTTACTACAGCAACAGAGATCAGCAGATATTGCTCCTTGTCTGCTGCTGTTGATGCTGATGTTTGAAAAACCGATTTCAATTCAATTGCATTCCAGAAGCGCGCGCATACGGTAACGATTTTGATTACGGAATATATCGTATCGAATCGAATCGAAACGCATCTCATCACATCGCATTGCTTTGAATTGAACATTAATATATAACGAATACCAATCCATCAAATGCGGATACGCGTGCATCCATTCATATATATTTATATCTAATTATTTTTTTTATGTCGAAAACTCAACCAAATTGAAGTAAATTGTGAAATTGTGTAGTGAAAATTATCATTATCATTTGCCTTGGATTATCAGTGAAAGTGTGGCGAATAAGAGAGAATCATAAAAGAAAATTACAAAATAATAAAATTATCAATTTGTTCAAAATTATGCTTTAAAAAATAAACAAAACAAATACATAATGTGAATGCGAATGATCATGAGATAAATGTTGATCGATTGAATGAAAAACAATTCCAAAAAACATAAAACTTATTTGTGTTATTTGTGTTCCTACAAAAAAAAATATTAAATGATTTAAATAAAGAGAAAGTGATTTTATGCATTAAAAAGTTCCTGCAAAAATAAATAATAATTATATATAACAAATATATACGTGTATATACACTTATGCAATTAAATAACTTCATAGAACTTGAAATTTAATTGTGAGAGTATTAATCATCAAATTTTTAAGGTAAATTCTACAGAAATAGATTAAACATTTCTTATCAGAAAGAAGTCATTAATAAATAGTAAAATGGGACTTCAAAGCAACTATCAAGACATTTATTTATATCGCAGACAATAAAAAAACCCCCCCTTAAAAATAATTTATTTATTTTAAAATTTCTTTTAGAAACTTTCACTTAAAAATTTGCACACAATAAAGTCCAAATACTTAGTAAAAAGAACCCGCCCAAAGCATTCAAATAATTGTCACCAACCAACAAAAAAAAAAAAAAGCATCTTCCAATCAACGCACACATATCTTTTGGCAATGACATGAAAATAAAACGCAATTCAATTAAAAACGGAAACAAGATAAAAAATCTTTTAAAATACATTTAAAATGTGCGTTCCTTTCAATTTAATTTCACTTTCAACATCATCAAAAGATACAACAAAAGCCCAAAAAAAAAAAACAAAAACAAAAAAATAAATAGAAATGCTAGCAAAAAGAAGATCTCCAAATCGACAAAGATACAAAACAAAAAAGAATAGTGACAGAATGCACAAGTTCAAAATTCTCACAGACATAGTCATCAAGAATAGTAGCAGCAGCAACAGCTAAAAGTAAGCAGACAAACTCAAGCAGATACAACAGAAACAAATAAGTATACACAAAGATACTACAAATAGACTACGACGGACGATGTGCAAGCGAAGGCAATAAACTTCAACGAAAGTAGTTTAATGCAGTTTGCTGGGGATCCTGGCCTCGTCCCATGTAGTATTTGTCGACAGCGACGACGCCAAACGACGACAGCGGCAGTGGCATCCAACAGCAGCAACAATAGGCAATGTTAGCGTCAGGCCTAGCCGAAAAGATATTTTCCTGTTTTGGCACACGACTTTGTCTTTGCGCTCGTGTTTAGTTTCTATCTTTGTTTCCTAGATTCTTCCTCCTCTCGATATCAATTTTTGTATTTGTATTTATCTATTTTTGGCTTTGAAGCATTTTTTTCTTTTGCTTTGGCATGTGTACGTGCGCTTATGGTATAAACACGAGAATATGTGCGTTTGTGTATCTGTGTGTTTATCATCGCCTCAAGTAATTTGTTGCATTAGTTTAAGATAAAGTACACTGTGCAATATCACATTTAAATATTGGTCAAAATACATATAAATTAGAAATACAAATTATTCAAAAACAAAATAAAGTACAATTAAGATTTGAGAAGATGTTCAAATGCCTGATTTTAAATATTATGAAGACTTTGATATTACCGACAAAGCAACCAGATTACATTACAGACCTGAGTGGTTCTGACAAAGCTTTTATAGGTATAAGTCTCATTGTATAAACTTTCATCAATTATCCATCAAATATTTATTTTATGCCACACAAACAGTTTTGGAAATCCATATAATTTAACACAGGATAGACTACAACAAAATATGTAGTTAATAATGGTTGGTCACGTAACTACTCCATTTAGCTATGTCAATTTATTCAGAGGAATTTGTTGATATGATATATACAGTTCCCAAACAACTCAGCCGCTCACATTAAAATATTTCTATGAAATAAATTTTACAATACTTGTACTAGGATTGAGACAACTCTTGTTTATATTGCTCACAATAGGGGAACCGAAAGCATCATGCCAAGTATATTTTCAAATTGGAGGCAAATACATAAGTGAATGGAAAGACTTAGCATGTCAAAATGTATTCCCGTAGATAGAATTAAAGGTCTCATAAAAAAGTAAACTTAGTGAAAATCTGGGGACATTGGAGAAGGGGTGAATTCTAATATTTAATAGAGCGCCCACCACGGAATATTAACTTTGGGATAGAGTGCAGCATAAATGGAATAATATGTATTCCCAGTGCTTATATTCACAAAGCGGTAGGAAATATATACTAATATTAAAAACAAAAGATTTTGGACCCAACCTAAAAAAAAAAAAAGATCACATAGGTGTTGTGGGACACCCGTAAAGAATGATATTTTATTAAACATTATAGAGAATGAACAAATTTGAGGAAAATTCGTATTTTTGATTCCACTCGCGATAAACAATTTTCAGAATTTGACCAGTAAACAGCTGGTAATTGCACAAAACAATTTTAAGAAATAAATATGACTGACTCTGAACGGGGGGGTTGAACATTTAATGTATGCACTACGAATCGATACTTAACACGATGAAGCACCGACTGCACTTTCCTAAAACGATTTTTGAACGCACAAAGTGTAAAAAAGTAACACACAGAATGTGAAAAACTGAAATCTGACAATTATTACTGTGACACTTTTTGTGAGTTTACTACTGTCAGAACGTTCATAAAAGAGCTTCGACATGAATAAAAAAAAAGAAAAAAACCAGTACTTACGGTGTCCCCAACCCATCGAAATAGTTACACATTGCTTAATTTTGGTGATCGCAAAACCAGCGTTCACTTATAACATGTGCAAAATTGCAAGCTTTGCTCTAACAAAAACATTTTAAAACAAAATAAAAAACCGACTTCAAGTAGCGCAAAAGGAACGCGCATTATTAAAGATTTCTTGATCAAATTTTTATGGGACCACATATCAAGCACCGGCTTTCAAATACAAAAATAATCATCAAAATCGGTTCACCTGAAAAATAGTTCTGAGGTAACAAACAGACAACTACTAGTCAGATCTTAATCAAATTGACAAGCACCAGCTTTCCAATAAAAAAGAATCATCACAAACGGTTCACCTAGAAAGAAGTTCTGAGATAACATACATACAAAAAAAGAAAAAAAAAAATTAGATCATGATGAACAAAATGTGCATAATTATGTTTTTTATTTTTTACTATCTTACCTGTTTCATTTTTAACTAATATGACTTTGGGAATCATTTGCTCAAACTCTAAGGAATATCTGGTATTTTTTTTTTAGTACAATAATTTTTCATTCAGCTGTAAAAATCACGAACATTTTCTCATTTTGGCTTACCACTGTATGTCCAGCACTTCCCAGTAAAATCAATGTATGAATGGTGGTTCAAAAAAGTTTAAGGTAACAAATCAATTTGTTACTAAATCGTATCACAAAAAAATATTAAATATGCCTAGGAATATATAGCATGGTACACTTCCAATATACAAAAGAAGTTCTACAGTCTTTGAACTGGAATACAAAAAAATTTTGTTTACCAATTTGCTTCTTAATAAATTGAAAAAAATCGCAACCACTATCTATGTATATGTTGCATAATGACAGTATATTAATTCTATCTAACCTTCTCTCTAACCATTCTTTCTTTATCTTTCCCTTCAACACTCTTTCCCACTGACTTATAATTTTCCTAAATTTTATTAGCTAAATGCTCCTTTTATTTATTTTTTGTAAAATATTTACATACTCATGGGACACCGAAATTCTTCACATTGATTAGGACCCATGATATGTTTAGAAGAATTTAGTTTTGAACTAATTTAGTGTATCACATAAACATGTCAGACTTGGATACAGTATTATGGTATTTTTGCCAATGTAAACTGACAAACATTGAATGCCAAACAAAATAAAAATCAAATCGATTCATGTGAAAAAAAACAACTAAATAAAAATAATACAAAAAAAAATACCATAGAAGAAAAATCCACATAAACAAATTCTGCTAAACAATGTTTATTTAAAACATTCAGCAAATCGGAGAAAAAAAACCTATACAAAGTATAATAGTTAACACTATAGAGGATAACATACAGATAGAACAAATAGATGCTTTTTCCCCTATTGTAAAACGTTAGTTTTCCCCAATTGCCAAATGAGTAGCAAACGTTTGACGGTGACGAAGACTATAAATATGAGTTCATGTGCCTGTGTGGAATCAAACTAAAAATAGTTTAGTCCAACAACAGACACTCATAGATACGCAATCTTTTATAGCGACACCTACTTGAGATAGAATACTCGCTGTTGTTGTTGTTGTTGCGCAGCTCATAGATACAAGACAGTGTCAGCGTCAACAGCAACGGTAACGGTGAAGTCAACATCAACGCCGACGCAACTATAAAACGTCAAAAGTGCGACGACATTGCATCTTGGCAGTGAAAATGCATATATACACAGATACAATCATACATAGATGTACTAAGCGTGAAGAGAATATTGCATTTAATAACTTCACACACAAGAACGCACGAGAAGAAGATTGTACGATTGTACGTCTGTCAGTCTGTCTGTCTGTATCTGTATCTAAACACAAACATACATTACGTTAGTTGTGAAGTTCTTTGCACTGTAGTTGACTGACACAAATGCGCATCTGCCGGCAGCCGGCAGATAAAATCGTTGCAGGGGGTTCTTCAAAAAGTACGATGCGCGATACTTTTCTATCTTTTTGGGGGGAAAATCATTATTACTTGTGTGCGTATGCTATTGCGTGTGTGTCTATCGTTTGGGGACTTCCGTCTGCAGCCAGCAACGCGTGCTGAATATTGTTGTTGTTGCTGTTGTTGATATTATTGTGGTTATTGTTTTTGTTTTTCGTGTTGTTGCTGCTGATGCTTCTTTTGCTTACGTTATGTTATATGTAGTAGTAGTTCTATCTTTTGCTGCTCAAACGTTATAAGATACTACATGAAGCATGTGTGAACTTCAAGATTTATGTTGAAGTATTTGAGCTAAAGCGTTGTCTTCATCGTCTTCATGTTGAAGTTGTGTTTGTTGTTGGTGTTATCGTTGTCTTCAGTCAATGCTTCATGGGTATTTTAGGCATTAAGTGGCATTAAGCTACACCTCGCAATAGGGGAGGAAGGTATATGACTACACTGAATCGACTTGTAATTTACAAGCTTCAGATACATATCACTGTGTTCTGTTGTGTTATATCTAATAGCTTTAGCCTAAGTAAATGCTACTCATATCCGTTGCACAACACAACACAATCACATATATCATCTATCATAGATACTTTAAATAATATGTTATACTTCATTTTGTATAATTTTATGACTTTTTCTTGATTTGTCGCATTATAACTACAATAACTTCCGTTTACTCTTTCCCCACTCTGTGTCACACGGAATTTTCTTGCAGCTCTCACGATGTACAGTCCTCCTAATCAATCGATGTCATACCAACAACAAAATATAGACATTTCCTATGCAACGGAGTGTAAAACAGATCATGCCAATGATGATTCAACGGATATTCATTTTCAACACATTTACAATGACTTGAGCTATCAATCTACGCCAGCTCTGGCCATTCAAAGCTCTCAGACTCAGACCTCACAGACTGGTATCATTTATGGTTTTCGGACACGTCATTTGTCCTGTATCGAAGAGAATGATTCGGATTCATTGCATTCATCATCAATACCACGATCCTATGAAATGATGATGAAGGATGCCGATGAAACATTTAAGAAACTCACGGTTGAAAATAATGAAGGTGATGGTGTAAAATGGCGCAAAGATTATGACTGCCAGGATGAAATTACCATGATTGATGAATCGCGTCTCTATGATGTAGACTATCTTGACGAGATAAACGATTGCAATGGTTTAATGACGACTTCAATGATGACGACGACTGCCATAACTTCTGACATAGAGGATTCCGGAAATGGCGAAGAATATTGGAACAGTCTAGTTTCTGAGCCAATGCATCATCGCAATACACAATCTTTTAATCGTAATGATATCATGATGACATCGTGTTATGGTACTCTTAACAATTCTTTTGGCAGTGAAATGTCTGGGCCACCAGGGTATAGTGAGCCTTTAGTAAATCAAAATGCGGCTTCGGTTCCAGCTGAACCTGTCACACCCGTAAAACAGAAGGCCCAAGAACCTATATATGCTACACCTGATAAGAGACGTGAAGCAAATCGTAGCTTTGATTCCTCATGTCAATCACAAACTAGTTCGATTTATGGTGGTTCAATGACATCATCACTTGATTTAAAATATATGAGTGGATCAATGTTAGGTGGTGGCGGTGGTAGTGGAATTGGAATGATTTCCAGCGGTGGCATTAGTGGCACAAGTACAATGCGCAGCAATTCAGTACCACCCATGGATTCATCTTTATTAATATCAGGCGATGGCTCTAAGCTTGACTGGAGCTCGGTTAGTGTCAGTGCCATGCTGGATAGTGGTGGAGGCAATCCAGCTGAAGAATTGAATGAGGAAATGGCAGCTAAATGTTTAAGTGCCGCAGAAAATGGTAAGTTTTAATACCTTTAATTTCTATTTTTTAATTTAATTTGAAGCATTTATTTAATATGAATTAAGTCTGAGAATGTTAAGTTAGGTTATGCGAGTTAGCCCAGAAGTATTAAGGCCCATTGTTATGCTTGATAAAATGTGAAAGGGTACGGGGGCTATTAGGGGTGAGGGGTAATCGACTACTGTCCAAGGTTGGTCCAAGAGATTTCGCTCTTTTCCTAAAACTAACCTGAGGAGCCCATAAACAGAGACAGGTCCCCCAAAAGGACATTTCACCAAACTACCCAACTCATCGAAGAACAGCAGAGCAATCGCCAGAGTGTTCTAGCGACAGTACTGCCACACTTATTAGCCCACTGCCTGCAAGATCTCTGGTTTTCGCTTCCTGGCAATAGATTATATCCTGTGAAGGTCTGTAAATATCGGCAACTGCTTAAGAAACAGTAAGCGCTGAGACTTTCTTAGCACACTCCTCCGCCATCTCATTACCTTTCATACCGGAGTGACCCGGCACCCAGATAAGCGTGATAGTGTGTTGCCGAGCTTGATTAAGAGCTTCTACCTTAATACCTATGATTTTGCTCTTGAAGCTGTAGGCCGACAGAGCCTTGATAGCGGCCTGTCTATCAACATAAATCGATATGTGCCTTGGGGTCTCCCCAAAGCATTAATTAACTTTGCTGCCTGCCAGACCGCGTAGATTTCTGTCTGGAACACGCTGCACTAGTCACGTAGACGATATGGTAGCTGATCTGTTAGATTCTCCGAGAAGAGGACTGCACCTATACCGTCTACCGTCCTGGAGCCGTCGGTATAAATTGAAAGCTCGTCCCATCCAATGAGGTTACCCCGCTTCCAATCATCTTTACCCGGGAATCTTGTTTTGAAGTTGTCATCCCATTTTTGTGCTGGCACACAGTATTCACATACTTAACCATCAGCTTGAGTTCCCAGTTCTTGTACGATAACGCTGCGGCCTTTGACACAGGGATTAAGAAGATGCAGCTCCCGGAGTCTGACTGCAGTTCTAGCCGCTACGTACTTGAGACATGTGCCATAAAGTTCTATGAATCTGATATTGAATTTTTCATTAGCCCAGGGAACAAAGATTTAGGATGTTTTATTTTCCTGCCTTGTTATTACAACTTGAAAACCTCATTAATGACCGACCAGTGAAAGCATCCAATCAATTTTTCACATGGTTAAACGAATAAGTCATGCTCATAAATCACACACGATGCGAAATCATATGCCAAACTTTAAATGCAATTTATACCGTAAAAAATGTGAGTGAAAATTCACATTGACAGTTTCTAATAATAAAAGAAAAAACAGCTAAAGATTTATGAATTTATGACTTCTCTAATTTAAAAATAATCAATAAGAAAATGTGAATTGAATGATTGAAGAAAAAGAAAAGAAAAAACCACAACAATCGAAAGAAGTCAATAAGAAATGAAATAAAAATTTCAACAAATTGCCAAATCAAAAGTTAAAGTGCAATGTCACAGTAATTTAGCAGATACGATGCACATACGTATATAGAAAAATGCATAAAAATTCGAAGAAAAAATAATAATATAAATTGGTTAAATAAATGTTGATATGCGAAAGGTTACTCTGCATGCATGCAGTGGTTTGTATCTTTCACTTTGGTAGGAGTTAAGTGAAGAGTCATAAGTATATTTTTTTGCATTGTTATGAAATAAAAGATACAAAGTGCATGAGAAATGGCATGAAACGGAAATGAAAAATTCATGGTTAACAAGCTCACGTGCAAACATAAAAAAAACCAAAAACAAACAGCATACAAAAGTGAAAAGCCATGAATCACAATCATCATTCATACAATCATAATGAACGCAATAATCATTTACACAATTATTGCCATCATCATCATTATCATCGTTATGTATAGTAAAAATCATAAGCAACGCAATAAATGTAGAAGAAACACTGAAAACGACCTGTTGCAATGCGTAAAAAGAAAAAGATACTCAACAGAAACACAGAAAGAGACATAGTAAGGATGGGAGATACAACGATGGATGGACACACTCACATGGACTCACAGACAGACAAACAACTACAAAGCCAACTCTCCTCAAAATTGGAGTGGCTTGCAGTAAAGTAACATTTCTTATCTTCGGTAACTTTTAAAAAACACTTGAGATTGCGAATGGTGGATGGACGCATGGACAAACGAGACAGAGAAACCGAATGAACAACCATCGAATGAATATTGTGCGTGGCAATGCTGGAGCTGTGACTTCAAGTGCTTGTAGACACTATTATACCAAAGGCTACAAATAAAATTAAAAAAAGTATCTATGCGCACCACAAGTGGTACAAATGGAAGAAGTAATCGTAGTAGTAGTAGTTGTGGCACGATGACGACAGGTAGAAAAGGTAAACACAACTCATACGGCAGCAACAAATGTGCCAAGCCAAGTGAAATGCTTGGCAACATACAGAAAAAGATCTTTGGTGCTAGTAGCACTTTACTATACTCGTATACTCAGTCAACTTGCTTGCTGGCTGGCTTTCTTCTATAGAGTTACTCTTATTGTCGACACCAGCACGCATCCGTTGCACAGGCATACAGTTTGCTTCAGAGCTTCAGTTGGCTGTTTGTAACTAGATACAAATAGTCTTAAGGCTTACGTGTATAGTAAGACAAACTCAAACAAAAGACCAAACGGTAGATGACACGCTGATCTGCTGTGTTGTGATGTGTGAAGAGAGAACAAAGAGTGGTGTGGTGTGCTTACGGTGGCAGCGGAACTGGCTTTAGCCAAGGCAAACAAACAAACGCAAGCACCAAGTTTCAAGCGCATTGACCAAAGGCAAGGAGTTGGCGCGAGAGTTGTAACAATAATGTTACTTGTCTACCGGTATCTAGGCAGTCTGGAGGCTACTCCAACAAAAGTTTGTCAGTTCTCTGTCTGTCTGTTTTAAGCCTCGAGACTCCACTAGTTGTTTTTGTTTTGTTTTTAGCATTTTTGCAGCTGACGTTTGTTTGCTTTTTAGATTCAACAGTCTTTTTTTTTATGTATTATACTCGAAGTTTGAAGTAGTTCTTATACTACTAGTATCAAGTATAAGTAAGCATTTATGGAATTATTCAAAAGATATTTATTTTTTAAAAGGAAATGACATAAAAAATACCTGTAAAAATGCTAAATTTAGTTTCACCAAAGCTTACATACACATATACTATTAACTTCACTTAAGAAATTCTTTTTATTACAATATTTGATGACTGACACATTTATTTTTAATTGCTGAATTTTTTCATTGCCTCCTACTATAATTAAAATCATATGTTTTCAATGCCATTCTATACATGAAAGAAGTACGTACTCACATTTATACAATTTTGGCACTTTTATAAATTATTGATTTATTCCAATTTTTGAATAAATTATGAACTGAACGGCTGATTTAGAAGATGATTAACTCTTCTAGTAGTTAGATAATCGCATAAATGTTTAAGTGAGGAAAAATTTCAACACTCTACTGCCGAAACAGTGGAGTTTCATTGCTTGATTATTAAGGTACCTAAGTTTTCTATCGATTGGAGCAACCAGAAACAAGGTATACCAAAGTTGTAATTCGCTTTACGGTCCTAGAAATGAGCATGCAGAAATATTATATTATTTATTTGATTCAGGTTTGTTCATACTAATTTCAATACACCAATAGTCATATATAGATGAAGCTGAATATGTGCCGCATGACCATGCATACATGACCCTTCTGTGATTGAGCACACTTTATTGATTTGACTTGTGTTTAGAACTGACTATAGTATTCATACTACAGTAGTCCTAGGATTTATGGTTGATGAATATGGGTCAGAAACTTAAAGTGTCTAAATATCAGTTCGATAAGACAAAAAACAAACAAATTTTTGTAATAAGAACATTAATTTGAATTTGGATTTGTATGGGAGATACCCCTGCTAGTGGTCCGATTCGGGTGATAACGACAAATGTTCAGCGTCTGCAAAATTTCAGCTCTCTAGAAACTGATAGAGTAATTTGCATACATACAGACGGGCATAGCTAAATCAACTTCTTTCATTGAGCTGATCAAGAATATATAGTGTCTTGCAAAAATTAGTAAATGAACGTGACTTTACACAATTTGATTTGTAAGAGGCAAACGGCTTAATTGTAAATTATGAAAAAATACCACGCATTCCTTATTCCTCCTAGATTCTCAAAATTCAGGTGTAATGGCGGATTCATTAGCGTGAGGAAACTTGATAAGGAAAAAGTTGTTCATCTTTTTAGTATGTATATAGGGTCCCATAACAAAATAAGGCCAGAAACTCATTTTTTAAACGACGTTGTGGAGCTATTCCGAATCTCAAGCATGATGAGCTGAATAACAGCCGAAAACATACTGCGCGTGAAACCTAGATTTAACTGTCAGGGCCACCACATCAGGTGTAGGAGTGGCCGGCTCAAATCCCAGAACTCAATGCGAGCGAAAATCTGGGATCATTGATTGATGGAAGAGTAACTTTAGGGGAGAATGAAATAAAATTCCCATTGCCCTTGTTCACAAGTTGGTAGAAAATATGCCTGTTAATGTGAACTGATAAAAAACACAAGGGATTTTGGACCAAAACTTAAAAAAAAAAAAATTTATTTAGTTTACGATGAACAAATCGTGCATAATTGAATAAATTCAGGTAGCCCTGCTTTTTATTTTGTATTATTTCTTCTATCTCAGTTTTCGCTAAAGTGACTTTAGGAATCTTTTACTTATGATCTAAGGAATACCAGGTATTTTTTTCATAATTTTCAATTGACCCGTTTTCCTCTTACAAACCATAATGTATAAAAGTCACAATTATTTACTCATTTTTTCAAGCCGCTGTATATACTTTATGATGTCTCATTCTGTGTGTTACAAATTTCTTGACAAACGTATAATACTATTCACTATTTGAAGAGTATAAAAAGAGGACCATGTATAAATCCATGAAGCCTTGTTTATGACTTCCATTAATGGTATTATAACGTCTGAAAGAAATAATATTTTATTCAATAAGTGCAGGAAAAATTAAATTACATATAATCAAAATATTAGTTCTATATTCTCTATATCATGTGTTAATATGATGGCTCCAATAAAATCTGTTCAGTTTATGCATAGTTTCATTATAATTTACTCCAATTTATTGATACAATGGTTCATTTCATTAAAGTTTATGTTGGAAACAGATTTCGGAGACATCACATTGTAATGATAGTTTTAGAAGAAAAAATTATATAAATCTTATATAAAAACTTATGGTACCAATAAAACATTACCCATAACTAACAAATCGTTTGCATTGAGGAAACTGAACTTCAATTCCAATATGACAATAATTGCCTATAAAAAACAACATGTCGAACACGAGTACTACACCAGTAAATACAATAGTAAATATCCATGTGCGACAAACAAAATCAACTACTTACACTACTCACTCACATTAATCTTGATTAATGACCAGTTTCGGGCGTCCAAATGGGTTATTACCTAAATTTTGTTGTATATACTATGAAAGTGAGGAACAACACTTTACAATACAAATCAGCGCGCTTCAGAAAATAACCATTAAAAAATACTCGTAATAAAAATATGAGGAGAGGAAATGTTTGGGGTAACCGACCGTCTTAGATAAAAAGTGGTAATCAAATAATATGTGTTTATTTCAAATAAAATCTACTTGCGATAACAATAAAGTATAACAAATATAGAAAAGATAATGTACAATGAATGAATGCAACAAATGAAGTAAAAAACAAAAAAAAAAAAATCATAAGTCTCAGGTAGAAACATAAACTCACATTTTTGTTATCTGGAAATATACTCTACCTCTTTAGTTTTCAATTTGAGGTTGATTTTCTTAATACCAGTGATTGTTAATGAGAACATGATTATGTGGGAGAGAGTGTGTGGAAAGTGTTCAACACTTTCATTAGTTATGCCTTCTTTTTAATTGTAATCAGTTCTTATAAACTTCATCAAATGTTCATTGATTACTAAGTTTTTTTAAATTTTAAAAACTATTTTAGTGATCCGTATAAGTCACCACCTCGTTTAATCGGACATAAAGTGCGTATCAACAATTTAACAATAACAGAATGAATTTTTTTCTATTTAAGAATCTGAAGAAAAATAAAAATAAAAAGTGATAGTATCTGATAAGACTCACTCACTCACATCAAACGAGCGACAAGCATGTGCGTTTATAGCATGGTGATTCAAGTGATTGAGCAATACAGAGAGAGAGAGAGAGAGAGAGAGAGAGAAAAAAAAAAGCAAGTAGCTTAAACTGAGTAAATTGAGCGTCAGGCGCAACCGGTAAACTTTTGTAGACTTCTGTAGAGTTTCTCGTTTAAAAGTCTCTGCTCTCTCACATGCTATGAGTATCTATTGCTCTTTACACAGCTGTTTGTGTTAGCAATACCGGTCTATAGTATCTATATTCGTTCATGTGTTTATAGAGTGAGTAAGTATCTAAACTGAGTAAGTGAGTAATAGACAGACACTTGTTTGGCTTTCTGTACGCGCTCAGTTAGAGAAAGAAGTTCAGTCTTTAACTTTTCCATCATTGTCAGTTTAAAAACGAACGTTAAAGCTCGCGCAACGTTTTAGCGCGTCATTTAATTGTAATATTATTCAAATCAATTGACGAAATATTAAGTTTAAGTTTATTATGCTTAAAGAGACTTAAAAACTAAGTTACTACCATGTATGTTTTGATTTTTTATTTAGCAAAACACTATTCAAAATGATCGCGTGCGTGTCTTTGAGCAAAAAAAGATCGAACAAAAATTATAATGATTTTTGACATATTAGGCATAATTTGTTAAACATGCAAATTTGATTAACAACAAGTTAATAATATACACGAAGATATATGTGAAATAAATATAAAAAAAAATATATATAAAAATATCTTTATTTATTTAATGGAATAAGGAAATTTCCTATTAAAAAATAAAAAAAATAAAAATAAAATAAAAAAAACAAGTTTTATTTATAATAAAATCCTTATAACAGTGTCTACTACCAGTGTAAATTCTTAACCAATGAATCAATTAATGATTTAAATAAATAAATATCAATATTGACAAGTATTCAATCAAACAAAAAATAAAAAAATTAAAGCTTCAATACAAGGAAATATCAAATCAATGATTCAACAGCCAGCCATCATCAAAAGAAAATTAACTAGAAATTTGAAACCACATTTTTGAGAAATATAATAAGAAACAAAAGTTATTGAATTTCACAATTTGTTTGTTCGTTCTACTGACATATTTATCTATACATGTAGCATTGTTTAAATTGGTAATTCATTGATTGTTAACAGTGACGATTACATTTATTATATGTATGTCTGATAAGTGAAAAACATATTAGTAGGGTATTTAACCCTAACTAATTTCACATTTGTTATTCTATTTAAGTGAAAATATTTCAAGTGACATCAATTGAAATACATTTGAACCTTTACTAATTAAAGAAAAATGAAATTAAAGTACCATAGATTATAATCTACACTTCAAGCGCCCCCCTCTCTTCGATTCCAACAAGTGCACATATAAGTTGTTATAATTCAAACAACAAATAGATATTTTTTTCTTCTTTAAAACTCGGTTAAAAAAAAAAAAATTAAAGCAAAAAATCATTAAAAAAAATTGTATTTTTTTTTTAAGAAAATATAATAGTAAAAATGTGTAACTAAAGACCGTGAGTGATCAAGCGCAACGTAGACCACGACATCGAGACGAAGTACATGAGAAGCAAAAAAAAAAAAAACAATATTGTATTTAAGCTTACATTGGTGCTTCTGTTACTTCCTCTTGTTCCTCTTCTTTGATTCATTCGCATTGCTGACTCAACAAACAACTTCAGCAACACAGCCCAGCAACAAACAACAACTAAACTAACTAAACACGAAGCAAAAAGATACTAGAAAATATATAAAATCAAAACAAGCAACAATAAAGTGGTAGCAACGTAAAACAAAGTGAATTGGTTAAAACGAAAAGAAAAATAAAATCGAGAAAAACGTTTGTTATATTGTTATACTATTTGCTTGGAGATACATATACTTGGCAAAGAAATAGTTTCAGATACATTTGTATCTGTTGTTTGTTGCTGCTGTTCAATTGCCCTTCGTTTAAATCACGTTCTAAACAAAAAAAAGTGAACATCTTTCTTGCAATATAACAACCAATTCTCCTGTACTTTAGTTGGTTGGTACTTTGCCGCCTGATTTGCTGACTGACTGACTAAATTGTCTCCTTCTCTCAGAAGAATCAAAACCTTTCAAGAATCAAACGAAACGAAAACGAAACAAAAAGTTCATTGGCATGTTTTACTCTACGCAAAAGCCAAGGGCAACATCCAGAACAACACCATTACTAAGAACAAACAGCAACAGCGACATCATCTGTAAAGCAGAAAGAATTTCATCTGAAAGCCAATCGAGAGCCAAGTCATGTCCTCAACTGCAAACGGCAAGGATAAAATAAATTTTCAAAATACCTGGAGCTGCAATAAAACAACCGGACGTCGTGCTGGAAGTGGGTATAGCTGCAGTTTTTTAGGTAAATTCTCATGTGAATTCATTTGTGCTAACATTTGCTTTCTAAAGCTATGATTACTTTTTCGATTTGGTTACAAAATTTTTCGCTTGCTACTCCCCAATCCCACATTAAGTGTTCGTTCCCCCAAAACCCAACCATTTTTCATCATTACGCTTTAATAAAGCATCACATTTTAAATTTTAAGTTTAGTACGAGCAGTATCTTTAAGCCAACTTCAACAAATTACTTAGCTATAATATAAATTAAAATCAATTATTTTAGTTGGTATAGTATGTAAAACTAATATACTTGTCTCACGTCAATGTCTTTCTTAAACTTAAACTTTAGTTGCATGTTCAAAAGTAATTCCACCAAAAAATAAAAGGCAAATTTTTATGGTGGAAGTCTGTCACACTTCCTTTACCTCTCGATTATTTCTTACTCTTCTTGAGAATCCAATCCAAACTAAGTACAGAGACAAAGCGCATCTTTTGTGTTGTCTTTTAGGTATGCTGAGTACATCAGTATAAGCACAAGGGTTCAAACCGACAGACAGACAGACACTTCATGGCAGATAGGCAGGCATTTAGTCTGGCTGACTCTCTGTTTCAAGTCTGAATCTTCTTTAGATTCAACATTTCTGAATACTTAAGTTTCATTGTATGTTTGTACGAGTATGTATGTACTATATGTATTTATGTATCTCGCGCTATAAAAATTCCTTTTGTCGTAAAGAATTTTTGCTTTAATTCACACTACGTACATTGATGTAAAAGGTTTGAACACTTTATTGTAATGATTGTAACGCATTGAAGGAGATATTAGAGATCCCAAAGTTTATATGAAAATGATTAGTTTTGTGAGTGAAGATCATCAAGCAATATAAACGATATTCATTGTAAATTTGTCTCTCATAAACTGAGAATATGTTTCAAAGAGAATTCCGAGATTACTTTGCGATTGTATAACATTAACATAAAATCCAGAAAGAAGTTTACCAATGACAAACACTCTTCACGCTCCTGTGCATGAGTTCGTTGGTTGCTAAATATGGATCGGGCCTTATAGAGTCTAAATTTCAGTTCGATAAGACAAAAAAAAAAATGTTTTTCTAATAAGCAAATTAATTTAAATTTGGGTTTGTATATGTACCCCTCCTGGTAGTCCCAGGATCATGAAATTTACATGGCTGATGGATACGGAACAGAAAATTATAGTGTCCCCTCCTGGTAACCTTAGGATCTTGAAATTTACAAGGCTGGTGAAAATGTCCAAATTTCAGTTGTTGACCCCTATGGATTCCGAAACTACTGGACCGGCTTTTATGAATTTTTCAGGGAAACTCAAGCATAGTCCGAAGATTATTTCTGTAAAGTTCGGCGCGAATTTATTTATTTTTTTTTTTTTTTTAAATAAAATTCTTTCATAGACCACAAGTAACGCAATGTATCCCAAAACTGGACAGAATTGGCAAATTATTATTTATATGTACATATGTACGTAGAGCATTCTTTAAAAAGCTCTGATGGTTTAATGCTTTTAAAAAATAGAGCCGAGACAGACTTCTAAAATATGATAAATATAACATCTCTCATTCTAAGAATTAATATTTTAGTTTAGAACTACTACCACTATTTCAAAGCTTAAAAAGAGTAAGAACGATTGGATGCTTCAATCTGTTGTAATTGAATTTTTTTTTTCTATAAAAACCCTTACATTTTTTTAACTCTTTCTTACTATATCTTCTTTATAAAAGGTATAAAATCTTCGGTGAAACGGAAATTAATGTTTGTTCATAATAATTTCATCTCTTTTTCTGCTCTTATGTCGTCTTTTATTGTTGGTTTATTCATGTTTTTTGTGTGGATGTTTGGCAATATTTTCCAAGAATATGTTTGTTTACACGTTTTTTGTCAGTTTCTTTTCATGTTCTTTAATGAGGTGGATCAAGTGTAATTAAAGTATTATAGTATTATATGTTTATTATAAAATATAATAGAGGAATTGAAAGTTGAAGTACACAACAACACAACTTCTTTCATTAAGTAAAATAATTGAAAAAGGCCATGAAAAGATTTCAAATTTTTGATGATCTTTAGATAAATGTGGAAATATGAAACCTGCAGATTTATCTAAACCAAACATCATTTAAATTCTAATAAAAATATTGTAATAATAAATATTACCTAGAATTGAATTATAGTTTAAGACCAATATTACTTATGGTATAATAAAATAATGAGCACAATTTAGCAACAAAAACAATTTATTTATACAAAATAAATAAGAAGATCGTAAAGGCAGACAACCTCAATTGAGTAAGAAATTAATTGCTTTCATTAAAAATTTATATACTAATAAAATTTGCCTTCACGTTCATCTGAAGCCAATCCTCTCCAGCAATAAATTAATAAATTTTATTTATTTTTATTTTTTGTTTTGCTTTACTGAGTCTAATGACAAATATGACGAATGCCGACAATTAATGAACGAGGGGAATTGCTGTTGAAGTTATAAATTAAAAACAAAAAAAAGTGAAGTTGCCAAATATTGCCCAGAGGTTGGTCGAGTAAAACAAAATGTGAGTATTTGAAAGGCCTGACACCTTCGGGTATACCACAAAACACAAAAGTAATGCCATAATAATAATAGTAACAAAAATGTGGCAATCTTTCAAATAATTCAAAATGTCACTGCAACAAATCGAAAGTAATTTATTATGGAAAGGCTATAACAGGAGCATCATCGTCTTTATGTAGACTTGTCTAGTAGTTTGTTATAAGTTAAAACACTCGACATCAAACAGACGTAGAGACTTATGGTATAGACAGACAGTCAAGAGAAGACATGAAGATTTTCTCATTCAGGCATACATAGTCAATTATGATGTTATGAGCAAAATATTTTGTATTGTGTGTTGAACTTTTACGGAAAATAAAATGCAAATGCAGGTAGCAATCAAGAAGCATTTGAAAATATATTATACCTAAAGCAACAGCAACGAATCACTTCAGTTCACTCAAGTAAAGTAGTACGAGTAGTTGTGTTCTCAGCATGTTGCTATTATTGTATTGTACTTCTGGTGGAGTTGGTGATGGTGCTGGCAGTAGTAGTGGTAATGTCCAGCAAACGAAGCCGCACATAATTAAGCTTCACTCAAATGCGCAATCTTGGCTCGACTTGTCGGCTCCCCATTAATGTAGTCTTAGTCGTCGTCGGTCTGCTTGCTCTTCCTTTGGAAGCTAATTTCGCAACTTCATTATTGGTTGGACCCGGTGAACTCTTTCTTCCCCAACAACCTACAGACAGTCAATTCAACAACTAACCAAAACAAGACAAGACAACAAACAACAACAAAATTGTTGTAAACAGGCACTTTAAATGCTCATTTAGATTCTTATGCCCTCCAGTGAAATTTGCACTCATCCTACTAATGTGTTTGAGAGTTAATTTGCAAAAATGTTGTTTTGCTTTTGTTACTTTTCCCTCCTAACTTCGTCAGTCAATGTTCAATAAGTTTTAAAAATATCTTTGCAGTTATGTTTCATGTTGGTCAGACACTCAGTCTCAGTTCATCTATCTACTTACCATATAGTATCTACCTAATGAGCTTCAAGGAGGGGTTTTATTTTCATCAGTGGCAAATTAACTTGTTCCACATCTCTAATTTAGTTGGAATTCGCAAAACAACAAATTAATTAGTTTCTTTTTTTTTTATTGAGTTTGGTTGGATGGGGTTGGCACAGCTGTTCTGGTTGCAAAATCTATTAATATTTATATAGTATAGTATGGTATATGGAGGAAGTTATTTTATCGATTTGTTATGACTACTAAAATCATTTGGCTTTAATTCGTTTTCATTGGAATTGTTTAATGTTCAGATGCTATATGGTAAATGAAAGTTTAATCCTCTTCTGACTTTTGATATATGATTTTGAAGGGGGATGGATATTCAAGGATTTGTTGATAAATATTACAATATTTTAATTTAATTCATTTCTTTTAAGTTTCTTATAAAATTTGACTGAATATTAATATAAAAAATTGTAAAAACTCACCTGATTCTAAAATGAATACCATTATTTCTGTGTACGTGTTTTTCCAAACAAAGATTTTTATAATTATAAAACAATTACACTGCACTTTAATGGAATATAAAACATTTCTTTAACAAAACAAAACAGCAAAAAAAAAAAACAAAAAAAACAACATTATAATTAGAATAAATTACACTGCACTTAATGAAATTTGAATCTTATCACACTTCTCACTTTTAAAATTGTAAATGCCATTGAACCACTTTTTATATGTATTAGACACTTAAAATTTGTTAATTTGCCTGAAAAAAGAAAAACAGAAGTAGATATAAATAATATTATAGTAAGAAATGAAGTGAGTCATCACAGATAATTTGAGTGCTCCATAAATATTGTAAATTACAAAATTAGGTTAGAGAAATAAAAAAAAACGATTGCATTAGTTTTGGATATATAGTATAAAGTTTCCCAAGTGAAAATAACAATTCAATTATAATATACATATGTACGTAAATGTACATACAAGTACAGTGGACACTTGCATAAAGAGCATAATTTGTTCGTTACATGAAACGCTTCTGAAGCAAAACCACTTTCTTTATATAAATTTATGTAAAATACAATAATGCGTCGTACTGTACTTAACATGCTCAAATATTTTATTTTTAACTTTTATTCAACGAAAGTATATTTTTAAGCAACTTGATTCTTCTTTATTGTTTCTTTTAGCAAGGAATGAAGAAACCAAAAAAATTGTCGTTGCATGATGTCACATTTTTCCATGCTTTAAGGATTTCTATTATTGCGCATGAAGATTATTGTTCTTCTGCTACCTCCTCATCAGACAAAGTCTCATCGACATGTACAATGCAACTCTCTAAGATCTTTGATAGTGATCTCCTGATATTAATTCAATTATTCACTTCCAGCCAATCTCATTAGGGGTTTTTCAAGTATTACGTTAGCAAGATAACGGAGCTAGGGGTTCAACTTTTTCTCATTTTTGCTTATACAGGAAGCAGGGAAGATATTCTTAAACTTAATGATAATAATAAACAATTTTGAAATTTCGGTTTTCTGTAATACTTTAAGCTTAAAAAAAAATTTGAATAAATGCCTTATCAATGTGAGAGGGGAGGATCTACAATAATGTTATTTTTGCTTATACAGGGGGTCTTAATCATTGAAAATTTGCTTTCGTAATACTTGAACGCCCACTTAGCCAAAAATCCAATTTCATAGACCACTAGTTCCATAGATACTGCATCGAATCCATCCACATTCGACAAAGCTTTTTGGGCAAAACTTCCTCTAGGAAGATGTGAGGATTCCCTTGGTTAGACCTTTCCATGCTTTTTCGACAATCTTGAGACAGGCAACGATGTGGAATTAATTTTAAAAAAACACTTTTATGGTGAGATTAGTTCCTAAACTGGGAAACTGCTTTAGTATAGAGCTTCATAAAACTAGAAATATCCTGCTGGTCCATTGGTTGACATAATAGAGTGATGTTGGGAAGCAGAAAGTAAACTTGTATAAATTTAATTTCTTTAATAAGGTTGTCTTGTAAGTCAACTGAGAACAAACTGCCAATCTGTAACTATTATTGTTAAACATGCTATTCTCTCTGTTTTGACACTCGTTATGCAAAACGTCACTCATTAAGATAGTTCTTTTGAAATTTTCCTCGTTATGCGACGATCCACTGTATATTGAACATATTGTCTTTGCCACTGAAAAGACTAACCTATACTTAGTATAGGTAGTTTGTACATTTCTATCAAAAAATTTAATTGAATTTAACAACCTATAGTAAGATCAAATATAGATTTACTTCTTATTATGTTTTGATCTTCATGTACTTTTACATATTTGGCAACAGAAATATTTATTATTTATTTATAAGATTTAGTTATTATATTTAATAGTACATCTAAAATTAAGAAATAGTACTAGCTACCAGGTCCTACGATTCTACTATGATGTATTTATCTTGATAAGAATAAATGGATTAAATTACAATGATCAAGAAAATTACAAACTAAATCAATGTTGTACGAAGAGCATTCTTTTAAGAATTCTGATGGTTTAGTGCTCTTAAAAAAATAATGCCCTAGCTCTCCCCAAGCTTGAACAGACATCTAGAATGTGGTAGACAGAGACTGTGGCTCCGCATGTACAAAGTTGCGGCGATGCGCCGGTGAGAAGGTGTTGATGCGAGAGCTCAGTATGTCTGATACATAGGCGGACAAGCATAATTATTTTATTCATATGGTTTTCAAATTAGCTTAAAAGGAGTAACTCATGGTACTTGATATAAATAGAAATTTACTTATTCTTATTTTTTTAAATCACAACCAACAATTAAAGTAAAATTAAAGGTCAAATACCATACCATACTTCAATATTTTATAGTTCTGCTACAAATGACAGCAGAAAGAATTTAGTAAGAAATAGTGCAAATATTGTATCTAAAAACGACAATCACATGTTCATATAGTACATATATTTACGCATAGTAGTGTAAATTTGTATCTGAAAGTAACAAGCAAAACCAATTATAGTTTTAATTATGTGCAAATATTAGATTTCAGTATGCCGGCGCTAGACTTGAAACTATATCAACAAATTGAAAGAATGCAAAATCAAACAAATTGAGTACAAAGTACATAACTGTGTTTATTTATTTTTATACACTTTACAATAATAGTAGAAAGTGTATTATAAATTTAGGCCTGATGTTTGTAACACCAAGCAATAGTGGGCCCATAGAAACAATATTGATATGGTCAGGATTGTAATCTATTCATCGACTTGCAATAATGAAGAATCAATCAAAATTTCCAAATTAAATTTAATTCATTTACAATTGCAATACATGAAGTGTATCTTAGCTTTTGTAAGACCAAAGTCTGCAATTCAATTACAATAGACAAAGAATACAAAAGAAAACTAGATACAAGTAAATAAATAAGTAGAAACAAATGAATTTTTGCTTATCTAATCACAGTTCTACTTATGTATATTGCGCGAGTGCTTTGCATGCCATGACACCGTGGCGTATATGAATCAAATTACAAAGATACAATTACGAGCACATCAGAAATGTCTCTACACACATACACACACTTGACCTTCTTTGATGGTGTATTGTTCGCATTATAAATGTATCTTAAATTGTTTATCTAACTGACTGAAAGCACAAACTATTCAAATGTACTTTTAATTTGATAGAAACAAATCAAACAAGGTTACTTTAGTATATTTATATCTCTTACAATAACAGAAAAAAAAAATTTAAAAATATACACGTATCTACAAATTTAAATATCTTTAATTGCTTCACATTTCTTAAATTTGGCAACAACACTTGCCACTTGATGTTGTCCTCGGTACTCGGTAGCCACCAGTTACCACCGCCAACATTTTTAATGACAATTAACAGTACCAAAACAACATGAAAAACGCCTACGAAAGAAACTTCAAGTTTTTTCCTTTACGATTTTGCAATCATTCGCAAACATTTTCGAATACAATAATGAAGAAAAAAAAAACAACTTTGTAAATTATTAATTGCTTTAAAGATTTAACCTAAAAAAACATAAAATTCATTCGTCGTTCACTCGTTCATTCATGAGCGCGTTGGTTTGACCCATGTCCATGTCTCTTAAGTAGTACGAGCGCAAGTAAGTATCTTGTATGTTGCGCGCATGTGCGACAACCAGACTCATTGGAAAATATTGTAGGATTGTTGTAGTATTGTGAGTAATCAAATCAATTTGTCAATATCATTTGGATAGTGTGTTTGTGCTTGTATCTTTTACCCACACAAATTTACTTTCATATTGTAAATGTTATTTATTTTTTGATTTTATTTCTATATTTAAGTTCGAAATTTTGCTTCCTCATTTAATGTGCAATAATCATAAAAACAAAAGGCGGGAATAAATTTTAGCAGACATTTATTTTCTTCATGCGTGTATGTTTCTTTTTTTTGTGTTTTTATAACTTTGACGAGTGCAAAAAACAAAAAACCAACTCATGCAACAGCAACAGAAAAAGTGGCGCCTTTACGACTTACTTTTATTTTATTTCATATAATTTTTTTTTTCAGCCCAAGAAAGAGGCGAGTCAATTATTGTAATTTGTTAACTTAATTACAGTTGTTGCTTTTATTGTCTTTCAAGATTACTTTTGTTTAATCACTGAAGATGATTTAGCATGTAAAGTGGCTCTTTATCTCTTTATATTTTTTTTTTTTTGTATTTAAAACTTTCACCTAACCAAATGATTAATCATTAAAAATTGTTATTATTTTCCCTGGCTTTTAAGATACTTTGCTTTTATTTATTCTGACAAAGCATTTCAATGAAATTTTGTGTTTTGTTACAGTAACATTGAATCAAACTCGACTAAGTTGGAAGCATACCAAATGCTAATTCATTTAATGGAAAAAAAAAATATCAAAATCAAATATGACTCATGATTATGACAAGGTCACAGATCGAAACAAACATTAGAAGAAAAAAACAAATATTTTAATTATAAATCAGAAAAAATACATCAAATAGTTTTTGAATGGAATGGTTTATGAGTATTAAAAACAATAGAGAACTCTTTAATTTAACACTAGAAAAATCTCCTCTTTTTGTCTTCTTTATATTTACAATATGTCTGTTGAAATGATGACAGTAGGTGAATTTGAATGAACTACAAAATGACATGTAACAATTATTTTTTTTATGGTGTAAGGGTAAGATTGGGATCATATGTGATTTGTGGATCATTCGTCTGGGAAGTGGATCGGGAGTTCCAGAGGTTGTTACCTTTTTAGGCAACCCGTGTGTATGACAAGTCTGTTGCTGTGCCTGGCAATCTCCTTTCTGATCGTTGGAATCTGCTTTCCCGCTGAAAACCAGAGCAAAAAGCATGCTTCTACCATTTGATTTATTGGATTATTGGAAATACTCTCTAAAGTATTCGAAACACTACTTTTTGTTAGAGTGACCAGATCAGTTCAGTTTCAGTAGGTGCCATGAGACCATAAAGCAATGTTCCTTACAACTGATATAAAAGATATAACGACTAGAAAAATATCCTTAATTAATTTTGTTTTTAAGCCAATTGGAATTACACAATTTTATCTTAAGACCTTTAGTAGTTAAGATAAGACTTGCTTTTCAGCAGTCACAACAATCGGAGGCTATAACTTAATGTCCACAGGATATTGCTCCTAAACAGTCACGCTGTTTTTCATAAATTTTAAGATGAAATTAAGTACATTGTATGATTATGTTTACTATGACTATTGTTACTTGATAAGATCCACCCGTCTTATACAATATTTCTTTAATGAAAATTAACTAAACTATTTTATATTGTCTTTCACAAACCCCCAAGCAAATTGACCCTGTTGAATTAATAGACTATCCAAGCCACAACTACATCGAATACGAGAATTGTTTGATAAGACATTGGCATGGACGTTTCTCAAATTATTTATCCCTTATATAAAATAAGATTTGTCAAGGTCCTCAAAATAGTTTTTAGTTATATTCTCTCGTTTCTCTCGGTCAATTCTACAGATAAGGAAATAGAAAATAGTCGCAGGCGAAGAAATATGCATGATTGAGATGCAATTGGTAACAAATCTGGCTGAGGTCAGTTACTTATCAAAAAACCCTCGTATATCAATAAGATAATTTACACCTTGCAAGTGCGAAATGAACATAAATTTGTCAGGTTTTTTTCGTTAATTAAGATTTCAAATATTAAAATTTGACTGAGTAAATAATTATAAAAAAAACGCTATTAATTAATAGATTCAAATGTTTGCATAATAAAATACAAAATATATGTAGATTGTTCAAACTGAAGAGTTAATGATTTTTTTTTTTAATTAAAAATGGTGAATTTCATTTTTAGGCAGCGTAGTATTTTATATAGCAGCTACATTTATATAGTGTATATGACATTCTTGGGTTTTTGTATGATAAGACAAATTGATAATAGCCATGTTTTCCATATAAAATTTAAGATTTCAGATGATGTCTTAGTGTCTAAGCATACTCTAGTCTCGGTTCTCAGATTATAAAAAGTGAAGAAACCACATAAATATTGGTTTAATAGTATATAGTTTATATGGTGACAACTTATAACTTATTAAATTTCCATCACAATAAAGAATTTAAGTATTTAAAATAATAAATTTTTAATATGTTAATTTATTCCAACATATCTAAACCATACTAATTGTCTTGAAATAGCAAAAGTTTATTATGTTTTGTCAAAGTAAAGCATAACTAAAATGTTGAAAAAATGAAAAAACTTTAAAGTTTAATGGCATAAAAGTAGTAAAAATCTTATCAACACACACAACTGGAATGAATGCTCGTTGAAAAGCAACTATGTACAGTGATTTGATTTATTATGTTGTCACTACTAAAGTAACGAACGTAATACACGACAATGGCACTTAAGACAAGTACAGAAACAGAAACAACAACTCAAAATTGTACAAAACAAAAAACCAAACAAAATAAAGACCATAACACTAAATTGGATGGGTTTAACCAAAGATTGCATACACTTCAACATAAGTCTTTGTGAGGATTATAAATTTTTTTTCCGTATGAAATATCATTTCATTTTCCTCACAATAAAATTATTTGCATTTATGTTTAAAATTACCAAGTGTGCCGTTTTTTTCACAAAAGTCGCTAGCCGTAAGTTTTGAATAACATGATGTGACATATATGTCATTTTATTGTACAGTCTACCTTCAAAAACAACACATGGATGCAGAATTTCAGGAGTTATTGGACGAAGACCCGACCAAAACTCAAAAACAATTAACAAAAATATCAAATGTGGCAGAAGAAACAATTAGCGACCGATTACGAGCAATGGGGAAGGTTCAAAAAATTGGCAAAATGTCCAGAATGGGCAAGAAGACATGGTAAAGTGATTTTATTGCATGATAATTCACCGTCACATACAGCAAAGCCGGTGATAGACGCGATCAAAACTCTTCGATTAGTGGTTTGCCACAAAGGACAAACGATTTTTTGGGATGGCATTCATACTCGTAAATTGCCAGAAAGATGGACAAAACATATAGAATCAAATGGCCAAAACTTTAAATAAATTACTTTTTCCATTTTTTTTATAAATTATGTGTTTTCCTATTAAAAAACCGGAAAGAACTTTCCGATACGCTTGGTATGAGTAAGTTCTAGTAAAAAACAATAAACAACTTAGACTAGAAAAATCCATACGCTTAGTCTTTCAGTGCTAAGGTTTTTGTGGCAGAAAGAAAAAATATCAGGTGTCTAATTTCAAAAGTGTAAATTTTCCCTACTTAATTGCATAGGGTCTACGTTTCTTAGTGGTCGAATCACGATTGAAATACTTGATCTGTGTAAGCCCATGCACACTTTTTTACTTCTATATATGCACGGAAAATAAATGGGGCTAGCTTACGAATGTACGATACTATGCGTTACAAACATTAGTTGAAAATGACATTACCCTTCCCTTATTGTGTTGTAGAGTGTACTATAAAATAGAATCATAAAAAAATACTTAAAAAATGACAATTTTTCTATCGCCCATTGCTCTTTTTCTTTTCTAAACTTTACTATATGGTTTTTTTAATTTTATTTTTTTTTATATATATTTTTGTTGCTTATGTCATTTTAGTGTAAACATAATATACTCGTATAAGTGTACGAGTATAAACAAAAATCTGAACCAGTTTTTTCTTCTGTTCTTTATTTTCAAGTGTCTAAATAATATCAAAATTTTGGGTTAAATTAGTTGAACTTTTTAATTATTTTCAATTTTTTTATATTTTTTTAATATTTCTTTTATAAATTATTTTATAGATTACTTGATAGTCATCGTTGCAAAGACTCTTTGACGTCGTCAGACAGATTATTGTACTATAGAATCTTTTTAACAAATTTATCTATTTGCGTTTTATATTTTCAATGTCAACTTGCTCACGATGCTTAAGTGTTTATATCATAGAACACAACATAACAAGTTACAAGTACTATAATATCAATTTTTAATGCTTGAATAGCAGCATAACTAAAGTATTGGATTTCTATTGATAGTTACGATTATACCATATATTTGGTCACACCTGTAAGCAATACTGAGCATTTGATTGTAGACAATATTTATTGTTAACAGAAATATTGTATGTAAGACAATAGATACAAATCGAATGCGAGCTTCATAAGTGAACAAAGAATGCTGTTGTTGTACAATAGTTTTATGACTTAGACAATATTTCACACTTTAATCACAATTGAAATTACTGCAATTGTTTATTGTATTTTTGTTATATTATTGTACACTATAAAAATAACATGGGTTGGGAAGATCATTAACTAACACCTTAATTGAAAGTTGTTTTATTTAAAAGAAGTATGAGATCATATACTACTACATTTGAAAGTTATCAGCTCTTTGGCTTTGCATCTTTAGCTTGGAAAATTTAAAATGAAACCCTTTCCTTGCACAATAATTAATCTAGATTTTCTTATCTTTTTATGTTATCACTAAACAAATTTTTAAATTATTTATTAACAAATATATTTCTTTTCATTTTTAATTAATTATAAATCCAATTTTTAACCCTGAATAATTAATACCAAAATTACTAATTCCAAATGAATCTGATGAAAGAAAATCCATCGAAACAATAAACTACTTTGTAATGCAATAAACATCAAAAAATCACAAAATGATAAAAATTTACTTCCAATTAAAGACGCGCAATAATTTTCATTATCTTTTTTCTTTTATCGCAATTTACTACAAATTAATAATAAGAAAATTAATAGTATCACCCTCCTCCGATTACATAGTATTGTTTATGTGTAATAATTAAGTATTTAATTTAAAATTTATAAATACAAAAGATCTTATGATTTGAAATTTATGATTTTCTATTATTTATTTATAAATGCACAACGCGTGAGATTTTATTGTATTGTATTTGAATTTATTTCATTCCTTTTCAAATGGCTCATCACTTCACATACACTTCATTAGGATTTTGTTATTGTCGTCTTCGATTTCTGATTTCCGACATCAACAACAACATTTATGCTAATAATTTCAACAATTTAAATATGTTTGAATGCCTAAACGGCAGCTTATTGATATTAAAGTAGTAGCAGGCAGTAACAGCAATATAGTCAAGTTAATTTGCATAGTTTACTTCAAAAGTTGGTTGAATCGTTTTCAGATCGATAACTCCATATTCAAGAGCAAATTTTTCATCATTTCTCACTCTTTAATAAAACAAATTTATCATAGATGTAGTGTGTGTGTGTTAAGTGTTTACTCGCTTGCTTGATTTTTCCAATTGAATTGAAATGCTTTTTTCTGTGAAACAACTACGACGATCGAACAAGCGCCATAGGGCGACGAGACATTGAGATACAATCTAAACGCAAAGCATTCCCGTGGATCGTACAATCTTTATGACGCGCTTCGTTGCATATAAATTATGAAGCGTCTTAACTTTAATATCACTGTTCAAACTCTCCACTCTTATGTATACTCAGACTTCTTCTAAACTTGTGTGTGGGCGCCACTTGTAACAAACAAACCGTCATACAAAATTTATAGCATGCGAGAAATATTCATGCCATATATGGTTTTGTTCATATCTTTCGTTTGAATGTCGGCTTAAATATTGTAATTATCTAATATGATGAAGTTCACAATTTGCTTCAGAAAGAGAGAAGAGGAGGCCTATAAAATGCATGACTATTAAGTCATTTTCAGTTTTGTTGCATTTGAAATTAAACCAAAAATTAAAACAATATGAGAAAATGAATATCCATGTAAATACAACATATGGTATGTAGGTGGTGATGACATTTAGATCATAAATTATTTACTAGATTTAGTTCAATTAAAATGTATATCTAATATACAATCTAAACCAATTCTGTCAAATATATTCACATACACAATATTTTGCATACATGTGGAGGTGAAGTAAATAAGAAAGCATTGCTCATTATGGAAACTTATTCTAATAAAATGTATTTAAGCTTAACCAACTTCTTTCAATTTTTTAAACAACTCAACTCATATGATTTGTATTTAGAAATGACCTGATTACGAAAAAATTTAAGATTTGATCATAAGGATTTACTTCTAATATGATTATTCTTTTAAACAAAAATCTTTTACAATTATTAATTTAAATGAAAGTTCATTCGAGAATCAAAGTCTCTGTCTATTAACTTTTCCGTAAATCTTTTACTCATAAATGGCCCTGATCCGATGTCTCAGGAAAAAAAAATCTTTTCTTACCTAAACCAGTAGACCGATTTTAATAATTAATTGATTGTACACATTAAGAAAAGAATACCTTTCAATTGGTATTTTAAATATCATAATTGGTTCAATAGTTTAAGCAGGAAAGGTTTCACACAAAGTGTGTTCGCCGTTAAATTATGTAGAATAAATTATGTTTTTCTTTAATGAAACTCGAACAGAAACTTGAAATAAACCAAATGGCAACTATGAAATTTGTTTATAATTACTATTATTTATTAAATATGATTTTATTTTTTTAAATAAACCCTAAGCTTACATTAACCTAACAATTTAAAAATTCAGTACCCTCAATCGAATCTCCAACAATACAATAATATGAATATGTAAACTAAAAAGAGGAAGAATATAAGCTAATTTTAGTTTCACACTGGGCATGCATGCACTTCATAAAAAACGGCTTTGCAAGCACAAAATATTAATGGGAGTTATGATTTCGAATTATCAAGTTTTAAAATGGTTATTTCTACTTCTGATCAGTCTGATCATAAAAACCAAATGACAAATGATCTATATTACATCCCAGTCCAATTTTTCGGTGAAATATAATTTTATTCATCAATATAGTCTCTTACGCAGACGATACTGCATTTTTAGCAGTTTCCAGAACTCTCGCTGGGGCTTCAAGAGTGCTACAAGAACAGCTTGACTCTTTTGGAATATGGCTGAACAGATGGAATATTGTAGTCACTCCTGAAAAATCGTCGTACACAACATTTACAAAAAGAAGAGGAAACTGCCCTCTGGTCTCTGAAATAATGTTACAATTCCTAGTGCGAAAAATGGAATAATTTCATATTCATATTAACATTGTACTTACTGGGGGTTTCCCAATCATAGTTCTCATAAAATTGTGTTCAAAATTTACACACTCTACATAGTAAACCAAAAAACTAATTCACATTTGACGATATGGATCTCATTATCCTTGATATTGGATAACAAAGGCTGCAATAAATGATATTTATGTACATAAAAATAGCTAATGAAAAAATTGCAGGTCAATAAAACTAGTTTACAAATGCACAAATAAAAGGAATGACAAATGAACTAGTCTAGATTGATTACCGATCATTCATTCGCTTACATTACAGGGTCTCAGATACACGATTCTATGCATAAGACACATCATACTAAACCTATTCTCAACAGTGTGATATTTTATATAAATGGTAATCACATAAATGAGCTTCTTTTAATTCAAATTTCAATATTTAAATAGAACGAATAGAACAAAACACATGATTGACACAGCAAGGGAGACGACAGACATACATATTTTTCAATCTTCAGTTCACAAATGATGTCAGAATAGAACACATTCGGTTAGTCTCTTTAATGCGGGTTGATTGATTATTTGTTCCGCAACTAAAGTAGAAATATTGAAATTAGGAAATGTTGGTAAATAGAAAAAAAAAAATTAATTTAGAATCATTTCGCGGTAAGAAACAGTGAACTAATTACCGTTGTCTAGACATTGATGGCTTTCAAATCCACAGGAGGTTTCCATTCAACAACAAACAATTCTAATGAGAAAAAGTTTTGTATAATAAAAAAATTGAAAAAGTAATTTTCATTAATGCTTTTCATTTATTATAAAAAATATGAAAAAAAAAAAAATATACAAACAAATTTTCACAAGTGAAAGGCTTACTCATAGTTTAGCAATGAAAAATCATGCTTCAGGGCTATATCAGGTTAAAGATAAATTACAAAAGATACACGTCATAAAAAAATATAAATATGTACATTTAAATAATGAAATGAAATGAAAGTAAATGATGGAAAAGCTTTTCTTCAATCAAACAAACTAAACAAAAATGAAAAGGAGTAAAGTGAAAAGATACATTTACCTATTGTAATTTTAAAATACACAAAGTATCTGAGGAAAATGACAATGAAAAATAAAGTAGCTAATGTGTATGAAAGACATGCACTTTAAATGATAATTAAATGACACTGAAGTGTGGAAGAAATATCTATTTATCTAAGAAGATAAGAAAATTATGAATTTCATTGATAGCTTCAACTATTCAACGTGTATCTCAGTGGTTTGTTTAACTGCAACTTAACAGTTGACAAACGTGACAATTTCTATTTGACTATGTATCTTTTTCTACTTCTTCTACACCCTCCTTCTCATTCTTTGGAGTGTTTGTAGACATTGAACAAAGTTTTATCTACTACACTATATCATGAACTTGTGTTGATTCTAGATATATGATTTCTACTATTTACGCAATCAACGAAGAAAAATACCACATATACAAAAAGACAGACAACTCAAAAGAAGAACACAAAAAAGATAAAGAAGGCAAAAAACCAGATATACAATATACATTTGAGTAGTTCAGCATTGAAGGTTAATGTATCTTAATACTTCTACTCCTTCTTTTTTTTTTCATTTTATGTATGCGAAGTAAACCGAAAGCACTTTAAAGTAAATTAAATCGCGACAAACAGATCAAGAGACACAGAAGAAAAGACCATTGTAGTTAGTGAAACAGCAAAAAGTTTAGCTCCCCACATTTAATTCTTTGATTTTTCTTTCAATTTTTTTATTTAATTTGACAAACTAAGACTTCTCACATTAAAAGCACGGTGTGCCAGTCAGGCTTTTATTCCAAAATTTGGTTTAGAATCATCATTTTATTTGTTAGCTTTTGTCTCTTCTTTATATGTGTATATCCGTCTGTTTTTTTGCCGACAAAATACGAAATAACAAATAAAAAATCGAACAAATGAACGAAAAAAAAGTTGTGAAAAAAAGCAACTTCAACAGTTTAATGTGAATTCACTTTTATTTTAAGCAAAAAAAAATGTTCTCCAATTCTGAGAAATTTCAACAACCATCTATTGAACCAGCAAACACAAAAGCTGCACACAACAAACAAACAACCAAAAAACGTTTCGATTTTTGTACAAAAGATACTCCAATGAAACTGGAGTTTCTTCTTTTGCGTGCAACAATATGTTGAACAATTAATTCTGCGATTTGTTACAGTATGTTTTTTTGTTTGTTTGGGTATAACAAAATTCGATGGTCCATTTGTATTAGAAAAACAATAGATATAAACCTTTTAGTAATGCTTTTTATATGCTGTCATCACAGCAATTAAAAGTTCTCCTTGAAATAAAATCTTAAGTTATTCAAGGACTCTTTCTGAGGTCTATTCGTCGTATATACTTCTAGCACTTCATTAAATTGCTTCATTATAGAAGATTTCTTAACGAAATGTTAAGAAGCATGTAGATACAATCAAAAAATTGTTTTCCGAGGAAATAGGAGGTGCTCTCTGTATCTTTTTCATCTAAGCAGCTTGGGACATACATCCTATTAGCCATTAGACTCATAAGTGCCCTATTATGTCTTCAATTTTTACTATATGATAGCCAGGATGCACAGAAGACATGACAGTCCTGTTCTTAAACCCGCTGTATACCTGGTTTCGGCTAACATTACAGAGAGGATAACTTGAAAAAGTCTTTTGGAGCCCGTCAACGCTAGACCTATAGCATTTTGTAAAAGTCGAAAGTTTCTCAGCGTATGCTTCCAACACAGCTAGGAATAGGAATATTCATTTAAGACTATATATCGATATTTATTCCGATATGATATATCGAAACTTCATATCGATATGTTGCGATACATCGAAAATAAGTATCGATATCGTATGTAATTTGTATTGAATTACATTGCCAACCCATTTTATAGACTTATAGGGCTCATTCATTGTCCATATTCAGTGATATCGATAAATTTGGCTTGATTTAAGCATGATTGACCGTCTGTGGCAGAGATTGAGTGAATGAAACGGTGATTGAGCAAAGTCCAATTCATTTAGAAATTTTTGGCTCAAGCCATATCTTTTTTGATGGATCCAAGCATGATTGACAATGGCCCTATTATAAGATTTTTATTAAAGACTAAAGGCCAAACTCCATACGACACTATGCTTTCTACGTGTTTCAACGGCACAAGCTCCACAACTCACGACTGCGACCTTCTTTATTAACAAAACTCTGTAAAATAGTCGATAGTCACAACGCCAAGAAGCAGAATTCCTTTTATCACTAATTTTGGAATTATCTTTTAATTTCGTCTTTGCATCTTGGGTCTTAAAAATTTCGAGAGTAATCGGTACGATCTATCGAATAAAATATATCGAATAAAATATATCGATAATAAGTATTCGATATCTGATGGTTCTATTATATCGGATTTATTCAATATATCGAGGGCTTAATATAGATATTTGTTATACATATACCGAAATATATCAAGCATCTCTAGCTAGGAACGATGGGGTTAGTAAGAAGTTTGGGTCATGGTTGGTTTCGAAGATAAAAGTTACCAAAGGTGTATAAATTGCAAGTTAACTTACAACAAAGTGTAATTTTCACATAAGTTCTTCGGAATAATATTATAAATCATGTCCTCCATTGTCAGATGCTTCCTATGGTTGAAACCCTTTTCCGGACACCCTTAAACTTAAATAAATGGTACCTATTGTTCAACGACAGAGATGAAAGAATAATGATGATGTCAGAGAAATAGAGAAAGAAAATATGTGCATACGAATGTAAGAAGAACAGAAAATGAGAAACACATGCGCTTAGAAACTCTCAATTTTAACAAGAAACTATAGGTCTGGCGTTCCGGGCTCTTGCTCTATTATACCATTATCTTCTTATTACATATATAATTTCGAATAATTTTAAGAAACATACAATATCAAACACTATTAACAAGTAATTTCTTTCTTTTTCAGGTATGTATCTGCAATATTCTAGTTCGTATATATATAATTTTTCATACTATGTATAAAACACCTAAGGTAAATATATTTTATTGCTATCTAAAAGCAAAATTCAATGACCTGTGACTCATATAAGAAATTTTACAGAAAGTCTTTTATCCAAACTATAAACTTTTCTTGTTTTCATGTGTTGTAGTTGATGATGTTGGTTGGTTCGTTTGTTAATCATCATTGTTCATTGCAAAATTTAATGAATTTATCAAAAAACTGGAAATAAACCAAACATTTACCGTTATGTAACGTCAACATTAAGAACATGAAAAAGAAGTTCACTCAAGACAGACAAGACAATCATTTACGGTGCAATAAATTTGGCAACACGAACTCATGATTCTTTCAAACTGAACACATAAAGATACTCAGACATACTACCATACTGAAAGACCAACAGGCTGACAAAGAGACAGACTGACAGTCAGACAGGAAGAGAACAGCATAAGCGATGAAGTTGGTCAAAAATGTTTAGTATGGTCAAAAATAAAAATTAACCAAAAAAAAAAGATACAAATATACTTAGGCGTGTGTGAGTGAGTGAGTATTTTTAGGTAGGAAAATTTCTGGAAAAAAAATCAACGAATTTGATATGCCGCGCGCAACATTTCATTTTATTTTATTTTATTAAAACAAAACAAAAAAAAAACACAAATAAAGGTAGAAGCAAGTCTTGCAAACGAAAGAAACAACACACGAACAAACATATTTAAAAGTTTGATTTATGCGCCAAGATGACCAAATGCAGATACATACAAGAGCCGTGAAGAAATGAGCTCCAACAAAAAGAAAACAAAAAACTATCTGACTCCTTTAGATACAATACTTTGGTGCTGCATTCAAAGATGCCAAATGACCAAAAGGCTTTACTTACCATACTTTGGAACAGCAGCTGTTGTTGGTCTTAAAGTGTTTACCAGCTTGTGATGCTTTTTTCTTTCATTTCACTGTTGCCTGTTCTCGTTCTACTGTCACACACTGTAGGGTATTCAATATGCCAAATCATAAATTATGATTATGCTTATTTGTATATACAATACATATTACAACAATGAATGAAAGAAGCTTCTCTTGGTATGCAGATGTAGCAAAACTCAAGACAAACTAAAAGTAAACAAAAAGAAACATTCACTTCAGTTACATGAATTGATAGATACTTTTCATAGACATACATATATACATATATTAATAAAAGCCTCTATAAGCATTTGGATGATCCATTTGTATGAGAATTATAGATTATAATGATGCATTCCTCATGTTTTTAACAAATACTTATTGTGTTCGAAGTTCATTTAACATGTTTTTATAAACATTTCTGGCTGGAGGAAGAACTTTCTTTCTTTTTATTGTATATTAAACCCATCCGATCTGTGCGATTGTATAGTAATTTGTTGTATTGTGAAGTACTAAGCAATATTTAAGTTTTCATGTATTGGAAAACATCGTTTCTATTTTTATACCCCGTTTATACGACAGCCGAAACTGTTTTCACTGAAATCGGATTGACTCAAGACAATTTTTGTTTAGGTGCTTATGCGTGCGACGTCATTGCGTACTTTTTGAGAAACATAATGTTTTACGAAAATAACGACGGGTTTGAAATGTGCGCGTATTGAGGTTCCTTCGCGTGTTCAGAACGAACTGACAAAAAGTGTTAATACATGCGTTCAGTGTTAAGATGATCTGAATGAAAACCGTTTCGGCTTTAGTAGAGACTTCTATGGTAGCTTCTTCAAGTGATCATATGGAATCACTTTAGAGAGAAACCTCTGCATAGAAACAGTTGGGCAGACAAAGAATTGATTCATTCTTCCTTGGAATGCTTATCATTTTCTTTCACAATAAAGTCTCCTTCAATGCGTTGTAAACATCTCTATAAAATGGTAATACCTTTTCCCACTATGCGTGTACAGTATAAAAATAAATTGCGTTTTTATCACTCCTTGGGCATCAATGCTAAACAAAAAGCATCATTTTCTGTAAGAAAAAAAAAAGAATTGTCTTTTCAACAACTATAGACAACTTCAAGAAATCATCTTCAACTTCAAGTTAACTCTGTATGCTACAGGAGACATCTGCAGAATTTGCATTGTTTATAAACTTCACTGGTTGGTTTTATGCATTTATGGTATTTATGTATGTCTATAGTCATCCCGCTAACTACCTAAAACTGTGAAATAAACATTTCAATATGATTTAATATGACAAATGTATTTGCAACAATATACCATAGACAATGTTGCAAATACAGTGAAACTTTACAATTATATCAATTCCTACTACTTCTGATAGAATAGATAAAAGTCTTTAAGGAAGTAGAAAATAAATTTTTTAATTAAAAAATTTATGATGCAAATGAATTTTTATTATGATGAAAGAAAGATAATGTTTAACTTAGATATATTTTACTGTTTCTATAAAAAATTTAACAGCTTCGAGAACTTTAAGTAAGTAATTCCAACACATGTGACACTTTCTTAGCATCTCTCACATGTTATTGTCTCCGGCAAGATTTTAAATCTATTTTTTTTTCTTTTCTTTTTCTTTTCTTTCCATCTTCTTGTTTAACATGAAATTGATTAATTATTTATATTAAGCGGAAGCTCATCTTTTCAAAAATACAATGAAAAATAACAACAAGCTTAATGATCATTTGTTGGTATTAATGAAATAACAAAGTCTTTAAAATCGATTTTTATTTCAAAAACAAACAAATAATAAAAAATTTTAATACTTTACAAAAGAAACTACATATACTAACATTTCTGAAGGCTACTTTTAGTAAAATATTTTGAAAAAAAAGGGCTACAATATGATAATCATATTCATTCATTTACAATAGCATACAACTCGTGTGTCTATCATCATTCTGTTGCTTGTGTCTGTCTACTTATGAACTTTTCTGAACTCATTTGTATTACACACTGTAAGAGTTTAATAAATATGTTTCTGCCCCTTAAAGTTTTCGAAAATAGTAGTACCCAAGTATAATGAACATTGATTTATAAATAAATAAACTGACAATATATTTGTATTTGTCTAGCATTCTACTATTAATACTAAGTAGCAGCAAAAGGGTCAAATTATTAATCGCATATTTATACGAAACTTACTACGCCTTGTTAAGAGCATTTTACATATATGTACATATGTGAGTTTTGTAAAAGGTCTAAAGATTTATATATTTTTAATATATTACGTAGGTTCCTAGGACGTCGCCTTCTTTTAAATTGAACTTTCTAAACGATTTTTGATTAATTAATCAAGCAATCCCACTTTACTTTTATAATTGATTTCCATTTGGACCCTTAATCAATATCAAGTGATTCTATTTTATAAGAACATACCTTTCCTTTTTTAAACAAAACAGTCTAAAATAGTGTATCATCTTTCCTTGAATATGGTTTCACAATATTGTAATAACAATTGATTATGCCAAAAGTTTGTAGATAAAATGTTTGTCCAACTATTGTATTTTACTTTGAATTAAACCTAATAAGTCGCAATTTTATTACCATGTAGAACGACTAATTTCTTTTAATGAAAGCCGATCTTTGATTATCATTTATAGCGACGACCATGACAAAGTGTAAAAAGCAACAGCAAATATATTTTGAAATGTTAAATTCCGCAACTCCAAATAAGTACTACGATAGCGTATGTGACAAAAGTCGTCTATCCAAATGTAAATGTGCCACAATTGCCGCCTGGCGCCATGTTACTAATAAAAATGACATAAACCAACGAATGTAGATCTTGAAATGCTGACAGATGATCAGCAACAACAGAACAGGCAGACAGAAAGACAATCAAATATGTATTGTTCAGCTTTATTATTTTATCAAATACTATATGACATGAGATGGAGACGAAATGAAATGTAGAGTACGAATATACTTACAATATTTTCTCAAACTATTATGACATGTGCGCACATTTAAATGTCTTCAAAATTGTTTATATCCAAACAGATACTATAAAGCAAAGCTTAGATTACATAGTCAATATAGAAAAACAATATATTAAAGCAACAATCTTTCTCTGTTCTTTTCTATATCTTACTACAACCCAGATGAGTGATCATCATTTATAGCAAAAATCTTGAATAATACATTTTATAAAAAATTGATGATGATGGTACAAAAGACACAACATATAGCAAAAAATAAAAAAAACGATATTGCCAAACATCAAAACAATTAGATATAATTTGTTGAAGCAACTCTAAAATGTCATTAGTATCTCAGTATGTTGAATGAATGATATGTTTTGGAAGATGATAAAATAAATATCACATGTAAACTATTAAGATTTTTTATGATTTTGACATGGTTTTTTTATTTATTATTATATTTTTTTCCTATTTAATGATAGACATAAGTTAATGATTCTCTAAGATCAGTTTTTAAATACTTATATCCTATTCTTACTCAGCTATATTGTACAACACATGAAAAAGCAATTCAAATTTTTGTTCAATTTAGTTAGAGAAAACAATTCAAAAAAGATATCTCAGTTCAATTAAATTAAATTAATTATACACGTACATGTCATATGTAGAATTTCAATTCAGATTTTACCAATTAAATGTTTTGCTTTGCAACATTAATAGGTCATTTAAAGAGTCATTTTGATTGTTTTATTTCCCAATCACTTAATTGTTGTTTGATACTCATTCCTAAAAGCAAAGCGTTTATGCTTTCTGTTCCTTATTATTTTAGTCGTTTAAATAAATCAATTAGTAAATTTGACATTTGTGTCTATTGACATATCTGAATGTGGGGCCTATTCTATATATAATATATACTGCAGATATGCCAAGAAATCCTCGAATTGTGTTCACTAAGATAGGCGTCTCACTTGGCGGAAGCACATTGAATCAAAAAAAATTTAAATGAAGCTTAGAGCACTAAGTCTCCACTGGCTAATGAATGCAAGATCTGATTTGCGAGTTGAATGCAAGGTTCTTCTGTATAACTCCATCATTAAACCAATTTAGACATACGGTTCAGAATTATGGGGCACTGCAAGTGCGAGTAATGTTGATGTTATACAAAGGGCTCAATCCAAAATCCTTAGGACAATAACAGGCGCTCCGTGGTACATCAGAAATGTAGACATCCACCAAGATCTTAATGTACCGCTGGCAATAGATGAATGCTCAAAGCGAAAACAAGCCTATGTACAGCATATTAATCCACTATCCAGAGCTCTTGTTAACACAAGTAACTCATCTCGTCTCCGTCGCAATGATCGTCCAGCCCATCCGTTAAGCTAGAGGCCCTTCTTTCACTTGTGACAAAGGTAAATAAACATATAATATGTAAGAGTGAAACCTTTTTGTTAGTCCTAAATTATAATATTAGGAGATACAAAAATTCCTCAAATAAAGTAAAAAAAAAACATATCTGAATGAGCTTTCGTCATAAGACTTCTTCTTGATTGAGAAGTCCAATTACATTCCTTCTATTAACTAAAATAAAATTCACTTCATTTTCATTTTGTTTAAAAATCTTATGACAATCCTACCAAGCCAATGCGACTCTATTTAATACTAAGCCTACGATGTCCCTCCCTCAGTGAGTTCTATCTCAAGAACCGTAATAGGTAGACAGTTAAAATTTCTGTTCTACGATATGTTGTGTATGGCTGATAATGCAGTGTGAAAACGAGGAACCCGCCCCGGGCGGCAGTTTCAGGCGCTGAAATCATAATACAATATGATTGAAAATAAAAAACTTGCTACACAACATGCCTAGCCTGGTTGACTCACTGTCTTAAATGCTAGAAAGAGGGGCGCCACTATCAAGTTTTTGACCCGGTTCCAAAAAATCGTTGATCCGGGGCTGGGATAGACCAGCATCGAAGATCACTGATATTTTATTGAATTTGAAATTGAATCCACAAAAAAAATTACATAAGATACCTTGCACGATGGTACGGAACCCTTCAAGTGGGGGTTTGGCACACACTTTGACTGTATGTTTTCTTATTGTTTGTTTAATAAGTACACAACATTAACCACCCACTTAACGGCTATAAAACATTGATTTGACGAAAGATCTAAATAATGGCAGAAGATTTTTCACGGACCAAGATGAGTCGCAGGTCCCGGGAAATGGCATCATAACTCACGTACCAAGGTGCGTTTATGATCTGACGAAGGACAGAGTTCTGCCAGGACGGCACCACTATAGCATTATAAATCATTATTTTTTTTACTCCTGGGCAGTATGATCCAGTGCAGCTGCCTTAGTTTTTGGCGACAATACCAGTACAACAATCGTCAATCAAAAACTGTTCTAAACTTCTGACAGCCATACTTAACAAAGTCTCAAATACCTTGGCTGTTCCGTCACCCCGAGCATTAGCCAAGTAATACTTTCCCTTCTAAACTTTGAATCTTGACACACACTCCCCTACACTATTGAGACGAAAAACAGACAAAATAGAGGCCAGTTTAATATGATACTAACATATACATATATTTTCATTTTAATGAATCAACATCTGAGATTCCCAAATGTCTTTAAAGGGTCTCATTCAAAAAGGTAGTTACAAGAATAGTTTTAAAGAGTACTGTCATCCTTCACTTTTCGTACGACAAGCAAATATTTTTTTAAAATAAATACATTAATTACATTTATAAATGAAATATGTATCTTCTTTATTGAAGAATAAATCAAGTATGTATTTATGAAATTCCTTTGAAAGAACCAATTTCACACTCTAAAGATTATAACAGCTTTTCCAGAACGTTACATAGTACAGTAAATGATTTGATTTGAACATGATAAGATAATAACATCTGAAATTCTGTTGAAATCTAAGTATGCAAATATTTAAACTTAAATAATTACAGTCATTTTCACTTCCGCTAACAAAAATAAATACGCAAAATTCTTTTCAATGCAATTTTTTTACTTTTCTCTTTTGTGATGATTCATGATTTGAGTGGCGAAATATATAAAAAAAAATCTATGCAGCATGACAAAAAAAGGCAACACTCCCACATGAACACAAACAACACACAAAATCACAATAAAAAAAAGCTTTTGAACTACAATACTCACTATGTTTATCTATACATTAAATCGCATGCGATAAACCATGAAACCTACGAGTTGAACTTGAACTTTTTTGTGATTTTTAAATAAATTAAAATTACTGATTACTTTATGCTGGTCACCTTAATTAAATGCAGTAAATCAAAAATATAAGCAGAAGAGACACAATTAAATTGTTTAAATAAAAAAACAAAATAAAACAAAACAAAAGAAAATCAAAGAATTGGAAAACTTTCCATGCTGTGTGTGTTAATTTATGCAGTTTCGGTTAAATTTTAATTGGCACTGAAAATTTGTATTGACATATGCGCCACTGTCACATATTTGTGAAACCAAAATTGTTGTTCTTGGTTTACCCATTTTGTCGCCGCTTTGTTAGTGATAAATGGACCATGGTTTGTGTCTGTGTTGGGTGCCACTTGTGTACTTCAAGCATGAAGTGGTAGTAATGTGGTTAGTATCTTTCGATTTGGTCTGTCAATCATTTATAATGTATTATCTGTGAGTGAGTACATAGATACGCAAGTTAAACAACTCCAATTGAACTTTGTACTCACACAGAGTACATAATTCATTCTTATTTCTTTTCAATTGATTTTTTGTCACTCAATATTCATTGTAAATCAAAAAAATTGAGTAATTAGTTTTACAATTGGCAACCATGACCTGAAATTAAACATTTTGACAGTTTGAAAACAAATAGCAAAAGCGACAACACAGAATGATTGCAAATTATCAGATTGTAATGCGAACTGGTTCGCTAAAATTGTCAACTTATTGCTTATTGTCTGTATGCATTTATATTTTCTTATAGGTAACCGAAACTATAAATTTTAAAGACGAAGGTCTTGAGTGATTTACTCATTTTACAAAGCTTTGTTTTAAGTTCTTTTCTCTCTTTACACCTTCATTACAATTCAGTTGCATAATCACATTGATACTTCAGGGATTTGCATTGTTGGATTGAATTGTCAAGTGGACTAAACTTAGTAATGGTGACTGTTGAACCAATTGATTTTTATACGATTTTGATTGTTATATATTTTCATACATTGGTTGTTGTCACCTGCCACTGATTTTAGGTTGACATACAATAATAAAAAGCAATGTCGGAGGTGGCGACACAAACAGTATACTTATATTTATATAAAATTAATTATCTTCACACCAAAAAACCAAAGATAAGTAAAAAAAAGAATTTATTGGCTTATTTATTGCACATTGTTTGCCAAAAGACTGTCGGCATACTCGTACATCTGAGTGACACACCGGCGCCGACAATGAAGTAATGCTTATAGATACGAGTACATACATATGTTTATACTTTCAACGGCATTTTCAATATAGTCATCACTTTTTAATGTTGGTTTTATTATTATTATTGTTAAGGTGGTTTTGTTGTTGTTGTTGTTGCTTGCTTGCCTCTGTCACACTTTTCTCTGTCACATTTCACGCTTGTTTTAGTAATTCATTATCGACTCTTAACAATCATCATCACGTTTTGCAAATATTTATAAAAATGTATGCTTAAGATAAGATAAGTTAGTTAGTTAGTTGAAGAGATTGTTATCCACTGAGAGAAAAAAAATGAATACAAGTTTTCACATTTAATTTATAATTGTTTGAAAAATTAATTCACTTATAGGAAGGAAAATTCTCATTCGAAAATCCAGGTCAGACTTTCCTCTATGATGGCTGTCGTAATCAGGAACTGGTTAATTAGTAGATATGCCATTAGACTGATGAGCAAGAGGAGACAATATGTCCTCTTATCTACTCTTGGTCAAATCTCTCGACAAGTATGCACTTGAAACCCACATCTTTACTAAACTTAAAGACTTAAAGGATAAGGGCATCAACTGTGTTATGCGAGTCATAAGTAGTAAAGGTGTCGTCCCTAAGAAAAAAGGAAATGCGCACAGTTTTCAATCTTCTATACCTAACCTAATCTTAACATAGAAAAATTTCTTTCAAATTAATTACCATCTGAATGAATATTTAATTAAATTTCTTTTAAATTTCATCATCAAAATCTTCCAGTGTACTTAATGTCAATGTACTATAAACTCATTCATAGTTTTCTTTTTCCCTTCTATTCATCATTCATTGTAGTAGTACCTACATACATACTATATTGTATAAGTAGAAAAGCCACAAACAAGAAGTCGAAATCATCTAAAGCCTACAACAACTTGGACAAAACGTTTCGTCACATCGCGTAAAAGTTTAACCAACAAAAAAATACAAACAGCAAAAGAACAAAGCGTAAAATATGAATTTTTAATGGGGTTTCCATGAAAAGTGCTTACTGCACGAATAAACGAACCTCAACCTCATCGTCGTCATTGTACCATACCAACCAAAAAACATATTTCCAACATTTTCTTACTTAAGTTTGTTGTAACTTGTTGTAGTTGTTAGTTTAGTTGTTGGCAGGCAAAGTGCATTTCACATTTCCAACTGATTTTTTTGTTTTTTTTTTTCTTGTATTTTCCACCACATAAAGTGCAAAACTGCGCTTATGCTTTGAAATTCTGCATTTTTCACGCGCCACTGATTAGGAATAGAAGAAAAAGATGTGGAAAATGGCACGTCGGTCGGCAAAGTGGGAGTTACATTGAGTTGGGGAGTTTCTAAGTCCGGTACGCTTCGTTTGAACAACAATTGTTAAGTTAAGAGCCAAGCGCTGCAACATAATATAAAAATGAGTTCATCAAAATGCTAAATCTCACGATTTTTCACATTTTTAAATGTCTCGAAGAAGTATGCATATTAACAGTTTCTTTTTAGAGATATTCGATTATTTATGGCATTTTTTTTTTTTGTTTCCATTTTGCAAAAGCCAAAATTTCGAGTCAATTTCTTGCTTGACTTATTTGTCGCATGCGATAATTTTGTATTCAACACACACAAACGCTTTTCTTCCATAAGAATGAACTCATTTGATAAAGTGTGAATGTTTACATATGATTATTTTGGAGGATTGGTTAAAAATTTCTTAAATGGGTCACCACTTTGTGAGAAGGGTTTATGTTTGTTGAAAGTTGTAATTATGTTATGAAAGGTTGAATACCCTTTTTCTGCTTTATTGCATCCATTAGTTCTGACAGAGAAAAAGAAAGTTGCTTACGATGATAAGGTAAAAAATTAAAAGGAATGTTTAATGTTAAAATATCGTAAGTAATGATAATTTATTAAACTAAGATAAATTTATAATAATTTAACAATCAATTTAAATGAATTGATGATAAAATGAAAATCAGAGTTAAAAACTTTAAGAAGTCAAAAGAAATGCCAATCTATAGTGATGAGAACTTTATAATCTCATCTTAGATTAACTGCGTCTTAATTCATATTATTATAAATGAATGATTCAAAATTAAGATGGGTGTTTAAAACTTTTAAGCGATCAAAAGATCTGAATGAACTGACTCGGGATATAGAAATGTATATGGTTTAAAGTTTTTTTCAGGCCTCCTTACACTCAGCATGTCTGTGACTGGATTCTCTCTTGTTACTTTTGTTTGTTGACTAGGGAAACAAGATGCCGATAGAGTAGCCGAGCTGCCTGTACTAGCAACAACTCACAGTTCTGAAGTCGTTTTTATTTCGTCTTTTGTTGTTTATTCATTTCGTTTGCCTTGCGTAGAGTGAGGATGAATGCGAAATGTACCATATAGTGGTCAATGAATGATAAGAAATTTGCTTTGCGACAGAACGCACACCTTCATAAGGAAACAAAAATGAAAAGGAATGTGAAAATACTTAGTTGCTAGCGTACTAATGCTGAGTGTGAATAACGAATGGTGTTACCAAAGAAGACTTAACGACACGAGCTGCTGAGAATGAATAAAGTCTTACATTGGACGCTTTCACAATACTAAAAAATGTAGAGGTTTGCTACTAAAAGTCATACCGAAGTATGCATCTTAGAAATTAGTTTCTTAAATACAAAAAACTATATTTTATTTAGATATATGTGTAGTTGTTAAGGATACCTTTTCAAAAGTATATAATAAAGAGCATTCCAAATATGTATGCAATTTGAGTTCTGTTTACACTCATATGTATACCTTTACCTCTGCCTGCAAATTTTTGATCGGATTAAGTTTCGGAGATTAAGCTGGCTATGGCATCACGTCTATTTTTTAGAGGCAAAATACTCTTTAAATGGATTGCTAGTGTGTTTCGGATCATTACCCTGCTGGGCGTATTTTTTTTAATCAGGTTGAAATGAATCCCTTCGGATCTATAGCTACCGTTGTGTCTCCGTGTGTGGTGTGTCCACTTAGCCTCCCTCCTCGTAATCTGGACAGTATGCCTACTCCAGAACTGGTTTATGTATTACTTCAGAGTAGGCATCCTTTGAGCATTCTTCCGTTGCCCTCAGAGGTCAATCTTCTGTTCACCTATGTGTAGGTTCAACGCATTTGTCGGCATGCGCCACGACTCGGGGAAGGCGGGGTCGTCAGGCCCGTGACCCTTGCCGCGAGTCCCCCAACCCCCTTATTAAAGGCAATTCATCATATAGATTGCGCATTCGCCAGTATACTGAGAGTAAACGCATACCATAATGCTCAGTCCTCAATGTTTAACCGCCTTGGTAGTGTATTTGGAGTGGTATTCTGTGGACAACGAACATATTCTTTGTAGCATGTTCCACCAAACAACACAATTTTGCTGTCATCTGTTTACAATACTTTGCGCCTCTTGAGCCAGGTCATTCATATAATGCCTTGCTAACTTGCATCGACGTGCTTATTTGTCAAAAGGAGTACCTTTCTAGCACTTATCGCTTTCAAAGTATTTTCTATTAACTTCGACGAATTGTCACAACACTGACCGACAAATTTAGATCATATTCAAACATTTTTCATGGCGCCGAAGGCTTAGTCTTGATATACTATCTCACAATCCGTTTGTCATCTTATTATGTTGTCTTTCGCTTGCCATCACGAATTTCGGATCTTTTTGCTATAATTAATAGCATTAAATATCATTCGAGCAGTGCATCCAACTACATTTTCAATATCATTGTAGATTTATGCCCTGATTTCTTAGCGTGACTATTAAATTTTTAGTCTCAATTGGGCTCTACCCACTGAGAATAGAAAAATGCCCATAAAATGCAGATCAGATTCAATAACTTTGAGAACATCTGATATGAAGAATTGATTTTTATTTTTATATAGACTCTAAAGGAATTTCTTGTTGATACGGTTATGTCTCCTTAACTAGGCTTATATTGCATCATTTACATTGAGAAATTTATTAATACGTATGTATAAAGATACTTTAGAATTTACTTTCCTTATTGGCATTAATAGTTAAGTTGGAGTATAAGAATATTTTACTTCTTAAAGACACTACCTTGTAGTATTGAAAAGGTGTATCAATGAGCATATGATCATCTATACTAACTCAATTCTTTAAAAACCAATTTAGAACTTTAATGAAACACCCTTAACGAATCCCATTCAAAAATCATCTCGGAAATCATGGGTCAAAGAAGTTCCAACCTTCAAATTCTGTTGCACAACAGTAGTGAACCATAAATACATAACAAATTTAAATGAAAATTAAATCCATTTTCACGCTTAATCAAGCGGCAATTCAAATTAAATTTAACAAATTGTTTTTGTTAAAGATACAAAAATTACGATCACTAAATCATTAGCAAATACATATTTATAAAATATATGGTATGTGTAAAATAAATATAATATACATATATAAAATATAAATAGAAATGAAACAACCTCCAACCTATCAAAACCAAACCAAACTATACTACTAACTAACAAAAGACAACCAAACAAACAACGAACCTACAACATGAGGAAAAAAGTAGAGCGACCCGCATTAAATTTAATGACTAACGACAGCATTTTCAACAATTTGATCGATGGACCCACTGTCACTCGACACCTATTATGGATACAACACACAAATACTACCATACATATCCACACAGATATGTATACACATGTCAGGGCACAGAAATGATGTTGCTATTGTATGTTGTGTTAGCAAGCATTGTTGCACCCACTACTCAAATGTGTGTTGTGTATCTTGTAGTATGTTGCACTGATTGTCGTTGTTGCTGCTGTTGTTGTTGTTGCATTTGTCAAAGGAAACTAAATAATTATTTGACAATTTTTACGCGTACAACATTTAAGAAAGATTTTTATGAATGAATCAGTTATTGACTGAACTAGTGAATGAGTGAAAAATATGTGAATGAAGTACCATAAGTAAAATAACTAACTGAATGAAGTGAGTGAATGAATGACTGAAGTAAAATAAATAATAGTAAATGAATGGATGTTGAATGCATTGCATTATGATGTGTGTGTGGGTTTTTAGCAAAATTTACCTTGAAGGCTAACACCCAAGGGGGATTGAGAAGTTGAATTGTCATAGAGTTTGGTCGGTTGGTTGGCTAAGATTTGCCAAAAACGGCATTGACTAACAAACATACACAGGCGTAATTTTTAACGCATTTCATTCAGAGAAGACAAATTTTTTTTGGTTGATTTTTCATACATTAAATGAAATTGTCAAGTTTTGTATTTAGTTTTGGGCATATGTGGGCACAACAATAACAACAACAACACCATCAACAGATAGACAACACACGCATGTCAGACAGATAGACAGACAAACATATAATACACACAACAACGACAACGACGACGACGACTCTTTTTCATTTTCTACACAATTCGAACGGAAGTGAATTGAGATTTATTTGCGCAGACGTCGCACCAAATTTTGTCACTTTGCGTGTTACTGATGTCGATTTCCGGCGTTGCATAGATACATTTGTCTGCTTGCTTCTTTACCATGTTGACACACATTTAAATGTTGTTGTCTTCAGAAATCTATAACATGAATTTCTTCTCTTCTACTACACATAAGAAGATGCGCAAAGGCGTCAAAGAAGTCAATGCATTTGATACACATAATTTTGTTGTCATTTTCATCTTATTCCTATTTGTGTAGATACAAATTGGCTTTTATGGCCTTTATTTAATGTGTTTATTATTAATCTTTAAAGTGTTTTGCTACACTTAAATGAGCGTGAGTGTGTGTGTCTGGTTTTATATAATTTAAAGAAGAAAAAACATGAAACAAAAGATTCATCTAGAAAAAGACTTGAATATATGTATTTATGCTGGTTGCCATTCTTGGAATTGGGTCAATGTTAGCAAAAGACACATACCAAACATATTTGTATTTATGAAATAAATATGTATTTTATAATAATGTCATCATATGTTTTCAATATCGTGTGAATTTTTTCAAGGTTAATTCGAATTTCAGTTTAATTTGATTTTGTAATCAGATGTTGAATTTCTGCAGATTTCTTTTAGAATAGATTTTAGTGAATAGTATTGGTTACTAAAATACGATATATGGATACTAAAAAACGAGACTAATGCTGAGGTTTTGTTATGTGTATTTGAGTTAAGCATTTCTCTCCCTCGAGAAATCGAGTTTCATTGCAATATAATATTTTTAAAAAGTAGAATAAAATAATAAACTCTTATACTACTTAAGATGTTAAGCTCTAAGTAGCTGCCAAGACTTTCAGCTCTTAAATTAATAAGTACAGTATTTATAAAAATTAAATTGAATTATAATATTAATTAACGTTAGTTATAAGATTATAGGGGATTAAAAAAAAAAATTTAGATCGAGTTTATGTTGCTAAGATTTGCGTTGCCCAGAAGCTCTACCATGTTTATATTGGCTTGGTCTCGAAGGAGTTGTGTTGCATTGAATCCTGAGAAGAGGTGCTGTACACAGTTGCAACGTGGTTACAACTAGAGGCATACATAACGTGAAAATTTATTTATTTTTTTTCTTTTTTTGTCAAAGCGGGACGTGCCCTGCTGAATTATGTAAAAAAAAACTTGTTCGTGGTTTAAAAGTTCTTTATTAAAAAAGAAATAATAATACAACTAATACAAAATAATCAAAGCATTAACAGTAGCTAAGTTGCATAAGTTGACGTGACTTCTAGGTAGTATTCTTGTATTTTTCGGCTGAACAAATCAGTTTTAAAATATATCGAGATTCGTTTTAGTTTTAATTATAGAAAAGTTCGTTAACTGGAGATTGTTGGCACAGTGTAGTGCTGGAACAATTCCAACCAACGGATTTCAGTACAAACATTTTCAGCATTCCAGCCAGGGACTTATCTGTCTTGCAGACTCGTCAAACACCTTCGTATCTTGGCAGCTGCCAATAAATCCAAGCAAATCCATCACATTCTGTACCTCTTTCGACAATTTTGCCTTTTCAAATACTTCAAGTTCTGTATTGAATTGACACCATTGCTCCACGAACTCTTTGCTTACCTCAGTTTGGTCTATTTGCGCAAGTGGGACTTTTATGCCCTCGCTGGGGACATTGGAAGGACAACTTGAAAGCTGGTCGTATGGTCACGTTAGGCATACATCATTGTTGCGGCCACGAAGTGAGTGTTGATGATTAAAAGCGACTCAGAGAAGGACAAATCAATAGCGATATTTTCAAGGTTGATATAAAATATATCATAAATTTTTTGCTCTGTTTGAAACATATTCATACATAAAAATATATCGATTAAAAGAACAGACTTTAAACAAAGAAATCTTGTAGCTAGATTTTATATATGACTACAATGGCTGTTGATAAAGAAATCTTTACACAGCATAGGTGTCAGTCGGTTGACTTTGACTCATGTACAAGGTGGCGCAAAAGAAGTCATCCGATGTTGTTTGGCTCTTATTTTTTTTCTAAATGAAAAACTTCGATTCTGATTTGATTTTTGATTATGTTTATTTAGACCTTTAGAATTAATTGTGTTAAGTCGAGAAGATGATATCGGACAAATGCGCGCCGCCACAATTGATTGCCATACGGGCTCGTTTTATGGCATTTTCCATCACTTCGGCGAGCGTTTCGGGCGATAAATTCTCGCATTCGTGTCCTTGAGGGCTTCCAAGGTCTCAGGCTTGTTGATGTAAACACGGGACTTCAAAAAACCCCATAAAAAGAAGTCCGGGACCGTTAAATCAGGCGATCTGGCGGGCCAGTGCAAATCGACGAATTGTTACGCAAAAAAATAGACACAATTATTCCGCGTTCTTGGGGAGTGTATCGCTCCATGGCTTATTCACTTGTATTCTGTATCTGTCTAGTCCACAAATGTCAAAACAGGTTTGATATTGGCGGCCATTTGCAAAAATGAGAGCATCTTCCAATAGGGTGATGTCTTTTGTGCCACCTTGTAGAAGCATTGATCTCAATATTTTACAAACACACCATACATTATGATGGGGTATGCTTAAACAGCATTATCACTATTTTGATTGTAAACTGAGATTAATACATACATACTCAATAATGCACAGTAATGCTTTCCATTAACTTGAAATATCTTACAAAACATTAGCATAATTAAATTCAAGATAATAAATTAATTATTTTCTTTTAGATTTTCAATTTTCAATTAAACTGCGTGCTTATTATGATACTATTGTAACATCATTTAGGAAACACCTATCAATATACAATATCTTAAAGAAATATAAATTTACATACATACATATGTGAATAGATGAAAACAACATTTCATTGCATCATTGCATTAATATTAACTCATTTCAATCTTCGGAAAAGAAAGAAGCGCAATAATCGATATTCGATACGCGCCATTGGTAAACCAGCATTTCCAAACAACTACAAATACTATTTCCCTATAAAACTTTATAGCACCTTTTCGTTTAGTGGTTAAAACGATGATTTCCTCATCAGTACTAAAACAAAGATTAGTTAGCACTTTTCCCCAAATGAATAAATAAATTTTATCGAAAAGCTTTTCTTTTACCACATAGATATTTTGGATGTATTTCCATAATGAGTCTTTAAAAAGTTACTCAAATGAAAAAAATAGGTCAAATGCGTTGATACGTAGAAGAGAATATAAATTGTACAATAATAAAACTGGAGTGAGTTAAGATGAGACAAAGAATAACGACAAGAATAAAGGGGAATGACTTACAAGATATGTTACAATACAATGTATATAAATATACTATACTAAAGTTTAAAAATGGGGTAGCATAAAACAGATACAGAATATAAGAAGAATACTATAGTAAAGTAAAGTAAGGAAAGAAAAAAACGTAGTGCAGCATGCTACTATGTAGGAATACATTGAATGATTTTCAAGACCATAATGTCGACAGTCTAAAGATATGTACTATTAACTTGGCCAACAACCAACATGGTTAAAGTATTTAATTGCATGTTAATTGCACTTCCAGGGCATCTCTTTAGCCAAGAGCGATTTATGTTATAGACAACGTACTAGAGTAATAAAAAGGGGGGCGACAGAGTTCATTCTGAAAACTGGACTCCTTCATTTAAACTTAAACTGGACTCCACAACACTCTTATGAATGTTCGCATGTATCAATGGTTTATGGTATATTTATGTAGAAGGTACTACTACTGTATAGAGTTGTTGCTCTTGTTCTTTGCTTCAGTAGTTGATATTCTTGTTGTTATAGTTGTTGTTGTTGTTGTTGTTTTTTTTTATTGTTGGCGGCATCAATTGCCAGTAGCTCTTAACGCTCAAGTGCAAACCAAAGTCAAGCAGACAACAAACCAAACCAAAAAGAAGAGGAGGCCAGCCACAACCACAAGAAGACAAGTTTTTCAAGTTTTCCGACATCAGCAACAACAACAACAACAGCGACAACAACAATGACAATAAAGTCTTAAAGACAAAGCCAACAACAACAACACAACAATATAGTATGTCAACCTTTTGTTATTGTTGTTATTGCATTTAATTTGCTCTTGTTGTTTTATAACTTCCAGATCAAATCAATATTATATAAACTTTGATAAGAAGTTTGAGACAAAGTATTCCTTTCTTCTAAGTTCCAACATAAGTGTTTCAATTGAAAGCAGCTCTCAGATCATTATAATCTACTAGAGATGATTCTTCTAGGACAGTAGTATTATGTTATAAAACTAATAGGAGATATGTCACAGAACTTCAATATAACTCACTAGTAGGTAATTGTAAAGCAAATGAACGTCCTAGGCTTGGCACTACATTACTTATCCCATCGAATAAGATTGACAATGCCATTAGAAGCTGTGTAGGCACATAATCTGAAGGCAGACTCCAAAATGTTCAACTAGTAGACTAATGTAGACTTAATGGACCTAGGGTAGTACTATTATACTACTCATGTGGAACAAGAATGTCATAAGTTCCAAGGCCTTTAAGGTAGACATGCTAGAAGTCAAAAAAAAGCCGGCAAGACATAGAAAAGGAGGACCCATACTCAGTATCAACTCTAGAATAATTGCTGACATTAAATTGATAAAATATTTAATATCAAAGACTTCAGAGGTGACCCATTGACAAAAGAGCAGCTTCTTGTAATATCACAATGACCTACAAAGGCAGTGAGAAAGCACCTTTTCCTTTGATTCATACAGATCATATCGCTTCTTTATTTTCGCTGTAGGTTTTCACAGGGGCAGTAGAAGGCTCAGTGAAAATTAGGGGGCGTTAAGGCAATCTAGAGGGTCAACGGTTGACAAATTCTAACTTCTAAAATAAGGTAAGTTAAAAATTTTGAGGGGACTCAAAAATTTTTAAAACTCAAAGTGGGCTGCAGTCGGTAAAAGTTTGTGAAATTATTATTATTATCGATAAGGTATAAAGAGTTTCGTTGTTGCTGGATCTCATTCTTTTTCTTTTTCATTTTTTTCTTTCTTTGTTATTTGCACCCGAAGGAAAAAGTATTAAATTTACACCTTATGCAGCTGCCATTACTCCTGCCATCTCTTGCATCAGACAAGTATATTCACTTCGATTTCAATGCATTTTTCACTTTAAATGCCTCACCTTCTTCTTTCAACATACTTAATTGCGAGGGCTGTTGAAATTGTTTCTTTTTGTCATTATAAAATACCACGCATTATTTTGTATTTAACCCTTTGTTTGTGTCTTTTCTAAGCTAAGATAAGCTAAGCTAAAAATATTTCGAGCGGCTTAACTTTGGCGCACTTTTCTTTTATGTAATTTATTAAAGTTTTTAGATTCCGCAAACATTTACTGTATGATATCATTGTTGTTGTTGGTGTTGTTAAAGATCTTCCTGGTATTTGCGTTAGTGAAAGCCACCTTTCAGTCATGGATCGCTTTTAAATTGTTTTGTCTTTGGCTTTCGTAAAGTGTAAAATTTATATGTTTTTCACACGAAAGATTTTCATTGTTGACAATTAAACTTTTTTTTTTCTCTTTTCCAGACAATGACCATAGTAAATAACACTTTTAATTGATGCTTTACATTGTAAAGCAAGAAATAACAATTTCATGGAATATTTTTAATTAAAGCTCTAAAGAATGAAGATATACAATAGAATGAAATTTCCATAATCGGACATCTATTGTATTATCCCATTCAGTAGTATTTAAATCCTTTAAATTTTAAACAAAGTCACTTTAGTTCCCCTTACTGATCTACTAAGCCCTAAGTCTTTGAGCTGGAGACCTGAAATTGTTCAGAGAGTTTTTTTTAATAAAGTCACAGTTGGAAATCTTTAATTAGTGGAAACGTAATAGTATTCTTATATTTATAAGGACTCCTTTATTTTTTGGTATATATCTTGTGTTTACAAGTAAAAGATTGCCAACAGAGGACATCAGTAGTGTATAAACATACCGGACCATGTTGGAACCAACATTATGTGAAAGCTTCATCACATACTACATTATTGAATAAATTTATATGGACTAAGTGGCAATTACATATTTTTCTCATTCGACAACTATGTCTATTTTTGTGCCTACAAAACTCCATTCACGGGGAGCATTGGTATTTTGCTTCAATCTGAAGAAAAGTGCAGCAGAAACTCATCGGCTGATGTGTGGGGCTTACGGAGAGCATGATCCATCAATTTTAACCTGGTTCCGACGTTTGAAAAGAGGTGAACGACGGCCACCAACTTTTGTAGACGCCGAATTGAAGAAAATTTTGGACGAAGATCTGTGCCAAACCCAAGAAGAACTTGGGGCAACGTTAAGCGCGACTCAACAAGCCATGTAACGGCAGTTGAAAGCCATTGGTATGGTCCAGAAGGTCGGAAACTGAATGCCTCACGAACTCAAACCAAGAGATAATGAACAATGAGTCCTGCTTCCGAAATGCGTCTTCAATAGTACAAAGGGAAGTCGTTTGTACATCGTATCGTCACCGGTTATGAAAAATGGATTCATTACGACAATCCAAAATGCAAGAAGACGTATTTAAAGCGCGGCGAACCCGGACCATTGACGCCAAAACCAAACATCCATGGCAGCAATGTTATGCTCTGCATTTGGTGAGACCAGAAGGGAATCGTGTGCTACGAGCTTCTGAAATCGACGGGTCTTTCTACAGACAATAACTGATGCGATTTAAGAGTGCAATTGCGGTAAAACGGCTGGAATGGGCAACCAGACATAAGCTATTAAAATTTCACCTTGACAATGCTCCGCCGCTTGTTGCAATCGTGGTCAAAATCTATCTTGATGGTACCGTTTGTGAAGTCCTACCTTATAGTCCAGACCTTGCACCATCAGACTACCATTTCTTCTGGCCAATGCAGAACGCTCATACGGGAATACGAGTTAATCTTGAATTTATGCTTTCTTGGTCTCCAAAGACAGACAGTTTTATTGGCGTGAATACATGCATTACCAGAAAAGTGTGGAAAAGTCATAGCAATACTACCAATAAAATACCGTGTACCAATTTTCCACAACAAATCTTCAAAATCGAGAAATAAATCATTAGAAACTTACTTGTGTACCCCATAGCAGTGTAACCTAACTTTATATTAATTAAATCATCTATGAACATCTATTTGCTTAAGGAAAACAAGCTTTCCTCATTCACATCACATTCCTTAGATTTAAAACAATAAGACTTCAATTATAATAGCGTGTGATTATACCTACTACTTATAATGTAAGTAACAAAAGTCACTGAACCCTCTAACTAATCTGCAATTTGTGGTTCAAATTTACAAGATTCTCAAGGAAGTTACAAGATACTACAATACTTATAATGCAAACAATACAACAATGTGCATAAATCAAATTTATTTAGTAGTACGTGTACGAGTAAGTATCTGGTTGTCTATGCCCGACCACAAACTCAATTACACACTTCGGTACCAAGTCAAATTCAACTACTATGTATACTATAGCAGATAACATTAAGTTGCAACTTGTACAACAAAGCATACTTGTCTTGTCTTGTATTGTATTGTATTTATTAAAAACAATTTACTAGAAAATTATGCAAAATTACCACAAATAGACACAAATACTATTTAAATAATACAAACAACAAGTGCATTAATCTAAAAATCCAAGTTAGTGTACGGATACAATGGAATGAACAAGCGCGCTACTTTAATACACTTCAATACACTACACTATACTTAGTTCACTAGAGTGCAATACAAAGTCAACTTGCCACCCACCCACTTCTTTAACTCTAGTTTGGTGTCTTGTTGCCAACGCCTTCGTAAAGCCGCCTACGCTCTCTGAAATTGCACTCTAATCTCACTTACTCACTTGCTTAGTTCGACGAACGATAGAGTGTTGCCAATTTAAACGCAAAATAAAACACCAACGCATATACTAACAATACATACTTACATATTTTTATATAGTAGTATGTAACATGCAACAACAGATAATCAAAATTATAATAATCTTGTGAAAGAGTAAAGTGAAAAGTAACAATGTTTGTGGTAGTAAGAAATTCATTCATAAAGGAAAATACAAATGGGTTAAATTGGAAAATTCAATTCAATTTTGTTTTTCTAGAGCATTAATCTAAAAAAAACAACAATCAAAACAACCAACAACTCTTCTTGTACTGATGTACTCTTGACTCTTTTACTGCACTCACCCGATTAGTTGTCTCTCTCACTCTTTATATCTTTGTAAATAAATTGGCACGCAGGCGTCACTGGCTCCATTGTACAAATGGCGGCGACTGCGTTAAATCTCGCTTATAATAAATAACAGTAGCGCATAATTTAACAATTTAACTGCATTTGCGCTTGTTTAAACGATTTATTTAATGCACCACTAGCACACAATACTTTTATCTACACTTTATGCACTTTTTACACTTTATTTACTTGATTTTTTACTATTTTTACAAAATTTTTTCCTATTTGCATAATTTTGCGACTGCTTTCCACTTGCACAAGGAGACAATGAGCTTGACCTGCTGCAAGAGGCAGAAGAACACACCATACTAGTCACTGATTGATAGAGTGGGGAAGTAGGAGTTGAGAGAGAGCTGAGCTTGAGTCGTTAACTATTTTCAACTCGTGTTGAATTTTTGCTCTGTTTACTTCGTGCGTTGACTATCAATTGTCAAATGTGACAGCATACGATTGATTGAGAGAAGCCGCCGAAGACATGAACTGTTTTATTCTGTTTGTTTTTGATTTTCTTTTGCTTTATTTTTTCGCATGTTACATTTTATGCATTTCAATTTGAATCACGAAAGATTATCTAAGTACGCATAACCAAAGATGATGATGATGATGATTTTTCTTTGTACCTATGGTTGTCATTAACAGAAGCAACAGTTTAGTTTGTTCTCCCCTTTCAATTTCCTTCCCCTCTAACTTTTTTATTCATTGACTTTATCATCGTATTCATCATTCCTGCTGATTTCACAATATAACCGGAAGATGTTTGGCATGTGGGTTATAAAACAACAATAGGAACAACAATAATAATAATGAAATATGCAATACAAACAAAAAGAGCATGTTGCCTGGGGTCCAATTGTAAATGGAAAATGACAACAACAACAACAAAATACTTACAATAAAAACGAGACAATTTAATGCATAATAGAATTTGCATATGCAGACATTTTAGTGGCATCTGTTATTACAACAACAACAACAACAAACATAACAAGAACAACTTAGTATTATTGTCTGCCTGTAACATCATTCTGTTCCTGACAACATACGGTGCTTTTTTTGCCAATTGACATTAAAGAAATATCAAAATGAAAAAAAACGACATAAAATATTCACTTGACATTCAAAACGAAATAAATTTTTCTTATTATTAAAACCAAATAAATGTCAATGGGCAAACCTATGAACATAAAGTTAAATTCAATTCTTGTCTTAAAGAGGTTCTAACGAAAGTCCTAAGCCTGAGAAAACACTGTCCACTTGAAAGTTTTGACACACATTCATATTTGGAACAAAATAGAATGTAGAAACCAAACCAGTGTTTTTTAAAGTGGGCGCAGTTGAAGACTCAGAGAAAATTAGGTGACGTTAAAGCATGACAATTTCTTGCGTCATTCGCCGATGATGTAAGTGTTGTTTCCTTTCCAAAAACGAGGCTGCGGACAGTCTCCAGGAATACCTTTACACCTATGAAGAATGGGCCAGAAGATGGAATATAAAACTCAACGGGGACAAATGCATCAATGTATGCTTTACCATAAAGCGAGGAACGCCACCGGCTATCCATCTAAGCAGCATAGCGATGCATCAATGCACTAAGGCAAAATACCTTGGGCTTCTCCTCGACAAAAGGCTAACATTCAGGGAGCATATCTCCGCGGTAGTTGGAACCTATAGGAGCTAGTTTAAGAAAGCTTTACTGGCTTCTCAACAGCAGAAGCAAACTAACGCTACACAACAAGCGAACTGGTTATATGATATACAAGCCTGAAATATAGCTGCAAAGTCAAATCGCAAACGGGTCCAGACCCTGCAAAACAAATCGTTGCGCATACTCACTGACTGCGAATGGTATTTTTGTAACACCAGCCTACATTGTGACCTCAACCTGGCTACTGTTAAAGATCAGATCGGTTTTTTTTTTTGAGCAGGTACAATGGCTAATGCAAATTAAACTTAAATTGGCTTTCTAATGTATGTATCTATTCTCATAGGAAATTTTATTAGGGATCACAAGCAATTTATAAATATAAATGTTTGCTTATAAGAAATCTGTTTCAAAATTCATCTTGAATACAAACTACTCCTTAACAAGGCAATCATAAAACCAGTTTAGACATAGGGAACTTGCCAGAATTCAATATTGAAACCCTGCAAAGATTATATTCCAAGCTCTTTCAATGAGATCTTCTTATACCAACAGTGAAGAAGGTAATAGTTAGGAAAACCATAATAACGTCGTACAAGCTATCAATCTATATCTTAGACAACAAAGAGCGATTTAAGAAGACTTAAGTGATATCATCCACTTGACTTACATCCTAGAGTATGTACGAGTATTTTTCATAGACTTAAGTAGTCCAATTTGCATTTCTGTACCAATGTAATTATATTCTTTCAACAAATTTAACGATTGATTAGGCAGGCAGATCTTATATGAAATAATGATTATAATAATAAAATAATAATAAAAAATATAAAAAATAAATATTGATAAGTTTTTAGTTCAAATCTGAATTAATCTGATCTAGAATAATTGCATTTTAAACAATAAAATGTGAATATGAATATTTTAAGTAAGGGTTTTTACATCAACTCTTGTGTAAACCTTATTTATTTGTTTGGAAAATGATGTCGGTATCTGATGGAATTATGTATATTATAATAACCCTATATTTATTACAGAAAGCCATCAAAAGAATAAGAATTATGCTTATAAAAGTATTTCAACTTCCGTCTTGATCTACGATCTGTTTTTTTTTGCACAAAGACCTGTCACAGCCCTAGGGTAGATAAGGGTTGTTTATAAATTTACATATACTTACAATATGTAATTACTTTAGTTAGTTGTACTATGCTTAAAGATAAAATGGTTTTGCATAAAAATATCATTTAACAAAAAGGCGCGCAACAGCTGCTTTATCTACTTACAAATGAAAGGTTACCACAGAAGATGCAACAAAGTTACTATTGTGTCTACTAGTTTTATTGTAAATTGGCCAAGTTCGCAGCTTGCTGGAAAACGCGCAAAAGACACACATCTATGAGAAGTCTTTTGTTTGAAATGGAAAAAAATTCTCATGCAAGAAAAACGTAAAGTTCAAGCGGAGAGTTCAAAGTTTGTCTTTGTCATGACTTACAACAACAACAACAACAACAACAACAGCAACAATGTCGATAACATTATAATCGAAAGTCTACACAACAAAAACGTGTTGATGAAGTTTGTGTTTAGGGGGTACAAGGGCGGCCGGACGGACAGGACAAGATGGTACGCAAATTTACCAAGTGGGCAGACAAAGTAAGCCAAGCTAGTAAGCAAGCGAATGTCAGTCGTCGTTACTCTAATGAACAAAAAACATAAAAGAGCAAACGAACGAATGAATTTTAAATCGCATGCGATTTTTTTTTTTATACCAGCGAAGACTTGTAGACTTTATGTCGTTGTTTTTTGTATTACTACTACTGCTCTCTTGATGTAATGCAGTTACTGTTGTTGTTGTTGTTGTTGTGTAGTTTTTTTCTTGATTCCAGTCTATGTTACTAAATGATCGTGGTCTGCAACCCACGCTGTCGCCATCCATTGCTATCGTCATCGTTGCAATGGTTCAACATCCGATGCTGGCAGAATGAACAAGAATTCTTGTTTGTTTGCTATTACAAATACATTCAACAACAACAACAAAATATAAAAACAAAGTAATATATTGGCATAACCAAATATACTGACGATAAATAAAAAAATGAAATATGTTCACTTGAATCGAAATAAAATAAAGAAAAAAATATAAATAAGGATCAAGTGTTGGTGGGCATACATGAATGGATGGATGGATGAATGAATGAAACCCACCACATCTGTGCATACAAATTGTAGATACACGTGTGTGTTTATATACTTTTATAATGCATTTGCACAGAACTTAATCCACTTTACGAATCATCGACACGCTTACACGACGTCTGAGCCCTCTCTCTCTCTCTGCATTAACAACTGCATGGTACTTCTTGCATTGCCTCCACTTCTACCTACAAATGCCTTTCCTTGCCATTCTTCCCATCTCTTGGTTTATTCAATGCAATACAAAGCTCTCAAATCGACCGGACGTTGTTTGCATGCGTTTTTTTATACTATTTCTTTGTCTGTTTGCAAAAGTAGAAAAAAGCATGCAGAAGTTTGGTTTGGGGTAGTAGAACTCTATGTATGCTTTTGGTTTCTTTCCTTTGCAACCCACTCTCTCTCAAATGCAATTTGTTGCTGTTGCTATTGTGGTTGTTCTTGCATGCAACTTAAACTGAGTTTATTTCAACCAGACATATGCGTGTGTGTCAGCTGTAGGAAGAGTTCTCGATATTCTGGCGCGCAAAGTTCTTGTCACTGTGAAGGTTGCATCAAAGATACTCACTCTTATTAATGGCAGTCTAGTAGTCTCTAAATGAAATGTATCTAAATTATTTCTTCTTATTGTCTGTAGGTAGTGTGGAGAAGAAGATCTTGTCAGTATACAACAAGATTTTAATTGAAATTTTCAAAATGTGTTGAATTGAACTTTTGTTAATTATTTACCTGACATATCCAGTATTCATGTAGCAAACAATCAATATGTGTGTCTATCTTTTAGTTGTATGATAATTAATAGCAGAAGGATTAAAAAAACTGAAGAAATCCATGAATTCTTATAGGAAATCAGTGTCATTCTTATATGAAAGGGAAATATTTAGTGCTTCACGTAAGTATTAAGGTCACGATCTGTTTAAATAGAATTATGATTTTACTTATGCAGAATTTTAAACATTTTTTATCATCATCAAATCATAATCATAGATTTCATAAACATATACTGATATATTTTTAATTAATTTTTTTTTTTTCTCTTATATTTCTTAACGTCAAATCAACCAAAAGGTTTTTAAACATTGGTATCATTTTTAATAATAATCATGTGAGTTTAGAGAGAGTGACGTTTACTCCCTGTTAGGGAGGTCGTAAGGGAGAAGTCGTTTTAACCTTCGGGGAGTTCTGTTGTATATTAGGGCCCTAGCTAGGGGATTAGGGTGTTGGAGCATTCGATCTTTATAATCATTACCATAACCACAAATTATGCATATATAATAATAATTTAAGACGTTTCCAAGTCATTTTTATCTGTGTTGGAAATTATCGTTCGTTTCTATGCAATCTGGTGTTCGACCTTTAAAGCTTGAATTTGACAAAGGCACTTCTCATTGATATGTACACATATACAGTTAGACTAGGAACATGAGTTTTTGTATGAAAATTGGACTGACATGTCTGTAAGGAAATTAGATTGTATGTGTATATTTCTTAAGTATTTCTACTGAAAACCCGAATGAAAGACCTAACATAGGCCTTGATATAATATACTTTAAATATGCATAATGCCACTGGTGCACTTTGTATAACAATGTAATTGCACGAAATCATGAATTTACAATTGTTAACTAAAGTAAAGGATTGTTAACTGATGGACACGGCACTTGCGATATACATTTTTTACCTAACCTTTACTTCTCAAAGCTTTTCTATTGAATTCAAGTTCGACCAGTGTTTTGAAACCAATCCATGTTCATTTTTGAAGCAGAGGATCCATATCATACTGGAATATCCAACTTAAAGGCATACCAGTCTATAGCTTATGGCAACATTATTATCTTTAATATATCATTCTAATATAATTTGTTCATAGTGTCAGAATTCAGATGTGTTTAACGCCCCATATGGTGGTATTTAAAAGAGTCATTTCCGTTAAAATTATTTTTGTTTTGTCACTTTATAGTGGCTTTACAGTGGCTCGTATCACGAAGATTCGGTTTTGTGCTTTACAGTGCTATTTTATCATCACGAACAGCTATTTTTTGTTTGGATTATGTGTGGCACGCATCAAAAATGGAAGAAAAAGACACCTGGCAATCACAAAAAACGTCGAAATTATCAAAATGCTGCCGCCAACTTACACGGAAAAATTGCCCAACACTGCTTAGAAGAAACCGAATCTAAGCACATCAATTTGATATTAGAAACTCTCAATCGAATCACATTTACAACAACAACCCCTCAATTTTGTCATTTTCCCTGTTGTTGTTGTCAAATGGAATTCGAATCAATAGTCGCATCTTCATAGATTCGAATATTAGCTCACTGTAAAGCCACTATTACAGTACATATGTCACTTTTTTCAAGCTTGCTGATCATAACCAATTCAAATGAGTTCCTCCGAATGCTAGACCCGTCTAAATTTTATGGAACAGTGGAACTATTACATGTGTATTGAAATGGCTCTTAATGGTCTGTTTTTGATAATAGTGACATGGTTATCTATCATCAGTGACATCTTTTTCGATCTACCATGGGTTTTAGGACATTGTTTAGCATTCAAAAAAGAAAACAGAGAGCGAATAATCATTTATGCGATGGACAGACTCTGCTTTTTTTAGCCTTTATACGGTTTGCCTATTTTCAGGAGTAAAATATTTTGAGAAAATGTTTTATTTCTATTAAGTACAACTAGGCTCGCTCTATCATTTCAAAAATTAACAAAAATCTGTTAATAGATTCAGAAAACCTTTGAAGTATCAGAAAGTACGAACTGTTTGTTTTTTATTTTAAATTTTGTATATTCATGGACTTCCTTTCATCAGTTAAAGAATGTGTGAACGGTATTAAAAGATTCGATGGAACCGAAATTAATGCTTAGCCTTGTCTTTTCTTTTTGTTTTTTTCATGTAAAACTTTAATTTGCTTTACTTCTAATTGGCAACAAATACTCCAAACAAAAAACACAAGAGCAAAAAAAGAATTTGCAAGCATTGAAATTTTTACATGAAATTGACACAGATACAGATATCAATGTCTACAAAAGATACTTTTGCAAATCAATAAGAAATAAATGTTCAACAGAAATAAAAATAATGAAAAAAATAAGAAAAATGATTGCAATAAATATGCGCGCGTCTACAATTTTAGCGAGCAACACAAGCGACACAAATTAAACCAATTAAGCAGAAATAACAAAACGCTGACACTGCATTGAATAACAACAATTACAAGAAAAGAAACAAAAAAACCACTGCAAATATTTTTTTATTCTTTGCAACATTTATTGTTAAGAGCCATTAGCCAACAATAGCAACAAAAACAACAAAATGATTTGATATCAAAGGCGCATTGATTAAATGCAACGCATTCAAAAACAAATGAAAGAAAAAACTGTTTTATCGAATAAATTGCCCAGATTATTGCATGCGACAAGCAAACGAGTTTCATAAAACAAACGAGCATGCGCAAATTAACTCGCATGCGAGTTTCCATTTGCAATTTACTAGTAGAAAAAAAATTTGAGTTGATTTGATGGACATTTACACTTGACCAATGACGATGACAAATAGAAAAAATAAACAAACAAAACCAATAAATTGTAATTGACAATAAAAATTTATGCAAACAACAGCAAATGCAATAATTGTTTTTTCATTTTCTGTTTTTTTATAAAAATAGTTTTTGACATCATTAAGAAGTTGATAGGACAAAAAATACTTAAGTTGCATGCAACCATTTGATTAAAACCATTTATGTATATGATGATGATGCTGATGATGATGGGAAATAATACTAGTAGTATCAAATTAAACAAATACTATTATCATTTATTACAGATCTACAATCCATCAGACGTCTGTTGGAACACGATGCCAGTGGCTCGGTTTGTCCTTCGTGTCGTATTTCCTTTGACAAAGGCAAACGACGGAAACTGATTGATACTTGCGGGCATGAACGTTGCTATTCCTGCATGTTTCGCAATGATCAATGTCCCATGTGCATGAACAGCTCTCTAAAAGGTAAGCAACTAAACCACTCTTATCTATATATAATTAAAATTGAATGTATATGTATGCATGTAAGTCGCTTATAGACTCCGAAACTGCTGAACCGATTTTAATGAAATTTTAAGGGCATCTCTAGCATAATCTTGTGAGTGTTTCAGTAAAGTTTGGTATGCATCGGACTTGCTGTTGTCGAGAAATCGTTGGATAATAGTTTACATACAAATCTTAGAGACATATTTTACATTCAATCAAGTCGCCTTTGTCAAATATATCAGGATTGTAAAATCAAACAAGTAGCCTTTGTCAATTGATTCGTCTAATTTTTAAAAAGTATTTCATTGCCACCAAAAGAGCATCAATTGGCCGAAAAACATTCAAAACTAGGCAAAGAAATTAAAGTAGAGCATATTGGTGTATACAATTTTTCATATAACGCTTAGGGGGAAACTGATTAACTGCACAAATCGCTCACGAAACTGTGTTCCGGTTATATAGCGAATGGAATATTAAAATATGTTTATTCCCGGGAATTTTTAATAAAAAGACAATGACTACAATCACGCACTAACAAGCACTAAGACGGGGGCGTAGCATGGCACGCCGGGAATGCTAGTTAATAATAATACAGAATAAGGTAATCTTATTTTAAGAAAGAAGATATTAAAATAATCCAAATAATTTAGCATTTGCTTAAATAAATCTTAGTAACAAAGATTTCCAGTTTGAAATTTTAGAAAATTATTATCAATTTTTATATTAAACTAAATAAGTTGGGAAAAAACACAAATATTAAAATCAAAACGATGCCAATCCGATTTTCACCAATTCCGATTGAAGTGCAACCACAAAATGAAATGGGAAAGGAATCTTTAAAGAAAATACGCGAGAAATACATTAAAAATTTTTCTGATGATTACGCAAAAGATCTAAATTTAATATTTATTCGTGCAGAATATATAGTAAGCTTAATAAAAGAGCGAAACCAATAAAAATAAAAGGAACACTACGATACCTGGCCCATAGTACCAAAATTTAACATGATGTATATTTATGTATGAAGTTAAGCAGATTTATTTATGAATTAAACAAAAAATATTTTCAAAAATTTCAGTATCCAAAATTTTTTTTTTTACTGCTCGAATAAGATCTTGTATTTTGATTTATTTTTTGTTGTTCGGAATTCATCACTTACACAAACTTCATTAACAATTATGATAGTCCGTACCCATATCGTATTCCTCAATTTAATTAATTCAATATGCTGTTTGTCGACAGTCACACTGTTTAAAATCTTCAAAATTTTAAGTTTACTCCCGGGTCCAGATGGTTTACCCAGTTGTGTTTGAAAGCGGTGCGCAGATGCTTGGCATAGAGCAATCCGCAAATTCTTTGACATATCTCTGAATATCTCTGTCCTTCCTAATATTTGGAAACAATCCTATATCATCCCCCTCCACAAAAAAGGCAGTATATTTAATATTTCAAACTATCGAGGAATAGCTTGCATGTCCACTAACCCCAGTAGATCAGTACTGAAGTGACTTGTGGTTGATACCGAGACTGGTTTCGGTTTTTAATGGTTCTTAATTCCCGCCGTTTCTGGGGGCATGGGGTTTTAGGTACCAGAGAAGTAAGTCCTCTAGCTGACTGTTATCACATCCATTCGAGCATTGTCATGGAGCATAATCAATTTATGTTTTTTTGCTCAGATGTGATGTAAGATGTACAAAAGGGATTTCTTTCGATATTCAGTTCTGTGCTTAATTTTTCTAGTGAAGTTCACCTGGGCATATACCGTTGTCAATCGATTGTCATGTGAAACCCACCTAGAAGGGTGGTCTTCCAATTATTGACCTATCATGTTTCTATAAAGAAGATATTGACAGTACCATTTCCCAATAATTCTATCAGAATAAATAAGAAATAAGGTAATCTAATTTTAAGAAAGTCATTTGAAGATCTTTAAGGGAACAGAACCAAACACATTAGCATTTGCTTAGGAGATAGTACATAGGGCTAGGAGATATATGTGTAGAATATTTGGTATGTATTAAGAAATATTGGATTAGTCACTATTCAGGAATGAACATAGTTGCTGCCACGATGGAGCTGGTGTCAAATAGTTGGATGCGTATCCAGTCATTCTGATAGCGGCCTTGATGCGAATATCATGCCACTTCCTACGTTTTATTTTAGACGATGATGGCTGACAACAAATTCCGCCCTAGTGAGAGGAAAAGGAAACCTATAGAACAGTTTTTCTTTGTTCTGAAAGTCTTCATTTTTATTTTTAGTTGTAGACGGCTTAGACTCATCATCGTGCTCTTTTTGGCACCCTGACACCAGCGCAATTGTGGCAGCAACCATGTTCATTCTGAACAGTCACAAAGACTTAAGATTCTGATTTAGAGGCACGGATTGATGAGTCTATAGTCAAATTCTTTTTGCAGTGACAAGTTGTTTAAGGTATATTTTGAACTATCAAAATGGGTGCTATGGGGAAGATATTTCCCTTTAATTCTATCAGACACTTTCTATCTTATAAGAACAAAGCAACAAAGTATTGAAATTTTGAAAAATATATAGGTATACTAATTCATTGATATTCTTTGTAGGTTATAATTTTTTGTTTGTTTTTATGGAAAATTTGTAAATAAAAGAAACTTTTTTTGTTTTTGACAAATAAAGAAAACATCCAATTAACCTCTTAAAGCCCCCAATAAATTTTATGTTAACAACATTTTCACGCTTAACTTTTAACATGCTAAACTATTGTACAATAAATACAATAAAATCATTAAGTACAAAGGAAAATCATGTCAACGTTTATTGTGGAAGGTAACAACAAAATGGTTACAAACTCTCGATTTTCATGAAGTGAGACAATAATTTTTGTTTCTCTAAATGTGCTTTGCATAATAAATGAGATCGTATTATATTTAAATATAATAAATAAATTTTTATAAGTACTAGCTAAGAGATTTTAAGATCATGAACAGAGTAAGATTAAGGAAAGGAAATGAAAGAGGGGAAGGTAGTGGCGCATACGCAACAATGTTGTGCATAACAATAAGGTAAGCAGCAACAACAAGTGAATATGCTGATCCAAGTTTATTTATGGTATAGAGAAAGATGAGAAGTATAAAGAGTATAGAATAGTAACAGAAGTAGAAGTCGCAGACTTACAAGCGACAGAACGTCACTCGACTTGGTTAGATTGTAGTATAATATGTATTGGCCAAGAACGATCGATCATTATACAAATGAATAACACCATGACTTCTCTGGTGTATCTACTATGTACTACTATTCTCGTATGTGTGTAATTCAAGCCAAGATTTGCGCTACTTGAGAAGTTGTTCGAACTTGAATCATGGCAGGTAACCAGACAAGTCATCAAGTCAAGCAGCTGCAAGCAACTTATACAGATACATACAGGCAAACACACACGTATACTTAATTTGCATTTGTTTGATTACACTACAAATTTATAAATGTTATTTTTCTGTTGCAAAGTACATAGTATCTTGTTCCCTCGCTCAACAAAATTATTCATTTTTTTACACACTTCTTTTCATATTCTTGATTTGCTGCTGCTGCTGTCGCCGCCGTCCTCCTTCATAGATGTCGATTGCAATAACGCTCAAGGCTATGACACTGGCATCGGCGGTTCAACATCGACAATTGTCAGCCCTCTGGGCTCACCTCAGCCACAGTTAAGATCACATGCGCAGCGTTCAGCTGCCAATGCCGCTGCTCTGTCGCGTTATATACAGGTGAGTAACTTAACAATGATACAAAATATATACAAACAATGACAAACATCTATTTTCAACACCTTTTCTTTAATAACTACCATATCCTACCCACTTGATTGTGACTTGTGATGAAAGTGTATATAATTTTAAAAAGAAAATGTAATTTCCTTTTACATTATCAACATTTCCGTTTTTATTATAATCGTTTTACTTTGTGAGATTTTTTACTATACTACACTTCACAAATGACAATTTGCTTTCAAAAAATGTATATAGTTTGAACTCCACATGGGGTCATGTGGGAGGGAGGCTTTATTTCTTTCTTTCTTTCTTTCAGAGTAAAAATTTTATGATGAATACAAAGTTCAAAATACGACTGAACCTAATTGCTTATTTAAATAAGCTAAATGGTTTCCAATTAACTCATTCCATCGATCATTCATTCATTAGAAAACATGTTGAGTTGATGATGATATGATAATTGTATAGAAACTTTTTTGTAACTCTTTAAACCGGTATAAGTATCTTTGAAGTGTAAAGTTGAAAGTTGGGAAATTTCAATAGTGAAAACAAAAAACACAGAACTTTAGTGGACGCCCGTAGGCTTCTTCTTTTAATAGTTCAAATGGATATTATCATTAAGAAAAAAAAAAAACTTATTTTTTTAGAAACAAGAAACGCAACTCCATTAATTATAAAATAAATATATACAATTTTTTAATATTTCAAAAAATTGGCTAACCATCAATATATTTCCGTTCATAATTTGACAAAACTAACAAGAAGATGAGCAGAAATTTTATTTATATTGTGTAAGAATGATGTAATTTTGTATGCTAGAAGATAGCAGATATACAAAGCTTTGTGTTAGGAAGAAATACATAAATCACAAAGACAGGAATAAAATTTACCTTATCATCTATTAATATGGTTTTCTTATTGGCACATTCAGAGAAAAAGGGAACCTAAAAATCTAGTTTTGAGGGCGATTGTTCTTTAGGCTGGCGTTACACCGAAGTGAACAAAAAGTTAATCTGTTCCAAAACTAACAATGAAACAGAAAAAAATGTTCAGTCTTCTTGTTTCGTTTGGTGTGTGTTGAGATAAAATAAAATTTAAAGAAACGTTAATGTTCATGACTGTAAAACCAAAACATCAAAGACTAATGAATATTCACGAAACTGTGTCCAGTTTACTGTCTCCAGACTTACCATCTCGGGATACAACATAAAAAAGATCGGTCAAGTGTGAGTGCAACTCGCACATTAAAGGTTCCGTACCATCGTGCATTGAAAACAAAAAACAAAAAAAAATGAATATTGATTTGAATTTGGGTTTATATGGGAGATATTCTTTCAAATTTCAGTTCGATAAGACAAAGAACAAAAAAGTTTTTCTAATAAGAACATTAATTTGAATTTGAGTGTGTATGAGGACCCCTCTAATTTTTTAACTTTATTTTATTTTTAGTATTTGTAGATACACGCAATTGCATTAGACACTGAAAATTTCTCCTATTACGGTTTATGAGATAAAGCTCTCTGACGAAGGGACGGACAATCAGTATAGGCTTAGTAATTCGGTACTGAACCCTAAAAATGGAAAAGAGAACGCGAAGAAAAAAAAAATTGGAATTGAAATTTTGTCGGCAAAAAAACACATTCCAACATAAGCACGTTTTCTTCTTCCTATTATTTTGTTTTGAACTACGCGGTATATGTTGAGCCATAAGAAACTAAGCAATTATAACTCGTTTGAAACAAACATGTTCGATTCGGTGTGTGTTGGCCGTATGCAATGACGTATATTTGTTGACATCTAGTCATAAAGCAATGCAGAAAAACACAATGTGTTCTATTTTGTTTCCTGCATGTGCTGATTCTTCCACCAAAGTGTAACTAATAAACCTATCAAGGCATATTGCAACTAACTCATGCAGAAGTTTTGATTCTTATTTCTGCAATAACTCAATGTTAGAGTAAGAAACAGAATCCAACTGTTGCAGCTCATGTTTCCGTATTGTCTTGTAAAACATAATATTTTTGAATGGAAACATTTTTCAACTATCAAAACATTCTCTCACACTTGTTGTAACTCGAAGTGCATGTGTAATGAGCGACGTGAATGAATTTGAAATCTGCCTAGTCCGTCCTTCTGTGTAAAAATCCATCCCAATCCAATTATTCCCTAGCTGGTTTTTGTTGAAGAGTGCTGAAATTGTGTACACATGTAGTGATTTGAATACATAGCTGCTTTGTTTGAACTTTTTTATGGTTCCTAAAATATTTGTTAGATATTTTCTTCAATAACTAAAATCTTGTTATCATTCTATGTGAAGTGTACTTTATTTTCAGTTTTCTTTCTACCAAAATATCTAAATATGCTACTAATCTAACCTGATGATACCCTTTTGAAACAAACCTATTTAACTGTCTCATCATTAAAATCAATTTTTCAAATGTTTATCATTTCATTCAGTTCTTTTCATCAAACTTTAATTTATGTTACCAAGTATTTCCCACGAAACAATATAAAAAAAACTTCCAGTAAATCAACATAAATCATTAGAAGAAACACATACGACTACCATACTTTCAATTGCAATCAACATCATTATCTCACTCAATCAAAAGACAAAATCACAAATCGCATCTTAACAAAACTACAAAATAATTACAAGCAATCACTTTCCACTCTTATGGCAGAGTAGTATGTATGGCTTATGGTTGTTAGTTAATTAATTTAATTCTCTAGCCAGAGACTAACAAAAGTTGGCAGCACCACGATCGCTTGTCAACAAATGTCACTTTAGATACGCCAAAAAACAAAAACAAAAATCAACTGCAAAATGCTATAAAAGAAAAGAAAAAGATACTACTTCAATTCAATTCAAGACAAACAAGCGAAGATTCGTTCCTCCAGCGAAGTGAAGGCGAAAAAAAAAAAAAAAAAAAAATCTATAAAAAGTTAGTATCTTGTGCTCTTGTGAGCATATCTACGAAATGTATCTCAAAGACTGTCAAATCGCTAAACTGACAGTTAGTTTGTTTTGTGTGTTCAAGAGGACAAGACAGACAAGCAAACCAAGTTTGTATCTGTGCAGCAGCCCGCAGCATTTTAACGTTTAAAGTTGAACTGAGTCCGTAGTCAAAGTTAAAAATGTTGCTACTTTTTTGCACACATCCGATGAAGTAAAGGCATTAAAATTGGGTCAAAATAACATCAGACAGTTTTGTAGTATGTGAAGAGAATAATTTGATATTGAATAGTAAGACCAACCAACCAACCGACCGAATGTCAGTTAATGTATGGCTAGTAGGACGGATGGATGGACGAACGGACAGAGGATTGCCTTGGCGCAATTGGTTGAACCGAAACTAATGGTAGTTTGCCGACAACGATGATGATGATGATGATGACGGTTAAGACAGCGATCTTTCAAAAGACTTTCGTTGCGCTTCTTCAATTGCTAACGGTTAGCATCTCTTCTTCTCATCCTTCTTGCTAATCATCCTTTGCTCGTCATCATCGAGTGCTCTTATAGTAATATTTTTTATTATACATAGTTTGTATCTATTGAAATTTGAATTTTTATGAATATCTCAACGAATTTATTTGGAATTGTATGTGTCTGACTGATTGTGTGAAGAAATACCGCATACAATTTTCAATTGATTTCAACTTGTGTGCTCGCTTGATTGTCTGTTTTGTGTTCTTCGTCTCCTCCTCATCACTTTTTCTCACTAACTCAAGTCTCAGTTTTCTTCTGTCTGACACGTGACATAAGATTTCACTTAAGCCTTAACAAATCTTACATGTTATATACTCACACGTATTTATGTGTATAAAAGTACAACATTTGGACTTTTAGCTGACACACGAAATGGTCAAGTCAAAAAAACAGTCAAAAGTCAAGAGAAGATTGTTCCTTTTTCATCTCCGCCTCCCTGATCATGTTTCAGTTATCAAAATTGAAGACAAAAAGCTTACACTTTTTTTTTGTACTTGTACAAACTATAAATGTCAAGTTATGTTTTTTTTTTCCTATTTTTTGTTTTTTAGCAAATCCGACGTATAAATTGATTTCTAATATTATTATTTGCACCATATTCCCCGTATTTTTTATCATATATAAATCATGAAAAATGTATGAAAAATTATTAAAAATTAACTTTCTCTATTATATTCAATGAAGATCTTTTTGCTAATAAAGACATAAGATAGTTAAAGATATGAATTTTTTCAATTACGGAATATTTAATTAATAGCTTAGCATATTTAACACATGTTTACGTTACAATGTACAATAATATCACACGCAAAATCATTGATTCAACTATTGTAAGATATAAATGATTTACCGGTATCATGCACATTCATGTGTTTTGAAATACACCAGAAAATATACTTTAAACTTTATTGGAGCGCCTTTAATAACAAAATATAACAAGAAAAGTTAAGACGTTTGGAACTTTGCTGCGACATACACACTGTGTTCAAAAAGTTCCGGGCTTTTCTTATAAGTGTAGAAAAAAAGGAAAGATCTTCCATTCACATTTTAATTTATTCGATGCCTTCCGAGTCGATACAACGTTTCGCACGATTTATTTATTAACGTTTCAAAGCACTGATGGATGTCCTTCATCGGGATTGACTGACGTAATAGATTTCTCGATAGCCTTTGTATCATTGTAACGCTTTCCTTTCAGGATTATTTTGACCTTGGGGAATAGGAAATAATCACACGGAATCAGATCAGGCAAATACGTGCTGTGGTTGATGGTTTTGATGCTGTGCTTGGCGAAATGTTGGCACATCGCATTGTATTGCACAATTGACTAGCTCCCGGCCTTGCGATATGCCAGTCGCACTAGCAAATATTGTATATATTATTCCTTAAATATTCACATTATTCGATCTGGATTTAATGACCAACAAGCATTTTATGATTACACCTAAACTTATGCATAAACTTAATCATAGACCGATATTGATATACGTGGGTTCATAAACAAGCAACCGTGTTTGAAAACAGGCAGCGTTGATGAGCTGAAAGTTGAGATTACCGTCATGTACTGACATATAACATTGACATTTGTCAAAAGATACCATACTAAATACAATTCAGAATGATTCATTGAAGAGTTTTAAAATGGGCTAGGAGGAAGATTACTTTGAAAAATAAAACAAAAAAATATGAATAAATATGCTTCTTCCTTCTTAAGAAACGTTTTGATTGAACAACACTTTTTGTTATTTGGCAACATCAAGAATTTGAACTTATCAGCCACTGCCCACTCTATATGGCAGATCTTCTGGTTCACGGTGATGAACACTTGCTGGTTGCAACATATGCAAACGATACAGCGTTTCTAGCATCCACATCGGGTCCCCACCACGCCTCGTGTTTACTGCAGAGACAGCTTGATATTATTGGTTCTTGGCTAGTTAGGTGGAACATCGTTGGAAATTCTGATAAATCGGTGCCACTTGTCCTCCAGGTGCCTTAAACGGCCAATATGTTGCCATTAAGCCTATTGCTATCTAGACCCTAGACAAAAGGCTCAGCTGGCAAGAGCATATCAAGAGAAAGAAAACTCAACTCGTCACTGGAAAATGAACTAGCTGTTAAGTCATAGGTACCAGCTCAGCTTGCGCAATAAAGTCCTATTGTAGAAGACAATAATTAAACCAATATGGGGTACAGCAGCTAACTCTAACATACAAATCATTCAACGCTTTCAATCGAAGTTTCTGATGAGAATAGTGAGTTATGTGTTCTCTGTACGAAATTCTATATATCATTCAGATAATAAACAAAGAATGATAAAAAAAAAATCAGCCACTGCCAATGGCTACATTCTTAATTGAAAGCCTACACTAGATCACTTGAAATACTACTTAGGTACGAAGGCGCCAAGGGCAAATCTATAAATTGTAACAAAATACGTCAGTGTAATGTCAATTTGAAGTGCCAAAAATACCATTAACACAATTAGATATTCAAACTACTACAAATATCAGAATAGAATAATTTTTGTATTTGGACACCATAGGTCAGGATAACCACATAGATTAGTTCATATATTAAATAAAAAATCAGTTTTCTATTTCAAGCATTGAAGTGATTATGTTTCAGGTTAAATCCCTCCAAAGTTCATCAACTCTCCATGCATTTTCGTTTCTCATGGCTAAAAGATACTAATCAAATATTTGAAATTAAACTAACATTTTATTATTAATAGTTTATCAAGATATTTTCTAAATTATTATTTTAAATCTCAGCTTGATCACCTTGAAATACCACCAGATTATCTTATTTATTGATTATGTTTTTTCAAAAATTAAAAACGAAACTTGGCCAACTGTAACGAAATCCAAAAGATACATACATACTTTGAAACTAAATGACAAATGGTAAAAACAAGCATAATCAGCATGTCGCATCAGCTTGCTACACCCTCTAATCAAGCTACAACAATAACTAGCAATTTATCAACTCATTACGAGCACTAATTGTGGCTATTTGAAATGCAACATGCCGCCGCTATTCCAACTCAAGATACATCCTCTAAATCACAACAACAAGAAGATCAACAAATGCAAGTTTAATACAATAAAAAAGAGAAAAAAAATTCCTACATATCTCAACTAATTAGCTTTGATAGAAAATGTTAACATGAAGAACAAAAAGCAAAAACAAACAAAACTATTTAAAATGCAATTGAAATCCCATTGGGGCACAATGCACAAAACAGCGTGTATCTATTGTACGTGTATAAGTATATGAGATACAAACAGTTTAATGCTGGTATTTAATGTATATTAAAATGCATACAAAACAATCTAATAAAAAAAAATACAAAAAAACAAGGTATTAGATGTTACTAATTGCGATCGGGTTTGTCGTAGTAGTAGCACAACAAACAAATAAACAACACACAACATTAAAGAATATGGTAATGCGCATAAATTAAGTGAGTGGAAAAAATAATAACAACAAAAAGATATAAATGTGTTGTATATCTGCGAGTATGTGATGGTGATGGTGGTCAACCACAATACGTTAATGAACGTAAATTGTTGGAAAATGATTATTAAAAGGCGCGAAATATGTTTATTTGTGGGCACTTTTGACTTTTTTATGAACAATTAAGTCAATTAGGGCGGCGGTCAAAGATACATTTTCATAAATAATGCTATATAATAAAAAATTCTCTTAGATCTCACAATAAATAAAAAAGTATACATAATATTCTTATAAGAATCATTCAAAAAGTTGAACAATTAACCTTTAAGTTGTTTATAGAAATATTTATATACAATACATTTAGTACTCTGTGTAACCTTCATGATATCTTGAAGTATTATAACAATATCTCATACCTTATAATATTTCAAGTAGAAAATTTAACTTATTCTATATATTTCTATCTATTTATCTTCCTATCAATAACATTTGCTCTACTTATGCTTATTTCTTATATGAAATTCCATCTATGGAAAATTGGCCAATCATCATAAGTAAAATTATGTAGTATTCATCTGCCATTGATAAGCAAAAGCTTCAAATCAATAAATCTGACAAATCAATGAGCGCACTCAAAGACAATTTACCCAGTTTTCTTTGGATGGATGGTTGTCTGGTTTGTGCGCCTGTCAGACAAGTTTGACAAAGAAATTCCAATAAAATCAAACCATAAGCAACAATTCAAGGCAATTGAATCAACTTTTTTCCTCTTAACAGAGCACAAGTCTCCTTTTTGATCATTTCAATTCAATTCAATTCAGACTAGATCAAGTCATAACAGTTGACTTTATTGTTATACTACTTATTGTATTTGATTTCTTCTTCCAAAACCCAAAAAAGGAAAGTTGTGCTCTATTGCGTCGGCAATCGTTTGAATTACTGTACAAAGAAAAGTCTCATTTTACTCCAAAAGGTGTCAAGAATTTTTATGTCTCTCAATGTTTTGTTAAAGATTTTTCTATTTAGGTGCATTTTATTTAGATTTTTTTCTTTTTTAGTTAAATCAATGGTGCATTATTTTGTTAATCAGCATGACAACAATTCAATTTGATCATAAATAATAATTTCTTAGCTTTCTTTGAAAATTAATCAATATGAATTAATGAATGAAAGTTAACAAGTTAGAAGTGAATTTACAAGTGAAATATTGATATCCGAGTATATAGGTCACCTGTTAATTCAAAGACAATTTTAATGAAAAACTTTTGTAATTCTAAAGTTAAGAATCTAAAATGGTGCCCACAATTTGTTATCCAACAAATTTGGAATATATCTTTTCAAATATATTTAGGGGTTATTGTTAACATATACTTCGATTGGCACACAAAAACAGCTTAAAAACAGATATTGATTGGTTTTCACATGTAGACTAGCTGTCGCAGTTATTGGGGATCTCTTGTATACATTTTTATCTATGTACTACCGTAATTAATTAATTGACTCATAGGCAAGCGTTCTCATTAAACGTGCTCGTGTACCAACAACATTATGCAAGTAAAAAGGTTTCAGAGCAAAGTGCTGAAATGTGCTATGAATGCACCTGGTACATCCGTATAAGCGACATTGAACGCGATCTTGGCATCGAATCAGTCGCCACTACAGAGACACACAGATATACTAACCGACCTATCCTCATAGCGATGACAAAGAAATTATTTGTCTGTTAACGCCTAACAGAGTGGTTATTGCTGTTAATGGAGATGGCAAGAAAAAGCCCTTATGATGACAACTGTTTGTTTTCTTGTCATCTGCTGCCTAGGAGGTGTCAGTTTGTTGAAATAAAAAAGTGATAAACTTGTGCACACTGTTATCGCTCTGTAAAATGGATGCTAATGTGTTTTGTGGTTTGCTCGCTGCAATTTTAGATGATTATAACAATTATGAAGAAAGATATACAGTAAAATATTTGCGTGATCATGGTGGTCCATTTTCAATGCTGGACAATTTTTATGAGAAAAATTATCGACTCTAAAAAATGTTGTACATCAATTGAATGAATTTTGCATAGTAAAAAAGAAGCATTTGCAAATACCATAAGATAAAATCAGGCTTGCCATCTTGGGGAAAAAAGTCAGATTCAGAACAAAAATTATAAATAGTCAGAATTACTCAGATATATACTGTAATATTCATTATTTTTAAAATATTTCATATTTCTCACATAATTTCGTTTTCTTCTACACTGGCAAGTCTGCATAAACTGAAGTTTACAGACAGGTAACATACATTTTCCAAAATGATGTTAAAACAGTTTTTTTAATAGCACAGCTTTCAATTTGAACGAGAATCGGAAAGATGACAAACGTTTTAATTGTTTGCAGTGTCAACGCAAAAACAACGACAATATGTCAGTAAGTCTCATGTGGTAGAGAGCTGCATAGTTCCACTCAAAACACATATACCCACAAATTGAACAGTATGCAAAGCATCCAAAATTTTTGTATCATTATCTTCTTTTACGCTTTGTTTTGGTTCAATGAATATTTAACTCATGCAATATCATAACCAATCGTTCTATTTGAACGTGTCCTCAAACTCAGTCATTCCTTATTACTACGAGCCAGTCCAAAAGCCGTTTTGAGTGGAACCATGCAGCTCTCTATCATGTGGAAAGGCTAAGTGAGCACTTTAATAGTGAAGCTTCAAGTCTTATAGACCCAAGTGGTTGGATCACAAGGCTTGAACGCAATAAGCTGCATAAAGTTTTAGAGTAAACAATTAGCTCTGCAATCACTTAGAGAACCAACAAAATAAATAGCAAATCTTTTCAAATTGCCCATTATTTAAAAAACCTTTACTAGTTGCAGTGTCAAAAAAAAACTACATCGTTACATTTTTTAAGAATCTGCGTGCGTTACAAACATCATGATAAATTGATAATACACAAATAATCATTTCATGATCACAATGAATGAATAAACTAAGAGGACAAAGTATATTGTCACTATCATTGGTCTTTTGTAACCATTGACTTGTATTTTTTGTGTTCTTTAGAATCTCAATCATTATTAGGAGGCTCAGAAGTCCGTTGACATACTTATGACCTACATACATACTATTTTGAGAAGTTCCAGATAAAAAGTAAAAGCTAGTTAAAGCATTATTAACAGGATGCCTTTTTTATTACATTTGACTTTCTATTTATTTTTTAAACAATAATAAACTTCAAATATTTGGATCTATTTGTTAATAGCTATTTAGTTATTTGGTTTCGATTGCAAAAATCAAATACCAAAATGTGTCTAGCGCAGGTGTTACTACATAAATCTTTCAACAGATTTAGACTTAGTCTTTTCTTGTACACTAGTACAAGTAGTTTCGCACCAAAAACTTTCAAATGAAAATCCCAAACATGCCAATTACATATTTAAAATTCCAAAAACTTAAGCAAACATGAATTTAAAAAAAAAAAAAAGAAATATCGTCAATAAAAAATAACAAAGACTGAAAGGCATTTATGCATTTTTTGATTGATTACTTTTGCTGTTGTTAATCATTAGTACGTGATGCTATCGAAATTGTGGATAATTATCGCCTTATTTGTGCAACAAAATAAACAAAAATGAAAACGTTGTCGTACGACAATTAGATAAAATATGTTGTAAGATACAAAAAAGACGAAAAAACCAACGATCCTAAAAAAAAAAATACAAAAAAATAAATTGCATGCGCCGATAAACATCACAAATGGCTAATGGTCTTGCCGATCTGAACTTCTTTTTATGGTTATTATTACATTCGCTCAAATGATCAAAGTGAAGTAAGCAAAACTTGCAATGATTTGAATCTGAAAAAGTGTCTGAAGTAGAGACATTTTGTCGCCAAAGTGGTTACGTTTCGTTTATATAGTAGTTTTTGGCTGACGCGTTTACCCATGTCAATCAAAGTATCTATCTATCTATCAGCATTGTACATGCCATTTTGCAAGTGATACAATTTTTTTCCTTTTTTCATCGTATACCAAATACCATATAACACGATTTTCGATGAAAAAAACCAACGATAATTAGCTAAACTAAGTTGGTTATTCAATTTAATTTCTATACATAGATATATCTATGTAACGCTTAAGTAAAACGATAATATATTTACACAAACAAACATTTGAATAAACTACTCAGATACGCCACAATTTTCGAGAGCTCAGTACTACAATGATAAACCATAATTGCTTTAATGACTTTTGTGTGTGTGTTTTGTTTTTATGTTAAATTATCTGCGCATGCCTGCGATATGTAAACTACTTTGTATCTTTTTTTCTTAATAGTATGGAAAATTACTTCTACCAATGACACACTTCGGTACCACCACTGTCAGTGTTGTCATAGCAAACCACACCACATCACATCGTTTAAATTGAGTCAATTCAATAAGGTAGTATGTTATGTAGTGTTGTCTCTAGTAGTAGTAAGTTAGTAAGTAACCGTCGTCATCATTCCTTTCAAATGTCAATTACTTACTTACTACTTTGTTTAACATATACAATTTTACTTCTTCACTTTAACTAGTCAGTTCGTTAGTCAGTCACTTACGTGTAGATCGTATATATTTCAACATTTTATGTATTTTAGTGGTGGTTTGAAATGATCAGCCACATCATAAATATTTTATTGATGTGATATGTCACTTGGTTTGTGGTTTTACTAAAACATCTGTGATGGCTTATTTAACTTATAGTTGCTCAGTAAATGGCGGGTTTTATTAATGTTTCTTTAGAATTTCTTTAAATTTTACCCTAGTAATAAACACAGTGAGTTTATTAATGAAAAAAAAAATATTTAGATTAGATAAGGGAAAGGGCGTGAATTAGAACACCTCGTCTCTGCGGCCGCAAGTGTGCCGTAATCACAGTTCCTTCACGATTCTGGTATTCATCATGAATTCCAAGATTTTCTACGAAGACAAATCAACAGTTTCAACTGGTTTAAAGTATTGGTTTCCAAGATGACAGAGTCTGGTCCAGATTAGGCTCTAGCAGTGACTCCTCTTCTTTATTGCACACTCTAAGCATATTATATAAATTTTTCATTATTCTGCAATGTCCTGTCAAGAAACTTGACACTGTCCGAATACCTGTCCGTGTCAGTCCCGGTAATTCCTGTATTCTTTTGCGAGACCTAGTTGGGAGTTAAGCCACTCTAAAATTCTTCGTGTTTACCCAATAGCAGTGCGATTTGTCATGGCAGTCTGCAGAATGATCCAATGAGTACGTTAGCAGATCAACTCCCGGCGAGTTTACTTGCTTTTTCGTTCCCAAGCTTTTTCGTACTAGCATCAAGCAATCCCAAACCAACTTCGAATTAAACTTAAAAGCATTGAGTACTTGTAGTGCAGCCTTGCTATCAGAGTGAATGTATATCTGCTTATTAACAGTGGCACATTTGGTAATAAAATTTTTACTGTATGGTAGTTATGGTATTGGTAGTGTATTTTTCTTCGGTAATAGTATATTGGAAAGATCATCAGTGGTGTTACTGCATGTCCATTCTGTGCATCGTACCTCAAACTAGGTCCTGAATAAAATGAATTTTGAGATGTTTACCAGCTAGCTATGCCCCTACTCGCAGCCATGTGCGGTCAGAGACATATATAACATATCATCATATACATATATGATCGAACTGATGCACAACAAAGGCAACCGGGATGGGCGACGTCCAGTTCATCTAGTTTGATCCGATTGCCGTAGACACCGAATGACGATTATAGAAAGCGCAGAAGGCGAAAACTTAGGTGAGAGATCTTATTATAAAACGTACATTCGGAAAGCTAAAGGGACATAGTTTCTGATAGCACGACTGGGGATGCATAAACAAAACTGATTTAGCAGCACACGAGAAAGCAATGCAACAAAGCTGGAAGACTGATAAGAAGGAGCCTATCAGAATAAGTTGGCAAGCGGGGATTAAATTAGGCCAGAAAGGGCAAACAAAAGAAATTGCTCTGAAAAAACTACAAATGAAAAGCAATTCAAAGTAAAAGCTTTAGTGAGACCAAAGTGAGATCATTTTGCTTATTATAATAATTTTACAAAATTTTCTAGTCACTCTCACTGCGAATGTTTAAACTGATTTCATATAAAAATCAGATAAATTACTTGATTAATCTGTAGAAAGTTATTATTGTTATAGTCATATTGTATATTTTTAACAAACGAAATCCAAAAAGAAGTTCAGTATTAAGGAGTGTTTGCTGCTCGAGGACGACTGTCAACATTAATACATATTGCAATATAAAGAATCGTTGTGATAATCTTTTTAAGGTTGTACAACAAAAAACTGACATAAAAGAGAATTCAATATATGATCAAAGGATGTGCGCATAACCTGAATAACAAAATTAATCAGAAAGACGTTAAAGAGTGTAATGACACACCCGGAAAGGCGGGAATCAGCGGTACATTGACTTAAATTAATTTGAATTGCAGTAAAATAAAGAAACAATAAAACTGGAATAAAAAAATGCATAAAAATAATACAAAAAAAAAAAAAGAAGCGGAACTTTAAGATCGTGACTGTGATAAATTTAATGAATGAAAGTTTACTTCAGGTTAGGTTTAATTTTTATTATTTATTATATTAACAAGGAGTACTTAGTACCGACATAGACACAATGACTTCAAGTTTTCATATGTAATTATGATTTGGTGCTCTAAAAAAAATAATAAAAATTATAAACAAGTAAATGCATCACGGAAACACTTAAGTAGCAGCAAAATGTTTACACAATGCAACAAAACCAACTACAAAACAAAATAAAAAGTAAACAAAAGATAAAATGTCTCCATTCATTCATTCCATTCCATTTGCTATGGGATTAACACAATACACACAGCTTCAAAAGAAAGAAAGAAAGAAAAATCTATTTACACGACGGCGGCGACGACATCAGCAACTCTAACACCTTCACTTTAACATACTTCTTCACTTGTTTGCAGCAGCTACTTCATTTTTTGTTTTATTGTATTTTTCAATCTATCTGAAAAGTTTGTCTATTTGAAGTTTGTCTTATTTTTCGTTTCTATTTTCTTTATAGCTTAGAAAGTGAAAGCCCAGTTACAAGTATTTAAAAGCAGAAGAAGTTACAGTCAAAACATTAACTTCAAGTATTCATTCATTCCCTCAGTCATTCATCTTAACACTCAAACACTCATCGTTGTCATCTTTATGTGTTTTGTATTTCGGTTGGGATCTCAATATTTTTTCCTTAAATATTCAAACAATGAAACCCTGGATAGATATTGTGTACAGATCAGATAGTCATGTATGAGTGTAAAGATGTTTATTTAATGCGTTTTTTCCCCCTTATTTAATAACCAGCAAAAGATAAACATAATTTTTAATGGCGTGGAAAGTTTGAAAAATTAACAAATTTTAAGTTCAAGAAATGCTAAAAATAATATTGCATATGAAGTTTGGATTTGAAATGCTTTTTCAATCAATTGTGAAAACTTTACACAAAACTTGTGTAACATATACACACATATTAATGGATTTCATATATTTATTTTATTGGGGAATTATTTGATGGACTGATGAAATCTTTAAGCTTCTCTTCAGTGTTTTGTCAAGTTTAAATGAAAATATTTTTGTAAAAAATCAATACAATTTAAAAAACAATAGATTATTTTTCATGCAGATCAGATCAGATGTTGAGATCAACGTAAAGCTATTCTCATAGATATCTCAGTCCACTTTAAGATAACAGACATACAATAATTATGAGTAAAGATAAGATTGGATTAATATATAATGTTATATAATAATATAAAGTCAAAAAGCCTTCGTCACTTTAATAAAATGTTACATTATAATCCAATCTTTCCTTGAAATTGTGTGAAACAAAACAATTTCAGTGCGATCATGAATAAAGAAAGAAAAATATCAAAAGGCTACTTGATTGATTTGATTTTGGCGACAATAGCGCCACATATCTGATCTAAAACTATCGTATGTTCCAGGCTGGAACCAACCAAACACATTCACAAAATTTAATTGCAGTCAGATGAGCGGTATGGCAGTGCTTAAGATACGAACAAACAAACATTGATTTTTATGTGATGCATGTATTTTCCGATCTTCCAAAGACAATAAGATTATCACACTCATGAGATTTTTATAAGTATCCAGGAGAATTTGCTGTCTCATTATTATTGGGTCGTGCAGTATGAAATTTGTAGAAATGAAAGCATAGTAACACAAGGAGTTATTTTATTAATCAAAGTATGCACCCATATTATTTATACACTTTTACAGCGGTGTCGGAACTAAATTGTATTCCTACCAAAAAGTTGTCCAAATTGCGGAACAAATGGTAATCCATGGGGTTAATTTCCTGTAGTTTAAATACAGTCATTTGTGCAGGAGTCGATCTGTTGACCAATCTATGCTGTTTTTACTTAAGTTTTTTAATTATCTGGTCCACTTGGTTGCAGTATACTTCAGCTGTGATTGTTGAACCAGTTTTCATGAAGTCATAATGGATCTTGGACCTGAATCAGACAACCAAACAGTTACCATATGTTTACCATTTGATGAATATGTAGTAGGCTTTAGGTGTATTTTGGTAACTTATCCAACCACTGTGCTAAACGCCTACGATTGCCATATTGAATCCATTTTTCATCACAAGTAATGATTCGATTCACAAATGGATCGAATTTATGACGAGAGAGCAAAGATAAGGATGATTCTATAAATTTTTCTTTCTGGTTTTCACTGGGCTCATCTGGAACTCACTTATCGAACTTTTTCACCTTACATATTTTGTTTGATAATGTTTTTTTGCAAACACCAAACTTAAGTGACACTTTGAGATGGGTCAGCCTCAACATTAACCTTCAGTTCATCGTTATCGAATAATAATGCAAATTTCTGACAAATAGTTCTTTCTTTTTTATAAAAAGTTTAATGTTTTCTAATGTTAAGGACATGCATTTATATGATAGAAGCTCTACCAATAATTGAAGTTCCGTCAAAAGTATCAAAGACCAAGCAGAATTGGAAATCATACCAGGTTTTCTGACAAAAGCCTCAGTTTTTATGACAGCTGTGTGATAACTCCTTAATCCTGTGTTAGACCTTAAAATTTATCAGACTAATGTTGGGTACGAATATGTGAGATCGTCATACTAATCAAGAATATGCAATATAAAATTCATGGAGTCTCTGAGGCCTCTCTTACCTTACTAACTTTTAACCAAACTTAATGCATTATATTCATGAAAGCTATGAAAGACATAAAGAAAACAACATAATAAAAGCCGCACTTTATTTTTGGAACACCTCAAGAGGGCAACAACTGTTAGACGCCCAAAAACATGTTTGCGCATGCGTGTGCAAGTAATAAAATGGTCAACAACAACCAAACAACCAAAAAAAAAAAAAAACTTGGAAAACTCACAAATCTTCAAATGTTGATCATCATACATTTTTCATTTTAACACATTTTTTATTTTTTGGGGGGGAGTGGGGGTAAATGATTTCAGTTAAAGCTTCTTCTGGTTAATAAACAATTTAGTTACTGCTTGATTTTCAAAGTGAATGCAATCAAGGCATGTCTCAGACAGATGCGCTATGTTTAATTAACCCTAAGTGTTGCCTGCCATCGGCATCAAAGTGCGGCCTACTTTATTGGCTTCAATGGTATTAACAAACGCAAATGCATCGTCGTTGATTTTAAAAAAGTTATGGGAAATATAAATTTAAGAAATTTCATTGGTTTTTGTATTTAGTAAATATGAAGTTTACGAAACTAACTAACCTCGAGCGGGGCATGAATAAACATGTACTAATGTGAATTTTGAATGCAAAAATAATGCCAATAATGTGTGATAACATTATTATCATACATACATATGTAGAAAGTATTTTTATCATATTTTAAAATTAAATAAAAAAGATGCAATTCATAAATTCTAACAACTTTGAATTAATGCACAATAATATTATTATACTTACTTATATGCAAACTTATTTTTCATTGCATCAAAGAAATACTATGAAAAATTTGTGCAAACTCATAAAATTACTGCATGCCTTCAATTTCAATGAATTTATACAATTTATCATGCCAAAGATAAATAATAATAAAGGAAAGAAATTTCCGTTAACGCCTTGCAATCTTTTTCTTCTGCTTCATCACTAGCTTACCATAGTTCATTATGTGTTTTTCTGTTAGGGGTCATAGTAAATTAACCTTCACATTTAAATGAACTTCTTCTATTGCAATAATCGATTTGCAAAATAAAGAAAAAGCCTAAGCATTCGCCGCCAACTATGGGTATGGGTTTTGCTGAGGTTTGGCGTAAAAATAGACACTTTATAGCCTCAGGCACGTCGTATTGAGAACAACTTTTCCACAGTTAAAGTGTAATCTCTATTTGTGAAGCTCTTTTTAGTTAGGCATTTAGTATAAAATATTGCATTTACTTTCTAATGTTCAATAACATGTTTCGTACTAAGTATGTAAGTACTTATATGTAAGTGCAAGACAATGAACATGATCGTCATATAGTATTCACTTCGCTGTACTTTCAAACATTTCTAGATGGGCTCATAAGTGAAACGTGCTTTGAGTTCGAAACAATTTATTGATTCATCATCAGAATATACTTAGTATATATGCACTATATACTTAGGGAAACTATTGTTAAACAAACACATCGTGTTGAGAATACATATGGCAATAAATAATCATTGGTTTCATAGTAGTACTATTGTGTTTTCAATTGGGAAAAGTACATTGTTTGTGTTATCTATTAAGAGTAAAATACTATATTGAATAGAAAATTCATATAAAAAAATTTACCATATTTTTTTAATTAGTTGTATGCAGTATGACGATGATATTATAAGATTATTTATGAAAACTGTTATTGAAAAAACATTGTTAGTTTGTCTACAAACATTATGCAGGGATTAAGCTAAGTCTGAGTATCCTCTGACTGGTTAAATTTAACTCCCAACATAAATTTGTGATTACATTCACTGACAGGGTTAATAAGGAACAAGCCAAGTTTCTGATTCTCATCTATGGTACACAGCTTATTCGTTATATCATGTCTTGGCCCCTTAAAACTCTCTAATTATCTCCAAATCGTTTGGATATTTTGTACAGCAAGCGTATATGAGACCTCATACACATATTTGAATAACACTATGACAAACTTGTTCGTTAGATCGTGTCTTGGGTCCTTTAATGGTAACCGATACATCGATATTGGAGGACAAATAAAAGTGCTGTAGTGTTCGAGGAATTACTTCTTTTTTTTTTCATCCACAAATACTGGGTTAGTGATAAGTTTGATTATATTCTTATTTTTTTTTTTACGCAAATAAGTATGTGTCCGGTAGGGTTGCAACATCAATGTTTTAGTTACCAATAAATCGGTGACAACGATTTTTCACTTCAACGAACATTGAAACATCGATGTTTGGTCTTGGATGTTGCAACCCTAGTCTTAAGTTCACCATTTCAAAAAATCCAATCATTCCATTAGATTTTCAATAGAGTGATCTGCTTTCTGCCCAAATGAGATCAATCATGAAAATAAATAACAAAATATTTTACGAAAGAAAAAAGTTCATCTGGAGATGGTGCGCAATCAATTGTAAAAGGCCTTGTAGACGGTTAGTTCAGTCTCAGTCCATGTTATCGTTTCAGAAATCGAAATGGACTGACAAATAAGCTGAGCCATTAGTCCATTTTTCTGTCATCGTTTCGGTTATCGGAACCACACTGTTCCACAATTGATACATACATATATTTATATAAACAAAACACTTGTTTCTGGCATTATAACGTCAGTCTACTATAAGTAAGAACATAAGAAAGTAGCTCGCAAAATTGACGCCGGACAATATTTTTTTTCTAAATAAGATAAACAAAAAATTTGCAATAATATTAATCATCGAGTCATTTTTATTGGAGATTATTATATTTCGCCACTATCGCAACTTATCACGTTACAAAAGTGGTGGAATTATTCCGAGGAATCGGAATCTGAATCTGGGGGATAGAACATAATCAGCTATAAGTATAATAACGGAAACGCGGTATTAAAAAAAAAGAAACAATGCCCACTAACCTCTCAGCAGTCTTCATTGACATGGAACCGCAAACCGAAATGGAAAAAGTATGGTGGCTTAATTTATACATGCAAAGTACGCAGGTTAGCGTAAAAGAGGATTTAAAAAGGATAAAAAAAATAAAGGAAATAACAGCGAAAAAGTAAACGTTTTCCGTCGTCTCAAATATTGAACTGTACTGTAATCAATCAAGAAATGACAATAAAGACTTAATAATGTTTTTACTATATATTATATTTTGTCTTATATATATATTCTTCAGTATATTTGGGTTCATTTAAGGTGATTCATGGTGAACCATTTCCCAATATAATAATGCCTATTATTGGTCTGGCAGCCAGCAAAGTTAATTAACGCTTTGGGGGAGACTCCTAGGCACATATCTATTTATGTTGACAGCTGTCGGCCCACAGCTTCAAGAGCAAAATCATACGTTGTACGGTACAAACTCTTAATCAAGCTTGGCAACACTCTATCACGCTTATCTGGGTGCCGCTTATTTACAGACCTTTACAGGATATCCTCTCATGCCTTGAAACGAAAACCAGAGATCTTGCAGGCAAAAAATGGGCTAATGAGTCTGGCTGTACTGTCGCTGGGACACTCCAAAGACAACGTCTGATCTCCTAAACTTCAACAAGTAAAGGATTCGGACGTTGACGGGACTTATGACGGGGCACTGCACCATTGAGCTGATGGCCCACAGGATGTAGGTTCCACATTATGACATTTGTCGTAGCTGTAAAGATGAGGAGGAAGCGGAGAGCATCCAACACCTCCTCTGTAATTACCCTGCTTTCTTGGTAGGAGTTGGGCAGTTTGGCAAAGCATACTCTTGGACCAACCTTGGACGGAAGTGGATAACCCCTTACTCCTCATAATCCACTTTTCACAATATATCAGGCTTCACAATGGGTCTTAAGGCTTCTGGGTGAACCCGCGAACAATCGCGACCGGCCTGCATAATCTAATCTAATGCCTATGATACTCATACTTATATAGTCGAAGCAATTGATTTTTTTAGTAAAAATTCCATTTTATTGTTACCTAGATTAACTTCTGATCTTCACATAACCAACTTTGTTTCCGATATTAAACAATATTTTCCTTATAATATTATAATAAAAATGTACTGGGCTATTTGACTATTTTGTAAAATTTTATAATTAAGACAAGAAGAAATAATGATGGAAATATAGATATTAAAAAAAGTACGACTACTACTTTTTAGCTAATGGTGGAAATAGCAATAGCAACAACAAAAAATGCTCATACTATTTGTGTGTAAATGCAAATATTAATATTAATTTTTCCAATACAGTAATTAATTATGTTAAAAATCAATAATAAACGCAAATAGGCGCATAAGATACAAGCAAATGGCGATCAAACAGATTGCGATAATTTACAGTGTCTTGTTTTCATACAATGAAGATACAAAAAAAAACAAAATAATTTATAGCGAATTATGATTCAAAATAGATGCACAATGTTAAAGATCATATAGTAGATCAGGGTTGTCCAACATTTTTGGTTCCCTGGGTCGCATTGGAAGAATCCGTGATGAATTGGGTCGTAAGAAAAAAATGGATCTCCCAGTGAACTTAAACGACGAGCAGAAAAACTAAACAGCGGGACAAAGAAATTACTATTTTCCACTTCGGCCGCTTGGTCGCATTGGTTTGCATTCAGACTCCACTTGGGCCGCGGGTTGTACCTATAATAGTTACTAAGTATAATGTTGGTGGACACACTTTAGAGATTATTTATTCAAGTATAAAACAAACTGGTGAACGATGCTAACTTTCTATGAAACAATCCTTTCCAGATCTCTCCTAACAAAAGGGCAATCAAGCAAGTGACTTTAGGGGCAATAGCAATATCAGCAAGTCGTGAGCTAACTTTTGATGATTTAACTAGTTAAATTCAGTGTCCTAGAAATTAAATTATTTATGAACTTCAGTAACATAAACACCATGAATTTGCTAATAAATAAAAAGTTATAAAATATTTATGTGCTATCTGCAACCCACTGTATGACGGCGATCTCTATAAAACAAGCTGCGATCAGCACATTCATAAGTAACATGCGAACTATCGAACAACCGATCGAATGAACAACACACACTCTTAACATAAATCTTTTATGGTCTTAAGTATGTCCATGTGTGTGTGAGTAAATCTGAGTGTGTTAATTTATGTATAAAAAAATACGCTTCAACAGCTACTAAAAAGTGCCAACTACAAACCGCAAACTATGCAGAAAAAAAAAATAGGCAAATGCAAAAATAATGAATTCATTACGGTTGGACGCTGACGCCACGACGACGAAGTCGAATGCCTTTTGAAAGAGAAAAAGTAGTTAAATAAATTTATTAAAAAGTTGTAAGTCGACAACTGTATTGCGCAAAATATTATGACCATCAAGATACAATATTTCAAATTCCCAATATTAAATCTGCCAACTGTGTGTGAATTACAGCAGCAGTAAAAAGAGTTTCTCTAAGACTATGCAAATGTATGTAGACTGTCTTAGACTATAACTAAAGCCCGATCGTCTCCGAGATTTATTATTTAAAAGCTGAAAAACAAAAAATCAACACAACAAGAAAACAAGAAAAACTAATAATAATTTGGTAGGAGGAAGTGCCTTAAATACTTTCTTTCTTTCTTTCTTTCTATCTGTCTGTCTAGAGTTTTGCTAACTATCCAATCGACTAACAACAATAAAAATATATAAGATATATCTTTACACAGTACTAACAATCATAAAGACGTCAGACAGACAGACAGACAGACAGCATTTGTTTGTTGCTTGCGAAAATATTCAGTAAATTATTAACCATCTCAAGAGAAATTAAGTTGTTTTTTTTTATTGTTTTATTGTACATTTTGCATTTGCTAGTTATCTTTGACACATTTTCCGTTCAAAATATGCCAGTCCTTTCGCTAAAAAGATATCTATTTGTTTTTAAAATTTAGTTTAATAGTCATCAGACCTTTTTATCTCTTGCTGTCATTAAAATATGACAGTAAATGTTTAACTACTTTATTGAAATTTGTTTGCATACATACAAAATTAAAATAAGTTCTAAATCGTTAACACTGAAAGAACATATTGCAAGTTGAGATTTTAAATTAATAAGTTTCTTAACTTCTTCTTAACCTTTTTGTTTTGATTTATTTTAAATTTTACTAAAATTGACTGATCATTAGTTAAGAAACTCTAAATGCTTAATAAACTGATTTAATAAACTATTATTAATTTTCCTAATCCTAATCCTCTCTATATTCCTGATTTGATTCCCTCTTATTTTTATTTGTTTGATCTTAAGGAGGCACTATTTGGAAAAAAGTTCAAAAATAAGAATGTCAAAGAGTTTATGGGAAATTGTTTCGTACATGGGTATATCATATCTCCAAAGTAAAATTGTTCTGAGTAAGGCTGACCTAAGCGCAATTCGTTTCGGGCGTCTTATAAACGGGGTATATATAATACTAGCAGAGCCCCACACATTTGTTTAATTTTTTGCTACTAACGAAAGTAAGCATGTTTTTGTGTTTCTTCTTAAATGTTCTAATGTTGTTGTTGATTTTTCAAATGTCGTTTCGATAGAGTGAGCTTTTTGTGTGGTAGCATAATGAACTTACAGTTGAGTCAAAATAAATGCATTTCTTATTTAAAAAAATATTTAAATATATAAAAACTTGCAAGTTGCAAGAAAGTGGATAGCATATAAACATTCTTCATGAAGAAATACATATACATCCCAACTTTCATTCTGATTGGTCAAACGTTGTTGTAGTGAAAAGCCGTTAAACATTTTTTCTCGTCCTATTTTATATATATAGATAAATTGTAATTTATTTTATTTATACGTATTTTTATAACAATACATTGAGCTACTTTCAAGAAACTCCATATGCCTTGTTTCGAACATCTATCCAAATTGACATCCGACCTAACAATCTTATATAGAAATGTACTGGGAGTTACTACACCATGCTCGCTTTAATATAGATTTGAATCTATTTGATATCCAATGATTTGGTCCTCTCATGAAACCATTATGTGATATAAGTTCAACAACAACAAGTAAAAAACTTGTTGAAATTTTGATCCAATATACATATCAAGTAAAATATCGGTCAAGTGCGAGTCCGACTCCGCACATTAAGGGTGCCGCAGAACCGTGCATTGAAGACAAAAAACAAAAACAAAAACAAAATCTAATAAGAACATTAAGTTGAATTTGGGTTTGTGTGGGAGGTACCCTTCCTAGTTATTCTAGGATCTTGAAATTTACATGTTTGGTGTCCAAATTTCAGTTCGATAAGACAAAGAACAAAAAAGTTTTTTTAATAGGAACATTAATTTAAATTTGGGTTTGTATGGTAGGTACCACTCCTGGTAATCGTAGGATCTTGAAGTTTACATGATTCGTGAATATTGGTCACATACTTATAGTGTCTAAATTTCAGTTCGAGAAGACAGAAAACAAAAAACTTTTTCTATTAAAAACATTAATTTAAAATTGCGTTTGTATGGGATCCCTCTAATTTTTTAACTTATATTATTTGGCGTTATACACCCGATTGAATTACATACTCTGTGAAAATTTCAACTGTCTACCTATTACGATTCATGAGATAGAACTCACTGATTGACGGGCGGACGGACGGACATTGTAGGCTTAGTAATAGGGTCGCTTTGGCACCCTTTGGGTACGGAACCATAAAAAATACAAGATATCTATATCCAAAAAACCTTTATAGATATGCAATAGTTGTATTAGGAAGGATTCTACATCAAGATTAGATTATTAGATTAGAAACCAGGGCGAGATCTATTCAACTCGTGACTCTGGCCTGAAATGGCCCTATAATCACATATATTTTGGTACCGATCTATCGCCTAAGTACCATATAACAGAAAGTTAAAACTATTAAACTTATAAAAATTGTATAAAATATTCTACCATCTTGAAGAAAATAATATATTTAATGGAAATGCTCTCCACGAGCAGATTAAAAAGCAATTCGATATATTTATGTTTATATTCCTTTAATAAAATCCTTACCAAATGAAACTGAGAAGAAATTTAATTCGATATGTATGTACAAGCATACGTATAAGATCACATTTATTCCAATGAAATTTATGATGATGAAGTTTCGGAAGTATGTTTTGCACAGAATTATAATGCAACAGTTCATTTCGAATCAATGCTTAGGAACTAATCAATTTTTAACAATATCTTGCGCTTTAAAATGCTATTCAATTTTAAATGCTTATTTAATGTCTAAAACGAATCCGAATGCTTTACCTGTAATTGATTTTACCAACTTGACTTCATAATACAATACAACACACCTTTATTATCATAATTTTTTTGCTTTAATGTTCGGTGTAAACTGTTAAAGGCCAATTTGAATTCAATTACAATACACGAAATATGTTTTAATAATACTAAACTAAATACATACTACCACAGTCAAGTCTCAAGTCTCAAGTCTATGACGATTTTGAATTTTAACATAACAACACACAGAGCAACAAGAAAAACAGAAACGAGTTGAGTAACATAAATTACAATACATAAATACATAAATAAGTACTAGAAAAATAGATAGAAACTTTCAGAAAAGCCAAAAAGTAATTTTGTGTTTAAGACACAAACACACAAAAAAGAAGCCAAAAGAAAAATTAAAATGAAACATTCAAGAATCATAAAACAAACGAAAAAACCACGTACAACCAAAAAAAAAAAGATACAGTAAACACTAAAGTGCAACACCAACAATTACAGTTAAATAAACAACAGTAACAACAACAACAAGGAGCTAGTTGTCTTAAATGGCGTAATACTTCAGCGTTACAAAAAAAAAATAACCGAACATTTTGTAAAAGGCAACGGAAGACGGTCTCGGGGCTAAAACGCTTAAAGGTGCACAACAAACTTCATAAATGTAAATTTCAGAAAACGCAACCGTAGCAAAAGATTACTAGCACCAACCAACTTGCCTAAGAGTTCAAATGTTGTTTGCCTACAACCAACTAAGTTAAGTCGAGTTAATCTGTTGTGGTTCGAATGGTTTTCAATTCTTGTAGCCGCGCACACTGCTTTATCGACGATTTGCTGTAAAACACTTTAATCTTTAACAGACTTCTTTGAATATCATGTATGTAGTACTATGTGAACATCTTTAATGCATTAAGGTCTTAAGAAAAATAACCTTGTCATATAATATAGATGAGGTGCTTCTTGAAATTGCATACGACTTAAATATTTTTTTGAAATTATTTGGGAATCTTAGAAATCTCTGGAAAACCCTTTAGAAATAGGAACTATGAACTTTGATAAATCTTTAGAACACTTGCAATCTTCTAGAACCCCCTTTGAGTAAAGAAATTATGTTGTTAATACAAGTCTCCTAAAGAAACTCTGAAAAATACTAACTCACCTTAGAAATCACTCTGAGTGTAGAATAGAAATGCAAGATAGATAAGACAAGATATTTCCTTCAAATTGATACAATTACGATTAGCAAAAAACTTATATGAAAGTGTATCTCAGTATGGAACTTCTATAAATCTTTTAGAAATACTGACTCACCTTGAGAAATACACTTAAATCTCCTTTAAAAACCACGTTTCTTTTTCAAAAAATGTAAGGCATAAGACGTTTCCTACAAATTCATAGGATTATTTTTAAAAAAGTACATTTCAGTATGGAAAACCCTCTGAATCTCTTAAAAATATGGATTGTCCTTGAGAAATCGACACTAGAACTCTTGCTTCCCCCCAGAGTAAAACAAATAGTATAATAAATGGATCATGAAATTCTTCAAATCATCGAAATTGACCAGACAGTTTCTTTGTATGACAGACTTTATAAGTATGAATGAGTAATAATGAATTCATCAATGAACTGAATCGAAGAACTTCTCAGGATGTTAAGACAATATATTTTACAAACAACGTAGCTACTCATTCAAGTCGAAACTTTGTTTTTAAGATTTATGCGAATTTAAATAACAAACCATTTTTTTTTTTTTTTTGTCTTCGTCGGGTGAGAAACTGAAATACAGACTTTTCGGCATTATGTCGAACCAAAAACAAAAATAAAAATTTATTATTTTCTTTGGTGGTTACAAAGCCAAATCACTGGTGTCAACATGTCTGGCTTTAACCAGCTACAGTATTGTAGACGCAGTTGTTCTTGTATCGCTTGAGGCTATACATAAAAATTGTATTTTTTTCGCATATATTTTGGTTTTTATTTTGTTTTTACTCTTGGTGAATAACTGCAAAAATTATTAATTTCTGCGCGTAACCTGTTATTTTTACCCAAGTTGTTGTAACTTGTAGTAGTATTTTTTTATTTTTTATTCATATTTTGCTAGTACTGCCTCTGCTGTTGTTTTCTTAACCCACCATCACTACTAGTACTGTAGCTTGTAACTTTTGATATCAAGAAAACTAAAAACCAAACCAACAAAAAACAATCGAAGTATTTGTACGAGTATGAGTTCCAACTGATTCTTGAATGAACCATTAATCTTGATCAGCTTGATAGTCATTAATGATTGCAGTAATTGCATTGAGTGTTGAATATAACCAACTCTCTACTAAACAGACACCGACGACCAAAACTAAAAACATTGCTTTTGGCCAATTGTAGTATATGTGAGCTGTCTCCTATGTGTCTCGGATTCGAAACTTGTATTGTCTTGTCATTGGTTTTATAATACAAGTATTATGATTTTTTTCGAAAATTAATATGGGTTTGTCATATTAACGGAACGTGTATTACACCTGCGCCACCTTAAAGTTTCTTGTCGTTGTTATTCATGGAAAAATACTAAAATTAAAACTTGCAACAAAAATTATACTATTCTATAAAACTTGATAATAGTATTTTTAGTACTACATATACACCAAGTAGACATAAGCGAACGGAAACAAGGGATATTGGAGCAAATCAAATCTTTACATCGGCAGGTGCAGGCAATATTAATTAATTTTTTTATATTTATGATTATCATTATTATAGTATCAAGAACCAACAGAAGTTGCAGACTTTTTTGCAAAGAAAATCATGGAGTCCTCAATGAGTTCTAGACTCTCGGAGGAACTGTAATGAGGTTTGATTGAGCGGAATTGTGGCCACAGTAAAGAGTTGACTAGCTCCCGCACTGATGTAAGTGCAGCTTACAAACTCCTGACTTTTCTTCAAAAACTTGAATTTAAACAACCAGATCTTTTACTATTAATATTAATAGTGTAATTTATCAAATTTTAAAGTTTAAAATCTAATTTAAATAATCCAATATTTCAAATGAAAGACGCATACTTAGTATGTACAAACCCACAGCAATTCCCATGACAAATCATCTCCCAACTCTACTAAGTTTCATTTAATATTTTCCTCTTTGCTACTTCCGCAGCGGATGTTGCCAATCACTTGTTGTCACGATACCAACATTTCATATTCTATCGTAGAAAGCCGCTAATGGTCAATCACATTACGATATCAATATCAAAAGTAGTAGACATGAAAATAAGAAAACTAAATGCATCCATCCAATTGTCTACTCATATGTTAGTAGCTGCTGCTACTCTATCAATGCCAAGTTCTGCTCCATTGTCCCACACTTCTCTTAACTCTCTGTATGTCAAGTTATTGAGCCAAGTCCAAGCATATTAACTCATATCATGTTGGTGTTCAACTCACTGATGCTGATGCTACGTGTATTGCTGCTGCTGTTGCTTGAGTTGTTGCAATTATGCGCGACCAACTTTATCTTTTAGCATCTTTCACTTGATCGACTCACAACGACTGCTTGCCTTTCTGTCTGCCTGTACGTCTTGTCTTGTGTCTTGTGTCTTGTCTGGTCTCGTCGAGACGAGTCTCTTCTGTCTTTCACTACGGCACATATTTGTATGTCGTCTACAACTATCCTTAAGCTAAACTTAAATATCAGTTTAATATAGACGTTCATTAAAAATGCGCTATTAAAATTAAGTTTGCCCCAAACGGACAACACTCTCCACCACCACCATCACCATTGGTGGTGCAGTGCAGCACCCCAATGAACTCTATTAATAGCCATGTTGCGTTTTAACTGTTGTTTTCTGCTATTCATTGTTGTTGTTAGTGCCGGCCTGCCTGCCTAGTGGATCGATCAATGTATACCAACCAACCATAATGCAGAGTGTATCGGTAAAAGGAACGGTATGTTTAAATAACCGTATGTATGTCTATGCCAATGTCGTCCCAATCATCTTTCTTAGAGGCTTAAAGCTGAAGTCAAAGCTGCAGCTGAAGTTGAATGGGACTCGTTTCTTTGGATCCATCATACGTTTATGTATATTGAAACGTTCAATGGTTCAGTTCGCTGAATTGTTTTAATAATTATTACTATATGTACTATCGTACTCTTAGTTGTTTTGTTCGCTTGGTCACCAACACCCATCAACCATTGAGGCTTTTCCATTCCAATTCATAGATAGAAAGCCTTTCCTTCCAACCATTTTATGGTTTTGTTTTTAAGGTGTTATATTCCTCGTTATTTATTATGTTTTTTTTTTTTTTCTTTCTTAACATATTTATGCATTTATTTTGAGGCATCTTTCAGTTAATGAGATGCTTGTTGTTGCTGTTGTTGTTATAATGATCGTTGCTGTTGTTATCGTTATTAGCCCCTTGGCGTCATTTTAATTGGACATCATCTATCTATCTATCGCTACTCTGTGTATGTTGATTAAGTTGTAGAGTCTATCATTGATATAGTTAAAATATAATTAACAAATTATAGGCTTGCATGCGTATTCACAATATTGATTTCTTCTTTGGTCTTTTTATTTTTATATTTAGTGTGCCATGATTGAATGCCTAAAATTACACTTTTCTTTTCCTATTTTTAATTTGGGTGCGTGTTGCTTATAGCAAGATAACAGTAACAGATTTGGGGATATAATTGAGTATTGAGAAATGATAAATCTAGTGTAAAAGTGAAAGTCTGTAAAGGCTTCTTACAATGCGATAGATCATGTCTCTGAAAACTAATAAAAGTGAAAGCGGTATTTTGATACTCATAAAAAGTTTCAAAATTATCCCTATCCAGACAAAACTAAATCCATCCAAACAAGGATGAACTTGGGATGATGGAAGCATTACAGGTCATTGTGGCTTAGGTATTATCTTAAGAAAATCGACACTGAGAATTCACAGATTCTGTGAAAAAAGATATTAAAACACCTGTGAATGGGTAATACATGCTTTAACAGACAATCTTCAAACCGAAAACATAATTGATTTATATATGCATAATAAACATAATATCAAATATAATAAGCATAATTATCCTTAGAATCTTGAGAAGTAAAACATTTATTTCAAAAAAAAAAAATCTTAATTATTAGACAGGACTTTTTGTCTTTAAATTTAAAAAACAGAAATCTCTGATTGGATCACAAAATAAGTATGCATGTGTATAAGAAGAGAAATCTCTACCATCCATACAAAAATTCATCATAATTTCAATCGCGCACTGCTGCTACACAAACAATCAAATCAATCAAATTTTTTATCGATTTGATCTTAAGATTCTCTTACAAAATACAAGAAATTCACCAATCAACCTGTCTGCCTCTCAGTATGTTGTTGATCTGCCTACCCGTATGTATGTTTTCATGTTCTAACTAACACGCCGACGCTTTACGTATGGGAAATGATTTGCTGATCGTTAAGACGAACCAATATACTTAAATATACCAGACAAAAACCACACATTAACTGCCTTTAAAATAAGTTTGGGTGTTTGTCCGTATCCAATGTACTATGTACGAACAGGTATGAAAAATATATTTACTTGACAGCTGGCAAACAGTATGTGGATTGAAATTGGTTTTTTTTATTGTAAAAAATGGGGAATCGAATGGACTTGATCTCTCTCAGCAGTCTCAATCACAATCACAGCAACAGTCTTTGTCGTCCTGCAAAACAACCAACGCAAAAATGTCTTCGTCGCGACTATTTGATAAGGCGTTGCCAGCTCAATGGCTGGTTCCAAATATTTTTTGCTTTTAGCAGCCAGCAGTCCGCTAATAATCAGACAATCTTGTATAGACTGGTCACGTCTAAGGAGTACAACAAACAGACAGACAAGCAAACAGGCAGGCAGACAACAAAACCTACATGATTTGGTTGATGTTCAAATGATGATTAAGAGTTGTTTTTTTTTTCTTATAGAATGCATGTTTGGTAAGCATTGGACAAGCATTTCAGGAACTTACTTAGGTTATGACTAATCAATACGTAACGAATTTCTTTCTTACTTACCTTTTTGTGGCCTTCCAATGAATCTCTTAAAATTATTATATACATCCAAAAAGTAGTTAAAAGTTTCATCACTTCCTAAGTTTAAAATCATATCCATCTTTAAGTCAAAAAATATTGTTACCTCCAACTGAATGTATTATTATTTTTTTTTTATTATTTTTATAGCACAATCGCCAGGAGTCTTTGTCACCAGAATATCATCGTTATGCAAGCATTGGAAAATTGCCCAAAGCAACGGCTGGGAATACAATGGGTATTGGTGTTACACCACCGCAGCCGCCGTCCATAACGACGCCTGGCCATATGCATACGGTTACCGTGGATATACACAGCAACAATTATAGCGAGATCAATGCAGCCTCATTTGCTACCCCACCAACGCGTCGACGTTTCTTTAATCACAAGAATTTACGTAATGCTCTAACAGGTCATCGGCGTACAGCATCAAATGGAGGCGGCGGTGTTTGTTCCATGGACACAGCATCAATAATATCTGTTGGTAAGTAAAGGAAATGAAGTCGAGATTTATTACATCGGTTCATGGGATATTAATTTGCTTTGGGTTAAGTCATATAAATTAAAGGTTAAGATTAGAAAATTCATTATAATTTGGCACTCATTACATACCATATCCAACTCAACCCAACACACCCTCAACCTTCACCATCATCACCTACGTTTAGGTAAAGAAACAAATGCATTAAACACCTCAACTTGTTCGGATTCAGCGGTCACAAGACGTCGCCGTAAGAATGTCAGCAGCAATAATATGAAATCAGCTGCACAGAATGGTACCGGAAGTGAGAATCGTTTGAATCGCTTGAGTCTCGCTGGAACATCCGTTTATGCTGGACATTTGTCATCGTTGGTCTTTGGAAAAATCAAATCATTCTGGAGTGTTAATTCGAATTCAAGCGATGCTGGACTCAATCAATTCTCAGGCATGGCAAACAAACCAATTTCTTGTTATTTATGGTTTTTCATTATATTTTTGTGGCATGAAATAGAATTATGTTTTTGGTTCAGCTATCATCATTATAAGCATGTGCATGGAAAATGCGTTGTTCTGAATTTGGAATATCTATTGAGATATCAAAAAAATCAACCTAGTAACCAAGTTTTTTTTTCTTCTTCACAGGCAGCGAATCTCTTGAACACCAAACAGATAAACAGCAGAAGGATCAACTACGGGCACGTCTTGGTCTGTTACTGATTAACAATGGTGGTGGTGCTGGTGATAGCGATCACAATGGCAATGCCTCGAATACGACCACCAGCAGCAGCTCATCACAGAACATAAGTCCAGAACAAACTTTGGCAATGAATGGTGGTGGTGGTGGTAGTGGCGGCGGCGTTGGTCTAACTCTGGATAGTCAGTTCGGCAGTCAGCTTTCGGTTGCCACAAAAGATGATGTATTGAGTTTGTCAAGTAAATTTAAAGTATCATGTTCTTTAACTGATTCTAATGGTGGCTATGAAGCATTTCCAATTAAGCCCCGCAAGGCTGTAACGCGTCGTTCAGCACGTACAAATCAATTATCGGCAGCAAATAAACGTACAGCAATATATAAACCATCAGGAGCAGCCTTACAAGCAGCAGCGGTGCAATTGACTCTGAAGCCATTGTTCTTTGAAGTCCCTCTACAAGAACCAGATCCACCATTTATTGGCCGGCAATGGCTGGTGCGTGAGCTTGCAAACGTATTAATGGGTACAGAGACTCCCGGCGTTTTGATCAATGGCAATCCTGGATCAGGCAAAACCGCATTTATTCTACAATTGGTGGAATATTCATGTTTTGGTCGCCGCAAAGACACCAATGGCAATAATGATCCAGATGGCATTTACAGTCAGATAAATGTGATCAATGAACGTACCCGTGCATTGGCATCACACATTGTCGGCTATCATTTTTGCCAGGCGGATGCAAACCTCACATGCTTAGTGCCCGATTTTGTACACTCTTTGGCGGCACAACTATGCCAGGCCCCACAATTACTTGCTTATCGTGAATATTTACTAAACGAACCACATTTACAAAATATTCTCAGTGTCAAGGAATGCATAGCCGATGCAGAGCGTGTCATGCGCATGGCCATACTCGAGCCATTGACGATACTCAAACGATCGGGAAAAATACCCGCTAAAACTTGTGTCATACTTGTTGATGCTCTCTGCGAAGCAGAATACCATCGTCCAGATCATGGTCACACTATTGCCGCATTTCTTGCCAAAATGACACAATACTTTCCCTCATGGCTGAAGGTTGTAGCCACAGTACGTACACAAATGCTGGAATATGTCAAAGGTTTGTCCTATACCAAGATGACATTGGACAGTTGGGCCTCAAATGACCTGCTACAAAAAGATATGCTGGATTACATAACATTCCGCGTAAATCATAGCCCAGAAATACAACATAATGTTGGCGCTGTCAAGGATAACAGCACCGGACAACTCAAGTTCATTGGACATTTACAAACATTGACTAAGGGCTCCATGCTGTATGCCAAACTGGTACTTGATCTCATAGAACGTGGCCAATTGGTTGTGAAATCAACTAGCTACAAGGTGCTGCCCGTGTCCCTGGCGCAAATATTTTTGTTGCATTTCAATTTACGTTTTCCAACGTCATGCAGTTTCGAGAAGGCTGCCGATATACTAAATGTTTGCCTAGCCGCTTTGTATCCACTCACATTAAATGAGATCTACTACACAATTTGTGCCTTAAAATCCGATGAAGTTATGAGCTGGGATGAATTTATGCAACGCTTTAGGCTACTAGATGGTTTCCTTATTAAACGAATTGATAATACGTATATGTTCTTCCACTCCTCGTTCCGGGAGTGGCTCATTCGTCGTGATGATGGTGAATCACTGAAATTCATTTGTGATTTTCGTGTAGGTCATGCCGCTATTGCCTTTAGACTATCACGCCTTCAGTCACCGCTTGATGCCGAGCAAACATTAGAATTGGGTCATCATATGCTTAAGGCTCACATATACCGCAACAGCCAGGCCACACAATCGCCACGAGATATGCAATCATTTTGGATGTCCACAGTCACAGATAATATCTCTGCTGCTCTCGGCTCATTGCGTAATGTGTACAGTCCCAATTTGAAGGTTTCTCGCCTCATACTTCTCGCTGGTGCTTCACCGCACTATCGTACAGAGTTTATGGGAGATGCTACCATACTCTGTATTGCAGCACATGAAGGCATTGTGCCCATGGTTAGTTTGCTGCTTGAATTCGGTGCCGATGTTGGTTTGACAAACAGCCAGGGATGTACACCACTTATACTAGCTGCCATGCGTGGCTATTGTGATGTGGTACGTCTATTGGTTGCTGCTGGCAGTAGCCTTGGTCAAACAGATACAACACAACGTTGCGCTTTGGTACATGCTGCACGAATGGGTCGTCTGAATGTGGTTAAATACCTTTTGGCCTGTGATTGGACCCCAAGACCGAATTCGCATGATGTCAGTCTTGACATAGCGTTGCAGCAAGCACTCTTGGGTGCTGCAGCACAGGATCATGTAACAATATTGGAAGATCTTCTTGAAATGGATGATATTAATATAAATAAATTCGAGCCAACTAGCGGCGATTTGCCAATTACTGCTGCAGCACGAACTGGCTGCGCTGATACGCTCGCCATACTCATTGCTCGTGGAGCAAAGATTGATGCCCGCAATAAACAAGGATATACAGCACTCTGGTTGGCTGTTAAAGAAGGACATTGGTCTGTTGTGGAGAAGTTATTACAGAATGGTGCCGACATTGATGAACCCGTAACAAATGCACGTAAAACGCCGCTAATGATTGCTGCCGAGGAAGGGCATATCGATTTGTTGGAATTACTTATTGAACGTGGTGCCAGTTTAGAAGCTCAAGATCATGAAGGCTTCACAGCACTGTCATGGGCCTGCCTACGTGGACGTCAGGCAGCAGCCAAGTGTCTCATTGAAAAGGGTTGCAATAAAAATCATGCTGATAACAATGGCAGAACAGCGCTGGATTTGGCTGCCTACCAAGGCTCTGCTCATCTTGTACAGTTCTTACTGGAGCAAGGTGCCAACATTGAGCACATTGATGTAAATGGTATGCGTCCATTGGATCGTTCTATTGCCTGCCGTAATATCCAAGTGGTGCAAGTGTTTTTGCGTAAAGGTGCCAAATTGGGTCCTACAACATGGAGCATGGCTATGGGCAAACCAGAAATATTGGTTGTACTACTTAACAAACTACTTGAGGATGGCAATGTCTTATATCGCAAGAATCGCTTTCATGAAGCTGCACATCGTTATCAGTATGCACTGCGTAAGATCTCCAGTTTGGAACAATTACTCGAACGGAATGCAGTCTTTGCGCAATTACGCACAAATCTGTTGCTAAATCTGTCACGCTGCAAGCGAAAATTGAATGTAAGTATATATCAGAGAAGACATCTATTACTATTACTTACCTTTTCTTAACTTTTATAGGAACTTGAAGAATCAATTGATTTGGCTACACAAGCGATAATGCAAAAGCCTAACAGCTACGAAGGCTACTATGCACGTGCCAAGGCGCGCATGGAACACAATGAACTCAATGATGCACTAATCGATGCTAATGAAGCCATGCAAAAAGCTGCCCAAAACGGTGTCCTCTCTGAGGTAGTCGAGGTGCTTAAGCGCATACAAGCTGAGCTTCTAACGCGCATTACCCACGAAACCAATGGCAATGATTGTGTCGATGCAGGTGCTCTAGGTCTCTATGACGTTGGCGCTACAGAATCTCACAATGAGATCACTGATTTGTAAATTGTTCGAATTCTATATTTAACTTAAGAAAATATAAAACATACATACATAAGATAAGATTGCATTGTATTTATTTTGTTTAAGTATATTTGAAAATTTAAATTTTATTTAATTAAAACAAATTAATTAATTAATTAATTTTATTTATTTTTATTTTTTTTATAATGTTTCTTTCTTAAAATCATTAAATTTAATATTATGGAATGCATGTAAAAATTATTTTATTGTTCGGAAATTATTTTTATGTTTATAGTAGTTAAAGTTAAAAAGAAAAACAACCCGATAATTATTCATTTTTAAAGCATTTGTTTTATTAATAATAAACTTAAATTATTTACACAACAAATTAATTAATTAAATAATTAAACTCTATAAATATTCGGCGTCTTGTGCAAAGTACTGTTTTTTCTTTCTTTAAATCTATGGCAGAGAGCAATATATTATAGTAGATAGAAGTTATAGTATTGTAGTTGTAAGATTTTTTGATTTTTGTTTTGGTATTTAGGAACATAGGGCAAGCAACAAAATCATGATGGAATGAGCAGGAATAATAAAATAAAACAAAATCAAATCAAACATAGCAGTTGATTATGATTGCAAATACTAATAGAAAGACAATAGATCATAGTATAAAGAACTCATAAATATATAATAGGAATAACAATGGTTTCTACACTCAAGTTTCTCATCATAATGTTTTTTCTCACTTAGAGGGTAAACTTAAAAGTTGTATACTGTTTTTTTTTTGTATTAGAAAGTAATTTAACGGCTTTCCTTTCTAGAACCCTAAATCAATTGGATTTACTATTAAATTTATTAATATCTGTGGGCACTGCATCCACTGCTGTGTGTGAATCCACTAGTGGCACAGTAACTTGTAAATGAAACTCATAATCAGGCGCTGGAATTGTATTAAGTAGAAAAGTATTTGTTTTATTTGATATAGTATCTTCTTTTTTTTCTTATGAAATGACAAACTACCATCAGAGGTGCAACACAAACAATGAAGAGAGATGGGAGCATGAAATTTCACTAAATGTATCAATTTAACATTGTAGCTGAAACAAAGAATTCATATTAAAGCAACGATATATGATATCTGATATTATTTAATGATAATGAAGAAGTTATGGAATTAAAGTGAATAAATAAAGAAAATTTAAGAACATGAAACCAATGTGAAAATGAGATTAGTGAATATACAAAGAAAAACTTTATTGGAGACTTTTAAAAATTATTAAATAGAACAAATGGAATTGAATTCGAGATATGAAAAATCAACGATTTCATTTGAATTTATACAATTGGAAGAGAGAATTTGATCGAAATACAAAAGAAAAACTTAAATAAAGACATTGGAAAACGAAAAAGTTAGAACAAAAAGATATGAATCAATACATGTGATGATATGTTATAGTGATCAAAATAATTCAAAAGGATTTAATCTTAACTCATATGATGAGATTAGTAGATTTTGATGAAAATACAAAATAATAAAAAATTTAGAAGATTGTAGAATGAAATGATGGAGCAATAGGAAGTAAATCAAAATAATACCTTATTCTAGTGGTCAATGGAGTTTAATTTGAATTTATATGATTTAATGAGGAATTTGTTGAAAATACAAAGAAAAACATAACTCAAGACAATGAAAAATGAATACATTAGGACAAGAGGAAACGAATCGACATATGAGATGAAATGGAACATACAATTGTGATCACAATAATACAAATATATGATTTCATTTGAAAATATTTGAAGAGAACAAGATAAAATCATTTAGGGATTAGATAATTCTATGAGATGATATGAATTTGTCTGATGAAATGAGTGAAGTAGAAGAAAAAACCCGGAAGAATATTATCATTAGTTATGCCAAAAATGTAATTCGCTTCACGCTCCTGTGAATAAGTTCGTTGGTTGGTGACTGACTATTGATCGGTCACTCATAGTGTCCCAATTTCAGTTGGATAAGACAAATTAAAAAAAGCTTTTCTAATGAGAACATTAATTTCAATTTGGGTTTGTATGGGAGGTACCCCTCCTGATAACCCTAGGATCTTGACATTTACATGGTTGATAAATATGGATTAGAAACTTATAGTGTTCAAATTTCAGTTCGATAAGTCCAAAAACTAAAAATTTTTTCTAATAAGAACATTAATTTAAGTGGTTGTTTGTATGGGAGGTACCCCTCTTGGTAACCCTAGGATCATGAAATAAACATGGTTGATGAATATCGATCAGAAACTTATAGTGTTCAAATTTCAGTTTGATAAGTCCAAAAACCAAAAACTTTTTCTAATAAGAACATTAATTTAAAAGGGGGTTTGTATGGGAGGTACCGCTCCTGGTATTCCTAGGATCATGAAATTAACATGGTTGATGAATATCGATCAGACACTTATAGTGTTCAAATTTCAGTTCGATAAGTCAAAAAACTAAAAACTTTTTCTAATAAGAACATTAATTTTAAAGGGGGTTTGTATGGGAGATACCCCTCCTGGTAACCCTAGGATCTTGAAATTTACATGGTTGGGGAAAATAGATCATAAACTTATAGTGTCCAAATTTCATTTTTTTTTCTAATAAGAACATTAATTTGAATTTGGGTTTGTATGGGAGATGATTCAGACAAATGTGCAGTGTATGGTAAAAAGCAACCTATATGCAAAAAACATGAGGGACTAGTTCGCATACATACAGACGGACAGACGGACAAGGCTTAATCAACTCGTCTCATCGAGCTGATCAAAAATATATATACTTCATGGGGACTGCGAAGTCTCCTTCTGTGTGCTACAAACTTCATGACAAACTTATAATACTATTCACTCCCGAGAAGAATATAAATAAAGAAGAGATGAACAAATTGGAACATGAAGAAATGAATAGATATAATATGAGAAAAAATACATCACGTTATAGTCGTCAACTTTTCAAGAGGATTCGATTTACTTGATGATGACGATCATCACATTAGTGAATTCGATAGAAATACAAAAGCAGACTTTAGAAATTGCAAAATGAAACATCTGGACATCTGGATAAGGGAAAATGAATCAATATATGAGATGATAGGATTTTACCTTGCTATAATACAAAAGGAATTGATTTGAACTCATGCAGAGGTTAAAACATTGTAAAATGAAAAATTAGTACAAGAGGAATTGAATCAATATTATACATAATTAAAATAATATAAAAAGATTTTATTTGAATTTATAAAATATAAATTAATAACTTCTCTATTTCAAATCATTCTATGAACAATTGTTGTGAACTCAAAATATAGATAGTTTTTTTTATAAAAAACATTTATTAAAATGATTGATATTTATTTCTATAATTGGATAATTTTAGATAGTAAAATAAATGAAAACAAACAGAACAATGAAAACTGGAAAAAGAGATTTTTACGCTTTATGAACACAAAAAGATTCGTTTGCGTTAATGTAATATGATGATATGAGAAACAATTTTCAGTGGAAAATATATGAAACCAGAATATAAAAATGAAAACTCAATGCAAATTATAACGATTTATAAATAAAAGAAAGTCTTGTTTGAGTACGTGAATGTGATGAGTAATGTTAAATTAAATGTTTGCAAAATGATTTAATGAAAATACTATTACTATTGAAATTTTGTACTCACTTTGTTCTAATACACTTTCTAAATCATCTGGACAGTCTATCGTTGGGAAATCTATATTTGTAGATTCCTTAAGTATCATACTAATATCCTTTGAAGCTTTCATAAGAAACAATGGCACTTGCATTTTCGATAATTCCTTATACAATGAGCCCATACCACGTGCCGCAGTAAAATCAAATTCTGTGAAAGAAAACATTTTATTAATTAAGAGAGATAAAATATTTAGTATATTTCTAAAGCACACAAACCATGTACATGTGAACAGTCGAGAATAACAGGTGCTGTACCATGTGTTGATAAAGCTTTTGAGATGCCCGAACGCACCCATTCAATGGCAGGAAAGTACAATGAACTGTGCTTAGGCCTGATTAGTATGTAAGTAATGCCATTAAGAGTCTACACATATGGAATACAATTTAATTACATTATATGAAATTGCAATCGTAACACAATTTGTAACAAACCTTCAATTTTGAGACACTGAGTACTGGACGAGCAGCACGATAAACTAAAAATGCAACATCAGCACTTACGCCAAGTAATAGACCAATTTCTACGCCCACAGCCAAACTGATAACAAATGTAATAGCACCAGGTAACAACTCACGACGACTACAACGCCACAAAGGTTTGATAACCTCAAATTCAATCATGAATATCACAGCAGAAATGATGACTGCACTAAGAGCAGCTTTAGGTATATATTGGAAATATGGTGCCAGCAGTCCTAAGGCCAAAAGTACCAAAGCACTTGTATAGAAGCCACCAATAGGCGTTCGTACGCCACTTGCATGATTGACAGCACTACGCGAAAAGGAACCCGTAACTGGTATAGATGAGAAAAATGAACCAGCAATATTACTCAATGATAGTGCAAGCAATTCCCTTGTTGGACTTAGTCCAGAGCCACCAAATGCTTTTGATATAGCAACATTACCCAGAACAGCAATAATTGGCAATATAAGCATTGAAGGACCCAATTCAGAGAGCTTTAAAATGAAACAACAAACAATTTAGCAATTAATTGGATTTTCATAATATTCAAATTACTCACCATATCTTTATAATTTTGATGTATTACAGTGCCATTTGGTCCCATTATGTTGGTCTCAATTTTAGGTATTTCAAAATTAGGCAAGCCACTCTTCACCTTACCAGTCAATATAAAAGGACATGTGTCCATATCATCACAAGTATAAAACGCTATGACACAAGCAATAAGCACAATTAAAGCATTTCGACCAGTTGCAATAACCCAAATGGTGCCATTTAACAATTGTTGTGTACGAGGACTTATGTTTCGATTATTGAATTTAAAATCTTTAAGTTTCTATTAAATTGAAAAAAAAATATTATTTAAAAAGTAATTAGATTGAGTATCATTCTCTACTACTTACGCGTAATAAAAGTAATATTATAATAGCTGTGATCCCTAGCATACAATCACCCAAGCGTACATTAGCCAAACTAGTGAACACCGATTTCATGGTATTCAAGAAATCTGAACCAGAGCCACCGCGTAAGCCCAACAGTCCTTTCAATTGCGATGTGCCTATAATTACTGCAGTAGCCGATGTAAAACCAACTGTTACAGGTAAAGATATGAGATCCACTAATGCGCCGAGGCGCAACACAGCCATGCCCAATTCAACAATTCCAGAAATAAGACATAATAAAATGGCATATGTTGGACCAGAATTAAGACCAAAACCAGTATGTCTACTGGTCATTAAAGCTAAGAGGGCAGTCGGTCCAATTGTAACCTGACGGCAACTGCCGAGAAAAGCATAAATAATGCCACCAACAAAAGCCGAGTAAAGACCATACTAAAAAAGAAGAAGAGAAAATTAAAAATCAATTTCTATGATATACAATAATATAATACATATGCTAATGTGTAGTATCTTACTTGTGGATCTAGTCCTGCTAGTGTCGCATAGGCCAAACCTTGAGGTAATACTGTAAGGCCAACTGTAACACCCGCTATAAGATCAGCTACTGCATCTTGTGGCGTATAACCTTGCAGCCATTTTATACCGGGCAATAGACGATAGGCATACTGTTTCAAAGTCATATTGTATGGATGGCTCTTGATTAAAGGCTATTGGATGCGAGCTTTAATGGAAAAATATGAAAAAAAATACATATACTCGTATATGGTGTAATGTACTATTTATAAAGAATATGTTATTGTATAAGTGGCACTTATTTAGTATTGTTGTATGTACATATATTATATGTCTGTTGAATCTATCTTTCTCTCTTTCTGTGTGTGTGAGTGTGTGTAAAGGGTCTATAGTAAAGCAAGTGAGTGATAGTACATAGAACATGCAAACATTATTTATGCATGAAAGCGAAAAAAGATATAACTTATAATTAATTTTAATTTATTATTATGATATGAAAGAAGAACTATCTTGGACTTTGATTTGATTGTTGACATCATAATAGAACTTACTAGAATACGAGTATTTAATTTACCAGAAATAGAAGTCTTAATGATAGAGTGAATTGAAGTACAAACATAAAAAACAAATCACTTAGATATGAATATATGTATATTTTAATGCTTCCAGATTCATTCTTTAAATATTCAGACATTTCAATTAAATCTTATACAAATTTCCAAAATTCTTGGATACCTAAAAGTCTCAAAAAACTGGTAGCCATTATTTCTAATATTTTGCTTGTCAACAAATCAGTTTTTCTACAAACAGATTGGTGAGCCTATTAAAATTTAAACCTGAAAGTTTATAAATCCTAAAATTATTGTAGGAAATCTGTTCAAGTTATGACAAGCATAGGTGTGTGCTATTCTTTAAGGTAGGCCTAGTCTTTTGATAAAAAAAAAATTAATTAAAACCATTACAATATTCCACTCTTCCTAGACACCTAAAGATTTAAACAATATTATTAAATCCCTATAAAATTACAATTGATTTTAAATATTATCTAAAGATTTCTTACTACAGTGTTTAGCTTCTATTTACAATAGCTTTCAGCTGTAAAATTATATTATACTCAAATTAAGAGTAATGGGGAAAATCAATTTTTGATTACAAAGGAAAAAAGGGAACTAGAAAATCCTTAATTTATATAAAACTTAAGCTTGGTAATTACAACTAAAAGGATGGCTCTTTTTCGGGCTAACCTAAGGCTAGATCTAAAAGGCACCAGTACATCACATGAAGTAAATATAAGAATTTAATACGGGTGTTGAAAATTGATTTTATAATCAAGATTTTCTCTTTAATAAATTTAGCACCGGCTAAATCATGCAAAAAAGTTTTTGAATAGTGGAATGGTAGATCAGTGGGCACAATCGGCCCAGACTTCAAATTCAAATTGTCCTCACAATTTAATTCTTCGGAGATCTTTCAAATTGGTAGTTTTAGAAAAAATCATTTAAATGAGGTTTCCTGATGATACTTTGGAGAGTACAAAAAATAAGTGAACCTATTGAAGTTATAACAATTAGAATATATTATTATAATGTATGTAGTATTATGAAGTTCTTGTGTTTTTTTTTTAATTAATTTAATGAATCAATTAAAGTAAATCAAAGTACAGAGGTTGTCTCATGAGAAGTCTTTCAAATTAGAATTGCTAAGAATTCAATATATTCGAGACTATAATATTACATATAAAATTAGAATTGTTTCTAGTATAAAACATAAGTAAATCTGTTAAAGTTATGACAAAGTATTGTAGTATTATGACGATCTAGACTTTCTTATGAATGTATCTATTGATCGTTCGATACCTCCAAGTCCACTCCAAAAATCTATAGCTTCTTACAAATTCCAACTCTTTCAAGGTACCTTAAAAAGTCAATGAGTGAGTTGTTTGCACAACTGTAAGCTATTAATTTTTAGAAGGAAACTTTTCAGTTTATTTATCTCAAAAGAAGTCATTCAAATCAGATTTACTGATGATAGATTGTAGACTAAATTAAGCAAATATAAGTATATTAGAATTGAAGGCTATAATTAATTGAATGGTTTTATTTAGTTATCGTTGAATCGAAGTATAGGAAGAAGCCTTCATTATGCAAAATTTAATTACATCCCGTGATTTGATAAACCAATGACAACAGAGGGTTAGAGAAACCCTCATTGCATGATTGCCTAAGGAGAACTCATGGATATCAGATTGACTACTACAATAATCAAATATTACCATTCATAATTAATTGAACCTTTTTTAATATATAAAGAGTTTATCTATTGAAGTTAGGTATAAATAAAATTCTTAATAAAACCGGTACAGAAAGAAGTCTTGATTGGCAAAAATTAATCAGATTTACTGGGGTAGATTGATTGATTGTAGACTATATTAATTAAATATTAGAATTGGGACCTTTTATAATTAATTGAAAGTTTTTAAATTCAGTGAATCAAAGTACAGGAAGATGTCTTGATTAAACAAAAATTAATTATTCCACGTGATATGATATGATAGTTATACAAATTAGATTTACTGATGAGAGATAGAAGATTGCATTGATAAAAAAATTTAATTGGCATTTTTTCATTAAAACCCATAAAACTAATATATAAGCAAATCTTTTAAAGATATAAAAAATATGTATGGATATTTCTATTACTTTCGTATTTTTGTTAATAAATTCAGTGAATCACAGTAGAGGAAAAGAAATCTTGATTAAACTTTTGTTTAATTAATTACTTCTCATAAGCTGATAAAACAAAGACAACAAAATATTCTTGTTCTACCATACAAAATATAAAAGTTTATATAACTGGAATACAATTTTTTAATAAATTGTGCTTAAAATTGCAATGATATTTTCTTGTTTCTCAATTGTCTTAACATCTTTAAACATAGTATCACTAGACTCATTCTACTTCTTTTATATTTCAGATTAAGAAGGATTTAAATAATATGGTGAAATATTCAAATGATGGATGACAAACCCAATGATTTACTAATAAAAATAAAATTCGTGAAAAACAATAATATGAAAAACAAGAGACTAATATAATTTATGATTTGAATTGATCCACACCTTATACCAATTGCACCTAAATTTTCAAAATAAGCACAATAAATTTAATAAATTTTCCCAAATAAATATAAAGGTGTTGTCTATATGTACATATAAACAAAATGATGCAATGACCTTAATAGTATAGAAATTTGGATAAAAATTATAAATTAAATTAATCCAAAAAATATAAACAATAACAAATAGAAAAACACAATTCACAATGAATTGAAGAACTAAATTCATAAATATGGTGCCAAAAAAATTCGTTTAACTTGCAAAATAATGATTGAGTTATTTGATAGATAAATAAAATTAGAATACAAAGAGTTATTAAATATTTAAACAAAATAATCAATTTCATAGCAAAAACTGAAATGAGTAAAAATTTCTTTTTCACAATAGAAGCACGTTTTTCATTAATTTCTCTTTTGTTTTTTTTTTAATATGAAATCAATTAAACTATGATAATGGATAATTAAATAATGATATATGTATACAGAAGTAGTATATTGACAAAGAATTCTAAAACAATACCAACTAAAAATAGTAAATTTTGTTAAAGACAAACGAGTTAAAAGAAAAGAATTTTTTATAGAAAATACAAATTTTGTCATTTTTTATGTTAGCACAATTGTTTTTTCTGGTCTTTTTTTTCCAGTTAATACTCGTACAATGGAGTTACCCAAAAATTTATTTGTTTATTTACATTGTTTCTTACAAAGTCTTCTTAACAAAACAGTTGATTTGGTTGGTTTCGGTGTGGTTAAGTCTTTCTTTCACTTACAACTATTCAACGAAAGCAATTTCTGAAGGTTGATTTGCCGTTGCTTTCCTTTTTGATTTGTTATTTCTTATTTATTTATTTTATTTTAAATTCAGTACTCAAGAAATAAAAGCAAATAAATATAAATTTACAGTAGTTCTAGTGAACAAAAACGTATATGTCATTTGTTGAAGAACAACGAATATATTGATGTATGTTATTGTCGAAGAACTTAAAACACGAAATGCTCGCGTAAGACTGAAAGTGTTTATGATCGCTCGGTATTATAAAAGTGTCGTTTAGTATTTGAAATTATTGAGACAGCTCAGTGATGTCTCAGTGTTCTAGACGCGAGAGCTAACTGTGGGAGAGTGAACTCCAATGGTTTTTATACACCGGCTTTTGTTTGTGTCTGCGCACGCAAAACAATATATATTTCATTAATCGTATCGCGATCTTTAAATGTGTGGAGCCGAACGAGTGATCGCGTTTCAATCACACGACCAACCAACAAAACGTTTTCATTTTTTTTCGGTTTGATAAACAAAACGTGATCGATCAGCAAACGCTGCATTGCATCGCATCGCATTTATATAATTTAAGATCAATGAATTTATTTATGTTAAATCAATCGATGTCGTCTTGATTTCATTTCAATTGAGTTATTTGTATGCGTAAAATTATTGTAAATCAAGTTAAGTCACATTGTTGTTGGTTAAAGGCTAATTGAAGTCACAACTAACGAATTGTGTGTTAACAGGAAGTTAAGTTTAGTTAAATAAATCATCATATTCAGACAAAATGGCAAATATTCTAATTGATCTCATAGTCTACAAATTAAAGTGATAGGAAGCAAACTGATTTGAAAGAATTTGGAACAAAGAAAACCATAAATTTTAATGAGAGAATATTACTACTTTGGAATAACCAGTTCTCCAGGAGAACTTGGATTTATTTCTAGAAAATATTAGTACAAATATTTATACATTTGTTACATGCTTACAGGTAATTGTTACTATGTATATTTATTATCCTTTGTTTCCTATGTTTGTAGTATGGTATATTTGGTCTTCAGTCTGCTATGATAATATACCAAAATTCCGACTTTTCGACATGAAGACATTTCTGCATAAATAAAAAAAAAAAATTAATTATTCATTGAAATTAAAACCGCAACATAAAATTATAATGTTAATTATATGTACTACTTATGTGTTTGCTACATGTGCATGAGGCGTCAGACCCTTCAAAAGATATTTTTAATTTATTTAAAATTAATAATTTTTATAAATATTCAATATAAATGATAAGAAGCTTGAATGAAGGGCATACGGAATGAATAAGCTAAAAATTAATAGAGAATAAGAAGTTAAGTAGGCAGAAAGATAAGACTTAAGACAATAGACATGTGATAGTTCTAGTACAGTGGGGAATTCTATAAAAATTGCAGTCATACAATTTAATCAAGCCAATTTGTTTGAAAATCTCCTTTTTATTAGTTGGAGTCGACAAAGTAATTGAAAAGAAATTGGACCAAAAGTTCGCTCTCTCATACATACTTTTCTGTTATTATTGTTTTGAGGCACACATTTCTGAAAAGTTTGATGATTTTGGAAAAAACTAGTTTTATGCAAAAACAGTAGAAGCTCACAAATTGGAAATAAGTACATACAAAAAGTTAGATTCTTCCAGTTACTAGAAACAAGAGTTATCAAATTAGGAATACTGCAATACACAACGACCTTCGGATGCCTAGTTATGGACGAAATAAATCTATACAGCATTCGCTATAATGACAAGCTGAATTGTCACTCAAGCCCTCTTGCAGCGGCGCTTATGCACCACGAGTTCTCAAGGAGTCTCAAACGTCATCTCCCTTGTGATCTTGCGACCAGATCCACTTAGCACACACACATAGTTTAATCAGAACTTATGATTCATAAGGTAGTTTGTACAACTAATGCAATTAAGTAAACTGGCTATACGCCTCTAATGTGATATTAAAATGCTTGACAAGAATGTTCCAAATTAATTTCTAGTAATGTATGTACATGCAGAATTTATAATTAAAAAAAAAAAGGTATTTTGGAATGCTACCAAGGAATGAATAGATACATAAGTGCTTAACTGGTGCTTTGATGAATTCGTCAGAGAGGATGATGATATTTCAAATCTAGGATAGTAATCAAGTTATTCAAGAAACTCTAGCACTTTTAACAGAAATGGATCCAAAACAGTCTCTTTCTTATCTGTAAACGAAATCTAAGCATGTAATGCAGACTTCAATAAAACAGAATCGAATGAAACAGGACTTTCTTCTAATCATGATGATGCTATTGATGGAGAAAAAATTATCAATAACGATTCGTAATGATGATATCGTATCATAACAAATATTGTAGATTCTGCAGACTTTTACGACAAGCACCACGTAGCTTTTGACTCTCTCATTTCCTATTTCTCGATACTAGTATTCTCCAATAAAACGCATGCCATTTTTTTCCACCAAAAAACGTAAAGACATATACCTTAACTAATTGACCTGGGCAGACGTTGTTTTACCTTCTATATAGATCGCCTTTATTGGTATGTTTTGGCGACTACCAACAAAAAGAGAACTCAGTTATCAATAATTGAGAGAAATTATACAACAATACACGAAATTAAAGAACCAGCAAAGCATAGCAAAGAAAAAACGAACGAGAATATTTACCCTAATATTATTGAACAATTTGTGAACCGATTAGACTGAAACAAACATTAAATGTTACTCAAAGCTTTCTACAATACATCACTGAAAATCGCTTTCAAATTGGTTAAGCCGTTTCGGAGGTTTTCCTGCATAATATCACAGAGAAACATGCATACAGAAACGGCTCTTTCACGATTTTATTATATTTATGTAGGATTTAACAGTCATATAAAGCCAAACCGTGTTCGAATTCGAACTACCTTACAAAGTGGTTCTAATTTGAGAGGTCCTACTGTATAAATTCTAGGCAAAATATTTGTAAACCAACCAATAACAAGTCAAAAATGTTTTGTTGACAAAATGTGTTTTTAGTTTCTAGTTAAGATGAGTAAAAGAAAGGTGATAATATCACAGTTCGACTGTTTTGGCCAAAAAAAACATGGGTATTTAATTGAGAAGTTTATTGTGCTTTTTGTATCATTCAGTGTTTTGCATCTATAGCTATGTAGCATATAATGCGGACCACACATTATGCGAAAATTGTACAATTTCATTTTGCTTGTTGACTCTCATAACGTGTGCGGGGAAGGGTCATGGCTTTATTGTATTAAAAATCAAAAAGTTTTGATCTTCGATTGTCCAATCAGTCGCATAATGATACATTGTACTCATTTTGTGACTTTACTTGCAAATTGAACTTGGATGTGATCGGACGCGTGCTTGACTATGTTACCACTACTCTGAATGAAAACGACTTTAGTGGCGAGTAAATTTGAATAAATGTTTATGACTTTTACACATTTGGAGGAGGCAATCGACTCATTAGCAAAAAAAAAAGTATTCCTTAACTCATGAGGGGAAATGTAAGCACATTACATTTACATTGAATTGTCGGACATGCTCTCCAGTAACGTTAAATGGTGCTTCAATCCCTCAAACTCAAGAGGTTACTTATCTTGGCGTTCATCTGGACAAACGTCTCACCTGGAGGAAACATATAGAAGCTAAAAAGACGTTTATGAAACCAAGGGCACAAAGTCTTCACTGGCTAATTAAGCCTAAATCTGGTCTGAGACTTGAGTACAAGGTGTTACTGTTTAACTCTTTTATAAAACCAATTTCGACTAATGGTTCTGAATTGTGGGATACCGCAAGCGCGAGTAACATTGAAGTTATAGAAAGAGCACAATCCAAGATACTTAGAACAATAATAGGAAGAATTTAGTCACGAAAAATAAGATGAGAGAGAAATCAAAAAATAAAAACCAGGCAACCTGAATTTACTCAATTTTGCTCGTCACTGTAGACTGGATAACTACGGCAGCACCACACATTTTACACTATTGCAATCACTTCATTTCATTCTTTTTTACTTTACACTTATCGTTTTACTTCGTGTTTAAAAGAAAAATACACATAGCATTCATTCAGAGTGAGTAGAACAAAAAGTATTTCTATTCTTCACAGTGCAACGTACATTGAATATACTTAGAATACAATTAATAGTATAGAGTTCACAGTTGAGTACTAACTGAAGTGGGAAATGGGATGCACTTATGCAGGTCTCTATTCCACACTGAGTATCGATAAAATCAACATGACGCCGTTTGTTTTATTTTTGATTAACATATTTATTATCTGGATAAAAATACGTCGAGGCTTATTTACTTTATTTAGTGGCGTCTCTTCCTGCTTTCTCGCAGAAGTAGGAGATAATAGGATGTTCCTTTCATAGCAAACGCTCCTAGTAGTGTTTCTCCTTAATCCAAATTAAGCCAACCACTGGCACTTTAAGCACCATCAAACATTTAATTTGATTTTAAATAACTTTAACAAAATTTAAAGCACTTTTTTTCTTTTTGCACCATAAAAAACAAAACTACTTACCAAAAGCAAAATAAAAACTTTCACTCCAATTGGATATTTTCTCATTGCTATTTTTTTATTTCTTTTTACCTTAAACACATATTCACACACTTAAACATAATATATTTTATTCTAAACAATAAACATAAACCAAAATATATTGATTCACAAAATTTTTGTTAGTCTTTTTTGCAAAACTAATGTAAAAATGTAAGACAAAATGAAGGAAAGCAATAACAAAAACTATGCGGCGAAAGCGGTAAATATTTGTTGCTGTTATTTGTACCACCAATCAACTTACAATAAACATTTAATTCAGATTCACATTAATTTCCATCTATTAGAACATATAGTTCTAATTTTACGTAAATTCATTGTATTTCTTTTTGTTTATTTAACAAAATGTTAAATTATTTCTTGAATATTATAAAAGCAAACACAAAACAATAACATTGTAAGCAGAAACAAACACATGTGAAAAATGCATAAGCAGCAGACAGTGATGAGCGTTTTTGAGCAAACGGTGAGTTTTTCGCTGTGACTCGCTAGTCACAGTGACTCGCTGTGATTCAGTTGCTCTCTAAACTGTGATTGCCAATCACAGTTTAGGCAAAGTTGCTCAGTTAAACTGTGATCACTTTTTCTTCGTAAATTGGTTTTTTTTTATATGTATATGTATATGAACGCTTCTATAATTTCTTTCATAATTTTTGACAAGTTTGGTGTGTGTTTGAGTATATTATTACTAATAATAATAATAATAATAAATACAATTTTCAAATTTTGAGTTTTTGTTGAAAAACATTGGATAATGACCATCTTCATTCATTTTTAAGTAATTAAATTACTATATTACTATTTATTATAACAGTAATAAAACATGTGCATTTATCCATTGTTAATACCAATGAGCTGAAGGCCTACGATGCTATTGCTTTTTTAATTTTTAAGCTGGCTCATAATTTGATATAATAAGTTATTTATTAAATAAATAATTAAATAAAAAAAGGTTTTTTAAAATAAGTATCACATTAAATATTTTTAACGCATTCCTTTAATTTTTTTCTTTCATTTTAAACAAATTTGTTGCTTTGCTTATTAGCCAGATTCATATAAAAATTATTCATATAAAAATTATGATTACATTTTAGGGCTTTTTAACATGTTCTTTTATTAGTGATTCTAAACTGTGAGTGGATCACAGTTGCAAATCATATTTAGATGAACTGAATCTAAACTGTGACTCAATCACAGTTTAGAACCACTGTGATTTTAAATGAGCAGTCACAGCTCTCACTGTGATTGTGAAATCACTGTTTAGCTCACCACTAGCAGCAGACTAAAAATCCATGACCGGAAACTATCATATCGAAAAAGAATATATGACTATCGGTTATCGATTTCATTTTATTGGAAAAAATTGGTACACCTTGTAAGCACTTTTTTGCTGTACTTGGCAGTTTTCAACACTTTGCACACTTCTAGACAATTAATTAATTAACTTTGATTTGTCGAATAATAACAATACATATAACAAACAAAGTGAATGAATGATTAAATGTTTAATTCATTAATTATCAAATTATTGGCTTATTTGCCCGGGATTTGATTTGAAAAAAACACTTTCTCTCTCAATGTTCTTATTACTCTCTCAAGGCTCTTATTACTCTCTCAAAGTTCTTGTTTACTATCTCAATGTTCTTGTTATTCTCTCAAATTCCAGAAGTTAATGTTCCCTCTTCCCTGCCACACCGACACAGCACACAAAATTTCCAAGCAAACGACAGGAAATCAGCGAATTTTTAGATTTGACCTTAAAGGTCAAAATGTAATTTTCGATGCATTGCAAGATTAAAAGGTTAAACAATACAGAAATTTAAGTGTCAGTCAGTCAGTCAAACTCAATCGTGCGCATCTGTAACAAAAAATTAAATGAAAACATAAAATGTATAAAATTAACTTTAAATGCACTAAAACAAATATTTTATAAACATTTTTTAAAACATAAGATGTATAAAATTAACTTTAAATGACTGCATTAGAATATTTTTTATAAAGATTAAATTAAATTACGCGTACGCAAATTTACAAACAAATATAACAACTCGCACGAGAAAACGTCAAAAGCCAAATAAAGTAAATAATCGCAGTTTTCTTCGGGTCAACGAGGTAACAACACAACAGAATCACCGATAATTAAAGAATATTGTAAGGAAAATTCTTCGTAAAGATCATCATCATCAAAATATAACCATAGGATCGAATATGAAATGGGTAAATTATTTTCACTTATAAAAAAAATATTGCAGATATTTTGCATTGCATTAAATACAACAAATCTAAGCAGGGCACAGCGAGCAGAGTGAGTACTACTCAATGCCTCAGTGCATCCTGCAAACGCCCATGAATATGCAATGCACATACAAACATAAGAATCTGCAAACAGAGCATTTATTTTATCTTTAAAACAAACATACGTATTTACAGGAAACCAATTTTTATCTAAGTATTTTCTTGAGGGCGCGCATTATATTTTTGTCCAAAATACCGTTTTGTAGTTTGAATAAAGTGAAAGTAAAAGTAAATGATTAAAAACAACAGCATATAAAAGAATTGGAAAAACTATAAATACTAAATAGCACATTCTATATAGAATTGTTAAATTATGCTAATAAAACCAAAAGAAAGTGGGTCACCTGCAACAGATTAGAGAACAAGGTCTCTCAGGAGCTAAAAGTTTGCAAAAAAAATGATGGTATGTACATACACAAAATGATGAAATCAAACTCGATGTTAATGTAAGGAGTTGTTATTAACAACAGCCTATTTCCATTCAATCTATTTAAACAATTGCCAATCAAATAGTTGCATAAAATGCAATTTCAAACAAATTTCATTTCAAGTCATTTTAATTGTAATCTAAATAATATTAACAAGGACAAGGATAGGGTAGACAGGCAACATGCCAATGAGGCGAATACACCGAAATACGTCCTATTGTGACTGCTCTTAGTTTCAGTGCCTTCGACTATCATCGGCATCGTTCTCAGGGTCCTTACACTTACTGAGCCCCCTTTGAGGGAGATAAAATAAACTGTTAAAGATTGGATAAATCTGCTTAGATCAATAAAATGAAAGTAAATCAGATTTCTTATCTTTATAATAAACAATTAGAGATAAACATAAAGAAAAAGTTGAAACCGAAAAGTTTTTCTTACAAAAAAGAGTTCTATCCGATTGATTATGATTATAGAGAATTGCAAAGAGTATAAATTTTTCATACACACCCGATGATTTACTCGAATTTTGTATGAGTCACTTGCTTTGGTATAGCAACAGGTAATGATTGCTTGCGCATTGTTTCAAAACGATCATGTTAATAGAATTAATCATTAATTAGGTAAGGTTAGATTACACAGGCCGCTCCTTTTCTTGTTAAATTTAGGATCTCGGAGTTCCGTTTCAATTAGTAGCAATGCCAAAGTGTTCTAGTGACAGTACAGCCTAGCACTGCTTTCCTGCTAGCTGCTTGCTTTTCCCTTCCAGACCTTAAAGGATGTCCTTTAGAGGACTTTGAATATCAGCAACTACTTAAGAAAAAGGCAATGTCGATCCATTTCTAGTACACTCATCTACCAACTCATTACCTATAAATCAAGTTTAAGCCTGTCAAAACAAGGCGCCGTTTATCTGGAGCTCATTGGTTTGTGCGCAACACCATTTTCCGTAGATGCCAACGATTTCCTTCCTTTGCAGAGACTGCAAAATCACCCCAACCGACTGGCTTCAGCCCTCAACCACGGCGTGATTATAGAGGCTCCACCCTAACGACCTTCCAAACAGAAGGTCTTAGTTAGCTATACACTATAATCCACGTCAATATTCCATAATCATATAAATATTTCATGTTTTACTTTTGCAACAATATTGCAATAAATTTAAAAAATATAAATCCCGAATGGCCAGGCGCCCAGATTAGCGTAATTGAGTGCTGCAGAGCTTGGTTAAGAGTCGCCACCGCGCAACGAATAGTTTTTCTCTTGATGCTGTGGGCTGGCAGAGACTTGATAGCAGCCTAGCTATCAACATAAATCGATATGCTTCTAGAAGTCTCGCTGTTTATCAACTTTGTTGCTTGCCATACCGCACTGAAAAATACTGCACCTATCTGGTAGACGGTACAATAGTTGAGCTGCTAGATACTCTGAGAAGACGCCAGCTCCAGTACCTTTCACTACCTTACTTTGATTCAAACAAAGCCAGCGTCAACATAAAGGAGTATAAATGGAATTTGTTCAAGTAGCAAAGAAGTTCGGTCTCTGTGTTGTGTAACTGGAGTAAATTGAGTGTCTCTGATATGTACTTATTTAGAAAAATGTGGCATTCTTTCACATTAGAACTACTTTCTTACTATGTAATTTAATAATTTCATTCGAAAATTGAGAAACTGAGTGGCTATATTCATTCTCTTGATTCTGACTATGCATATCTACTTTCTAAGATCTCCAATGACTCTCTCGTTCTGTAGAATAAATCTATGTGTTTATTAAAAGTAATTGGAATTGTTGGTCGCTTCTCGATCGGGTGTAATTCACAACAACCAACCCAAAAAACTGTCGCACCTGTTTAACACTAACTGGTAATGGAGATCTTACTTATGCATTAATTTTTGTTTTACTTGGTCAGATGGCATTCACAGATACGTCTCGTCCCAAATATTCGATGGTTGTTTGAAGGAACTTATACTTTTCCGAGTAGAAAGAGAAACCATTATCCACAGTGTCTTCGAAACAGTAACAAGTGTCTTAATTTCTTCCGTTAATTGCTTGGTTCTGGGTACATAACACCGCAGAACTTCGTTGCAGTGTAGAACCACCAGTATTTACTACAATCGTCAAAGTTAAGGTCTGCCACCAATAATTTCATATTGCAAATACTTTTCATCAATCACATAAAGGTTAATTTCCACGGTTATTTCTTCGAAAATAATTGCCACTTAAATCATTTCCTTTAGTAATATTGACTCTCTGCCAATTCCTTCAACCCCGAAAGAAAGTAAGTTTCTCTTTATACTCTTCACGGGAGTGAATAGTATTATAAGTTTGTCATGAAACTGATTTCATGTTTACAATTTTAACTTTAAGGCTCTGTAAAAATAGTAATACCCAATCAAATTCAACAAAAGTAATTTTTTTTATTTGTTTGCTTAATTCTTAAACAAAATAACTCAGAAAATAACTTAAGGGACTATTATAACAAGGAGAAAAATGTAAAAATTTAAGAGAACTGCTATGAGTTCTGTTATGCACGTTTCGCACTTATGAAGCTTAAAGCGCCGTTTTAGTACTTAGTCCCCAGTCCTTTATTTTTAATTACACTTTTAACACGTTTGAGCATACTCTCAACAAGTTGCTCAATAAAAATGTGAGGAATTTGTTCCCATTCACGTTGTACACGATGCCACAGTTGTTCCATGTTCTCCGGCGCCCTTTTATATTTTCCCAGCCGCCTCTTTATTATTGCCCAACAAATTCTCAATTGGATTGAGGTCGGGAGATTGTGCAGGCCACTTCATTAGCTGGAAATTTTGCTGGGACAGCCAGCTTGACCATATTGGCGGTGTGTTTGAGATCCTCGTCTTGTTGGAAAACGACTTCCTCTAATGGATACGCGCTTGTACTTTTAGTACAATAAAAGTGCCATTCAAACTGTGTTCTTTGTTGATAATCAAATTATAACAGAGAGAATATACTAGTGTATAGAAACAAACATTGGATGCAACCCGAAGGAGCGTGAAGAGTATTACATCTTTGGCATAGCCAATGATAGGCTTCTTTCTGGTTTTAGTGATACTTTGTCTGCTATATCAGATGTAATCGATTAAACTGAGCAGGTATCAACGATACAATTTTGTTTTATAGTTCCCAAAAAGTAGCTTCATCATGACCCGATTTGCCACAAACAATACAATTAGGAATCTTGCCTTTTTAACACTATACGTTGATGTGTTTCTATTCAGATTTTTATTTCATTGTCTGCCATTATTATTATTATTATTATTTCGTTGTATCAAAACACAACTACTTTTGTTTGTTTCTTCTCATACACAATTCAACAAAAACCAAACCAAATCAAACCAATCCAAACACACAATAAGCTAACTCAGTGAATTTTTGGTTACCCAAATTCAATTTTACAGGCAACACCATAATAAACAACTAGCAACTTTTAATAAATAAAACACAAAAAATTACACGCGTAATCAACAATTTCAATTCATTGATATAGTACCAAATAAAACAAAGACAATTGAAAATCGTTTTCCTTTTGTGATCACCGTATTAGTAGTGATAAAGTTAAATACTACTTACTATATCAAATATCACATAGTACAAAAATTTGCCAATTTCAATCAATAAAATACGCCAAATAAAAGTGTTTCAAAGTCGTCCTATTAAGCCAAAGCTAAGAAAAGACACAAGTAAAGGAAGTTTCTTCCCACATTTTAAAACGTGGCTGAAGAGGCACAACAAACGGCTACACAAATACAAAAAACCGAAAACGAAGCCGACGACGACGACGAGGAAGTAAGTACAGCGCAGCAGTTTTGGAAAGATGCCAAGATTTTACTATTCTTTGTGTTTCCTTAATTTGTTGTTTTTGTGTTTCTTTAATATCAACTTGTTGTTGTAATAAACTAAAAATGCTAAAAACTTTGTTTTATGTTTGATGACAAATTGGCTGACTCACTCACACACACATACACCCAACACCACCTAATCAATTGGCAATAATAATAAATATGTATATTAATAAAAGTAAAATGCGTTCAAAAAAATCAAAAACAAACAAATGAAAACAAAATTCCAAACAAAAAATGAATTTTTTTTTTTTATTTTAATGTGCTAATTATAAATTGACATTTATTTAGCTAAAATAAAAAACTAATTTTGTTTTTTTTATTTATTTCAATTTTTGAAGTTTTTATACATTAATATTTTTTTATGTGTAAATTTCAATTTTTTTTTTTTTTTTTTTTTTGTAATTTTTTTTTTTATTTTTTTTTAAATTACTACAAATTTTGGACTTAATTTCGCCTACAAATAGACTATGCCTTCAGCTATAAGCGGCGCCGCTCACGGTCAAGGACACATACCGAATAATGAAGAATGCGGCATACGTGATGTCTGGAAGCATAATCTAGAAGAGGAATTTCGTACAATACGTAAAATTGTTCAAAAATACCATTATGTAGCCATGGACACTGAGTTCCCAGGTGTCGTAGCACGTCCAGTTGGTGAATTCCGTTCGACAGCTGATTATCATTATCAGCTATTGCGCTGCAATGTCGATTTATTACGTATTATACAATTGGGATTGACATTTATGGATGATGAAGGCAAAACACCACCTGGTTATTCTACATGGCAATTCAATTTTAAATTCAATCTAAGGTAAGAAAGACTTATGATAATGATATATTACTTTATAATTTTTCCCTCTCTCTCTCTCTCTTTCTGTGCAGTGAGGATATGTATGCCCAGGATTCAATTGATTTATTGCAAAACTCTGGTATACAATTTAAGAAACATGAAGAGGATGGCATTGATCCAATTGACTTTGCTGAGCTACTTATGTCATCTGGAATTGTCTTGGTCGATAACATTAAATGGTTATGCTTTCATTCTGGCTATGATTTTGGTTATTTGCTCAAGCTACTCACCGATCAAAATCTACCACCTGATGAGAGTGATTTCTTTGAATTGTTGCACATCTATTTCCCCAACATCTATGACATCAAATATTTGATGAAATCATGTAAAAATCTAAAGGGTGGCCTGCAAGAAGTTGCCGATCAACTTGAATTACGCCGTGTCGGGCCACAGCATCAGGCTGGTTCCGACGCCTTGCTAACCGGCATGGCATTCTTCAAAATGCGTGAGGTACAGAAAATCTATAATTTTAATTTTGAACCAACACCAGTGTTTTTTACATTTTGCCTTGAGCATCTCAATTGTAAAAGTGTCGTTTTGAATATTTAAATTTAAATCAAAATCAAGGGTTTCATTATCGCACAATCATTTTTTTTAACATTATTTTTAACTCACCATCTCTAAAATCTGATCTACCTCTTTCTCATACACCAATCAACCAACCAACACACATTTTCTATAATTGAGCAACCAACCATCCATTTTCAATCAAAAGTTATAAGCTTAAATCTTAGTAAAAAAAAAACTTTTCTTTTGGTTGCGGTTTAACAAAAATAAAAAATAAAATTAACATTTTTATGTTAACAAAAACAAAATTGAATCTCTTTCATAATCTCATTTACAATTTTATGCTTATTATTATCTACTGTACTTATATGAAATGCAAATGCATAGTCAAAAATGATATAATTATTATTATATGTAATTCATTAATTTTTTGGTTTTATTTTCTCCTTTTTTATTATTTTTTCTTTAAAACTTTTTAGTATTTTTTTTTTGGATTCTTTTTTAATAATATTAATAATAATGAATTTAGAATTGTGTGTGAATGCCTTTAGGGCATAATATGAACTATTAAATTAATTAATAATAACAAACAAAATTAATCACTTTTTCTGTATATAAATTAACCAATATTTTGTATATGTAAAAATTATTATTACTAATTGGATTTATTTGAATTAAAAACTGAATTGAATTTTGTTTGATGCACAAATCTAAAAAAAAAAAAATTGAGTATAATTTTATTATTACTATTTCTATATAACAAAATATTTATTTATTATTTATTTATTGAAAAAACAATAGGGTAACAATGGAATTCCTAACCTACTAGTATAAAGAGCCCTAGCTGCTTCCAAGGCTTTCAGTTCTTAACAAAATATTATTTCATATTATTTAGATTTATTTTAATAAAATATTTTCTACATTTTTCTAAATATTTCCTTAAATTTTGTTGAAACTCAAATGCTGAATGCTTAGGAATTTTATTAATTTTTTCTTATATTTTAATTAATTCATGAATCATAATTTTCTCTATTTTTTTCTCTTAGCATTTTTAGATCTCAAAATCACACAAAACTCACTAACTTAACTAACTAACTTAACTTCTTTATGTAGTCACATTTTAATTTATGATTATTATTTTTTTTCAGTATTTTTTTTTTTTCTTGGGTAATTTGTTTTTAATAACACAAGTCGACAATGTTTCTCTGATCTTATAAAAGTGAAAATTGGACAAAAACAACCACAAAATGAATAATAAAATATACATAAAGGAAAATTACATATGCACGTTACGCTATCATGGGCAATACAACGACAATATGATGGTAGATTACATTTGGGGTTTAAACCACTAAAGTTATTAATTTTTCTACTTGATTGTTTCTTATTTTACATTCTTATGCTATTACTAATCATTATTCTTGAATTGAAAAGAGTCTGACGTTCCCCTTTTTTAATGTTAGCGGAGGAGAATATGGTTACTCTTTTTATACAAAAGCTTTTGATTATTTTGTACATCTTTGTATAGCTTTTGTAACTGATTTAAGTAATGAAAGAGAACACTTGATAATTATACTTGAAAGCGAACAGATGTTCCTTTATCTAAAACACCTAATGTTTTATTCTTGATTTTGTGTTTATCTTGTCAAACAAATGTTATTTATAATAAAATTATGAAAAAAAATCAGTAATTTTCCTTGATATTTCTACAAAAGCACAGGTATAGATCGAAAAAAGTATTTTTCTCCTTATTAGTTCAGGTTAAAGACAGCAAACTATGATATTCAAAAGTCAGAAACAAAAACCGTGTCGACTTGTGTAATTATGTGTTAAATAGTTCAATATTTTTAATTCATCATTCTAAATCACAAAAAATAATAAGAATTTATTATGCTATGAAATAATATTTTTTTTAAAATTTGTACTAAAAGTCAAATATATTTTTGAGTGGTATTTATACTTATACATAAGTAAATGTATACAATGCCAAAGATTAGAATTTTGTATGAACAAAGTAAGTAACATACATATACATATAAGAATATATATACATATGTGGTAAGAAGAATGGAATCAATAAGAAAAGCATTGTACTTATCATGTAAGAATTTATAATAATCGGATAATTGAAAAAAAAAAAAAACCCTTGATCATTATTTTAAACAAATCTTCCAAAGTATAAAGTATTAAGAGAATATTGATTAATTTTTTGTGTTAATTATTATTAAAATAAGTAAAATTACAAAGCCAGCGTAAGTAACATATATCAGTGGCAGTAAGTTAAAGTAGCTGAGCTTGAACGTTATTTTGTCTAAAGAATTTTCGAAAAATAAGACTTAGAGTATGTGAGATTAAAAAATAAGTTACTTTAACTTAATGCCACTGATATATAAGAATATTTATGTGCAAAGACCATTAAATACATAGACTTAGGTAAGCCAAAGGCCTTAGTAGCCAGTGATTTATCTTTAAGTTAATCTTAGTTTATTTTAAATTAATAGAATTGTTATTAATAATACCAATAACATAGACTAGACAATTTGCTCACAAAACTTTACATACTCTTTTGGAATCATGAGTCATTAAGTTTTGGAACAAGAGAGATTTTGAATGGAACCTTCAGACAATTTTGAGAGCCATTACAGTTCTGTGATTTAATTGTCTAGTCTATGATGTATTTAATGGTCTTTTGAATGTAATATGAAGAACGAATTTAATAAGAAACCTATACGCATATTGTAATTTAAATTATTCCTGTTAATTGAAAATAATTTGATTATTGAAAAACAAAAATCTTTAAATACTAAGATTATTTGAAGAAAAGTTCTTAAAATGCACAGACAGACACATGGTCTAAAAGCAATCAATATTCAATCATTTGTGCTTGAAAATAATAACTTCAAAGCATGTCAATCTTTATGAAAATCTTCATTCAACACTATGATAAAGATTGATTACAGCTTTTTGATCATGTCAATGGCTGGCTCTTAAAGAATAATAATGAATAGTTTTTGTATGGAAAATGCATAGAATTAGCATCAAAATTTTTGAATAAACTTTTTCTTACAAAAGTAACAGGAAATTGTAATTCAAATTGAATATATTTTCTACACTATGACTAAATATGTTGACAAAAGATCTAACAATTAATAAGGTTCTTCATCTCAATAAAAAATAAATTTAATATTGTCAATTTATATAACAATTTTTATAAACTTTAAAGCTTAGCTAGCATATGTTTTTAATTAATTATATTTATTTCTATTCAATTTGAATGTACTAAATTCTTTATTTAACCCATAACATCATATTACAGTTTGTATATTTTTGGTTTATAGAGTTTTAGCTATGGATTAATTGAGTTATTATTTTTATTTATTAATCTATTACAACCTAGGGTACAATCATAGTGCATGGTGAGAAGAAGCCGAAGCTGAAGATGAATTGCTAGCGTTGCTTGCAATGTGATGATTGTTCATATTGCAAGACGAATTACTTGCGAATCAGGCGTGTCAGCAAGGCGCCCAAAAAGAGATGTGGAAATTATAAAAAAACAACAAATTTGTAACTGATAAAAGTCGTGATCATTTACAATGTTGTTGTGGTTTTCTTTTTCTAATTTCATGTGTTTTTTCTCAAAATTCTTGTTGTCTTTGGTCAAATGCAAAGCAAGAATTGATTAAAAAGAAAATAAAATAAAAAAACAAAATCTGCTCTGAGCAGTAAGCAATTCTGCAAATCTGCAAAATCAGTACCGCACAGCTTGTGTTTCGGGTTCATCTTCGTCTGCGCCACACTTTCGATCGTTTTCATATGTTGTTTCCTGGTGCATGCTTTTTCGTCTTCAGCTTTAGCTTCAGTATCAGGATGCACTATGATGATTGTACCCTTCCTGTCAACCAATATCATATGTTTGTAATATTTATTTCCATGTTTTGTTTTAGTATTAATATCAAAAATTGATTTTTGTTTTTTATATTCTTTTTAACAAAATACTTTTCACTTTAAATTTATGTATTAGATATTATTTTGTTTTTATATATAATATTTGAGTTTAAAATTTATAAATTCTTTTAAGAATTGATCCTAGTTGAACATTTTTTTTTTTTTTGTATAAAAAATTGCTATTATTTCTAAAAGCAAAATGATTGTAATTAGTCTTTTAAGAAAATTACTGGAACATATGAACTTTGTGATATGCTAGGGTGAATGAAATTAAGAAGAAGAAAACAAATTTAAGAAATAAAATAATTTCAATGCTGACTTTATGGGAAATGGTATGTAGAAACAACATAAATTGTTTTTAGTACAAATTTTATTACCAGACAAAAAGAAAAACAAAAGAAAGAATGAAATATTATACTATTCCTATAAAATTATTAGAATTGAGTTGAAATATTTTTGTAACAACTGTAAAATATTAGAAATCAAAGAACTTAATCAATCCTTCTTCTTTCATACTAAGTATTCTGTATTTTCTTGTTGTGTTGTTGCTGTTTTTTTTTTTTTTTTTTTTGTAATCATTCATTTACTTATTCATTTATTGCATGTTTTCTTTATACTTACTAAACAATAACAAAAAAAAAAACTAATCATTACTACTACTCAAACTCAAAATGTTTTCACATTTAATTTATTTTAATGTATATATATTTTTTACATATTTAAATGTAATTCATTCTTTTGTTTTATATCTATATAGATGTTCTTTGAGGATAATATTGATCATGCAAAATATTCTGGACATTTATATGGTTTGGGAACATCGTTTATTGTCAATGGTACCAATAATTTCCATGAAAGCAATGGTGAAACAAATAATGCTACGTGATTCATTATATCAATACTCAATGCAGTCATGAACAACAAATACAACAACAACAACAACACCAACCAACATTATTATCATCAACAACAATAACAACAAGAAAAACAGATATCAATATTAAAATTATTAGTAAAAGCATAACAACAACAACAAAAAAAAAAAAGAAAACATTTTAAGTAAAAACTCAAAGAAAAAAAAAACAAAAGAAAATTTTTTACTAAAAAAAAACATGTAAAAGAAAAGACGAAAAAAATTAATTTATTTCGAAAATCACCATAAGTAGTCAGTCATCCTATCACATATACAATATAGTCCAAGTCTAAAGTAAAAAATATAAGTCCCCAAAAACACAATAATATATGTGGTATATAAAAAAAAAATGTAATTTCTTCAATGTTTAAAATAAATTGTCTGTCAAATGTTAAACAAAAAAAAAAAAAAAACAAAAGAAAAATAGTTTAAAAAAATAATAGATGCAATTTGTATGTCTTTTACTATTTATATTTTTAAAATTAAGCAAAAAAAAAAAACAACCACAACCTATAAATAAATGTAATCCTAAGTTAAAAAGTATAAAAAAAAAACCTCTAAAAAAACAGAAAAACTATAAAATATAAACATTTACAATAATAATACAAAAAACACCAATGGTTTCAATTCAATTTGTGTAACACATTCATCAAGAGAGTTTCGTGCGAAATAACGAGTAGATCACCGCTGATCAGCGCGAATTCCGACGCCACTTCAACATTCATCGGAACCAAAGAGTACCCACGCGTAACACGATCCTTCGGTGGGTGGAAGCACTTCGCACCCGAGGTGTTTTGAGGAACAGACGTCCCCCAGGGCGTCCACGAACGGCTCGATCGCCAGAAAATTTTGAGGCGGTCCGCCAAGCTTTCATGCGCAGCCCAGGTCGTTCTGCACAAAACCACGCCGCTCAAATTCGCTTGAGTAATCCATCGGTAAGGCGTATTTTACACAATGAACTGCATTTCCACCCCTACAAATTGGCAATTGTTCAAGAGTTGCGGCAACGGGATTGTGAACAACGAGTGACGTTCGCGCGTGAGATGGAAGCACTCTCAGATCAACATGAGAACTTATTCTGTTCGTGAGTGATGAAGCTCATTTCCACCTGAATGGCATGGTGAATCAGCAGAACTGCCGTTATTGGGCCAATGACAATCATAGAGAATTGCATGGAAGACCTTTGCATAGCCTCAAAGTGACTGTTTACCAATATCGACCGGCAAATGCTCGAGAGAGTAGACGCAAACTTCGTGGAACGGCTTCAGCGCTGCATCGCCGGTGGGGGTCACCACACGCCCGATGTTGTTTTGCACACTTGACATTCTTAAATGCTTTGACCTAACGATTCTAAAAATTCAAATAAAAGTTTTTCCAATGATCCTTAACAAGTTTATGAATTTTTGAAAAACGTCCGTCCTTTTTGACTCACCCTGTATATCTCTATGGTTTGGTACGAGAATAGGCGCACAAGTATACGACCTTACGTAAGAATGACTCTGGCAAAGACTATGAAATGAATGGACTGGACAAATCGATCACCAATTGAAAGTAAAAAGAGAGGCACGATTTCGTGAGCGATTGGTCCAGTCTATTTATTTCATAGTCTTGACTCTGCTAGAAAGAACCACTCTTATAATGCTTATGGTTCAAAATTTGATGACGCTACATGGTTTAGGATTCCTTACGTAATACAATGCTTTCATTTAAATGGCCTCAGTCCAATTAATATCAAAGTGGAACTAGAAGTCTACAACCTCTGTAAAATACTGGGTGGTAGAGGTTTACACAATGCCGTATGAGCTGTCAAGCCAAACATTGCAGTGATCGACCAAATGAGGTGACCAAACCAGAAATAGTGAAGAACATTCACAAAATGGTATTCGATGATCGTCGACTGAAAGTATACAATCCAACAGATAGAAAAGTAAAGAGTCATTTTGTAAGCAAGCTGTCTCAATATTTTTTTTTTTCTGGGTGAGGTGTAAATCTTCGAAAGATCCTAGCAAACCGACCTACTAGAATGCACGATTCACCGCACAAGCAGTCCCATGTGGTACCTACGTACTAAAACCACACCCTGGACTACACTGGGTCTTTTTTCAACCCTGGCGGGTATTACTTCGCCAGGCAGAGCAGGTTAGACCATACTTCAGTTCAGTTTTTCATCTCTGCGGACCTGCTGCATTATTGCCACGATTATCCCGCACGCTGTGTTCCAGGAGTCTTCATCTTTTAGCATGTACTTAATCACGTCATTTGGTGTAAGGTTTCCACCTACCTCAGCCGTGATGTGTGTGAGTACTAACAGGCAGATAGTAGCTAGTAAAGTTGGACTGCTGTCAAATTTTCTCATTGGCTTGCTAAAACTCTACTCGCAACAAGCCAACAATGATTCCACTGGGCGATTTCGCTTGCAATTAGCCAAATCGCAGGCTTTTAACTCGTCAACTACAGGAGTTATTGAGGCCTTTGTCATTTCAAAAAGTATTGTTCATCGTATTTAACTGAAGATTTGGACACGAGATTACTCACAACAGAACACAAAACAGCGTTGTGAGGATGAAACATGGATCCAATGATGAAACAATGTACTGAAAAGCGTGAATTGGCTCAGTAGACAAGGCCATAGTGTCAGTTTTATGGGATAATAATAATAATCTAGAAAAAATTCCAGCATTTGGCGAAAAAGAAAGTTTTATTTCTTGAAGACAATGCACCTTAATCGCTCGGTGGTGAAAGATTTGCCAACAATGAAGAGGTAGAGTTTATGTTTGATGGCTCTTTTGAGCAGCTCGGCGATTCTCAGCAAAAACAGGGTATCATCGTAACGACTTATTAAACATCGTTAAGGAAAATGTATAAAAGTGTATAGAGAAATAAAGACATTTTTCTTGAAATTTTTTTTTTTGTTAGTGGCGGTACTTCTGGGACTACTCGCATTTGTCAGATTGACGGCAATGGAAGATAGTCCCACATCTCAATATAATCTTATCCAACGTCACAGATATTCCTTTGATCTGGTTCATTAGTCCTTAACTTTTCGAAGGATGATTGTTGCTGCACTCAGGGCTCCACTCAAAGATGATGGTTACTTCTGCTATAATGGTGCACACCTAAAGATCTCGCAGATTGAAGATGTTTCACAGAATATCCCGTTTCTATTTTGGATCCGTCTGTGAATAACTTGTTGATGATGATATTTTACTAAATGCAAGTATTGTATTTCAATGTTTGGCTGTTGCGATCCAGAAATCTTACAAAATTATTGTATAAGAGATCAAAAAGTTATGAGGCATTATTGAGAGCTAAAATTAAACCAAAATTTTACGTAATAATTTTAAAATGCATCATTAGCACTTGATGCCCTCTTGGACCTCCTTGGTCTCACCGTCAAATATTTCAAAACAATTGCTATGTCATAGGCAGAGAAGCTGCCGAAATTTTTGTAGGTGATAACATGGCGCATGTGTCACCTGTCGTATTGATACGCTTATCAGACTAAAAATTCAATTGCACGTCTAAATTAGTCTATCAAACATAGTACTTAGGCCAAGGTAATGTTAACGACTATCTACTAATATTTTTGTTGTTGTTCAGTATGGTCAATTACCATTATAAAAGAGCATCATCTTTGGACAGAAATTAACAGTCTCTGATCTGATCTGATCTGGGTAGTTTCGTTTAGAAGACTCACAATGAAATTCGCTCTTGTACTCTTGGCCTGTGTAGGCTTTGTAGCTGCGACCAAATACTATGACTCTGGTACTAGCCATGGCAAGGTCAAAATCGCAGACAAGGACTTCTTAGAAAAGCAAAAGTTTCTATTCGAAATGGTTTATCGCGTAGAAGACCCATTGATGTTCGAGGATTACATCAAATATGGTGACAAATTTGTTTCGGACAAATCATTCTACACGGTAAGCATCAAGTGACGGCAAGAGAGACAAGTTTTAATGAAGAAGTTTAATTATTTTCCTGTTTCAGCAATTCACTATTTATATGGAAAAATTCTGGGAGTCTTACAAGATGGGCGCTTTGTTACCTAAAGGCGAATTCTTTGGTGCTTTGGCTAAGACTCATGCCAAACAAGCTTTGGGTTTGTTTAACTTCTTCTATTATGCCAAGGACTTTGAGACCTTCAAGCACAACGTTGCATGGGCTCGTATGCACGTCAACGAAGGCATGTTCATCTATGCCCTAACATTGTCTGTAATCCACCGTGACGATTGTAAAGGTCTGATGTTGCCTGCCATCTATGAAATCTTCCCACAATACTTCTTTAACAGCAAATTCATCTATGAAGCTGAGAAGTTCGATTATGATGTATGGAGCAAGTTGAACATGTACGAGAAGGAATTCAAGGATGTTTACTACAACAACAACAAATTCGAATCCTTTGGCGACTACGTATACATGAAGGACTGGAAGATGTGGCAATGGTGGAAACTTATGGGTCTCGGTGAACACTGGTATTCCGAAGATAAATTCATGTTACGCGAGAACATCTACGAATTCAATCAAGATTCGAAATGGATGACCATGATGCACGATTTGAAAATGTTCTGGATGCCTGTCGACTACACACGCGATGTGGATTTCTACAATGAACACAACAAACTAAGTTACTTCACTGAGGATCTTGGCTGGAATTCATACTGGTATTATCTGAACATGGATTACTCATTCTCCTTGGATGGCGAGACATATGACTTGAAGAAGGACCGTCGTGGTGAATACTGGTTGTATAATGTGCACCAATTGTTGTCGCGTTACTACATGGAACGTTTATCTCATGGCTTTGGCGATATTCCACAATTCTCTTGGTTCACTGAAATCGAATACGGCTACAATCCTGAGTTAATCGACTTCAATGGTGTTGGCTTCAGCTCCCGTAAGAACTACTGGGAATACAAAACATACGGAAACTTTGAAATGCTCTACAAGATAGCTGGTGCTCTTCAGCGTATTTACAACATTGTTGATACCGGTTTCTACAAGACGAGCGATGGTCATATGATTGATTTACGTAAACCGGAAACCATCGAATACATTGGAAACATGTTGCAAGGCAATGCTGATTCTTTCGATACATATTTCTACCAATCATGGTACATGCTTGCACATATGTACTTCGGTGATATCGAAACAAATGATTTGCACTTTAAGCCCAATGTCATGATGAACTTTGAGACCATGATGCGTGATCCTATGTTCTATATGTTCTACAAACTGATCGCACGCACCTACACCCGTTTCATGAAATTCCTGCCCAAATACACCAAGGAGGAACTGAATATGCCAGGCGTAACCATGAAACATGTTGAAGTCAGCAAACTTGTTACTTACTACGATTTGGTTGACTTTGATGTCACTAACTTAATGAATGACAAGATGATCTTCCACGATGGCCAATACGTTTGGGACAAATCACTATTCGCTCGTCAGATGCGCCTTAATCACAAGCCCTTCACATTCTCATACACTATTGAATCCGACAAGCCTCAAAAGGTTGTTATCCGTTCATTCATTGGACCTAAATATGATGAATATGGCCGTATGATGTCGCTAGCTGAAAATGCTGAAAACTTCATGGAATTGGATGAATTCGTTTATGCCCTCAATGCTGGCAGCAATGTCGTTGAGCGTAACTCCGAAGATTTCTACTACACCATCAAGGATCGTACTACATATACTGAACTCTACTACTATGTAATGATGGCCTATGACGGTAAATACGATCTGCCATTGGACATTAGTGAACCACACTGTGGCTTCCCAGATCGTTTGATCTTGCCTAAGGGCTGGACCAAGGGAATGTCCATGCAAATGTTCTTCATGGTTACCCCGTACACTGGTCAACATGAAACCTATCCTGCTTTTGATTACACCTACTCTTGCGGTATTGGCTCTGGCAAACGGTTTATCGATAACATGCCATTTGGTTATCCATTCGATCGTCCTATCGATGAATACGAATTCTTCGTGCCCAACATGTATTTCAAGGATATTGAAATCTATCATGAAGACACTTTCAAGTCTTACTACGAACCAGCTGAGTACAAGAATTATGGACACTTCGACTACAATTTCTACCAAAACTACTACACCAAATACTTTAAACACTAAAATAGAAACGGCTAAAGTAACATAACGATCAGGGGCTTAAAAGGTCTTCCCATATGAAATAATTAAATAAGTGATTATTTAATAAATTTAAACTACAATCTATTTTGAATTCACTTCATATATGTAAGCAGGATCGTAGTGGGAATCGCAATAGACATATCCATTCATTTGTCTATATCACCAGATATCTAATCCTAAACAATTTGAATTTACATATTTTCATAGTCTCCTAAATTTGAATGCATGATTGTGTTACCTGTGAGAAGATCACAGTTAATTTAAATTTTATTTTAGGCTGGACTTATAATAATCGAGATCACGACATCCCCACCCAGAGATCTTACCAAAGGCTTGCTAGACTTTATTAATTTCTTTCTTAAGTCAACATTCTCTGACAGCTTTTAAAACGATCTACCTAATTAAGATTTGTACTTGGAAGGTATTGGAGAATCTTCTGTCTCATAGATAACATAAGACAGCAGTTGTGAAAGAAATAAGTACTTACATTTCACAAAGTACATGTTAAATTTTAAACAAGTCTTACTTCAAATAGCCGATTTAAACCATGACCTTAAATGTCCTTGGAGTGACATCGTAACCAAATACATAACGATTGTTTGGGTTGGCTTATCAATTCAAGATACATAGACAATACTTTGCAGAATTTTAGCTTTTTATCTTAACCCTCTGTGTCACATATTGCAGAAGCAGACACCAGTAGCAGATTTCAATACATTGGTTCCAGATACGCTGCAGATGCGCTGCAGATAATGTACTTAAATCTGCTACTGTTCCTGCTTTTGCAATATACGACACTTCGGATTTTTGCTGTGTTGCCACTTTGCAGTGGTAAAGCGGTTCAGTAGGTGTAAGGAAACGATGGTAATCTGGGCTATCTGTATGGTCTGCCATGCCGATTACGTCGAAGGCGAACACTGTAAAGCAGTCCAAACAAGGCCTCACAATGGACCGTAAGGTTTCTGGGTGAACTCACCTTTTGGCGAATATCCTTTCTATCCTGTTCCATTTTAATAACTGATTAATAAATACATCAGCATTCATAAAAGAAATTACAATAGTGTTCTATTGATAATCCGGGGCATACTCCTAAATTACCTACCATATTTTTTTAAAACTAGATTATTCAAATGTGCAATGTAGGACAAGAGTTTATTGAATCAAATCTAAATAGGCCCATTCAGTTGCCAAACTAAAAGGGCGTAATATCGTTCGAAACCCAGAGGCAAATTTGTTTTTTACACTGACAGCTTCTCAAAGGTCAATGATATTAATGGACTATCGGAACCCTATAATTGGCTTTTAAGGACGCCTGCATTAAGTCCCCAGCATTTATAATATTATTCTGGTTACCCAGCCACAATAGAAGTGCTGGTAAGGTAACGGTCGACGCACCAGCTATGTATGTTCATATCGCAATCACCTTCTACCGATAAATACATGCTAAGGACTACCACACACAACCAGGAAATTCGTCAATCGAATTGGCCGTAGCCCCATCACCTACACATATTCACCCAATGGGGATACACAAATTAGATTTTGGACAAAAGTCATCTTCTTTAAATATCGGAAATGTCGTCTTTCCGAACTGCAAACTCTCTTCTTCCCTCATCAAAGTTTCCAAACCCAATATTGAAAAGATATTTCTCTAATAGATTAATAAAAATTCAGCAATTTAAATTGACCTCGAATTCAAAGAGTCACCCTCGCAACAATTTATTAGATTATCAGAAATAATAATAAACCTATATTTTATGTAATAGCTCAACTAGCTCTAGACAGTCACATTCAGAAGATCTGCCGAAATTTTCATAAGCGATAACACCTGTTAAATTATTACTCTTATCAGACAAAAAAAAATACATTCACTGCATCTGTACATCTTAATTAGTCCGTCATCTATACTAAGGTCAAGATTATGCTACAGTTTATCTAATACTAATAATATTTTTCTAGTTGAGATTATCAGTATGCTCAGTCACCATTATAAGAGCATTGTCGCTTGACAAAATTGGCAGTTTTCAAGAATAGTTTCACTAAAGAAGTTTGTAAGCACAATGAATTGCACACTAGTATTCTTGGCTTGTGTAGGCTTGGTAGCTGCGACCGAGTTCAATGACTCTGACGCTGATGATGATCAGGTCGTAACTTGGGATAGGGACTATTTGGGAAAACAAAAGTTCCTACTAGAAATTGTATATCGCGTAGAAGACCCACTAATGTTCGAGGAGTATATCAAATATGGTAAAGAATTTGTTATGGATAAATCTCTCTATACGGTAAGTGTAAAGGGACACCGAATATGCTGATAATCAAACAGAATTATGATTTTGTTGTCGGTTTTCGGTTTTAGAATTTCACAATATCTATGGAAAAATTCTGGGAGTCTTACAAGATGGACGCTTTGCTACCTAAAGGCGAATTCTTTGGTGCTTTGGCTAATACTCATGCCAAACAAGCTTTGGGTTTGTTTAACTTCTTCTATTATGCCAAGAACTTTGAGACCTTTAAGCACAACGTTGCATGGGCTCGTATGCACGTCAACGAAGGCATGTTCATCTATGCCCTAACATTGTCTGTGATCCACCGTGACGATTGTAAAGGTCTGATGTTGCCTGCCATCTATGAAATCTTCCCACAATACTTCTTTAACAGCAAATTCATCTATAAAGCTGAGAAGTTCGATTATGATGTATGGAACAAGTTGAACATGTACGAGAAGGAATTCAAGGATGTTTACTACAATAACAACACTTTCGAATCCTTTGGCGACTACGTATACATGAAGGACTTTAAGATGTGGCAATGGTGGAAACTTATGGGACTCGGGGAACACTGGTATTCCGAAGATAAATTCATGTTACGCGAGAATATCTACAAATTCAACAAAGACTCAAAATGGATGACCATGATGCACGATTCGAAAATGTTCTGGATGCCTGTCGACTACACACGCGATGTGGATTTCTATAATGAACACAATAAACTGAGTTACTTCACTGAGGATCTTGGCTGGAATGCACACTGGTATTACCTGAATATGGGTTACCCATTTTTATTAGACAGCAAGACATTTGGCTTCGAAAAGGAATCTAGTGGTTCAGGCTGGTTGTACAATGTGAAACAATTGTTGTCGCGTTACTACATGGAACGTTTATCTCATGGCTTTGGCGATATTCCACAATTCTCTTGGTTCACTGAAATCAAGTACGGCTACAACCCCGAATTAATCGACTTCAATGGCGTTGGCTTCAGCTCCCGTAAAAACTACTGGGAATACAAAACATACGGCAATTTTGAAATGCTTAATAAGATTGTTGATGCCCAACAACGCATTTACAATATTGTAGATTCTGGAATCTACAAGACTAAAGATGGCAATGTGATTGATTTACGTAAACCGGAAGCCATGGAATACATTGGAAACATGTTGCAGGGCAATGCTGATTCTTTCGATACATACTTCTACCAATCATGGTATATGCTTGCACATATATACTTCGGTGATGTAGAAACTAATGATTTGCACTATAAGCCCAATGTCATGATGAACTTTGAGACCATGATGCGTGATCCTATATTCTATATGTTCTACAAACTGATCGCACGCACCTACACCCGTTTCATGAACTTCCTGCCCAAATACACCAGGGAGGAACTGAATATGCCTGGTGTAACCTTAAAACATGTTGAAGTCAGCAAACTTGTTACTTACTACGATTTGGTTGACTTTGATGTCACCAGCTTAATGAATGACAAGATGATCTTCCACGATGGCCAATATGTTTGGGACAAATCACTATTCGCTCGTCAGATGCGCCTTAACCACAAGCCCTTCAATTTTTCATACACCATTGAATCGGACAAAGCTCAAGAGGTTGTTATCCTTTCATACTTAGGACCTAAATATAATGAATATGGTCGCATGATATCACTAGCTGAGAATGCTGAAAACTTTTGGCTATTGGATGTAAACGTTTATTACCTCAAGGCTGGCAGCAATGTCGTTGAGCGTAACTCCGACGATATCGATAACACAGTCAAAGATTTTATTACTTACACAGAATTATACAAATATGTAATAATGGCCTATGACGGTAAATACAATCTGCCATTGAACTTTATTGAGTTAAACGATGGCTTCCCAAATCGTTTGGTGTTGCCTAAGGGCTGGACCAAGGGAATGCCCATGCAAATTTTCTTTATTGTTGCGCCCGCAGAAGATGAAGAAGAATCATGTAACGTAATATGCGGTTATCCATTCAATCGTCCTATTATTGATGAGTACGAATTCTTCGTGCCAAACATGTATTTTAAGGATATTGAAATCTATCATGAAGACACTTTCAAGTCTTACTACGAACCAGCCGAGTACAAGAATTATGGACATTTTGACTACAATTTCTATCAAAACTACTACACCAAATACTTTAATAACTAAATTACGAGATAGCGAAGGTAACAAAGATCAGAGGCTATGTAAGAGAATTTCTAAAAATAAATATACTTATTTGTTTAGAGGAGGTATTATTTGATACCACATGTACTACAACGCAAGGTTCTCTAAAACATATACATAATCCACTTAATTGAATTTTTCGGTTTTATGATTTTATTTATAATAAATTTGACGTGTTGTTGTTATTGTAACTAATGAACTGATAACGCGTTCGACCATTATCAGCTCTTTTCTCAGACTATCTTTCTTACTTCCATTTGTTTGTAGTGATTTGTTTTAGATATTCTCGCTCACTTGCTAATAAATTATTAAATTCTCCTTAGTGAGAGGTCATTTGGATGGAATCTTTTTAACTTCCGCATTATAATTGGTATTCGGAACAGGGTAGAAGCCCATGGGTTAAGGTGCGTCCGAAGCTTTGTTAAGTGCCAGCTGCTATAATGCTGGAGTCTCTAAAACATTTGGCATGTTTAGATCTTTGTGCAGCATGGTGTTTCTGACAAACACATAATTACTCGTATTAAATTAAATAAAACTAAAATATGTTTTGTTTTTTTTTTCATATATTGAAACTTTACCTTTGAAAACCTGGAAAATCAGAAAGTAAAGTCAAGTCGTATAGAACTATAAATTTGCTGCCAGTAATCTCCAAAGTATTTGAAAGAATACTTCTCGGTTTGATTGATGGTTTCACTGGGTGACAGGTGTACTATCCAAAATCACCAGTTTGGGCTTAGACATGGGCATGGCACCATTGAGCAGGTACACCGCATTTTCAATGCCATATTGCAGGCTTACGAAAAGAAAATGTACTGTTCATCTGTGTTCCTTGATGTGGAGCAAGCCTTTCATCGGGTTTGACATGATGGACTGCTTTGGTAAATTAAGTCTCTCCTCCCTGCCCAATTATTCTATATACTTAGATCATATCTACAAAATCGATCGTTTTTGGTTGAAGTTCGGGATGAGAGGTCAACAATTCGGAGGACACAGTGTTTTTAGCGATTGATACTTCCTGCAACCTAGCTGCTGCTAACTCTCAAAAATCTTTTGATGAATTTGATGCCTGGTCTAGGCGTTGGAATATTGGAGTTAACAGTTCTAAATCCCAGCACTGTTGCTTTACGCTGAGACATAAACGTTGTCCACCAGTAATTCTTAAAGTACCCCAGAAAGCTTCAGTTACGTACCTAGGCATGATACTGGATCGACGTGGCCCATCCGACCCGGAAGTACATTGAATCTCTCTGTCAAGGTTACGATCCACAAGGCCCATCCTACACTTTCGGCATTCAGCAAAGTCAACTATCAAGCGAGTTCAGGCCATGCAGAACAAAGCTCTACTCAACATTAAGGGTGCCCCCTGGTATGTCAGGAGAAAGTCAATTTATCGTGACCTAGGAATCTCAACAGTCAATGAGCAAATTAAACGCCATACCAGTCGATACAATGATGCTTAGAATGTGCATGTTAATCCTCTTGCTTCGGTTCTAATAGTAAATGACTGCCCGAGAAGGTTAAAACGGCTCGAATCTACTACATAGAAGAATAAACTAAATTTAATTGTTAACGTAATTCAACTCACTGCCAATGTATTAAAACTATCCCTTATAATCATTCTTTTAACGATTGATTGGAATTATAAGTTCTATTCTTTATGGTATTGTCTTTCGCAATTTATTTTTGTAAAAATTCAGTTTGATTGCGATTCCAAATCAAGAAACACGTGTTTTATTAATATGTCTCCACGAACCAGCTTAGTGCAACGTGAATTTGTTATAACTCATTTTAGAAATGGAGTTAGCTCAGGGGAAATTACTGAAATTGTAGACTTAAGTCCCAGAGCATAATGAAACGATTTGTGCACGAGAATAGGATAGTGGATAAAGCACGAAAAGCGTCCATCAAGTTTTTTTTTCGACCAGGATAAGCGCATAATTGTCCGAAAAATTAAGGTCAACCCTAAGTTATCGGCACCTTAACTGGCACTGGAGGTAGAGGATGAATTCGAGAAGAAATGCTGTGCAGAAACAGTGAGCCGTGGTCGAGTAGCACGCAAAAAACCTTTTATCTCAAAAAAGAATCAGCAAGTTCGGCTTAAGTTTGCCAAGGAGCACGTGGCGAAGCCAACTTCCTTATGGAATGATGTCATATTTGCAGACTAGTTCAAAATACTTCATTATTTTTTAGGTGTAGGAAATCGCAAAAGACATGACCGACCATTTCTCCATGTCATCCGGTATCTAGTCTCACAGTTTTTAAAATTGTTTTCATAGTCTCTTATAAAATTTCATTTTATTTAAACTAAAATTATATTTGTAATCAATATTTTGTATTATGATTTTTTAACTTTTATATCACAGAATTGTTGAGGCTTTAACGAACTCAACTAATATAAAGATAGTATAGTAAATTTGAAATCTTAAAATCTATGTCGAAGGTCCAACACATGGTACAATTTTAAATGCCTGTCATCCGTATTGTTGTCTAACAAACTTCTTGCTATGTTCTTGTCATAGTTTTGCAACTTGTTGTTGTATCTAAAATCTGATATTTTCCAAATGGTACTTTGAGGTCTTTATGAAGATGGAAACAGCTCACATACCAAGGATCTTTCCAGTAAATCAATATTGGAGTTGCTTGCCGTTACCCAAAACTGCATAGCATAAGACCATACCGTGTATAGAGATGAACTTTGTTTTCTAGGCTACATTGAGATAGCGGTCCAAAGGGCCAGTACATCTTTTTAGTTTGAATTTTGTGATGCATCTGTTTCGCATTAATATAGAAGCCTTCAACCCACGTGCACCCTGGGTTAATTGTCAGTATTGCTTTGTCTTATAGTAAAGCCGTTCGATGTTACTGAGGCACACTTTCCTTGTTTAAGACATTAGTTCTGCTATTTTTCGACCATGCAGTTGTTCTTGTAAGTGATGTGTGATTATACTGGTTTTATTTGATGCAATTATCGGCTATAATTTGCATATGTTGCTATCTCAAAATTATTACCAATGAAAGCTTTTATTGTTTTCACTTTGTGTTGAATTAATTCATTGCGATCTTAAGATCTTTGGTCCAAACTCTAGTTGATGCACACACCCTGCGACTCAAAAGGTTACACTCTTAACACCACTTTAGAATTACCATATTATATCTACAAAAAAAATAGTATTTCCTTAATCTAAGTCCAGCTGCTCTCTTAAAGCTTTTTCAACTAAAATTTGCCCTACTATTTAGTATTGTACATAGAGGCTATTGCAGGATCTTCGGTCTCATAAATGATCAATACATCACGAAATTTGTCTAATAATTGCAGAAGTTGTGAACGTCGCAAATTTTCAAAATACATGATCTCCTCCAGATGATGTTCACTCTTAAAATATCCTGCCTCATACAGTTTAACCATAAGCGAGAGATCGTCAACATTTGTTGAAGCAGGTATACGGCGTATGGCATTACGATCAGCCTCATCAAACACTTGAAGTAATTCCTTGATTTTTACTTCATCTTCAATAGAATCAATGCTATAATTATCTGTACTCATGGATGCGGTCATACTAAAGAAAGTTAAGAAAAAAAATTAGAATATATTTTAATTGTATAGTATAGTAAGTAGAAGACTTACCTAAAATTAGACTTATGACTGGAAGAAGGTTGTGCTGCTATATTATCTGATGTTGTAGAGCCATCCACAGAGTAACGATCTTCTGTAATGCTCCGATGACTTGTATGCGGAACAGGAAGTGGTTGACTGGATATACTAAGCATAGAACTGGCACGCATACCATCTTCATCATCATCATCGTCGTTGACAACAACATCGTCATCTATATCCTCATCTAAGTCACTTAAATTACCGCAACTTCCGAGTACCGAAGCAGGTGTTGTGACCACTGCTGTTGATGTTTGCAACATAAATGATACAGAATCACCGGCATCATCTTCATCGTCCACTTCACTGGGCATGAATTGCACATAAGTATGTAATTGCATTAATAGATGATGTTGCAACATCCAAAGAACCATTTGTGCGAGAATCCCTTGACGCGCTGGTTGCTGCAGAGGTGTTGTCAAGTGGCCAATTGATGTGGGCAATGAAAAATCAGCAATTACTTCGAAAAGAGACATTCCAGCAAAACGCATAGAGAATTTCTCTACCAAATGTGATTTCGTATGAAGAGGAGCATCTGGTGCTATTACATAAACATTTGTTTCGCAAAGCGGATAAATAATTGTTGCCTTAGCCCAGTACACAAGATGTGAAACCAATTTGTAGACATGATCAATGCTCATTTCAGCATCGTGTGCCATACTTTGCAAGCTAGTGAGCGGCGTATAGACTTCAACAAATTGCACAAGTAGACGAGCACCCGATGGCGGGACACAGTCAAGTAATTCCGCTGGATCAACGAGCAACAACATACCATGATAGGGTTTCAATGAACGTAGACAACGATCAATTGTTTCTGGATCGACCATGCTGCCTTTTTTATGCAACTGATGAGCCTTTTGTGGTAGACAGAAACACAGCGTTAGATTATTATTCAATGTTGTATTTAGGAGTCCAGTTGTGCAAAGATCATGATACATTGATTTGAGGGCACGTGCTAGACCGCTTCGTTCCGATATTAACTCAAATGTCTGCTCCAACGGCTGTTGCATTTGTTGTTGTTCATCATGTACTCGTGCCATTTGTGCTGATTCCTCAGAAAGGTAACCCACTCTTTGTTCTTCGAACTTTAAAGCAAGTCCGAGACGTTTACTTAGCTCATGATAACACTTCACTATGGAATAACTTGTATGAGCATGTAATGCAAATACAACGTTGATAAGCATTTGTTGTTTTTGTTGTTTAATCACATGTTGTGTTGACGTTGCAATGCCGCCGCCGCCGCCACCACCACTAGGCGGGAGCGTAACAACAGCAGTATTGGCTGCTTGCTGCGGAGCTGTGTTAGCACGTTGTTCCTTACGTTGTATTAATGTGGGATGGCACACAAAACGTACATCGTTTACTTTTAATTCGAATTTTTGATTGCACAATTGTGGTTTGACAGCAAAGAGGGTGGACAGCACCTCATCTGCAAATCCTTGCATTTGCCCTTTTGTTATGATTTGTGGTGGCTGTGTTTGCATAGCATCCGCATCGGTAATGTTCAAAGCAAAGGGATTGCGTTTCTTATTTGGACAATTGCTGACATCTACGTTGTATAAGGAAATCGGTACATCGGTGTTCATTGCAGCACACAGCTTTTGATAAGGATAGCGATAAAGCAGACGATCGCCTTTGCTATCAAAATAGACCAAAATCACAGCCAACGGATTAACTTCCATTTTAAAGCAGCTGATGCAAAACAAAACAAATTAGAAAAATATGATTTCTTTTACTTTTTGCATAAACAATTATATTGGCCAACTTATACAGGACAGTCGAAATGACATAGATGATTGAATGTTTTAGTTATTATTGTTCGTTTAACAGTTGGTTGCTTTTAATTTTTAAAAATTCAGATTCCATCAGATTTAAGATAAACTTGATAATCATTATTTCATGGTCACTGCGTATTTTGATTTTGATGTGAGGTAGGTTTATGTTTTCTTGCTTTGTTGTTTTTGTTAGATTGTGCTTTAAAACAAAATGATAGTTGGATTAGAAGCTTGTACAATGCACTTTTTGGTTATCGTCTTCAGACACAAATAAATTTGATTGGCAACACTCAGGCTCATCCTCCCCTTGACCCGTTCCGAGGGAGAGTTCATTGGCGCGTGACTTCGTTTTTCCCGCCCAAGCAATTTCTCGGTTCTTTTTTGATCTTGTAACGAGTCTTCTTTTTCTCATTTAATGGTATTGAAATGTCAATGAGAAATTAAAATGTACCCTTCAAAAGTAGCGTGTGCCCTCCAATAATTAAGATAGTTGGCAACAGTGTGATTCTAATTGCACTGTTTTCGATAACTTTTTCTTTTATTGTAAGCAACCTGGCAGCACTTTTTTATTAATCATTTACCAACACTAAATATGTTTTGCATTTAACTATGCATTACGCAGCACTGTCCAAGTAAAAGATAAAGAAGCAGAGCACACGGACGTGAAACAAACTCACACATTTTCCGCCAGGGAAATTTGTGTTGAAACAAAGTGTTATAATTAAAAAAATATTAATAAAGTGCAGTGCAACAACTTCGCCATCAATAACATATAAAAAGTAAATAAAAATCAAAATCAATTAATACTTAAATACAACATGAATATCGTGATCAAAAATTTCATCAAATGAAAAACGGCAAGACAATTTTTTCTTATTAGTACCATCGAGTGAAAAGAGCAACACACAAACATACACCGCGTTCAATTAAACGCGTGTGGCTTAAGTGCAAAAGGGATGCCGCTAATACTGTAAGCCTCCAAAAGAGAGGAAGAAAAGGAATTTAAAAAAGAAAAAATTATATTAGTTGGACAAGAAGTAATTTCATTTTTAATTGGCAATGCAAAAACCAATGGAAACTAATGAAATTTAACTAAAATTTGATCAAAATTGTGAATTAAATACTTTATTTAGTTCAATAGATATGGTTCCATGTGATTTCTAAGACCGCCGGGGGGAACTCTTAAGTAAACGTTTACTTTGGCGCGCGCTGTACTTAAATATTTAACTGTGATGAGCATTTTATATGAGTACAACAAAATAGTAAATATTTGTAAAATCATATAATTTGAATAGTACTGGGTACATATGTCTATATATATATATGTTTGTGCAGCAGAAGCACACTGCCTGCTATATATATATATATATATATATATAGGTAATGGTTGGGTTGGACAGACAAATGGGGAGACACGAATCAACGCGTAAACGTAGACAGCAAAAAGTACACCACACGAACGAATAGTGAACAAAATAAAGTAGAAGAAAACTAGAAGAAGAAGAAAAAGCAGTATCAACTAAAACAAGAGGAAGCATAGTTATTGAGTTTTTCTCGTTTTTTTTTCCTCTCTTCTTTGACACTACATCGTTGTATTCGTTCGCTCATTCGCTCTCATCCAGTGTTGCCGCACGATATTTGTGCTAAGTGTATATGTTTATTTGGTTTCGGTCGCGCCAACTACTACAATAATTTGTTTCTCCCACTTGTGTACTTTTTTTTCGTATATATCTTTTTTTCTAATAAAATCAAATCAAATAAAATAAATTCTTAATTTTTGCCAGCAAAATAGCAGAGCCGCCGTTAAATGGCAAATGAAAAAACAAACAGCAAACCAGAACAACGCGTGTGTTGTGTTATTATTTGTATGTGAAGAGAAGCGGAAAGTGCAAAAAACAACAAAATTAAATTTCGCTTTAAATTAGAAAGAAAAGTGTATGAAAATTTATTGAAAGTGGAAAATTAAGTTTTTCAAAAATTTAAGAAAAACACAAAATTGCATTTCTTCGATGCGAAACCAAATTCAAATAGAATAAAATAAAATGGTAAGTTTGTGTGTGATGAATATTTTTGGAAGGAGGGTGGAGAAGAATGTGATGTGGATATGTAGAACAAAAACAACAAATCTCTGTGTGTGTGTGTGTGTGCGTGTGTGCATGTAGGTGTAAACGCGCGCAATATTAGAATTCTATATGGAAGAAGATTCTTAACAATTATGAACAAATGTTAATAAAAATGTGTGAGCAATGAGTATTAAACAAATTTTTGTAAATAAATCCAAAAGTGATTTCTTTTAATTTCTCATTGAAATCCAATCAAAAATTTAAATCTGAGAAAACGTCTTATAATTCCATATTGTAATGTTTTCTTATGATTTTGGTTTTTATGAATTTAATTAATACCGTTTGTTACAAATTTTTATGCATTTTTCATAAAGCTTAGCAGAAGTGAAGTGATTGCAATTTTTATATTATTTAATATTCTTCTATACTTTTTGCGCACTGGCCGCCATATTTAATTCGAGTATATTTTCCCCCACACACCAACCAAACTATTTGTATTCGTACTCGTTCGTTGTGCTGCATGCGTGAGAGTAGAACATATAGGAACGAGAGAAGGAAATATTGGATATGAGAGAGAGAGAAAGAATGAAAGCAAAGAAGAAGACAAAGAACAACATATAAGAAATATATGTTTTATTAAAAAGAAATCATCACTAATAAATCACTTTGTTTTTTTAAATACTTAGATTGTTTTCTTTTTATTATTATTTGTTTCACACACTCATGTATTTTTCATTTTGTTTAGTTAATGTGTTGTAGTAGTGAGTATGCTTGGCTACGTGCACAGAGTTGACATGCGTCAGGGCTACTAGATTTATTAGGGCTCATCAAATTTGTGTGATTTGTTTTTGTTTCAAATTAATGACATTTATTTTAACCAAATGGATGTTGTTTGACATTATTTTAATGAAATTCTTGTTATTTAAATCAACTTATTGCGTCGCACTTTTTGTGTCAGTCTTTCTTCTTTATTATATAGTATTATCGTGTCGTCGCCATATTGAATCTACCTAAATCGGTTATGTTGCATGAAGCATGAGTGAGAGTAGCACAACTAGCTTGTATGAAACTTTTGGTTTGTCTTTTGTGTTTTCATCAATTCATTTATTGGTGATTTTGAGGGTTCACATTGTCATACCACATGAAGTTGGCTGCATGAACTGCTTGTGTATGCGCATGAGTATTTATGCGTGTGTGGGTTTGTGTCCAGTAATACACTCATGTTGTCTCTTTTACACCGCTTGTGTTTATGAGAACTAAAAGAAATAGTTGTGTTTCTTATTCCTTCGTCTTTTTTTCTTGCAATTTTTTTCTATTATGATGTTATTATGTATGTGCATTTGTTCGCCTCTATTTTTACGTGATATTTATATCTTCTTTATATTCATTCGTTCGTTTATTTTAATGCAAAATACACAAAATGAAAGCAAAAGTTGAAAGTCAAGTTTTTTAATTTATTTTTCTTTTTGCTATATGATTTTCTTGAATTTTAATTTGAGTTTTGGTAAAATGCATTAATGTTTTACCAACTCATGATTTTCTCGTCTGTATCATTTCAATTTCAAATCTACCGGTTTTCCAAAAATATTAAAATTTTACATTAGGAAAAACAAAACTTGTTTTTTTGTTTTTGCCTAATTGAAACATTCCATTGCACATTGAATATTAAATTAAATTGCAATTACATTTGTAATACATGAATTTAGGTTTCCAATAGGTTATTGACCACCACTCAGAGCGCAACGGAAGCTTTTTCCAATACTTGTTTTCATAGCCAAAACATTAGCAATGTTTGTTTATTATTATTATTACTATGACATTTTGTTTTGTCTATTTCTCTTCTCGTCTAAGCCATTGAACGCACAGTATTGATTTTTATACTTTCATTAAATGTGTAAACAAATAGATTATCACAATTTTGTATGCTTGCTTATTTTGTTAATATGAGAATTAACTATAACATGCACAAACACATTAACAAATGGTATTAACAAACATTTGGTGGCCTATAAACAGATGTTTGCTTTTCTTGTTTGTTTGTTTATACTAAAAATAAATTTGTTAATTTAACTAGACGTGTGTCAGAAAATTCCCTTTTTTTCAAGTTTTTGGTGTATTTTATCTGCCATCTTTCTCATAAATTGATTTTTTTTTTTCTTTAAAATGCACATGCACACAACCTATTTCTAAGACGCAATTTAAATATTCACTGAAGCGGATTGAATATTAATACAAACCAAATGCGATAGATGCGGAAAAGAAGTATGGTAAGGGGAGAGTGATAGAAATTAAGCTATTTGTTTGTGTTTGCCTTCGCGCCAATAGCCAAAGCTTCGCCTTGCTTTGCCTCACTTTACTCGCTCATGTAATTGAGTGCTCTGCTCAAGCACCATCACACCAGTAATTGACTTCAATTGTTGTTGGAATATTTTAGTTCCCCTTGCGTCACAGCATTATAAATGATCATCCTTCTGTTTAAAGAAAGAAAATTATGTGGCAACACTAATTCAAGCTCTTCTGTTGTATATTCTCTTTTCGCGAGTAATTCGTCATTTATTATTATGGCGTATTTTAGTGGGGTAGGTAGAATTGGCAATCACACAAACGCAGGCACACACACACACACATGTACACGCACACGCACATTTCTATATAGACACAGCAGCCGCCAGCAGCATAAAGCAAAGCAAAGCACACCTCTGTGCTTTTGTTGTGATTGTTATTGTTCACTTTACTATGGCGCACGTTATGTTAGTTCATACATACACATGCATACATGTGTATATAGCTTAGTTGAACAATTTTTTTGTGCTTTTTGTTGTTGTATTATATTGATGCCTATATGTATAGAGTAGGATAGAATTTGTATGTATTGGAATTTGTACAGTTTTTTTATTTGATAATTTTCTGGCTTCTTGTTAGCATATTTTCGATTTTCGCAGTTGGGTATGCTATATGCTATGCTCGTCGCTCTCTTGTGTTCTAACGTTGTTTTATCATTTTCTTTATGTGATTTCATCGTCGTCTTCTTCGTAGTTTGTTTCCTCTTTTTGTTTATTTTTGTTTGTTTCATTGCACAAGTTTTTATGGCGCGCCGATTGCTGGTGCCGCTGCTGCTTATTCTATTTGTCTTCTCTCTCTCCCTATTTCTGATTTATTTCCTCCATTCCTCATTTCTTACCTCTTGACCTATTCGTCGTGTTCGTTCTCTTATATTGTATTTTGAATGCCGTTTTAGTTATCTTTCTATTTGTTGTTGTTGTTCATACACACTTCATAACAGATTAGTGATGATGTAGTACTTATAAAGTGTATTATCACTTTAGTCTAATGTTTGTATATCATACAATGATTGTTCCTTTAAAAATACATATCATACACAAGATGTACATGGTATATACATGTCTATATATCCGACTAGTGGAAAATATGGCCACCATACAACTCGATTCCGTAATTGACATCATATATGATGTGTATGTAAGCTTTGGTGTAGCGAAACATCATAGATTCTTGTTTGACTAATTTGTTGTGTGCTTTCGTTGTGCTGCGTGATTCTCTTCATGTCGTCGTTGTTGTTGTTCTTTTTTTTTATTTAGGTTTTTTGTTAATCATGTTCAGCAGCTTCTCTACAGCAAATAGATTTATTACACAAAGAAAAAAGAAATATATAAAAACAAACAACTATGTATGGTATGTACAATTTGAATTTCGAAATCAACGGAAATACATTTCAAAATCCAACCAACACCACCGACATTTATTTTATTCATTCATTATCTTCAAAATAATTCCACAACAATTCTATGTTTTTTTAGTTAAATTTCCATTGTTATAGTTGGCATCATAGTCATAGTCATTTTCATTAAAAAGTTATTTGTTTTGATGAATTCAATTTGGCGCATCCACTGTCTTTTTTAATAAAATGTTAATCTCATAAAATAACATAAAATATATAATATGATTAAAATTATGAATTTATAAAAATGAAATTGTTAAAGGTCATAAAAGAAGCGATCATATTAAGCCTATTCTCATCCTACCTGAGTTCAATGACAAATTAATGATTATCTCTTCTATAGATAGTGTAGTATGTGTCTTTTAAACTAAACGAGACAATTCCAGATAAAATGAATATCAGGAGAAATAATTGCGATTGCTATAAAAAGAGAGCCACCCAGCGGCTTAACGATTTCGTCACAACATTTCTCTAACTTCAGGGTTAGTTTCCGAAACAAATACATCTGCATAGCTAGATGGTCTAATCGGTGTGTTCACTAAATAAAGGTTTTTTCAAGAAGGTTCCTTCTTTTTTGGAAGCACTGGGACTAATAAGGCAGCACATCAAAGAAAGTTCTAATTCGAAGCCGGGAAGACCAAAAGGCTCATTTTTTCTTGGAAACTGTTGTACGCCTATGCGAGTTTTAATCATTATTACGTGTTGTTCCTCCACTTAATGCTCCAAAGATATACAAAATAGAATTTTAGTTCAAGTGATGTGTTGTCTATGCAAGTGTAAGAGAAGAGAATCTATGGTATAGGAATCTTCGAGATTGTTTTTTGTACCGGAAAGAATATACTACTTATAAATTTATAAAATCTTTTAATGTCTTTTTGCTGTTGTTGTACATTTGGTTAGTTGGTTACTTGCTCGCTCGCTCGCTTGATTGCTTTGGATTCCTTGGGATTCTGTTTGTTTGTCATAGTATATGGTATAAAGTGCATATGCGCTCATTCGACAGTCTCACTAGTTCTGGTTATTTGTTGTATATTGGTTTTTGTGCGCAAAGTGCATGTTTGCCGCCATGTAACAGATACAGATACTAAAAAAGATACTTGCTTCGTTTGTCGTCGCCGTTGTTGTTGTTGTTGTTGTCTTTCGTATTTCGTTTTGCATTGAACGCCGCGAAGCGATGTCAATTCAATTCCCAACAACCTCAGAATACATATTTTTTTTTGTATCGTCGTCGTGTCTTTCTTTCTCTACCTTTTATATTATTTGCGCATTTTAGTAGTTTAGTTGAATACTCAAATGCCGCTTTTTCTTTCTAGTTTCAGTTTTGTATATTTTTATTCCATTTTGTTGTGCAAATTCTATTTTATTGTCGTTGTCGGTTGCCATCGTTGTTGTTCTCGTCGTCGTTTATAGCCTAGCCTAGTCAAGCTATAGAGCCTCCCATTTATCGTTTATTGATGGTGCAACAACTATGCATACGTAGTTGTGTTCAAAACGTAATATGAAAAAGTGAATGTACTAATTTTGCCTTGGCATCGCATAGCACAGCAAGCACAACAACCGTCAGTAGTAGTTCCTCTCTGTTACCACCCATCCCGATTCGACCGTCCTCTCCATCCCATTCTGTCCTGTAAATAAGTATGTAGTTGATGATGGTTGTCGTCGTCGATTGTTGTTGATTTTGTTGTTACCTTTGACGACGACGACGACGACAAGAGTAAATAGTTGTGGATTTTTTCATTGCAATTACTATGAAATTTATCTACATATCTAGTTCACTATACTCATGCATATGGACGACGAGTATTTTTATAATTTGTATGTACTATATTTGAACAAGTACGACGTGATGATGATGGAGATGCTGATGAATTTGTCGCAATTGAATGTTTAATGCTATGTTAATAGATGTTTAGTTGTCTGTCTACTATTAAATTAATTGATTGTGCATTTTATTCATTAAAATGATGCGCATATCTACAAAATTCTTCTAATGATGAAATTGATCAACAAACATCCTCATGTTTATTTATAAATTACATAACAAGTGGCACACCCTGTACTCTCTGTTATTCTTGTTGATATTGTTTTATGCGCAAGTTAGTCTCGCGTTATGTAATACATTTTAAATTTTTTCTAATGACTTTTTGACAGCTTTTTCAATACTTTTATCTGGCAATAACTTGATATTACACACACCCTATGAAATATGTATATTCTAATGAGTGGGAGTAGTCACACACACTAGTTATGTTTTGTGTTCCTTCCTTTCCCATTTCCATTAAATACTACATGGTTTATATTGCAGTTAGTCTCGGTGTCACTTTTTCTTAGCTTATAAAACGTCTTTCTTTATGTGTTTTCTGTCTTATTATTTTGTATTTCTTTTTTAATATCATCAATCCATCAATGGTTGTTGCTATTTTGCATTTTGTTTTGTGTTTTATATTCTGTTTTACAAACATTGATGATTTGTCGACAAGACAATGCAAGACGAACGAACAACCAACCAACCAACCAACCTGTCTTTTCTATTTTTCTTTTTGTCTTTCTGCAATACCTTTTTATTTCTTTCAGCAGCAAGTGCAGCAACTGCATTCCAAACTAAGTCGTCATACAAGTGAATAGTGAATGAAGTAGAAAATACAATAGAAGAAATCAAGTGTTGTGTGTTGTTCATCATCATCATCTCATCCATATCTACTCCTATGCATTTTGCTTATTGGGTTTTCTTTTATTTAGTTTTTTTTTTTTTTTTTTTAATTTTACTTTGTATAGTAGTAGCGCATGCGTGATATTTGTTTTGATTGAATGTTACCATAAAATAAACATAAATTTGGTATGATGATGTCGTCGACGTCAATTATATAATAAAACAAAAATGTTTTAGTTTCTCAATTCGATTGTTTGTTGTTTACATACATACATATATGCATGTGCATATAAATGCTACTAAAGTTGATTGTGAGTGATACGATCTCTCTAAACAATTGTCTGTCTGACATTACCTATTTGTTATTACATAACCTCACACATTTTTCTTCTTTTTTTTAAGATGGCAATGCTGTGATTGTGCTTTCAACTTCTTTACAGTTAGTTCTCTTCTTATTCTTGTTATATGTTTCAGTTTCAAATCATTCTTTGTTCCCAAAAATGAAAAACTAAATCAATAATTACCTTAAAGATGAGAGAGAAGATTTAGAAAAGAAATTTAATTTTAAAAACTTAAATATTTTCCATTATTTCTTTTCTGCTTTTGATCCCTTGCAGAATTCTATATTGTCAAATATGTTTGTACATTTTCGTTTCATTATTGTCCTGAAGAGATTGGCAACACTGGTCTAGTGTTGTGTGTGTTTGTTTTGCCTTTCATTCATTCATTGACCAACACTACTAACACTGCCAATGTAACACACTAGTTATCTCTTTCGCACTTAACACTATTTCACTGAATTCAAAATTTTAAAACATTTCTTTTTCCATTCTTATTTACAGAGCATCATCAAATCACCAGCAAATGGAACAACGAAATAGAAAATATTCGATAAATAAAACTTCACACAAAAAAAAAACAATTGATGGAGAAAACAAACAAACACCACGATCAACTGTGAGATTCATATTGTAAATTTCGAGTGAGAACCCATTTAACCAGAAACAACGACCCCGTGGAGACTTTAATATCTCAATCAGAATACACGACGGTAGTGAAATACTTCTTTAAGCCGCCCAAACAAAAAAACAAGCAAAACAAACAAAATTGTAACATATACAAGAAGAGAAGGAGTAGTATATATAATAAGGACAAACAATATAGGAAGCAGCAGTAAGAATCTAATATAATCCTAGCAGAGCTTTGATAGCGAAGAAAAGCATATCTTTAACAATCATCACGAGTTATGTTTGTTAATGTGATGGCTGACAATGTCATGTTGCGCAGAGTAATTAATGTAAATAGTACAAAAAAAGGCCAAAAAACATTAGCTACACAACAAGCAACACTTGCAGCAAAAATAATCCTAAAAATAATCAAAGGAGCAGCAGCAGCAGCAGCATCTCCACCGTTACAATCACAACAGAAACAAAAATTAGGAAAAAACGACATAGTAAATCTCCTATTTGTATTAGGTGTAGCAGCACCAGAATTCAAAGCTTATCCATATGTTATAAGCCCCCATGATTTTGGGGGCCCGCCGCTACTACGATTATTATTATCAAAGCAGCAGCAGCAACACATTAATGAAAATAGAGCATTATTTTCAACATTTCCTCCATATAGTAGGCGAAATAATGTGAATTATCAAAATGTTTACAATCAAATTGTGAAAACGTAGATGGCTATGATTTATGATCATATACAGAAATCAAACAAGTAATACTTCAAAAATTATTAAAGTTTTGTTAGTAAAAATCTAAAAATCAAATCTTGTCTTCAAAGAGGAACAAAAAAAAAAACCCATAAAAACGAAATACAAATAAATCAAACAACTGCAGAGGATTAAAGAATAGCTAGTAGAAGGATCTACAATTGTATAGTATATAAATAAAAAAAAACACTGTCTCTTTAAAGTAGACAAAAAAAATTAATATAATTATTATATAGCATAATAGAATTTATGCAAAATTAGAGTTAGTCGCAGCAGCAGCAGCATGCCAACGCCAGCACAGGATAGTGTATTTGTTGAACCAACATCATCGGCAGCAGCAGTTGCAGCAACAACATCATTATCATCCACAATATCCACATCGACAGGAGGAATAGTAGTAACAACAAAGGTATCGCCATCAACATCATCATCCGTAGCTGCTTTATCGAGAATCACTAGCACCCCAACACATCCGTCGCAACAACATCATTATTATGATGTTAAAAACAATCAACAACTGCAACACCATCAACACTTGGTGTTGGATAGTAACAGTTTGTCACAGCATCAACATCAACAGTTTCAAAGAATAGTACAACATCGACGTATGTCGATATCAACAAGGGGTAATGTTGTGAGTAGTAGTAGTGGTGGTATAATCAATACAACAACACTGCCACAAAAATGCGTAGTCAAACACACTCAACCATCACCATCATCATCATCATCATCATTGACTGTGGCAACTCGATCAGGAACAGGAACAACAACGACGACGACACCAACACCATCATCATCATCATCAACAACATCAGTAACATTACAATCTATGCCACATTTATTGCGCAATCAAAGTCAACAACATCATCATGTGACTTCAACAGGAGGAGGAGGAGGAGCAGCAGCTTCTCATGCTCCACAACTGCAAATGCTGCACATAAATAATGATGGTAGTGGTAATGGTGGTAAGAATACAAACAATAACAATAGCAGCACAACAACAGCAACATCAAATGCTGCACGCAATATCATGGTGTCGACAACATCTGGTGGAGGTGGAGACATGCTTAACCATCAAATTTATAAAATTGTTACAACTGATGGTACAACAGGCAATATGATTCTTGATTCATTAACGCCCACGCCAAACAATTCCAAAGTGTTGCTTAACAATGTAACTGTATTATCAAAACCAACAACATCACAGGCAGTGTCGGCGGCGGCATCATCTTCATCTTCATCATTAAACTCGTCAACCAGTGGTCAGCAGCACCATCATGCGTCTCCAGCAAATTTTCTGACAAAACAGAATTTTACTTATGTTCCGGCAACAGCAGCAAATATTTCAAAACAACAACAGAAATTTACATTGACAACTGGTGGTGGTGGTGGCAATAACAATGCAGGTGTTTTTAAAACAAATAATTTAAATAAAACAACATTAATGGGAACAACATTTGTTCAGCAACAACAACAACAACAGCATCCACAGCAGCAATCAACACAAATTGTACAAAAAGTTAATATATCACCGCGTTTGGCATCGCGTATCTCATCGCATGTTCCAACAACTGGTAACACGTTGCATCATCACACACAACATCATCAGCAACAGCAGCAGCAGCAGACTCAAATATTTTTACAATCATCGGGAGTCGGAGGCGGCAGCATTGGCGGATTAGGAATACAACATAAATATATAACAACAACAAATCCTCAAATTATTAAAAGAGCAACAACAACAACAGCGACAAGTACAACATCAATGTCATCAAAAATTGTTGCAGCAACAACAGCAGCAGCAGCGGCGGCGTCGGCGGCGGCATCGAATTCATCTGGAATTCCTCATAATAATAATAATAATATTAACATGAGTAAAAACACTTTACAGCAGCAACAGCAACAATTGCAAAATCAAAATGTTAAAACATTTATAACGCACCAAAATCAACAGCAACAACAGCAACAGCAGCAGCAACAACAACAACAAAATGCTTTATATAAAACACAAAATAACAAATCGAAATTTGTTAAACAATATAATAGCATAGTTAATAATAATGCTGTATCCATAGCTACTTTTTCTACTGGTCAACAGCAGCAGCAGCAGCAGCAACAACAACAACAACAGCAGCATCATAATTATAGTAACAATAATAAAATAATTGCTCAAACACCAACAATAACAACAACGACAAAAGCTCCTGCAAAACTTGGAAACAAATATGTGTTGCAACAGCAGCAACAACAACAATCTCTAACTCATATAGCAACATTGCCACAAGGCACACAATTGCAACATAAAAGTGGTCCACATACTTATGTTCAGGTTGCCAATAATATACCATCAAATGCTATAAAATTTGTTAATGCTCATGGTACAGTAATACAACAACACCAACCAAAATTGATAGCAGCCGCATCAACAGCAACATCATCAACAACAACAACAGGCACAAGGCTCCAACAACAACAACAACAACAGCTACATTACACAAAACAACAGCAGCAGCTACATGTAGAGGCGGCAACTTCATCAACATTAGTAGAAGGACGAAGTAGTGGTAGCAAAAATATTTATCAATTAACATCAATAATGAAAACAAATCAACAGCAGCAGCAGCAACAAAATCAAACAAATGCTGTTCAACAACAGACATCATCAGCTACAGTATCATCATCATCTTCATCAATGATAACTGATGATGTTATGCTTGTGAATGGCACACAAATGACAGATGAGATTTCAGCACGCATATTACAAAGTATGGCAAATAAATCGTTTAGCAATCAACAACAACGTTATCAACAGCAACAACCAAAGCCAACAACAACAACAACATCTAGTAATAACAATACAAATATGCCACCACCAACGCAACAGCAGCAGCAGCAACAACAGACACAACAGACAACACAAATTGGTAATAACAGCATTTTGTTGTCACCATTGTATCAACATCAAAATGGAGGATTGCCTGTCACATCATCACAAATAACAATACAACAAGCAGCTCAACAATATGTTAAACAAACAACCGCCACAAGTAATACTACGTATGTATCACTAACGTCATCATCAGCAGCAACATCAGTAGTATCGACTGTACCATCTGTTAGCGTTTCAACGCATAATTTTACTAGTGGCGCAACAACAATCTCATCATATATGTCAGCTACAGCAGCACGAAGACAATCAATAAGTGCTCCAAGTAGTCGAGCTCATTCTATAGAACGCAATAAACTTATAATGCAAGATGTTATTGCACGAAAATCCACAGAATTTTTCAAAACAAATAATAGCAGCAGCATTAGTAATTTAAGTAATTTGAATACTATGCGTAGCAATAGCAACAATAACATAAGCAATTTAACAACTGCAGCAGCAACAACAAATAGTTTGAAACCCTCAGAACAGCATCAACAAAGTGTAGCAACAGCAACAATGTCGTCATCATCAGTACCAAATTTACAGAATTTAAAAACTATGCCATCGCCATCGCGTCTAGCACCACAATCACAACCACAATCATCATCATCATCATCCTCTACATTATCTCATTGTTATGAGAAACCAAAACCAGCTGTAGTAATAGCAGCTACATCAGTGCCAGTGCCTGCAGTACAGAAACCTACAGTAGTGACAAATGTAGCTGCAGCTGCATCTGCTTCTCCTCTTACACCAGCAGCAGGAGCAACAACGGCAAACAATGCAACGAAAACAACGGCGCACACCGATGAAGAACTTTTCATTGAAGAAGTACGTCCAGTTCCGGTAAATACACAGGATTACCGTTTGCAATTGTTGCATGCCATTGTGCAAGATCATACCTATGCATCTCAGCAACCACCACAACATCAACAACAGCAGCAGCAGCAGTCAACAACTCAAGGAGCAACAACGCTTGGTACTGCAAATATACAACAATGGTCATTGGGTGGAATTGGGGCAACAGTTGCTACTGCTAGTGGTGGTGGTGGTGGTGGTACACAGCCGCAACCAGGAAGCTATACCACATACTATGGACAACAAAGTATGTTACGATTATGAATGAAATTTATTAAGAAAACTTATGTTAACAATTCTTATTCATTTTTAGTACCACGCCATCATCAACAAGATGATGATGCTCATTCGGCAATAAGTTCAAATTTAGCGGACCTTGATCCCGGTGAGGAGACCGAAACAGCAGCCGAAGCAGAACCTGAAGATGATTCAGTAACACGTTGCATCTGTGATTTAACCCATGATGATGGATATATGATATGCTGTGACAAATGCTCGTAAGTAGAGTATTTCACTTTACAATCAATCAATTATCAATCAATTATTATCAATACTAAAACTAATATTTTGTTGTCCTTTTTGAATTGTCATTTATTTTAGTACCTGGCAACATGTTGATTGTATGGGAATTGATCGTTTGAATATACCTGAAGAGTATTTGTGTCAATTGTGTCAACCACGAGCAGTGGATAAGAGTCGAGCACGTGCCTTGCAACGTCAAAAACGTAAAGAGCAACAAGCTCAAATGTCATTGGTGGCAACACAAGGTGGTGCTTTATCTAGTGGTGGTGGTAGTAGTGGCAACACAACTCCTGCTGGCATGAATCACTTAGTTGGCAGCCATAATATAGGAGGATTACAGTCACAACATCAACAGCAGCAACAACAACATAACTTTGCTGGTAATTTTACTTTAGGCGGTTGTGATGCAACATTGCATCCACTTTCTAGTGGTCAAAAGGCTGGCGGAAGTGGTGGTGGTGGTGGTGCATTGCATTCAACAAAGAAAGGAAAAGTACACAAAAAGACTAAAGAGCCGGCTAGCGGTGTTAATAAGAAAACCAAAAAGAATCTTGATAAAATGCAAATTGCTGCAGCTAATAGCTCATTGAATCTAAGTAGCTCAACCAGTAGCAGTGGAAAATCAGGACGCAAAGAATCAAAGAAAAGTAGTAAACGTAAATCGAAATCTGGTGCGGATTCAAGTGGTGCAGGGTTAACAGCTGCTGAAAAGCATGCCCAGACATTAAGGCAATGGATTGAAAACTATGAGTTTTCAGTGACCAATCATTATTCACCAGAATTACGTGCCCGTTTACATGCCATCCAAAAGCAACCGAGCCTTTTGCAAAGCATTCTGAATACCGAGAATAAAGCACTCAGAAATTGTGGCGATTTGGATAATCGAACACTGGTAGTGCCATTTGCTGGTACTAAAGTGCTGATATCAAGTCAAGACATCGTACCGAACTCACCAATTATTGAGTTACGTGGCAGATATATGCTTACGACGCAATTCAGAACACAAAATCCAACTGTCAACATGAACACACCCCCGCCTAGTAATTATCTTAATAGTTTCAAGTCACACAAAACACCTGGACAGTTTATATTCTTCTATCAACTGCCAGGCGTAGAGGCTCCAATGCAAACATTAAATGCAGATGGTTCTTATCCGCAGGAAATGCCACAACCGCCACCTTATCTTAAAGGACCTGAAGTATGTGTTGATACACGTACCTATGCTAATGATGCTCGTTTCGTACGTCGTTCATGTCGTCCAAATGCAGAAATTCAACATTATTTCGAGAAGGGAACTCTGCATCTATTTGTTGTTGCCTTATCGAATATACGAGCCCAAACAGAGATCACCATAAAGCATGAACCACATGATTTGCATGCGGTTGAGCAAAAAAAATCTAATAATGCTGTAGTACAGCCAACTAGCAGTAAATGTGCCTGTGATATGGGCAACAATTGTTTGTTTGCTTTGCCACCAAGTATTCAACAACAATTGGCTACGGTGGGACAACCAAAGATGAGTCGAAGTAAAACGGCAGCCTTGAATATGAATAGTGCTGGAGCACAACAATTAACCATGGGCAATTTAACGAATTCCTTAATGTTTCCGAATTCCGCAACAGCAATTGCTGCAGCACAACGACAACAGCGTCAAGCTGCTGCCGCAGCAAATAATCGTAATCGTTCGACTTCATCGAGTGGTGAAAGTAATATTGGTCTTAATAGTCCAAATATAACACAAATGAATATGGGAATAAAGTCACCATTAGATGGTGGGGGAATTGTTGGAATGACAGCGGTTGCTGCCGCTGCAAATTCTTTGCTAAATGGCAGTGTCAATAATAATAATAATAATAACAACAACAACAATATTCTTATTACAGCCAACATGAGTAATAATACATCATCGACATTGTTGCATGATTCTGGCATATGTACATCATCATCATCATCAGTTTCAATACCATCGCCAATTCCTATAATTCATTCGCCAACACAAATGCAACAACAGCATCAACAACAACAACATGTATTATTATCGACAACTACGACAATGACGACAACAACATCATCGATAAGTAGTTCGGTAGGTGTCTTGAAACCAAAACAACAAAATGTACCACAAAGTCCTACTCTGCAAGACCAACAGCAGCAGCAGCATACCACCATACCCATGATGGGCACATTGCCAACGGCGGCGGCGGCGGCGCCACCCATTATGCTTTCACCTCATTTACCATCAATCATCACAGGTCAACAACAATTACCGAAAAAACAACAACAACAACACCAAACTCTGTTACAAGCACAGCAACAGCAACATAATCATCAACAGCAGTTACTACAGCAACAACAGCAGCAGCACCAACAACAACAGTTGACATTAATTGCAACAAGTCCTACGACAAGTCACCATCAATTGCCAATAATAAGCCAAGAGCAAAAGGTTTATGTGCAACCTTTAATACAACATCAGTTGCCACAACAACAACAGCAACAATACCAAAGCCTACAAAATCAGCAGCAGCAACATCAACAGCAGCAGCAACACCATCAAGAACAACAAAGACAGTTGGCGTTTGCATCACAAGAAGCCCAAATGGCAGCAAGTGCTTTGCAAACACTACACGACTCATTACCACCTGCAGCCATCCCCGTCCCACCAAAGAGTGAATCAATAAATCAGCCTCTGCAACAAAAAATGCCTGCACCACTAACATCTATTCCTGCAACAACACCCACCAAACCTACAACACCAACAACAGCATCATCATCATCAATAACACCTAAACCAACTCCACCCACCGCTGCAACAACTAACCTAGTGCCTACACCCACCAAATCACCACAGAAAACCAATGCATCAAGCGGAAATAACAACAACAACAACAATAATAACAATAACAATAATGTTGTTCATGCAACACCACGTAAAACTCCTGTTAGACATGCACGTTCTTCAAATAGTCACTCAGAAGATGCTGATAATTCGACTGGAGCTGCTGAGCCTTCAACATCATTATCATCATCAAAACCAATCTCATCAACACCGAAAGCGAAACCGAAACTATCACGTGAGGATCGGAAAATGGAAGCGATTTTGCGTGCAATCGAAAAAATGGAAAAACAGGATTCACGCAAAAAGGAGACAAGACAAACAAAACGACAAAACAGTCAAAACAATTCACCTGCTTCTCCTCCCGGCAAAAGATTAAATTCAAGTTCAGATCAACACGATGTAACGCCTAGCAGTTCGACGACACCGGCTCAATCAACTCGTAAGGCTGCCATGGCAACACGGAAAAAAAAGCGAAAAGCAAGTCGTTCATATAGTTCATCAAGTACAGGTGGAGGAGCAACGCAACGTAAGCGACGCAAGAGTGGTATGGCTAATAATGATAATGATTCTGATAATGAAGAAATACATGCAGAAACATCAGAATCTGACGGAACATCAATGCTCTCACCGGCAACAGCTGCATCAGTGGATAAAAAACCAGATGTTGCTGTTGCCGGCTACAGTGGCAGCAGCAGCAGTACAACAAATGATCAAGCTGCTGGTTTACTATTGGCATTAGCACAAACTAATGTTGTTGTGCCGCCGACCCCTCCAGAGTTGAATCATTACTCACCATCACCATTGACGGGGACTTTGACGACACCATCATTACCAGCTCCAGCAACAGCAGCGACAACAGTAAGCTCTGCTTGTCTTTTAATAGAAGCTGCAATGGGGCCATTGGCACAATTGGAAGGTGGTGGTGGTAATCAAACACCACAAACAATTACACCAAATACTTCGCTGACATCATCACAAACATCAGGTGAATTTAAATTTCCTGTCAATACTAAAACAAAAAAAACAATGATGTCAAATTGGTTTAATCAAACCGAGTCACCTACTGGAGATGGGACTGCATCAGGTTTAGATAGTCTTGTACAAGCAGCTATGTGTGAAATTAAAGTATCTGAAGAACGAAAGCAGCAGCAACAACAACAACAACAATTATGTATACAATCACCTAATCTTAGCATTGCTGCATTGAAGATTGAAGAATTCATTCATCAAACGGAGGCTGGTTCACCAGGTGGCAGTGGCAGTAGCAGTAATAGTGGTGGTAGTGGTATTGGTGTCACATCAGATCCTTATGCTTCAGCAGCAGCATATGCGAATGAATCATCAAATCATAATCTTCATTTACCAATTCAAGTGTTGACTGCTGCTAATAATTCGTCGGTTAAAAAACGTTGGCTGCGTCAAGCAATCAGTGAGGAGACCGATGAGCATGCTAGTAACACTTCATCTACGGTTAATACACCACAATCCCCGTCGAATGACAATGGTGGGCCTTTAACTCCAATCAGTGCAGCAGCGCTACCAAATAATATAGTTAATGGATTTTCAACGCCTCTAAAGAAAAGACGTTTGGTTATCAATAATGGGGGCTCTAATCCAGATGATACGAATGATGATATCAATGTTGAGGGGACACCCCCAAATTTAAGTCCAGAACAACATCCGATTGAAGATAATATTAGTGCAGCGGCGTCACCAAAGAAAGAACAACAACAAGAAGATATGGTTATTGATGTAGTTGGCAGTGGTGGAATTGTAGAGAAAAGTGAATTTAAACACGATAGTGGTGATACAAAATCTCGTATTCAAGTTCAGACAATTGAATCCTCCTCCTCAAACTCCAGTGTACTTATGCCCTTCAAGGTAGAAACTAAATATCAGGATCAGGATGATGATGTTGATATATTACGTTCACCTAGCCCTGGCGGACAAATTGTGGCCGAAGATAATCTGGTTAAGATAGAACCCGAAGATACTAGTGGAGCAGCTGATGATGTTAAAATTGATGTAGAACGTGAAGAAAGTCAAGCTTGTGATAAATTTGAAGAAATGTTTAAAATTAAACAAGCAGCAGAACAGCAAACATCGGTCAGTGGACAACAGCAACAAACTGAGGCAATAACATCAACTGATGTAAAGAATGAAGAACAAACATTAAAACCAAAAACAGAAGCTAATGACACCGAAATGAGTGAGAGTGAGAATTTAGAGGCAGAAGTAGCATCAGCATCATCATCATCATCATCATCAATTCTTAAAATTGAATTGAAGTCAGATGTTTCTTATGTCAAACATGATAAAATAAACTCCGCCTCCTTGATAAAGTCAGAAAAGACAATGAAATTTGAGAAAAATTTGTCAACTTCAAAAAATGAAAAACATAGTAGCCATGGTGTTCTTGTCAAACCTGAGAATCAAATGTCAACTAACATAGTGACGACAAATTTTTCAATTGAACCTAAAACCGGTGATATGTCTTCCGACTTTTTAGAAGAGAAGAAACCACGAATCAAAGGTGATGAAATCGAGGTAAAAACAGAATCACCAGAACCAGTCAAGAAGAAGGCAAAAACTGATGTGTCAATTAGTGGTGGTGGCAGTGGCAGTGGCTGTACCAGTAGCATTTCCTCAAATGGTGCTGCTATTGCAGTGAAATTAGATCGTAAGCACAATTCAGAACGTAAAAATTTAACAGAACATGATATACAAGAGCGATTGTTGTCCTTCCACGCAGAAAACATTTCCTATTTGCAGTCGCGTAATAAGAAGAATAAGCATACCAGTGGATCTTCACCATTACCCGGGCATATTGTTAAGCACGAATTGCAAATTGGCTCCAGCAACAGCAATAGCAACAGCAGCAGCAGCGGTGGTAGTAGTAGCAACAACAAATCTGTCAAAATCAAAAAGGAGCACAAAGATGGTAGACATGGCATTTTAAATACAACAATTTCATCGCCATCTCCATCTCTATCATCATCGTCGTCGTCATCTACATCAAAGAAATCTCACAAGAAACAACGTACCAAATCAGCATCAGATAAAACTGGAGAAAGGGCTACTGAGAAATCTGATGTTGTTGCCAAGTCGTCATCAAATAAGAACAAATCGAACAAATCATCATCATCGACATCGTGTTCTGGCGCCGTTGAGTTTACGGCACCAATCACTAATGGTAAGATAAGTCAGGCAGCAGCAGCTGCTGCATCATCATCATCATCATCATCAGTGCCTTCTGGAAAGGCATTGGGAAATAATACTTTGCGTCGTCGAACTATGTCCATGTGTGTTGCGGCAGCATCGCCATCTAATCCCAATAGCATTATTTCTGCATCTGTAACAATGTCACCTCAAGCGGCGAAGAGTAATGCAGCCATTGGGCAACCAACACAACTGACAATGCCACCGGTTAGCAGCAAGAAACGTCAGACAAATTTCGAACAAGAACTCACAAAGAGCAATCCTCCTGCACCAATACTTAGTAACAATAATAATAGCAGCAGTGGTAGTCAACATGGCGTTGCTGGTAATGCTAAGCAAGCAAATCACCAACACCGTAAGGAAAATCGCGTTGAGCCAATTTTAAATGCAACCATGGCTGATTTAGTCCAACTTGCGAAGATATCAAGACGCCGAGAATCCATGTGTGCCAGTAAATACCAAGCTCAACTTCTGGCGGCGGCGATTAAGAAGGAAAAATCGAAGGAAAGAAAGGAGAAGAAAAAGTCTAAAAAGAGTAAAAAACTTGATAAGTCTTCTTCGTCGTCGACGTCTTCTAAAGCACCATTAACAACAAATAGTATTGCTGCAACAAATAGTGTCAATAAAACTATTGTGACGTCAGATGATAGTAGTAGCAACAACAATAATCGCAATCATGCTGCTGCTGTTGTTGCTGTGCAACCATCTGCAACACCACAACCAACTGCAGGACATGCAACAACACATGTTGTAAAGTCAGCAGTAGTGACATCACAACAAATACTGCATCCTCTTATACCACATTTTAATAATGTGGTCACGACGGGACAAGTGGTGATGGCATCACAGCAGCAAAACATTTATACAGTTGTAAAAACATCTCATCCACAACAAAAAGTGGTTGCTGGTTCTCCTATCCCAATCATAGCACAACCCATAACACAAACACCTGTTGCTACTGCTGCCAGTCAAGAAATCATAGATGCAGCACCTATTCCAGTGGTCATAACACAACCGGTGCATAATAATGTTGTTGCATTGGGACATGTGATCGGCAACAATAATCATCCTACATCACCAAAGGCACTGCCTTACTTTAATACCATCTATGGAAAGCTACAAAATGATAATCAAACATCACCTGGTACTTCATTAAAACAGTTGCCTCCACCAAGTCTATCGGAATTTTTGGAATCTTCCAAATTTGTGACTCTTGGTGGCACAAATGCTGTTGGTAGTTCTAATGGTGGTGGTGCTGGTTATGCCAACACTTCTGCATTACTTAGTGGCACTGGCAGTAATGTAATTAAGGCAGCAATGCCTGTGTTAGCAGTCTCACCACCCGTCATCAATAACAATAAAATGAATGTTACACCACCTATTCCCGTTAACACCACACTTGTACAATTATCTCCAGCTGCAAGTCCTGTTATCATGCCTCTACCTTCTCATAGCGTTTCTCCAACGCCACTTACACCAGAAATGCCACCACCGACTGCACCCATGAAGATGTTTACACGCACTGCTAGCCATGATCCACGTTTGAATCCCATGCTAACTGCCCCGGAGCCACAACCGATGCCAAAGCGAAAACTTTCTATTAGTGAATATCGCATGCGTATGAGACCGTCGTCTGAATCGGGTTCAAGTACACTAACAATGCCTTCGCCATTGTCATTCGATTCGCCAGAAGGCTTTTTCCAACGGAATAGTGCTACCAACACCACCCCAAACAAATCACCGCAACCGAATTCTTCGGTCAGAACTATCAACAAATGCTCATTGGATTCTCCTGAACGACATCCTGCTGTTTTTCAACGACGAAATTCAATTAGCGTTCACAACAATAAAAATTGTAATCCCAGTGAGAAGATTCCAACATCGACAGCTGCAACAAAAAGCAAAAATACGGCGGCCACGACTCTATCCACAGTGAATAATATACTAAGTCAAGCTCATCGTCTTAAAATGTTCGAGGATAAAGCTAAAGGTGAGTAGTGAGCACCATGAACTGGATGAACTCTTCCAAAATGTACTCATCTGATTGTATGTATCATCTAATCTTTTAACACAGGTGGTAAATTTAATGCGGCACCTACACAATTAGAACAGCAACAAGAAAAGATGAGCGAACGTTCTCGTTGTTTGCAGCGTACGATTTCTTGTGATTCACGTGTAATTGAACTTCTTGAAAACACTGGCAGTGGTGAACGTGCTTCTAAACGTGAAACTGGTAAGTTCTTTTTTTTTTTTAAATTGCAATTAACATATATGATGATCATTTCATATTCCCATAATAAATTATTTAATAAAAATTATTGGATTTTCATCATCATAGATGATGTTGGGGTAAATCTGACCAAGTTCCTTTATGGTAATTGGGAGCTACCTAATGCCAAGTATATTGAGGAGAAACGCCTAGAAACTTTAAGAAAATTTTGGACTGGCCAACGGTTGTTTACTTATCAAAAAGAAGAAGAAGAAAATACACAGTGTAATTCAGTAACATTAACTTATGTTTCATGTGATGATGTTGATAATGATGATGATGATTTCAAGAACCAATTACCCGAGAGCAATAAAATAAGGAAATCTACTTTCGACTTAACAAAAGAAGCAATAGGTGCTAGGCAAAATATTAATGAAACTTCTTTCAATGATGATAATGAAAAATATGCTTATATTATGAATTGGGTGAAAAGTGTTAATAGATTTATGCAAGAAAAAGATTCCTGAAGAACTACAGATAAATCTGATTCCAAATATTCTGATGTAAAAGAGTCGTTTGCGCAAGAACGGAGGAATAAATATAGTGGAAGGTTGTTTATACGAGAAGAGAGGAGGAAGGAACAAGAGGAGTATAGATCTACATATAAGAAAAATAAATCTCCCTTTATTTCAAGCTATGACTATGATCCAAAAAGACGGAGGTAAACGTAAGCCAAAGTTTTATGTAATATGATGTCAAAAGATTTCTAGTAATTTATTGTATTTAGTTCAAACTTTGTCTTGATTTCTGTATCGCTTTGTAGGAGACATCCGATTCTTCGAATACTCCCTAATTACAAATGATGATGATGTAAGGAATTTAATTAGCCATGTGTTATGTCCACTAGTCTGTGTCCATTCGTTGTTTATTTTTTTTTTTTTAATAAACCGTTCAGACTGTTCCCAAACGAAAGTCACAGTTTTTTTTGCGATAAAATGTCATTGATAACAACAATCATTAAGTAATCTATGGGCTGACTTTGTTATAGATGACAGAAATCAAAGTATAGATATGGAGAAAGTGACATGAATAAAAGCAGAGAGCAAACGTTAAGATTGAAAATACACTGGATCAGAATAAAATCTTTCTATGACCGCTGTAACAACAAACCTCACCACCACTGGTTAAGCAGAATCAACTGGCATTAATGATGATAAACAAATCGCTGATCATATTGTCCCGATTGCTGATCTTCTCATAAGGCAGCACACACCACATCATACAACACAAAAGACATTGTCGATAATTGCTAAGTTTCTTATGGCGCACTGCACACTTAAAGGCCTTTTAGACGATCAGTTCAGTCTCAGTCCTTTTGTTCTGATTCTCCTAATTTTCCAACCCCTGGAATTTTGTCCCTTATTACTCGATTGAAGATAAACTCAGTTGTTGCTGCACCTGTTGTTGTTATTGTAACAGCAAGGGGGGCTGCAAATAAAGGTACCCATGCAAAAGTTTTAGGATAGATAAAACGGAAACCTAGAGTAAGAATGTGGGGTAAAGTTCTAACCTAAGTGTCAAGTCCATCTATCGGTTGAAATCATAAGTCAATTGAAGTCAGTTAGGTCGGTTTTTTAGGACAGTTCAGTGTTGTGAGGAGAACCACCACACTGTGGACAGCGATCAATGTCTGAGAGACCTATACGTTCCCTATAACACTATAGGATAAGACAAACTTAACTGAGCTAAGGTGGTTCGAGTGCTACGAGGAAGTATCATTTCGCTATCATCAACAGGTGGAGGTCGGCCACCTAGGACAACATTGTTCTGGTGTGACTCAATAGCATTTCAACTGCCCTCCGAGTGTAAAATTCATCACGGTACCTGTAGTACCGTGCGGTGTAACATTCATTATACATCTTGACAAATTTTTGAATTTCTTTTTCGACCGACTTTATTAGCGTTGGCTATCTTCTGACGTTTCACTAGCGCTCTATGCGCTTGAGTGAAAAGAAAACAAAAAAGACAAAACTATTTTTTGTATTACATTCTGTTCCGCTTGGTGATGTGTGTTGGAATAGAACACGTTATCTTGCCTTGTTAGTCAAAGAGGTTTTATCTGATTCAGTGTGTGTTCAGCCTAAGTAAACATCCTATCTGGATTAATATAAGTTCATATATCATTCAATAATAAGTTTTAATAAAAACAAACAATAAAAAACAAAACAAAAAATTTCTAATAAATATATCTTTATTAAATAAAAACTTTCAGATGAAAACCCTCAAAATACTAATACCACTACCACCGATAATCGAAACAAAACAAATGATTTAGACATCTCACTTGAAACGATTTCTTCGGCATCAACCTCAGTAAATTCTTCTCGTGAATCAAGCCCGGAACAACAACAACAACGTATCAACACTACCCCCAACAAGACAAATACTGTGAAAAAGAATAAAACAAGTAGTGGCAGAGTTGCAGTTGAGAAAATTAATTAAACTATATACTATAAAAATAATACACAATTAAACCATACACTAACTGATTAAAACAATAACAATGTTGCTGAGAAAAAAATGTTGCTGAACATAAATGTTGCTGATAATTACTTTACTTTTGCTGCTTGCTGTTACTCACCTCACTTCTATAGGATCATGTTAAATTTTAAATATGATTTAAAAAAAACAAAAAAAAAAAAACAAAAAGCCCAAAACAAAAGAGAATATTTTTGAAATTTATTTAGTAAATGTCAATATTTATTAGAAAAATAATTTTCACATTGTAATTATTATCATCATACTCATGAATGTTGTTTGTAAGGAAGAAAAAAACACTTATTATTATTCTAATTATTTTTCAACATTTTTGTAATGAATATTAACTACTAAATAATTAATTAAATTTACCATTTTCTCAACAAAAGAAACAAAAATTATACACTCAAAATTTAAATTTTGATTTTTATTTTATTATATCATCATATATTTAAATGTAAACAATTTCCTTTCTTTTGTTTTAAATTTTGAAATAAAATTTATTTAAAATAAAATTAAAAAAACCAATAAAATAATAATCAAACAGAAAAAACTTTATACTAAAAACACATGACTCGAAAGTAAAAGAAACATAATAATAAAAATAAAGTTTTTATTAATTTATAAGATAAAATTAAAATACAAAATGAAAAATAGCAATAAAACAAAGTAAGAATAAATAAATTTATAAATAATGAATGAAAAAACAAATCATTTTTAAATTAATGATGACGCTGATGATAATGATGATGAAACACTTCAAAAGAAAACTTGTGCAAAAGCCGCCATATATACAAAGAAAAAGCAACAAACACCATCAAAACAAAACACAAAACAAGAACACTAACGAATTGTAAATAAATAATGTTTTATTTAAATTAAGATTTATACAATTTCAAAAAAAAAAAAAAAATTATTCTATATAAATTTTAGTATTAATTGTTAGTTTTTATATAAAAAATCAGAAGAGTTGTTATAAATAACAAAATTACGTATGTATAATTATTATATAAATATATTAATATTAATTAATATAAAAAACAAAAAGTACAAAAAAGATGATGATGATAATGAATGAGTTAAGCTGAAAGTGTTTAGTTTTTAATAGAACACTCGCTAGAGGAGATAAAGAGAAGAAAGAATAAGCTTGCTTTTAGATTATAGTTTTTATTAATGAATGAGTTTCCGTATTTTTAATATTTTCTTTTTAAATAATTTCAAGAAAACTTGTTGAAAATCATTTTTTGGAATGGTTTTCAATGATTATTCTTAATATTCTATTTGTATCATGCCATTTTCTAAGCTCCTTATAGAGAATGGAATTTTGATATATTTTAATTTTTTTTTTTTCTTGTTTTGTTCACAAAATGCAAAAATTTTGTGAATGATAAGGAAAAAAAAAAAGAAATTTCTAGACTTTTTCTTTTTCTCTAAAGGCTGGACCAGAATGGTGAAGCTGAGTCTGAATCTGAAGCCCAAAAATTATCTATCCGCGCTGTGCTTGTCATTTGAGAGGCAGACAGAGATGATTTTTTAACAGGCATCAGACTCATCTTCAGCTACACCCTTCTGTTCCAGCCTTAAAGGAAAATGTTATTCAATACATTTTTTTAAAATTATTCTTCTAACAATACCATCTTTCTTCCTTTCTATAAATAACTAAGGAGAGTCCTATAGCTTATTTAATTAGCTATAAATTTCTTTTCTTTCACACAAAAATGCATTGAAATTTATAACTTTCTTAAAGGAGAAAGAGTTTCCACAACAACATTTGAATATCTTTAAGAAGATTTAAGAGTGAAGCAGCATCCATAAGGAGAAGGCACGCTAGTTGTTCTATTAAGAAACTTTAAACAAAGAAGAGAATAAAAAACCCACTAACAATGCAACGTCAACAAAACAAAAATTTAAAAAAGAAAAAAAATAGGATTAACTAAAAAATCAAATTGAATGCGAATCATTTTAATTTTGGCTTCTTGAACGATTCAATGTTTTTTATATTGTTAATAAGAAAAAATTAACCCTGTGAATAATTTATGTTAATTAAATTTTTATTATTTGTAAAAAAATACAATCAAAAAATTGAATTTTTTTTCTTCATGCTAATGAATTATTTATTAATTTATATGCATATTTGTACATACATATATATATATACATAATTCGATTTGATGATATTTACCATATACATATAAGTATATAAATTTTGTATAATTATTATTCTTTTATATACATAATTAATTAATTAAATGTAAATTTGTTCTGATATTTAGAAGATTAAAAAAAAAAAAAATTATAAATAAAATGAAAATAATTGTAAATAATATTTAATATTATTATTATAGTATAGAAATTTTGGATTCAATAATTGTGTAAGAGAATTTCATGAATTTTTTAGTTCATAAGTTGTACATTAAAAAATATGAAAAAGTAAATAAGAAAAAAAGAAAATTAAAATTAAAGAAAAATAAATTGTTAAGTCATTAAGAAATGAAGATAATAATAAAAATATAATATTATACAAAGAAAAATGCGAAGCGTGTAACAATAAAAGGAAATTTAAATTAAATTAAAATAAAAAATACTAAAAAGAAAAATAGTGTTGTAAAAGTTTATAAATGCAAAACATTTTTTTTAATTGAAAGTTGAAAAAATTAAAAATTATGCAAAAAAAAAAGAAATACTCTCAAAATTTCGGTTACATCGAATATTATATTCTTATACCTTCCACTCAAATATTAAATATGTGTAAAAAATTCACTATAATAATCGGATCAATCAGATTTTGAAAAAAAGATTACTTACCACCATTAGTTCAGCGTAGTTGCAATCGTATCGAAACTCTACGACATTTTTACTTTTTTTATGTTTTTATTAACAGTTATCATCGAGTAAAACCAAATATTTAGGATATTTATAGACGAAGGCCTCTCTGTTTGTTTTTGTCTTCAATTTTAATATAAATAATAATAATAAATTTAGGATATTTGGCTTCCAGTAATTTTAACAAACAAAAACACTAAAATTACCAATTGGAATTACTCATTTCTCATTCAAAAATCACTTAAAATGAAAATGACTTAGAGGGTAGAATAATTGAAGACAAACACACGCACACATATGCATACAGAAAAGAACAGACTGATAGACTGGCGGAATGGTTTTCATCTGAAATGCAGTTGCTCCCAATATAATTTGTAACTTATTCCACATTTCCTGCCATTAAGTGGTACATAGTTACAATATGAAACTGCCAGTGGCATGTGTTCTTTTATTCTTCGTTTCAGTTTTTCTTTAATTGTAATTGTTTCGTATAAAATTTTAATAAAATGTCAAGTCCTCAAATAACTTCAGTGGCCACTAGGTTGTTATACTTATAAATGTGAAAAGAGAGTGGAAGGTATAAAAGAAAAAAAGGTTTTTAATGCAACTCTATTTTTTATATAGTAAATAATGAGATGTTTTTTCTATATTCATAAGTTGAAGATAACCGATCAAGACTTGAAATTCATTAAACAAAATATGAAAGAAAAATTGATTTAATTTTGGATCTTTTTATGAAGAAATATTTGCCAATCAAAAATAAAATTAAAAGAAATTTCATTTATTTAATAAACTTGGTTTTTGATCTGTTGATGTTTTTCTTAAGAATTTGTGAAAATCATCTTAATATTTATTATTATTTATTTAAAAATAAAAAAACAAAAACAAATAAATTTAAAAAATAATTATTAATGAAAGAAGAAAAAAATACAATGTCGTACATATTTGTAAAATACACTTAATAAAAATAATTCTTACCGCAAAAAATGAGAAAAAAGGAAAACAATATAATAAAAAAATAAAATTAAGAAAAACGGAAAAAAAAAAATAAAAAAAAATAATAAAATGAAAATATTTTAAAATACAAGAAAAATGCGTTCTTAATTTGATTTGGGAAACCTATCCCAACTTATCTGGTTCTAAAAATAAGTGAAGAAATTTTTAATTTAATAGGTCGCAATCAGTTGCTTGAACTAGTATGTGCAGTTTTCCGTCAATTTGGATGAAATAGAGAATTGCGTTGTCGTTTACTTAAGATAGGATAGGAGAGATAAGCTGCTCGCAATGCAATCTTCATCCAAAAGCTCATTGTGATATCTGGTTTGGACTGCTCTTAGAAGCCATGCATATATTAAGTCACCCGTAGAGCGGAAGGTGGTCAACAAAGTATGGCATTGTGTAACAAGGGTTAGGAGTAGCTATAAGCTTCATGACGTTACATGTCAAAATCTAAATTATTAACACGCGAAACTTTAACTGTAAACGAAACATGCTTGTTTAAACGATCGTGTGGCATATGTGGTCTATATTTTTCCATCATACAAAGCCACTAACCAACCCAAGCAATCACATAAGAGGTAACAAGAGATTGTGATATCGCGAAGATTTGTACTCAAAGAATAGGGGGCAAGGAAATTTGTTTGTTTTATAAACGATAATGATGCTATATGGTTGGATGAAAAAGGTGTGACATAACGTATGTTAGTGACCAAAACAATAACGAATAGGCTGATATGCCATTGATAAATAATATACATGGACATAAGATAATTAAGTTTTGTATCAAATGTGACAACCTGTGAAAGAACGGGGTGGTTCAAAAAATCATAAAATTCATATCACATAATATGTACATACATATATGGATGAACCCTTATACGAGTGTAATAAAGGTTATATTCAGCATAGGATACCACCGACATTGCTCGCAGGGTCCTATTACACCTACTTGAGATCCCTTAAAACTTATTGTCATAAAGAAAAGAAACAGAATCTAGAACATTTGCGAAAGAAACAGGAATAGAATCCAAAGAAAGGTTTGTTTTCTTACATTCATATATTTATTTTCGCATTGTTGATGATTTTTTGCTTCATTGTCTAGTCGAAGTGGTGAAAAAGAAATGGCAAACGATGAGAGTTTGCGACAAGGCTTTCATGCACTAAGTTTGAATTCCAGGATTTATGATAAGTTCATATACCATACAATGCATACAATCATAAATCTATCTACATATGTACATATAAAAGCAGCTTGCGTGTATAAAAATGTTTATATACAAAAACAAGCGAATGTATGAATGTATGAAACGAGAACGAGAAACACAAAGAAGATCGCAGTTGATCTAATTTTTTGGCAAGAGGGGACAGACGGCAAACGTAAACACAACAACAACCATTACACACGCCAAAGAAAACAAAAGCAACATACGGACAGATAGGCAGACGGACAGACTGAAAGCCTGACATAGCTAAATTAACTGGACAGAATATTTTGTATGGTAATGTTGCATTGTTGTATTTGTTTTGAGATGATATGTCTCTCTCTGTCTCTATTTTTAAGAAGTTTCACTTCTATCATGTGTATGATGGCACAAGTGCAATTTTTTATACTCTTCATGGGAGTGAATAGTATTAAAAGGTTGTCATGAAGTTTGTAACACACAGGAGACATCGCAGACCACATAAAGTATATATATTTGTGATCAGCTCGATGAGACAAGTTGATTTAGCCATGTCCGTTTGGCCCCAAACTAGTCCCTCAGTTTTTTAGCTAGAGAGCTGAAATTTTGCAATAGGTTTCTTTTTACCATACGCTGCATATTTGACGGAATCAGCCGAATCGGATCACTAGGAGGGTTACTTCCCATGCAAACCATCATTTAAATAAAAATTCTTATTAGAAAAAGTTTTTTGTTTTTTGACGTATCGAACTGAAATTTGGACACTATAAGTTCATATGATCCATATGCATCAACCATGTAAGTTTCATGATCCTAGGGTTACCAGGAGGGGTACCTCCCGTACAAACCCACATTAAAATGACAAACTTATAAATAGTAATTGTACAATAAAGTACCACTCAAACTGTGCTCATATTTGATACGCTCTTTGTTTGTGATACTCAAACTGTAACAGAGAGAATTTAGTGATGCTAAGAAAGGAAGGTTGGATGCAATCCGGAGGAGCGTGAAGAGTATTACATCTTTGGCATAGCCAATGATAGCCTTCTTTCTGGTTTTTTTTTCAGTTTTTATTAAATTTTATTATACTTAATGTTGATATTACAAAATTCAATAATATTTAACCCCTGTTGTTGCACCAGTTGTTTCCACTCCAGCAAAGCCTTTGCCTTCTAGTGCTAGACCTACGACGGTTGCACCAATTGTTACCAGACCAGCATAGCTTTTGCCTTCTTGTGGTAGTGGTACGGCGTCTTGGTTTTCTAGTTGTCCTTCTAGATGGTCTTCTAGTTGTCCTGGTAGCTGGTCTTCTAGTAGATGTTGTTGTTGAAGCAGCAGAGCTTGTTGTTGTTGTTGCTCCTGAAGCCGCTGTGGTAGTAGTAGCAGCAGTAGTAGTGCTATCACCACTGGTTGTATCAGCAGAAGTGGTAGCAGCTGTAGTTGGAGCATCAGTCTGAGCCGAAGCTAAGGCAGCAAAAGTTACCGCAACAAGGGCAAATACTACGAAGAACTTCATATTGTTTTATAAGTTTTAGTTAATTAGAAAGTATGATTTGATATGAAAGTTGGTTCCCTATTTATACGAATTTTTCTTTTATTTTTCCTCAATTTCCAAATCAATATTATTGCACTGTAACTATTTACTTGATTTTCAACCGAAAATTCTTTGGTTAATTCTATTGTTATGATGATAAGCATCTGTTTAATCAAATTGTTCAACTTCACACGTGTAAAGAATAAACATAAAGTAGATTTTTGTTTACAAGAATTTATTGTTTTGTTAGTTCTATAATGTTTCAGTTTAACATATTTTGGGTTTTTTTATTTTGGATATATCTTCATAAAATATTATGAAGAATAATGTAAAATTCAATAAGAATGGACCCTTGTTTCTTTAATTATTGTGTATCTCTGAATTTATCTTTCGTTTCTTGTTTGTTTAAGATTTCTTTTAGGTATGACTGACCAGCAATGGTAAGTGCAAGAAACGCGTAGCGCACGGGAGACAAGATATTGTCATTCATTCTTCTAGATGAAAATAGCATGCAAATGCTTTTCTATAAAATTACCATTAATGATAAATGTGCCTTTTTAATGGATAGTTTAATAGAATAGAATAGAATTATTATTATTATATATTGTATTTGAGTAGAGCACATATAAAAATGGCAATTAGGGAACGTAGAATAATGAAATATATATATTAATATAATATTGCAATTTATATTAATGTTGTGGCTACATTGGTTTTTTTGTGCCAAAACTGGAGTTTTTTTTTTTGTTGGCGCAATTTTATTTTTATGTTATTAACAGAAAGGCACATAAGAAAACACGAATAACTGTTATGTTATGTTTGTCTGTCTGCTGTTATGTTATGTTTGTTTCTTGGGGCATTTTGATATAAGTATTTCAAGTGGCAACCGTGATCACATGTACATATGTACATACATTATACAAAGTTATACATATTTTAATATTTTGTAAGAAAAATGTAATGGTATATTCAATTCATACATATGGTATACCATCCAACATGAAAATGTCGGAGATACAATTTTTTTAGAACCTCACGCTAAATGTTGTTTTCCACTCAAAACATTAAGGTTCCACTCAATTAAAAATCACAAACTTCCAACAACAATTTTGTTGGATTTTGTTCCACAAAAGAGAAAGAAATATAACGCAATGTTTTGTGAGCGAATTGTCCAGTAGTTAATGATCTTTGCGAACCCATCATGATCGACAAAACAACATAACATAACATAACATAATATAACATAAAATGTAAGAATGTTAACATAATTCATTTTCATTCCGTCCTCCAGTGTGATTGCTTCACTCTCTTTGGTATTGCATTCATTGAGTCTTTGGCGCTCTTTGCATTCATAGTCTTTGATCAGTGTTTTGATTTTACATTAAAATATCGAGTTTTTTGGTGAAAAAATAGTTAATAATATTAACAAAAAAGTGATTGTTTTAATATAAAATATCATATATGTAATATAATATAATAAAATCAGTGCGTCTGCGCAGTTAGTTTTGTTTGTTGCAGATGTGCAGCAGTAAAAGGAGTTACGCAAAACCAAAAAAGAAAAAAGCAATGAAGAATAAACAAGAAAATGGAATAGAACAAAATAACATAAAATTATGTAAGTATGTATTTTACATATTAATTTTTTAAAATTCATAACATATTTACATATGTATGTATGTATTACATACTGTATGCATACTATGCATGTAAGTTTATGGTAAGGTCACTTTGCCTTGTTTGCCGAACTAAATTGTCCGGCAATCTTGGTAAATTTCGTAATTTTTTTTTTTGTATGGAGGTGACGGTCACTTTGTTTGCCAGTTTGTCAATTTACAAGTTTACCAAGTTTGCCATGTTGCGTTAATGCCCCTATTATTTATTTTCTGCGGAGAAATTTCTAATTGTGTTATTTCTAGTGAATTTTTATCTTTCAGTTTACTTGATTTTTTAATCATTGATAAGTATGCTTTCAAGTACATAATACGACCGACCCCCAAAAATAATAGATAGATATTTTGCATTTTCTTAACTCTGTCCTGAGTACAGAAGAATCCTGTTTAGCGAAGTTTTACTGTACACAAATAATTTATTTTTTTCAACATTAATACTTACAAGAAAGTTTTTAAGAATTGTAAGAAAATGAAAAAGAAAATATTTACATAAATCACATGCATAATTTAATATAGAAGGATATTTAAAGAAATCATTCATTTTTATTAAATTAAATTCATTAAATAATATGTAAACACATTGATAAGTATACACATACATATAATACATAAGTAGTATGTATATGGTAGGCATATACTTTAAGTACCGTCGTTATCTGTAGTGTGTATAGTTTTTTTTTACTCCTTTTGACGCACATGAATCAAAAGCATTCATAATAGAGAAAGAAAGAGAGAGACAGAGAGCGTTAAAGCAATTCGGAGAGCATACACTAAAGAGTGTAAGTGTTATTCTGAGAGACAGAGAGAGAGCAAAAGCTTTTATTTGCCTACCACAACTGAAAAATGCAATGAAAATTATACTTTTGGACATGAGTTTGTGACTTGTGACAGAAAACAAACAAACGCAAAGTAGCAAGGAAATGTGCAACATCAACTTCGGTTAACGGTATGACGACGGCAGAATAGCAAACCAAAAAAAGAAAAAAAAAACAATAGTAAGGCAAAAAAAAAAGTGTCTATATACTTAACGTAAAACGGTTAAATGCTTAAAGGAAAAATAAAATAAAAAAGTAAATGATTTTTTGTTCAAAAATTCAAAGAGCAAATTAGCAAAGTGGCAAAATTAGATGACAAAAGGAATAAAGTATCATAGAAAAATCCATAAATTATATTAATTAAAAGTACTTAAAAACTAAATTATTAAAAGAAAGATATAGATAGTAGATAGGGAAGAAGAAAGATATTGAGAGTTGGACTGAGAGAGACTGCATTAAGTGTTTAAGTGTTTAAAGAAAATTACTTAAGTATACACACACACAGGCATCCATACACACAGTCACACATACATATGTATATACATGGTGATAAACAATCCACACACACACACACATAGACAATAGTACACAAATGCAAATAAAATTCCCCAAAAAATAATTTTAAAGTGAATTTCTTCTTAATTTTTTATTTTTATTTTTGTATACTATTCTCCAAACAATAATATAATAGTATTTGGTTCATTGAAATTTGTGTGTATCCTGGCAAAAATCAGAATAAAAGTTTAAATAACAAATATATGTTTTGTTTTTTTGATGAAAAGAAAATTACGAAATATTTTTATGTGTGTCAAGTAAAGTTAAAGTAATATTATTGCATAAAATGAAATAAAATTTAATTAAAAATTTTATAACAAAATAAATACAAATGAGTGTTAAAGAATTTATAATAATAAAAAAGCATCAATAAAATAGTACTTAGTTGCAACATCAAGAGCAGAACTTCGTCATGAAAATGAAAATATACATAAGTATACAAACTACTTGAATCAATTTGATTGATTCACTCAACAACGGTAAGTACTATGTACTTTTCTTTATACTACTTATTTTATATGCTACACTATACCTTACTTATTTATGTATATATTATGTATTTGTATTTGTAGTTGCTTTCTGTACTTTGACTACTACTACATATTTGGCATTTGCATTCGTCTAGTATTTCCGCCTTCAAGTGGAAAAATGTGCAAAGTGTAAAAGTTGAGAATTCTTTGAGGACCTTTTTATTTTTAATCAATTGGATTATGTAGTTTCTTTCCTTTATTCTGTTTATATTGTTCAATCATCAGATTGATAAGACTGCATTTGCATTTGGTCAAAAAGCAAATGTTGTACCAGAAAACTTTATATGAGAAATTGTCCTCCAAACTCAATACAACATATAGAATAGTGTTTCCTACCTTACATAATTGTTTTATTACATTAATATTTTCGACGAAGGATTACTATTGAAAAGGGGGTATGTTGCCTAAAAGCCTAACGTTCCATTGTGTTGTGTTGTCAAATTTGATTATCTCTTAGCTCAAGTGTTGGCCTTCGACCTTACCGGCTTGGGAGAATTACGGATAGACTGAATAGTCTTCCACGGACATCGCTGTCAGGGTCCTTACACCTACTGAGTTTTTGCCACTACAAGATAGGATATCTTGTAAGGTGTTGAAAGTACTTTTTGTGATCTAAAAAGTATGTACATGTACAAACGTGTTCGATAATATAAGTACAAACACGGCGAACGACTTAAAAGTGGTGTAAAAATTAAAGTATTATATTTTCTGAAATTTCTTTTTTGGTATTTTTAATACTTATATATTTTCAAATCAAAAGTGGATTGAACCTTCCAATTTCTTCGTCAGCTGTAAGGAAACGACTTATTAATGCTAACCTTAACGGAAGGAGACCAAAAACAGAGCAGCGGTCCACATCTCTGAAATATTTTTTAGTTTGGCGGTCCTTACACCATTCTTAACATCCTTCCAGAGATGCACAATATGATTAAGGTCAAGTGATTGTGCCGGCCATTCCAAAACACGGACGTTTTTGTCTTCGAACCACTTTTTTGGCTTTTTGGAAGTGTGTTTTGGGTCATTGGCTTGTTGGAAAACCCATCGTATTGGCAGTTCTTCTTTCGCATAAGGCAACAATACTTTTTGTAGGACTCTTGCAACATAATTGGCGTCCATTATACCAAGGATGTTAATTAAAGATGCCATGAAAAGCATCCCCACAACATTAGTTTCAAGCTTCCATGCTTGACGGATTTACATGTGTGTCTGCATTCAAATTGTTGATTAGGAGGATGTCTAACGTACTGCTTTTCATTGCCGAAATCAAATTGTACGATTTTTGTCTCATCCGTCCATAAAATATTGCTCCATACACTCACTCTCTGGCTTATTTATAATTTTTTTTTGGCAAAGTGAAGTCTTCTTTTTAAATGATTAGACGCTAATAAAGGCTCTGTTTTTGGTCTCCTTTCGTTACTTTTTACTAATGCGAAAAGTGTCGCACAGAATTTAGTGTTTTCCATGAGGTGTTAGTGATATTGAACAGAATTTAAAGTCTGAAAAACATAAAAAAACCAATCGTCCCGCCGCTTCAAGTTCTTCAATGTTAAAATTTTTGAAAAAAGTGGGCATTCCAACTTTAAATGATTTGGAGATCGCTGCGGCAGAAGGGCCTATCACGCGATACAAGAAAACCACTTTTATCGCTCCAATGATTGTGCATAGAAATTAATCCAATAATGTATGTCTTTACAATGTTAAAATTAAAAAGTTTAGATCTCCAACACCAGACAGGAAAATTGTAATCATTGTCAATTATTTAGTTCAAGTGTTATCAGATAATAGTTAATATTAATAGGTATTGGGCGCAGAGCCCATATAATTCACAAAGTAATAAAATTTGCTGCAGATGGCGACCTCGTAGATCGAACGCAGTATTGTAAAGATGTACCATTTTGAGTACAAAAAAAAATGGCAACGTTACATAGGTATAGTGTATAGTTAACTAGACCTTCTGTTTGGAAGGATGGATGTTTCAGATGGAGCCTTTTTAATCGAAAATTATCCTCATGATCCTTAAAAGTCAATATTCAAAAATTCTCACTAACAATAAATGATCATTTATGAATTATTAAAAATAATAACGAGGCAAAGAGATAAGTTTTGGAATAGTTCAAGTTTTATTAATTGTAGCAATTAAATAAACATCAATGGTGTTCAAACTCTTTGCATTCTAGCGGTAGTCCTAGGACGCCTCTTTTGTCTTCTAGTTGTCCTAGATGGCCTGACAGTTGGTCTTTTAGTTGACCCGCCAGCTTGTTTTTTAGTTGTCCTCTTCGATGGTCTTTTAGTTGACCCGCCAGCTTGTTTTTTAGTTGTCCTCTTCGATGGTCTTTTAGTTGACCCGCCAGCTGGTTTTCTAGTTGTCCTGCTAGATGGACGTCTAGTAGTTGCAGCAGCAGTTGTAGTAGTAGCAACAGTTGTAGTAGTAGCAACAGTTGTAGTAGCAGCCGTAGTTGGAGCAGTAGTCTGCGCCAAAGCTAAGGCGACAAAAGTTACCACTGCAAATGCGATTACCAAGAAATATTTCATTATGCCTCAGAAGTTTCGCGTAAAATACAATTTGATCTGAAAAAAGTTCTTCTATTTATACGAATTCAGACACTTTTTTTGGGTGATGTTATTGTTATGTATTGCATCTGTATAATCAAAACGATATATGTACATATTTCAGACGTATAAAAAAAAAAATAAACATAATGTTAACTTTATTCTTTAAAAAATTATTGTTATAGATAATACAATATTTCGACTTGCTTAGTGTTAGTGTTTTATTTATTTTGAACAAATATAATATTGTATAAACTGCAATTGAAGTCGACCTTGACATTGACATTGATAAGAACATATGATATAAATAAAAACAAAAGAAAACAAAAATATTTCATTTATTTATTATACAATACTAGCGAACCCGGTGCGCGTGTCTGATCCGGTCCAGCGGTTTCTAAGTCCCTAGTTAGATAGATATAATACTTTTACTTATTGCAATGCTTTGTGGTATACAACATTTTTTGTTTTTCCATCTTTTGCGTAAATGAATAATGCCGACGGTTTGCCTAATTAATGCAATTTTTAAAAATTTTGTTAGTCTATAATGTGGCGCAGACATCAACAATACGAAAGCAAAAATCATATCCAAAAGTAATAAAGCGGTTTGCGAGTCCAATGAAAACACACACACAGCATTTCATTTTTATATATGGGGTCATTAAATAAAACCAAAGAAAATGATTGGAAAACATTTTTTTTATAGGAAATTTCTTCTTTTTTTTTCAATATAAGCTCTTTTTACTTAGTTACATTTTAGTCCAGCATTTTTTCAATTGTTTTATCCGTTCCAAATAAAAGGTTTTGTCAAGATCTTCAAAATAGGCGCTTGTTTCAATGATCACCTCTTTATTCGAACGAAATCTCTTACCGCCGAGTCATTTCTTCAGGTTTAGAGACCGGAATTTGTCGCAGGGGTTAAATCTGGAGCATATGCTGGATGTGGAAGCGGTTCGTTGTCTTAATTATGGATTATTTTCTTTGCTTTAAATCAATGTCAACTCTGTTCAACAGCTCTGAATAATATTCCCCGGTGATCGTTTTACCCTTTTCGATATGAATGACACCGCTTGCACTAAAAAAAAAAGAAAAAATAACTGTCGCCATGACCTTATTGACCGACAGACCCACTTTGGCATTCTTTGGTGCACATTCACCCGAATAAGTCCACTGCTTTGATTGTTCCTGGTCTCCTTGGTCTGCGATGGATCCATGTATCGTCCACGGTGCAAAAACTCGTTCTACTGCCCCCTGATATTCAGCGTCCACAAATGGACGTTATCGCCCACTTTGGGAACCTATGATGTAACATGTCATAAACCCGCTGATTCGAGATGCCTACAGCTTCAGACACCTCACCCAATTCCATTCTCCGATCATCCAATACCATTCAATGGATTTTATCGACAATTTCTGGCGTGACGACCTCACACACACACAACGGAATTCAGTAAATTACTTCTTAACCATTCAAATTGATAGTGCAGAGTCCCCAAAGTATTTTTGAAACTTTTTCTTGGTTTAAGTGATGGTTTTTTACTTAAAATAAAAGTGTGATGTGCACACGAAATTCACCTTTTCATATGACTGAGACACTGTGCTATTTTTTGCACAGTACCGATTTATTTGTTTTTCAATCTAAAATTATTGTTATGTTGAAAAACATTTGTATAATCAAAACATTCAACTTCACACGTGTAATAAATACGCATTATGTTTAATTTTGTCTGCGATTATTTCTTGTGTTTGAATAGTTCTGTTGTTAAATAATAAGTTGTTTTAATCAAGGTTTTTGCATAAATGAATTGTAAATTGTGCGATGAGAATTGCCGGAATTGATAAAATATACGTACAATAGAATAATTCATTTAGTTTTAATTAATGGTTCAAAAGGAAAAGACGGTTTTTTCTTTGATTTGTTTTATGTAGAGTTTTTAATATACTTATGTAATAAACAATTATCAATAATGTATTGACCTTAGTTTGAGTCATCTCATGGAAAGCTTCATAATGTCGACTTCGTACCTTTCTTTTGAAACGGTTCTGCATGATAACGTTTTCAGAAGTAAATGTTTTACCATTCATAGAGTTTGCACAAGAAGTGAAATTAATGGGAATCTGCTGGTGCCAAAACTTAGCTATACAGTGAATATGGCAACACATCCTAATCAATTAAAAATATTTTTTGCCAATTAACGAAACTTACGAATGATCACCTTAGGATATTTTTGTGCAAGTGAATCATATAATTTATGTGGCTGTTTACAGTGGACATCGCTTTTTATTCTTTCGTTGAATTTTCGCCTTTACTTGCCTCTCCTATGGCTCATATCCATATAAGTCAGAGTGAAATCTCCCATTTGTCAATTTATATTTTTGAATTCATTGTATTGTTGATTGAAAATAAATTGCTAATAATAAAAAAATAAAATAAATAAACTTAACTATTTCTTATTTTGATTTTGGCTTTAAATAAAGGTTATGAATCATTGTTCTAAGCAATCCATTTTCCTTTGCCCGTGATTGCGCCTCAATAATGGTTTTTTTTTCTTCGCATTTTGTGGATTGACTTTATAGGCTTCCATGATCTTTAAAGTATGGCTTCGAACGGTTGAAAGCTTGTTTGCTTACAACAATACTTAATTTTATCATCGTTAATCTCGAAAATCCTACTGGAACGATGATCATTGCTTCAACTGAAAAAAACGCCATCGTCCAAACCAGTTTTGGTACTGAAAATTTTTAATGACATGCGTGCCTTAATTTTATTTAACTTTTCCCATATCTTAATTGTTTTGTTTTTCCCTTTTTTGTAGCAAATATAGGGCAAACAGCATCATCATTTTAAAAAAGCAACTCCACTTTGTTCCTAACCCAATATACATATTTATAAATCTTCTTTACTTGCAAAAGTAAGAAAGAAATGGGTTGAAAGAAATTTGAATAAGTTTGAATATGTTTATTACCTTCTCTCTCCCTTTAGTAATGATTTAAATTATTATAAGATATTTCTATTGATAATGAAACAATGAAATTACGATAAATATCAATAAAACTATAAATATTTAGCCACTGTTGTTGCACCAGTCATTTCCACTCCAGCAAAGCCTTTGCCTTCTAGTGCTAGACCTACGACGGTTGCACCAATTGTTACCAGACCAACATAGCTTTTGCCTTCTTGTGGTAGTGGTACGGCGTCTTGGTTTTCTAGTTGTCCTTCTAGATGGTTTTCTAGTTGTCCTTCTAGATGGTCTTCTAGTTGTCCTCGTAGCTGGTCTTCTAGTAGATGTTGTTGTTGAACCGGCAGAGCTTGTAGTTGTAGTTGTGTCTCCTGAAGCAACTGTGGTAGTAGTAGTAGCAGCAGTTGTGCTATCACCACTGGTTGTATCAGCAGAAGTGGTAGCAGCAGTAGTTGGAGCATCAGTCTGAGCTGAAGCTAAGGCAGTAAAAGTTACCGCAACAACGGCAAATACTACGAAGAATTTCATTTTGTTTTATAAGTTTTAGTCAATTAGAAATTGTGATTTGATTTGAAAGTTGGTTCCCTATTTATATGAATTCCCATATTGCTTTACCCTTGCAAAAATTCTTTGCATTAGCCGATTTACTATTTGCTTTCCAGTCAAAACACTATTTGGTTAATGCTATATGTTAATAAATTGAACAATGCATTCTACGCGTATAAAAAGTAACATAATGTTACCACTTCACATCAGTGTAATATCAAGTAAAAAGCATAGATGACATAAACGTATATCGCAAATTGCTAGGTATCAATGTTATCTACAAAACCCTTATAGTTTTATTAATACTATCGACTTGATCTGTTTCATGGATTTACGTTTTATTCTGAAATTGTCATAGATATAATATATGTATTACATATACTTTTTCTTGACAATTTCCATAATACTACTTATATCCAAAAAATAGATCAATTGGGCCAATACTCTTAATATAACTACAAGGGTTTTGACTTTTCAGACTAAATTGTTTTCTAATAAATTTGGGATATCAAAAGTTTTTGTCTTCTTTTGTTTTTATTGATATTACACTAATGTAAATGTTAACATTATGTTTACTTTTTATACGCGTGGAGTTAACATTACAGTTGTTATTAATTATACATCACCAAATATGTTTTGATTGAAAAACAAATACATATGTAAATCGGCATAATGCAAATAATATCGTTAACTAGCGTAAAGCATAATATGCCAAATTCGTATAAATAGGGAACCAACTTTCAAATCAAATCATAATTTCTAATTAACTAAAACTTATAAAACAAAATGAAGTTCTTCGTAGTATTTGTCCTTGTTGCGGTAACTTTTACTGCCTTAGCTTCAGCTCAGACTGATGCTCCAACTACTGCTGCTACCACTTCTGCTGATACAACCAGTGGTGATAGCACTACTGCTGCTACTACTACTACCACAGTTGCTTCAGGAGACACATCTACAACTACAAGCTCTGCCGGTTCAACAACAACATCTACTAGAAGACCAGCTACCAGGACAACTAGAAAACCATCTAGAAGGACAACTAGAAAACCAAGACGCCGTACTACTACCACAAGAAGGCAAAAGCTATGCTGGTCTGGTAACAATTGGTGCAACCGTCGTAGGTCTAGCACAACTCGTATTCGTAATATTGTATAAACAAAAAGAAATATATTGAACAGTTCTTGTTACTACAATAGATACTTCTATACGAGGGTCCAACAAGAACGCGGTTAGGTTGGGTTAGTTTTAGAATCATGCAGGCCGCCCGCGATTATTCGTTATTTCACCCAGAAGCCCTAAGACCCACTGTGATGTCTGATAAAACGTGAAAGGGTAGGGGGATGTAAAGGGTGAATGGTAATCCACTAATGTCCAAGGTTGGTCCCAGAGATTACCCTCTTGCTCTAAAACCAATCTGAGGAGTCCACGAACATAGTCCCCTAAAGGACACTTTGCCAAAGGAGGTGTAGGATGCTCTATCGGTATCTCCTCATCTTCATAGCTACGACAGAAGTCATAATGTGGAACTGGCATACTTTGAGCCATCAGGCCGATGGTGCAGTGCCCCGTCATAATGTCCGTCACCGTCCGAATGCTTTTCCTGTTGAAGTGTCAGAAGCTCGGAGGTTCACTTTGGTTGATAGCAAGGTCAGAGTGTCCTAGCGACACTGATTTTCGATTAAAGGCATGAGAGGATATCCTGTAATGGTCGGCAACTGCTTGAGACATTGGCAATGCGGAGCCTTCCCAGGCACACTCGTCCACCATCTCATTACCTTGGATACCCGGCACCCAGATAAGCGTGATAGAGTGTTGCCGAGCTTGAAGAACCCGTATTAATAATGAAGATATGTACAAGTTTTTCGACATAATGGGCGCTTTGGTCATTTAGGCGAAGGTTTCCCAAATTGGCCTTAGTACCCTCTACCCTCTAATAATATTCTTCCCTTCTTAGTTAGTTAGTTTAGTAAGGCTTTATTTTTTTCATTTGATTAAGAATTAAAATATAATGACAACAAATACTCGTAAAGTTCAATAATTTGATTGTACAGATGCTCTTCAAGTTCTATTTGAACAATTCCATATACATGATTTTGATTGAAGGGTAAATACCTCGTGTTCCTCTTTTGATTCTTGTGTGAATATACAAGATATGTATTACAATATTTACTTATGTATTTATTGATGTTCAATATTCAATAAACATTTGAAAGAAAATGGGAATGATTCATTCTAAGATTGTTATTATTGACTATACATATTTATTGATTCAGTTATCCAAGTATTGATTTGGCATTAAATCGATTTTATAAATCCACAAATAAATTACACATTTATTATTTATATAGTACATTTGTAGAAACTTTAGTAGTCCTTTTGCTCTGTGTGGATGGTGTTCATGTCCCAAGTTTAACTAATGAAAAAAAGAGTTTTGTTTTTCCTTTTGTATTAGTACCAATTCCGGATAACTACTAACTATAGCTACCCAGACCACACTTTGCCCTGGAAGTGTTTCAGTATGTCCTGGTTTAAGTGGCAATTCCGTTGGCATAACTTCTCATTGAGGTTCTAAATGTGGTTCAGGTATTACGTGTATATATTTTTGTCTGAAATAAAAGGAATATTGTTATTTGCTAAATAGAATTTATGGGAAAATTCTCATACAGTAACACCAAAAATAAATTTAATTAAATTTGGAACAAATGCTTGAACATCATACCATTAATATTAATTGGTCGTTTTTACGTTTTTTTTCTTTTCATTTTTTTGTTGTTGTTTCTTGACCACGTTAATGTCCATGTGCTAATCTATACATACACATATGTATGTATGTCTGTATTCCTATCTATTATCACATTTTGCTTTTGTTGTCTCTGATGTACAATAGTTTGTGTTTGTCTGTTTGTAGGCATAACCCACATTTTAAGCACAAGTTAATAACGAATGAAAATCTGACGGCCAACGAAGTACTATTGTAGAAGAAAGAAAAAAAATAGCCGAAGGAAGTCGCAAAAACGAAGTTAAATACACACCTACACATGAACTACTTATGTATGAGGCACTTATGTATATATGAGTGTAGCATGCATATAGGTAAAGTCTGTTTATCAATGCTTATTAGTCCAGAGCAGACATACGTGTATATGTATCTCGTTACCTACACATATACAGTACATACATACATACATAAGTATATGTATAAAGTAGGTGTTCTTAAACTTTGGTCTTGTACCGGTGTTCTGGGAAACCTTTTTTCCAATAAATTTACGAGGTATATAAAAAGAAGATATTTTTTAATCGCCATTTGAAGAGAAGTTATCCAACCACCCTACTAATACATCAGTTTCTTAAAAGATTCATTGCAAACAAGAAATCCTAAACAATCGAACTACTACTTATTTTTATTGAGAAAATGGACTGCGTACATAATTATTGGTCGGGATATTGGTTGAAGACGGTAAAGAGAATTTACTCTAATGCACTGCAAGCATCAACCAACAATAAAAACACTTTTGGTTTCGTTTAATGAGTTTTAGTTAACACGATAAAGAGATACCTATCTGTTTTTTATTCAGTTATGATTCTTACTGTATACTGAGATTTTGTTATTTTTTTTAATTATGGCTTGGTGTGTCAGATAGTTGGATGGGGATCCGGTCATTCTGCTGGCGAATATCATGACGCTTCCTGGGTTTTTTTTAGACGATGATTGCGGACAACAAATTCCGCCTTAGTGAGAGAAAAAGGAGACCTATCGAACAGTTTTTCTTTGTTCTGAAAGTCTGTATTTTTATTTTCAGTGGTAGACGTCTTTATGCTCTTTTTGAAGCCCTGACACCAGCGCCATCGTGGCAGCAAACTTGTTCATTCCTGAACAAGGGAGTCCGCATACTTCATTAGCTTAAGAACTGCTGCAAGCTTAACAAAATTCTACTATTGTTAATATGAAGAAGACGAAATAGCAGAAGAAGAATTTTGTAGTAAACATTTTTGACAATCAAAACCGTGGCTGCTCCCTACGCGATACCATACCATATCTTACCCTACCCCAAACACAAACCCAATAGAACGAAAGCTTTCAATAAGATTTTACGCTCTTTTTTTAAAGTAATTTGGCACTCGCGAGCTTACCATACTCAGAGATATTCGCTCTCTGGTTCTGTAGTTTAAGTTCACCACCATTCTCATTCTTTCTCTCTCATATTTAAAAAGACATTTTGTTGTTGTTACTGTGTTTTCTTTATACAGTTGAAACTCAATTATATGGACAAAAGAAATACAAACGAAAGATTCACGATGCCCCAAGCATTAATAATCTTCTGTTAGGGTTCTTAAAAAACTACAAATTTCCAGATATTTTAGGCATAGACAAGTTTACTAGATCAAATTCCAAAAAATCAGGCAAAAGAAAGGCGAACATGAGACCCATTTCTATTTAAGCTACAATCATTCTGTAAGAATTCTTAGAAAACCTCAAATTTCCAGGTATTCTTAATTTTTTAATCAAAGAACAATCACAATACATAGTTAATAAGAATACACACATCTTATAATCAGAATTTCCGAATTTCCTTAATGGCCTCCTGGTTCCGAGTAAATATAAATAATTGAGGTTCAACTGTATTTTCTTTATGTCGCCAAAAATTCTGTTGTTATTGTTGCTTTATTGGGTCGCATCTAGTGCCTACTTTTTCGTGGTTGCCTTCTCTGAAACCCTCAGTTGTCGATGTTGTTATTTTTGTTTTTTTTTTTTTCGTACGGGTCTTTCAGTTTATTTTGTTATTTCCTATTTACTTGTTTCTGCACTTTTGCTGCGATTGCGATTTGTGCACCCACACATACACACACACACAAACTCATAAACGATTACAATTGTATACATATACACAAATGCATGTATTGGTTAACCAAGCTACCTCACGATAAGTTCTTAAGTTTATTTGTGTGTCTTACATAAATACACTACGTACATGTTCCTCTTCTCTTTTTCTTACTCAATATTCTGAAATCATGTTCCCTTTTTTCACGGTTTTCGTCCTGAACCATGAGTTTGAGCAAGCCGCCTCTTTTTCCCATTTGTTGTTAGTCTTGCTTTTGCATTTCCTTTATGGGATTTGTTTTTTCTTTTCCGTTCTGTTTTGTTTTGTTTTGTTTTGTTGAATGCAAAATTTATGCAAGGGTAAAAATTGTATTATGCATTTTTTCATTATATTTTTTGCTAAATGGTTCGTTAACACAAGAGAGCACAAACAAACAATGAACAAACATAAATTTTCATTCGAGTACATTTAATGTATCCGTTGCTATATTCTTTCATGTCTTTGTCATTATAGAAAAAAAATTGTATGGTTTTAAATTTAAACACTTTTATTTAATTTTTTTCTTGTGGCATCATTTGCCTTTATTTAAATCTCATGTAAATTATATAAAATTAATTAATTGTTTGTGTCACGCATTCAATGTAATAACTGATATAAAAAAAAATAAAAAAAAAAGAAAACTGGTTGCTCTTTTATGCATAATTATTATAATTTATTTAATTGCAATCGAATCGGTTGCTGTGGTTTCCGTTTAATTCACATATGTACTAGGTACATAATTGCATGAATGATATCAATGCGTATACGCAACGTATTCTGTGAATACATACATACATATATGTATCATAAGCTTTGTGGCTTCCGCTTTGCAAACTATGTAATGATGTACCTTGAAATTTGTGCAGCACAAATACAAAACGGAATTAATTAATTTTCCCCGTATTAACCTAACCACAAAGTCAATGTCGTCGTCGTCATTCATTCATTCATTCTTCATCTTTGTCATCCTTTGTTCGTTCATTTACGTTTACTAATTAACTGATGAGTCTATTGATTGTGGATTAGGTAAACATTTTTATGATTTCATACTAACGTAGATTCTATATGGCATGCATATAGTGGTAGTGTGCAGCAGTAGCTAAGCTAAGAGATTTTGAAAACTCTAATATAATAAATTAATTAATTAATTAAGTATAGTTTTTTGAGAGCAATGTAAATACTTTATAATAAAAAAGTACAAATATAAGTGTATATGTAATATTAAATTTTAAAATTAAGCAATGAATAGGTCGGTAAAATGTTTACTGTATTCTGCTCTACTGTACTGTAGTATACTAGTATTTTTAACATTGCTTTATCTTAGCTTATATTTACATATATACGATACATGCTTCTGGGCTCATCACTTGAGTACGGCTAAACTGATTTTGATGAAATTTTCTGGGAAACTCTAGCATAGTGTGGAGAGTGTTCCTGTGAAGTTTGGTGTGTATCAGATCAGCCTTTGTCGAGAAATTGGTTGATAAAATTTTGCATATACTTAGAGACATATTTTAAAATTCATAAAATCGCCTTTGTCAAATATATCAGATAACTTTATCAATATTAATGATTGATTTAATTGCTGCGCAATGTACTACAATTAAAAAGAAGACAGCATCACGCACTAACATCACGTTGGGAGCGTAGCAAAGCACGCCGGGTACGCTAGTTTTGGATAATTTATTTGAAATTGTTTCAACTTTAATTTAGTGCGCTTAGAAGAGAAACACCTTGTAAAAACTGCTAGACAGTTTTACTTCGTCCTATATACTATAATACCATTAAGTTGCTTCCTTATGACAATTTGTTGATACTCCCTCTTAAATCAAAAAAATTAAAGGTCTAATGTTATTCGATCACTTCTGATTACTGCAAACTTTGGTCTTAACCAACGTCAATAAACTTGTTCATATACAATTTTTTTTTTATCGATATAAAGACTGGCTGCTCACCATAGGGTGAGTTCATCCAGGAGTCATGCGAATCATTATTTTCAACAGTCATAGAGTAACCGAGTATTCATGTACATATAAGCAAATCTTGTACTAATGGGTAACATCCATCCATCATTTCTAGAACAAATTTTAACAGTATTGAACTTATATCTATATACAGGATTTAGTGTCACGGGTACTATAAGTTTCTGGTCCATATCCATCAACCATGTAAATTTCATGATCCTAGGGTTACCAAGAGGGATACCTTTCATACAAACCCAAATTAAATGACAAACTTATAAAGAATAAAAGTACTATAAAAGTGACACTCAAACTGTGTTCTTTGTTGATAATGAAATTGTAACAGAGAGAATATAGTGATGCTAAGAAAGGAAGGTTGGATGCAACTCGGAGGAGCGTGAAGATGCCATAGCCAATGATAGCCACCTTTCTGGTTTTTTTAAGTGTTTTTCTAAGTGAACCGTTTTGATAATTCTTTTTTTATTTGAAAACTGATGCTTGTCACGTGGTCCACATATATCAAGATCTGACCAGAGTTATCCATTTGCAATACTTAAAGTCGGTTTTCTATTTTGTTAAAATTTTGTTTTTATTTTTCCATTATTATTAATTCATAATTAATTCACGTAGCATACTTTTAAGTGTTAATATGATAGAGGAAAAAGTAAAATTTTGTATTTATACAGTTGCTTGCTTTGACATAAGATAATTATACTAATCGGGTATTTTGTTTAGAGATTTATGATTTCGTTGGTATTGTAAATATTTTTACATTAAATTACATAGATGTTTTTTACCATGTAGAATCATATATACAATATTACCTTTCGCAAAATGCAAGTGCATAGAAAAATATAAATTTATGATAATACTTAGTATAAAAAACAGTACAAAGTATATATTGCATGCCAAAAACTAATGGAGCAATAAAATTATATTCAGAAATAAATAAATTAACAATGCAGACAACCATTGGGTTCTGCTTCGGCCATTGTCAAACGTATGATTGATGCAAATATACTTCTCCATTAACGGTAACATATAATTTTTTAAAAATTACGCTTTGTTTGTATAGTTGTCATTTGTGAAGCTATCAAATTAACATAAATAATGAGAGTTTGCTGAATTGGGATCATAGTTTTTCAGTTACTCAAGATTGAATAAACAAAATAAAGTTCTTCTTAGTATTCTGTATTGTTATGGTTTTTTTTTTTGCGGGCTTAGCTCCGGCTTAGGATCCTCCTCAAGCTGAACCCACTACACCAGCCCCTACTACTACAACCCCACCTTGTTGTGGACGGTTGTGGCATTATATTTTTATATAGAATCTTTAAAATTGATATTGATACAAACCTTGTTTAATTAAAAATATAAATACAAAGTCCTTCTGACAAAACTGATGTCCATATTCTCAGAGAATTAATTTAATTGTTAAGGACAAAAGAATCCTCAGCGATAATTTGATTTCGATTTGAAATGAAAGCTTTTATTGGATGTGCAAGAACTATTTTAATACCTGTTTTACATTTTCAAACAGTTCACTTATGAAAGGCATAGCAAGATATGTAAATTTTTTGTATTGTATATATCAATAGAATATTTATTGATATAAAATATTTTCCAATAAAAAAAAAAGAATAGTTTGAAATATATTATCATTTAGTTGCTCAACGAACTGGTGAATTCTTTCCATATTCATATTTTATTTTATGAAAGGAGAAGGAGGTTGGGCACACCCACTCAAATAGTAAAATGACGCCATCCAGTTTTTCAATATTATTGTATATTGTGGCTTTTGAAAAGAGAAAAATTATTGTAAAGTTGCCAAAATTACAATGTTTTTAAAGTTTTTATACAATATCATTTAACTAAAAATAGTGAGTGACCTGACCATAACATCATGGCTGCATGCATTTATATAACATACAGATTTTCCCTTCCCCTTTAAAATAAGCAAAAGTCTATTGAAATTCAAATGGGTGGGTATACGTAAGTAGTTGAGTAGTTAATCGATATATTACGTGATATAGTAATAGTAAATATTTCATTGCCGTTATACTACTAGTATGTTTTTGTGGTTGGCAATATCGCATTGCAACCACCTATGAAATTTTTGATCAAAGTAATTGCAATTTTATAGTATTGTAGAAAAGAAAACAGTCGATATCTGATGATAAAATCATAGATTAGAATTTGTTATGAAAATTTTAGTTAAAGAGGCCCTTTCCTTTAACAGTAAAATAGACTCAATAAGTTTTAATTACCTTCTCATTTCTATTTTCTACAATATTTTATTGGTTATTCTACTTGTCTTTAAATTCTTAAAGAGATTCAAGTACAGAATATGAATGCCATTCATTGAATAGACTCAACGTATGTTTATTTTAGAAATAATACACTCAACGTATGTATATTTTAGCAAGCTTTCACCTAATTCATTTATAATGAAGCGTGGGAAAAAATGACAAGTTCTACAAGTACATAAAAATACACATGAAAATAAAAATTAAGTAGTGAGCGTCTGTGTATTGAAAATATGTTAGTGCACTCTTTCTTGATGTACAATAGAAAAAACTATCAATAGAATTTAGTTGAAGTATTCATTTTTTCTTTACTTATTTTTTTCCTTTAATGCATTGTAAACATCAATAAACATCAATCATTTTGAGTACTAAGTTATTGTTATATAAAGAATTATTTGATATTTTTCGTTGCTTCACAAATTTATTGTTATATCAGCTAACTACTTACTTACTTACATGGCACACCATGTTGGTAATCGATCTTAGTACGCTTATTTACTTCCATTTGTGACAATAATATTTCTTCACCCTTAGAAAACTTTAAATGTAATTTTGCCACACGGTATTCTTTTGGTTTCATTCTGTTTAGACAAATGCAATCAATTAGTGTATCTTAAATTTTTCCTCGTGGGTTTCCCTGTTAGTATATCTGATTTTTGTAAATAGATTTACTTATGTGACCATAACGTAGTGATTCGAAAATTTAAATAATATTTCGATGATTTTTAAGTCGAGAAGTTTTATGCATCAAATTGAATTTTGTACCGCTTGAAAACATATTAATATGACTTTTCAATGAAGATCCAATATATTGTTACAAGATCAGGATGATGCTATTGATTATTTTTTCATAACTCTTATTATTGATCCGATAGATTTAACATTTTGTATACATACATAGCTGCCATATAAGCATTTCAGTATTTATTATTTTTCAACTTCAAAAATCATTTGCTTCATTCCTTCATCAATCAAACATTATTGATAGATCATTTGCATAATGACAACCAAGTCACTATATACCATGTTCTTTATTTTTCCAGCTTTCTAATCACTTTATATAGTACATTCAATAGACATTGCTGTAATAGCAGACCAAGCGGTTCTATTGCGGTTATACCCGAAGTATTTACTCTGTAAGCATTTGGCTGATATTAATCATATTAAATCCACCTTAAAACAGTATCATTTTTTCTGAGATATTATTATTGCTATATATTGTTGTGAAGAAGGTTCTTGGAATATCAAAAGCACACGTTTTTAAATATTTGTATACTGATTGATTAAAAAATGTTAATACGAGTACTCACACTTTTGTTTATGCTAACTGAACATAACTACAAAGAAATAATGCAAACAAGTTTTGTTTTTCTATTATTTTATTTACATTTTAAACAGATACTTTAAGAACTATAAATGTTTGTCGATAATTAAGAGCAACATATTATATTGTATAATAGACCCCATGAGAAATTGATAAAAATGTAATGTATAATACATTAACGACATAATGATACATAGAACTAATCATTATTATTATTAATGAGCATGATTGCTCGGCGACTTGCAGAGGTCTATTGAACTTGATCATATTTACCTTAGAGATTTAAGCTTTTAATAAATCTAAGAAATTTTTTATGGCAGTAGAATGTGAATCGGGTGTTTCAAACATTCAGTTCACAAAATCGGTAGTACTATGTGTCTGAGAGGCCAATTTTTATAACTGATAACAGGGGGAGAATTAGGAATTTAAAAAAGTCATAAATATTTAAATAACATTTTTAATGTAAAAAAAAAGTAAAGACAATTAGGAATAATACAAATATTCTAAACTAAAACATTACAGCGCCTAAAAATATGTTCTCTATATTATTATTTTTTTTATTACACCTTTCAATCGAGTGTGAACAGACAGGTATTGCTATCAAACAATTTGGTATAGACACGTTTGATTGGCACCATTACTAATACCCAATAGATTATACGAAAATAATTGTGTGAAAGGTATACCATATAAGTACGCTTCGAGAGCCGAAGTTAATGTCTGTTGTATTGTATTATTTGTTTAGCTACATCTGAGAAAGAATGGGATGATACTTAGAGTCCATTTACACGATAGGCTCTACGACCGCGAAAACTTTATTTGTTGGTAAGGGAAGCGAGGCAGTGGGGGAGGCTGTGACGTTCTGAAAACGCAATCGTAAAAGTCTTTGTCGTTCAGCTGGCATTTTTCTTTGTCTTCTTTCTCCTCTTTCGTGTTTGTTCATAATTTTTTGGCTTGCGTAGAGTGAGAATGCATGCGACATGCAGAATATAGTAGCCAATAGGAGCAGAAGGTTAAGAAATTTGCTCTGCGACGAACGCACAGCTGTATAAAGAAACATAAATAAAAAGGTATTAGCAAAAATATGATTTTTACGCGTGCCGTTCGTGTGAACACAATCAAAAATCACCAAAGAAGAAACGACGATTCAATGATGTACGTGTAAATGCCGTCTTAGACATTGTTAAATTAAGACAATAATTGGGTTTTTTGTACAACGATTACGTTACGAGATGAAATCCATGTACAGTAAAATCTCTCTCGTGGGCGGAAACCTATGGTTCTAATGACCTTGTCCGGCTACGAGATATGTCCATCTTGGGGAAATGTCCGCAACTAGAGAATGTACTGTATACACATATGTAGTATGTGTTAAATCGGATGCTGTTTTGACTTTTGCATGAAGGCTACTTCTTCTAGTAAACACATTTTAACAAATCATCTGAAGAAGACAACCAGATTCTATTCCAAATATCAGTTGAAATGGAAGTGCGTAGAAATTGAAATCTCCTCAATATTGAAACGTCGGCGTTTTCTATCACATACCTGATAGAGTCTTTTGTTTATACAAAAGAATAGCTCAATAATTTCTTTGTTTTGTTTTCGTTTAAACAAATGAATGATCAAGTCCTTACCAATACGCAATTTATAATAATTTTTATTGGTCCCATTATAAGTTGTCTTTAGTTTCAGCTGAAACTTCTTCTCAATCAAGTGCATCTGTTAACGTAGTGAATGTTAAAGCAACAAATGCGAATAAGAAGAAGAATTCATTTTTTGAATAAGATTTTGTTTCAAATTAACTAGAACTGTGATTTCAAATGAGTTGAACTAGTTTGATATATGTATGTAAAAATTGACAAAATGTTTCTGAACTTTATGCGGAAGAAATACAATCATTTGTTCAGGAAACAACTGATTTTTTTTTAATCTGAAACAATTGATAAAATAATTTGTTTTGTATCAATTCAAATGTACTATAAAATTGAATTATGAAGGGCATTTGTTGTATGACCTTCACTATTCTATATGTAAATTGAATTTTTAATTCAATTAACCACTGCTTATATTATGTAACTGTTAAAAGGAATGATTTCCTGATAGTTATTAGTTATGTCCACAAAACAACAGTATTAAATCAATTGTTTAATCAAAACTCTTTGATTTGAAATAATCTGCATAATAAATACATCTTTTTTACGAAGATGATAAAGAATAAGAAACTTACTAAATGTTGAAACCGATACGATTTTTAAATTCTTATATTAGACCAAGATCCCAATCCGCCAGACATCACTTATTTTCGCAAAATATGAGAAATTGATTAGTGTTAGTATGTACTATCATAGTATGCCTATCTGTTAACTTGACCAGACGGCCATTTTACAGGTATCAAGTCATCAAAGTACATAAAAAAATTATTAATCTCACTTATTTTCTCATGGCTGATTTTCACATATATGTTAGATAATATAGTCAAGAATCAGTAATCAATACTGCCAGACATGTCCTGTCGGCCGTTTCCGCTACCAGACGCTTTAAAGTTGTCAAAAAGAATTATTAATATCTCTTATTTTCTGGGATCTTCGTCTATATGAAGGTATGTTCTTTTTACGAAAACTATTTTAATGATATAGAAATTTGCATAGCATACTTTTAGGTTGATTACGTATGATCATAAGAAGTGGAAGTAATTTATATTGTTTGCATAGCTGTTTCAAAAAGAAACTAACCTGATTATTTACCTATTAGGCTTATTACAAATATGTTATTGTGATGTGAAAAATAATATATTTTCGGTATTTCCGAATCAAACAACGAAACAGATGATGATGGTGAAAACATTAAATATATACATTCAAGAAAAAGTAATTTAATTTACACATTGGTTGACTCTGAGACCTGTTTTGATCTCTATTATTATTAGGGACATATTCATAATTTAAACAAATTATAAACGGATTTCTAATGCACTCTGTTTCGCGCCATTGCTCGTAACTCAATGATAGATTTCCCGGTCTCCCGGTTAAGCGTCCTGCGTTGAAGAATTGTTACCCGAGGCTAATCTTCTTGCGAATACACGAATCAATAAAATTCGGACGCAGTTGTTTGATTGGACCAAGGCGCCCTAGTCTGGCGGCAGGTGTGCTACCTTCATAGCCGTGTTTACTACGATTTGGCTTCCAGACTTGCCTAAACCGTGAGGCGAGCATCTAGGATTTCCCCTAGAATGCTGATGTTATGCAGTTATCCCGCTGTGTGCTCGGTCGCCATTTCCTCATTAGTGAAAAACAGAGGGCACCACGAGAAGGTTGAGGATGATATTTGTTTAGAGACGCATCATGCACCTTACCCTCCTTTGATCTATATTAAATGCATAAAAAAAAAATCTTATAAGGAAGGCAATGTTTTCACTATTCTCTTCATTGTTGAAGTCAAAAATTCCAAATTACCTAGTACAAATGGTGACAGTTAATTAAATTTAAATATATTTTTTCAGTTAGGTGAATATGGAAAGCGCTGTTTTTCGTTTTTGTTGTGGTAAATTTTTTTGCCTTAACAAAAACAACTGCGGTCTCCGATGACAATACTGTAAGCTGGTGGTAATTCTATTGATGTTTCAGGTGAAATCACAATTGTTTCAGTTGTTACAACATTTACAATGAAAACGGAATAGACAAAATAACAATTGTAATTTTTTCCTATCGTGGATAAAATAGAAATTCAGGTTCTTAAAATATAAATAAATACATATAATAAAATATTTGCAGTGTTTAGAAAAAATGTGTTATGTTTTTAGACATTTTTATCAAATGATGAGATCATCATTATTGGAATATCCTTTACAAATGTTGTTAAAGAAGTCAACTACATAATGAAAGAATCATACAAAGTATCCATTTTCATGATGTTGTAAAAACGACACTGGCCGACAGCATTTTTGGTGCTTGAAATATTGTGGTTTTTTTGCTTTTTCAAGTCTTCCTTTACTTTTATCATCTCCTTCTCTTTTGATCTTCAAAGTACCGTTCATTAAGCTAATTTTAGAGAAAAAAGTAAGGCAAAACCGATTACCGTTATATTTTATTTTCAATATCTCATCAACTTCCATGAAATAGGTGATTTTTTGTTTTTAAACTAAAATATTATGAGTATTAAACTCTTTTTGATTATTTAACTAAATTATTATGAATTTGTTGATATTTCTTTATATGAATTTAATGTTTCAGATGTTCAATAACACAAACAACATTAGTAGTAGTGTAATTATGTATACAAACTCTATGTAAATGTAAAAAATAAAAAATTAGATATATCTCAAAAACTAGAGGAAATAGAAATCAGAAAGAATGCTATCATTGGCTATGCCAAAGATGTAATACTCTTCACGCTCCTCCGGGTTGCATCCAACCTTCCTTTCTTAGCATCACTAAATTCTCTCTGTTTCAGTTTGAGTATCAATAAAGAACACAGTTTGAGTATCAAATATGAGCACAGTGTGAGTGGCACTTTATTGTACAATTTTACTCTTTATAAGTTTGTGGGAGGTACCCTAGTGGTCCGATTCGGCTGATTCCGACAAATGAACAGCGTATAGTAAAAAGAAACCTATGTGCAAAATTTTAGCTCTCTAGCTAAAAAACTGAGGGACTAGACGGACGGACGGACAGACGGACATACCTAAATCAACTCGTCTCATCGAGCTGATCACAAATATATATACTTTATGTGGTCTGCGATGTCTCCTTCTGTGTGTTGCAAACTTCAAGACAAACTTATAACACTATTCACTCCCGTGAAGAGTAGAAAAATCTAAGGACAGATTAGAAATCAGCGACCTGGGATTAGTAACAAGCCACTACAAAATTTCAAGCACCAAAAAAAAGTTCGATTTTGTCGACCAGTGTTATTAATTACAAGCAATTATGTATTTTCTATTTAGATTTTATTTCCCATGTTCCCATATTTACTTCTAAGAATTTTTTATGTCCATAAGCCATTGATGCCAGTACTCCATATCTTGTAATTTGAGATTATAAGTCAACAAGAAATAAATAAATAAATAAATAATTTTTGATTATTTGAGAGGGTCATTTTATTAGTTTTTATTGAGTCCATTTACTATAAATTAGTTAATCATCAGCTTCAGTTTTTTCATCTTCATCGGCTCCAGTTGAATCTTCAACATCTTCAATAGGATTATCTTCAACTTCACCATCAGTTGAATCTTCTACACCATCAGTGGTACCTTCGTCATCATCAATTGATTCTTCATCACCTGCACTGGTATCTTCTTCTTCTGCTGCATTTGGTTCATCTGCAACAGCAGTATCTTCTGACTCCTGTGCCGCCGCCAAGGTAGCGAATGCTAAGGCAACAAATGCGAATACAACGAAGAATTTCATTATGGTTTTTTTTTTGTTTTTTTGTTTTTTGTTTCAAGTATATGAGAACTATGATTTCAAATGAGTGGAACGTTCCTATTTATACTAATTTCATTTTGTAAAATAACAAAATATTTATGCGGAAGAATTGACTTGATAAAAAACAAATTAAAATATCAATAAAGATTGTTAAACAATTGAAAAAATTGTTTGTTTGTTTATTTACGAGTATTTGATTTTTACACCTGTTCACATGTGATACAAAGTTCAAATTTTGATTTAAAATTATAGCAATTTAGTCAGATATCCTTCACTTTTGCTTTAATTAGTTGCAGAAATATAACAATTTTATGGCAATAAAAGCTTTAATCAGGGATGGAAAATACTTGGTATGGGGTCGATTTTTAACTAATAAAATTATTATGTTGAAATCGTCGTACATATCTAAGAGTTATGTCAAAATATAAGGTTTTTAAATGGGCTATCCAAATATCGCATAAATTTATATTTTCAATTTCAACTAATCTTGGTGTTTTTACACAATTAACCGATGGTCCAAACTTCAGATTCCATATAAAGAAAATCGTATAAATATTTGTTATTTAGATTGATAGTTTTGGAATAGTAAAATTGTCTTGTTTTATAAGAGGACAATGTTTTTTTTTTGGTATTGATTTCATTGTATTTAAACAAAACAACTTATATTAGCAAGTGGGAAGGAACAGTACATTTAATATGATCTGGTAGGGAGGTCGACAGGATGCGATCTTTTCAGCCGCATCGCCACTCTGACCCCTCGCTTTCTGTGTCTCTTTAAAAGACGCCTGGCTACTTCGTTTGGATGATTTACCAACCGATCAATGTAGTCCTTGGCCTGACGATTAATCACATCGCCGATTTTTGGTAATTTCAAATCGTTCTCGAGGTCCGCTGTGCGCATGTACCATGGGCCCCCAGAAATCATGCGCAATGTCTTGGCCTGCAGTACTCTATGTATTTGATTTTGCTGCTAAGCCGTAATGCCAAGCAGGAGCAATTATTGCTTTGTAGATGTGTACCTCATTTCTTAACGACAACTTATTCCTACTATTTAGGAGCCAACGCAATTTTTCCGCCTATTCAAATACACACCCATGTACTATCTATATCCCGAATGGAGCTCTAGCAGCTGGTTGCCAATGAAGACTCCCGGACAATCATCCGGCCATAAGGCGTACTTTACATTGGCACATTTCTTTTTGTTAATGCCAATGTTACATTTTCTTGTCTAGACTTCAAAACTATGCAGATATTGTTGCAAGTTGTCCATGGCTTCGTATGAGAGATGATTCGACATGTTTTGTAAAAAAAATTATTATGACAAGGTCTACTATTAAAATTATTGTAGCATACTTTCAGGTTGAAAAAGAATAAAGCTGGAATAATATTGTACAATTTTTTGTTGATTTTGTTTATTCAGTTGTTTAAAGTAAAATAATAATCGGTTGTTTTTTTCTGGTATTTTACAAATTTGGATAATTGCTTTTATGTTATGTTATTATTGTAAATAATAACAAACAAATATAAATATTTTGATGTACCTTAAACTTAGTTCTTACATTGTAAAATGTAATATTTTGTTTTGGTTTGTCGTAAAAAAATCAAGACTTTTCCACTATCAACGACTTGTTTGTGTAATTAACAATAGGGAAGTTGCTCAGTTAGTATAAATAGGTAAAGTTTTCTGATTTCAAATCATAGTTTTGACATACTTAATACTTGACAAAGCATAATGAAGTTCTTCCTATTATTCGCTTTTGTTGCGGTTGCTCTTTCTACCTTAGCTTCGGCTCAGGATCCTGAAACTACTACTGCTGCTGAAACCACAGCCGCTGGTGATGAAACTACAACCGCTGGTGGTGAGACTACAACCGCTGGTGGTGAGACTACAACAGGTGCTGGTGGTAGTGATGAAACAACTACCGTTGCTGGTGATACCACCACCACTGCATCAGGAGGCTCGTCAAGTACTACAACAACTAGAAGACCAGCTACTCGCACCTCTACCACAAAGAAACAAAAGGTCTGCTGGGCTGGAAACAATTGGTGTAATGGTCGTCGTACTACATCAAGAAAACCAGGTTCTCCTACCGTTACCACAAAGAAGCAAAAGCTCTGCTGGAAAGGAAACAACTGGTGCAATGGTCGTCGTAAATCTACCACTCCACAGCAATAACTCAAACTTATTCGAACTTCAACGATATGATAGTTTATATAAAAATGATTTAATAGTTACGAGAAAATGCGCAAATGTTTTTAGGATTTAAGAAAAGTCACTAGAGTAGAGTTTCTGCTATACATTGATATATTACAAAATAATTCTTTATTACCTTTGTTTAATATTCGCTATTGGTTGTGCTAAAAGTAATGGGATTAAATATTTTATTAAATCCTTATGTGTCCTAGTTGCTTAAATAAATTGTTATCTCTAGTGGGTGTTGTGTTATGAAAACAAGAATAATAAGAATTTGTTTGTTCCTCTTTTCCATATGCCGTACGATATCCATTATGTTGGGTCACTCTCTTACATAAACGTAACACTTTCTTGTAATACGCTCTAGACTTAAGTAGTAACGAAGTAAATAGTATACCATATAATATTGAGCCAGAAGGCATTAAAAGTAAATCATTTTCAATACTTTCGTAAAGAACTAAGTTTGGATTGACCATGTAGTATATCCCAAAAATTTTGATAGCAACATCTCTGATACTTTAGAACTTATAAGTAGTAGTGTTACAAGATGCTTTTCATAATCATAATTAGCAAAGATTTTTCAAGTACATATTTTGAACAGTACATTTGGCAACACATAGTCTTTTAAAAGAATGGTTTTTGTAACAAAATAAACATATTTTTTTTTTGATATAACGTTTATTGATTAAAGAATTTGTGAGTGTTTCATATTGATAAGACACCTTCTAATAAATATTTATTTTTTCTTTATTTATTAAGCGTCAAACAGGGCTCATTGTGCCCTATAATGCGCTTTGTTTCTGCGTAATAAATATCGCCAGGTTTTTACAATTAATTTATGAAGAAACAATATTAAATAAATAAAATTTTAGTTTCTCATGGTCTAAGGAGGGCGGGAAGTCATCTGGTGCGCCCAAGGTGTTGTCTACTCCATTGCAGCAAAGATCTAAAATGAAGCCTGTGGTCTAACCAAGCGGTTGTTGTGAGCCATCAGGCGGTCATTGTATGGGCTTGTGTGAATGTTAAATATTTATTATATGCAGAATGAGAGCTCCATTAGCTTTAGGATGCTATTGTATCCGCGATTAAATTTGAGGCTCCAATTTGATGGTCTGCTGGTAAGGGTTTTTTCTAACTCCACTAAACTGGAAGCCTCCTGATGACTAGTAGACTCCCAAATTGGAAGCGGAGATTTGTATAATGGCGGATACATTAATGTGGAACAATAAAAAGATGGAATATAGGATCTTGTAATAAAGTACAACCAATAAGATATTTTCAAACAAGTATATTGATTTTTGTATATTAGATAAATGAAGCAGACATACGATTTGTTTTATTAACATTGCTTTTCGCTTCTTAGTACAATTATTTCACTTTATTTACATTTTGTTTTGAATTATAGAAGAAAATTTAGCAACTAAGCAGTAAATTGCATTATAATAAGCAAAGTTTCGGGTAACATATTGCTCAGAAATTGGTACTGCAGCACTAAGTTATTTGCCACGCCTTCCATGAAGACAGAAATATCTATTAATCATTTTACCTTTTTTTTTAACCTAGAAATATACTCACAACACCAACACCGCCTAAGCTTGCAAAACCATTCTGCCTTAATTGTTGATAGCATTTGTTTTGCTTTATCATATCCTTAAGTTTCAAAATGCTGCTCACTTTTTAGAAATGGAGAACACAATTTAAAATCAAAAATATACATATATTCATTTTGAAGTAATTCTTTTATTATCCATTAAAACTTTTCACAACAGAAATAAGATCTATGTATATGCATTTTCTCGTAACTATTGAATCATTTTTATATAAATTATCATATCGTTGAAGTTCGAATAAGCTTGAGTTATTGCTGCGGAGTGGTAGATTTACGACGGCCATTGCACCAGTTGTTTCCAGCCCAGCAAAGTTTTTGCTTCCTAGTGGTAGAAGTACGGGAACCTGGTTTCTTAGATGAACTACGACGACCGTTGCACCAGTTGTTTCCAGCCCAGCAGACCTTTTGTTTCTTTGTGGTAGAGGTACGAGTAGCTGGTCTCCTAGTTGTTGTAGTTGTTGAGGAGCCTCCTGCAGCAGTGGTGGTGGTAGTATCGTCAGCAGTAGTGGTGGTGGTGGTTTCATCACCAGCAGTAGTTTCATCACCAGCAGTAGTCTCATCTTCAGCAGCTGTAGTCTCAGCAGCGGTGGTATCATCTGCAGCAGGAGTAGTTTCAGGATCCTGAGCCGCAGCTAAAGCAGCAAAAGCAACTGCAACAAAAGCGAAAACTAGGAAGAATTTCATGTTGTGTTTTTAAGTCTTTGTAAGTAAGAACTATGATTTGAAATCGGAAAACTTTCTCTATTTATACTAATTTGGCAATTTCCCCATCGCCAATTACACTAACAAATCGTTAATGGTGAAATGTTGTACTTTGGAACAAAGACAATATTTCAACTCGTTCAATGTGAAAGGTGCGTTCGGTTCAAAATATTTACATATGAGTTTCTATTTACAATGGTAACATAATGGCGCTTATTGTAGTAAAATTTGTAAAAAGAAATTATTGTCTTACGTTGAAACAACTGTATAAATTATTAAATATTTCTTGACTTTTCGATGCAAATTTGTTCTAGATACACTAACTCATCAGCTGATTGCGGAGATAACACAAGTTTAATTTTATCATTTATGATGCCAGCCATAGTAATGAGCGGTAGAAAACACGATATACTATAAAATTTCCTCTTTCTAGCTTACATTCTTTTTGCGTTTAGGGCTTGATATATTAAGCAATCATATCTCAACCTGAAAGTATGCTAAAATAAACTAAGTTCTTAACTTTATCGAATAAAATACGAGTATGTAGACATTTATAAAGAATGACAAAGGAAAAAATATCCATTTACAATAATTTGATTCAGAATTGCGATGTCTGATGTATATAAAGTATACAGCATATCACCAATGACGCTTCCCTGCGGGACTCCTGCTCTTAGTGTTGAAGATTCGTCTTTTGATTTTACATAGAAATAGCGATGGTCATGGTAACTTTTGATGATTTCTCATAGATTGCTTGGTAATACGGTTGTAATCTTTCTAAGTAGTCCGTCGTGCCATACTTTATCGAAGGCTTCTTCTATGTCCAGAATAACACCAACACAGAATCTTTTTTAATCAACGTTCCTTAATATTTTATGAGTTAATCTGTGGACTTGCTGAATTGTAGAGTGACTTTGTCTAAACGATCATTGTATCGGCTGCTGAAAAAATGTATTTCCTCAATCACCGTAGGCATCTTGTGGTGTTTCTAACATACCATCGTCCACCAGTTATGCGTCGTAGAGCTTTGTTTTGATGATATATGGTGCTACAGTCCCCCATATTTGAATGCCGTATCGCCAAACTGGGGCCACAGCTTGTTTATAAATCATCAACTTGTTGTTTAGTGACAGTTTACTTTTCGCTCGCAGTAGCCAGTCCAATTTCTTCATCTGTTGATACCAGCATGATCATCATGACTGCGCCAAGTAAGGCGCTTATCCAGGATCGGACCTAGGTATCTTAATGATTCTAGAGTCATACGAAATAACTGGACAAGCGCCACGCCTCAATGTGTACATGCAGTTAGCAGATTTAAGGCGATTTATAGCAATGTTCCATCGCTTGGCCCATGCTTCAAACCACTGTGGATAATGTCATAACAGAAAAATTATAAGTTGTAAATGTATTCATACTTGTATTTTTTTTCGATAAACTTAAGTACATACTAGTTTATCTTAGCATACTTTCAGGTTGAGATATGATTACTAAATACGATATATGGAAAAGAACTAAAGAGAAATATTTGATAATTTATACAGTTGTTTTGACATAAGACAATAATTTGTTATTACAAATTTTACTAATCGCGACTATGTTACCATTGTAAATAGAAACTCATATGTAAATATTTTGAACCGAACGTACTTCTCATGTTAAACGAGCTAATTAATATCTTGTACTTCGGAACAAAGACAATATTTCACCATTAACGATTTGTTAGTGTAATTGGCGATAGTGAAATTGCCAAATTAGTATAAATAGAGAAAGTTTTCCGATTTCAAATCATAGTTCTTACTTACAAAGACTTAAAAACACAACATGAAATTCTTCCTAGTTTTCGCTTTTGTTGCAGTTGCTTTTGCTGCCTTAGCTGCGGCTCAGGATCCTGAAACTACTCCTGCTGCAGATGATACCACCGCTGCTGAGACTACAGCTGCTGAAGATGAGACTACTGCTGGTGATGAAACTACTGCTGGTGATGATACCACCACCACCACCGCTGCTGACGATACTACCACTACCACTGCTGCAGGAGGCTCCTCAACAACTACAACAACTAGGAGACCAGCTACTCGTACCTCTACCACAAAGAAACAAAAGGTCTGCTGGGCTGGAAACAACTGGTGCAACGGTCGTCGTAGTTCATCTAAGAAACCAGGTTCCCGCACTTCTACCACTAGGAAGCAAAAACTTTGCTGGGCTGGAAACAACTGGTGCAATGGCCGTCGTAAATCTACCACTCCGCAGCAATAACTCAAACTTATTCGAACTTCAACGATATGATAATTTATATAAAAATGATTTAATAGTTACGAGAAAATGCGCAAATGTTTTTAGGATTTAAGAAAAGTCATTTGAGTAAAGTTTCTGCTATACATTGATATATTACAAAATAATTCTTTATTACCTTTGTTTAATATTCGCTATTAGTTGTGCTAAAAGTAATGGGATTAAATATTTTATTAATTCCTTATGTGTCCTAGTTGCTTAAATAAATTGTTATCTCTAGTGGGTGTTATGAAAACAAGAATAATAAGAAGTTGTTTGTTCCTCTTTTCCATATGCCGTACGATATCCATTATGTTGGGCCAATCTCTTACATAAACATAACACTTTCTTGTAATACGCTCTAGACTTAAGCAGTAACGAAGTAAATATACCATATAATATTAAGGCAAGAAGCATTTTTCTTCATTTCAATACAATTTTTATAGCAATTGGCGATAGTGAAATTGCCAAATTAGTATAAATAGAGAAAGTTTTCTGTGTTCAAATCATAGTTCTTACTTACAAAGACTTAAAAACACAACATGAAATTATTCCTAGTTTTCGCTTTTGTTGCCTTATTCTTTTTGGATTTACTTTCACTTTTAAAGCGCTCTCCTTTCTACATAAGCAAACTGTGATAAAAACCAGAAAGAAGGCTATCATTGGCTATGCCGCACCTCCGGGTTGCATCCAACCTTCCATTCTTAACATCACTATATTCTCTCTGTTACAGTTTGAGTATCAACAAAGAACAAAGTTTGAGTGGCATTGTATTTTTATTGTACTTATACTCTTTATAAGTTTGCATTTAATGTGAATTTGTATGGGAGGTACCCCCTCGGATCATAAAATTTACATGGTTAAGGGATATAGATCAGAAACTTATAGTGTCCAAATTTCAGTTCAGTTTTTGAGCTAGACAGCCCCCTTTAAATTAAAGTTCTTATTAGAAAAAAAAACTGAGGGACTAGTTTTGATACAGACGGACATGGCTGATCACAAATATATATACTTTATGTGGTCTCCCTCTGTGTGTTACAAACTTCATGACAAACTTTTAATACTATTCACTCCCGTGAAGAGTACAAAAAACTATTATTTCCTTTATTAGTAAAGTATTTTTAAATATTCTATCAGGCATCAAAATGGACCTTAAGGCTTCTGGGTGAACTAGCGTACAACCGCTTGGGGCCGATTTAACCTAACCTTACGTATAATAAACCAAAATATGACATTCAGAAGTTAGAACCAAAAATCGTGTCAATTTGTGTATAATACGCTTTGTTGAACAAGGATTGTAAGCCTTTACATTATACAAATATATTTTCCACCAGTTCCTTGAAATGGGAATTTCATTCTATTCCTTGCTGCATTGTTATCTACAGAGTGTATTAGTTAATGTGAGCTCTATTGTATTTTGAAAGTATTGGAGCCATATATTGACTTGGATTGAAGTCTAGGCTTTGGGCTGGTTACTCTTTCAACAAAATGGTATAGTAACTCTGACAGCCAACTCTGGATTATTGTGCAGCTTTAAGTTTACATCTTACTGGATAATCTTTTTCTTTTGAGGTAGGGAGAGGGGTCCACCGAGTTGTGTAAATAAATCTTAGTGCTTGTACTTTATAATCAGATCCTATATTTAATATTTTTGGTTATATAAAGCTTTTCAACATTAATTTTTCCGCTTCCAATTTGGGAGTCTTCCAGCTTATTAGAGTTAGAAAACACCCACTCAAAATGGAGACGGTGATATAAGTGCGCGATTACATTGGCATTGTAAAGCTAAAATATTTATTAGTAATTCAATTTAATAAAATTCATTTCAAAATAGAAATCTTTCTATATTAATTTGATTTTTGTTTTCATTCTTGACATGTTTTTAAATGATTTATTAAAACCACAAAATTAGAATTAGGCCATTTATTGCCTAAACAGAAGAAATTGATGATATATTTAAAATAACCTGATCAATTTTTCTGTCTTGTTGTGCTTTATTATTGTATATTTACAGTTGTGTTAGCTCTAGGCAGCGTCCTTCAAAGGATAGAAAAGCATTGAGGTCAGGTTGTGAATCAACTTGCGAAACGAAAGCTGACAAGAAGGCCGAAAAAACGGACTCAAATCAATTCGAATATGTTATGACTTTATCGATCCTTATGATTTGAAACTCAACCTTATGCTTCTCGTTATTACTAGGTACTAATAGATTAAATTTAACAAACTTATAAGTTGGTCATTTTAGAGCATTGATATCTCTTCCCCTTCTAATCGCCAATCCCAGGTTTTTACAGAATATTGCTCGGGTTATCATTGTAAATCTTTACCATTGATTCAATATTCAAATTCACCCAATTAATTTATTGTGAATGGATATACATATTGTTTTTTTTTAGTGTTCGCATATTATTCTTTGTTTAGAAGGTGTAACGATAAAGTTTACAAACTTTACTTTAAAATATTTTAGCACACTTTCGGTTGAAATATGATTGCTGGAAGAAAAAATAAATTATTATTTATTTATACAGTTGCTTTTTGGCGTTAGCCCATAACCGGGTTTTTTCACAAATTGGGCATTACTACTTATTACTTGGATAAAAACACGCATCTAAATATAGTGACGCGAAAGTAATTCTCGTGTTTAAATTATACAAATAATATTTGACAAGTTTTCACCATTAATGTTTTATTTGTATACTTTGTGATAGAAAAATGATCAAATTTGTATAAATAGGAAAAGTTTGCTAAATTGTATTCATAGTTTTGAGTTACTTACGACTTGAACAAGCAAAATGAAGTTCTTCCTATTACTCGCAATTACTGCGGTAGCTTTTGCTACCATAGTTTCGGCTCAGGATCCTGAAACTACTGCTCCTGCAGATGATACTACCGCAGCTGATGACACAACTGCCGCTGAAGATGAAACCACCACTGCTGCTGAGGATACCACCGCTGGTGCAGATGATACCACTACCACTGCTGCTGGCGATACCACCACAACCACTGCTGCTGGTGATACCACACGCACAACTAAAAAGGTAACTAAGAGACCAAGTCGTCGCCGTACTACTACCACAAGGAGGAAGAAGCTCTGCTGGCGCGGAAACAACTGGTGCAACCGTCGTCGTAGTTCTACCACCAGGAAACAAAAGTTGTGCTGGCAAGGAAACAACTTCTGCAATCATCGCAGAAACAACCAGGGTTAGATATTGAAACTACAATAGTTTCTTTTGTCTTTGTGTTACAGAGCCTAATAAAAGAATAATATAACAAAAAATGAATGAAAATGGTTTTTTGAAATTTCCACAAAATTAAACAATTTACATATATGTATGTTATGTATAATGTTGAATAGTATAAATCGATATTGCTGATACTCTAAGTGCTAACAGTAGTTATACATAAAAAATAACTTGTGAATTTTTAATTTGACATCATTGTTTTTGATTTATATTATGTTTACAAATATCATCATTTCATATTTATAGTACAAAATGTGTACAATGAAATCCCTAAGAACATTATTCATTAATTATAAGTATGCATTACAATCATTAAAAATAACAACACATCATTATCCTCTTGTGAATCACAAGCAGAGCAACTACATTCTACATTCACATTTTATTATTTTTTATTTTATTTTCTTTTGTTTTATACTTTTTTTTTTATCATTTTTCCACTTCTTTCATAGATGTCATTGTGTTTTAATTTTTTTTTTTTATTGTATTGTACTATTCTATCCTCCTCATCTTATAATGCTTACAGCTATTTTTGTTCCATTTATGCATTGTTTATTAAAATGATGATGAAGAAAATGATAACTAGCAAATGCGACGACGAGTGTTGTTCAGGAACATATTATCGCATTTTCCTCTTAAAACATCATTCAGCACTCAAACACACACTTTCGAATCTAGTAAAATCAGGGCAGCAGGCAGAGAAAAACGAACGACACGTTGCAAGTTAGTATAACTATCTATCTTAGTGCCACACTACCCAACTATTGTAAGCTCTGCCTGCCTTCCTGCTAGTACTGAGTACTGTTTACTATGTGTAAATGATCATATCCTAAAACTTATATTCACACAGATAGATACTCACAGTCATTTACAATCATCTACTTGAACACATACATGTACATGCATACATACATACATGTACTTATGTATGTAGATATCGTCGGTCGCCTACAGTTTGATATGAAGTGGCTTTTATGCCTGAGAGCAGGATGTTGCTTTGAATGCAAACAATGGAATTATTGTTGTTAGACAATTGTCGCTTGTTCTATCAAATGTTTGTATCTATAGTGATGAGTATATGTTAGAGTATGTGAATGACACATACAACTACATACATACATACATATTTTTTTTTTTTTTTTTTTAATCGGAAGAAAAGCATCGAAAACCGAAGTGCGGGGCCTTAACCCGCTAAAAACTTCCGCCCCATGTCCTATTGTCCCCCCGGAACTGTCGCTAGATAATCCGTCGGGAGGAGAGGAGGAGCATAATTGCTCAATCGTCAGTCTGTCCCAAGTAAGTGGGTCTCCTAATGCGTTTGTACTGTATATGTTCGTAGGTCGCAACTACACGTCAACAATCTACGTTCACCTGTCCGTTTGTGCAGCTAGATCGGCCTGCATTCGCGATCGTTCAGCTGCTCTGCTGCGCTCTGTTGTACGGAGGGTCCGCATAATCGTTGCAATAGCGGTTTTTACCAATTGCCACTTCTCTTCTGATTGGCACATGTGTGGCACCAGGTTATCCACAGTAGGCGGTTCACCAAAACACTCCTGTATCTGTGTCCTCTCATCACTGAATCGGGGACAACAGAAAAGTACGTGTTGGGCATCTTCGGCGATACCGACGCAGACTGGACAGAAGGGGTCCTCCTCGTGCTTGAACCGGTGCAAGTAGAATTTAAAGCAGCCGTGTCCACTTAGTATCTGCGTCATATGGAAATCCACTTCTCCATGTTTCCGCGTTATCCATACATCCAGGCTAGGGATTAGAGAGTACGTCCATCGCCCTTTCCTAGACGCTCCCCATTTCCTCTGCCATTCTTGGATGCTGTATCGCCGTTCGTCTTCTGAAGATAACCCCGTGGTGAACCTATGTTCCAGTTCACGCGCCATTATATCGATTGGTGGCATAGAGGCGATTACCTCAATCGCAACATCCGATATAGTGCGAAAACCGCTTGCTACCCGTAGCGCACTTAAGCGGTACGTCGAGCGAATACCCGCCATGTATGAGCTCTTCCGTGTTGCATCCGCCCATACTGGCGCCGCGTATAAGATAATGGAGGCAACAACTCTAGCCAGCAGCTTCCGCGTGCTTGCTCGTGGTCCACCCATGTTTGTCATTATACGGGATAGGGCTCCATTAACTTTCACCGCTTTATCGTTAATGGCTACTAGATGCTCCTTGAAGGACAGCCGAGTGTCAATAAGCACTCCCAGGTACTTGAGGGATGACTGGGAGGTTATGAGGCAGTCACCTATCCGAAACGAGAATGTTTCCCTCACTTTCCGGGTAGACAGGAGAACAGCTTCTGTTTTCTCAACTGCTAATTCCAAGTGAGCTTCCCTGAGCCAGCTCATGACACTGGCCGTGGCTTCACAGCAAATAGTCTGTATTCGCTCGATCGTTTTACCCACGACTACCAGGGCGATGTCGTCAGCATATCCAATCAGCGTTGCGCCTGTGGGGAGGTTCATCTTGAGAACACCGTCATACATTACGTTCCACAAGGTGGGACCTAAGACCGAACCTTGTGGCACGCCCCTTGTGACCCTGTACTCTTTCCGGCCATCATCGGTGTCATACAGCAGTACTCTGTCAGCGAAGTAGTTTTCGATAATCCGCATTAGGTACCTCGGCGTGCCAAGCGCCCTAAGTGCTTGCATGATCCGCGGCCAGCTCGCCATGTTGAAGGCATTTTTGACGTCCAGGGTCACTACCGCGCAGTATTCTTTGTCGCCTCCTCTCCATCTGGTTCCACTCGTTGCTCTGCGTGCGATATCCATCACTGCTTGGATTGCATCAACCGTGGATTTTCCACGGCGGAATCCAAACTGGAAGTCGGATAAGGCATTCGGCCTATTTAGCGTGTCCTGCAGCCGTCCGACGATGATACTTTCCAGTATCTTGCCCTGCGAGTCAAGCATGCAGAGTGGCCGGTACGCAGATGGACAGTCCGGTTGCTTTTTTGGCTTTAGCAACAAGACTAGCCTCTGTCTTTTCCAGATGGTCGGAAAGATGCCTTCGAAAAAACATGCGGAGTACATTTTTGCGAAGGTCGCAACATCTGCTTTCACTGCTGCCTTTAGCGCTACATTTGGGATACCATCAGGTCCCGGGGCTTTTTTATCTCCCAACTTGTTCAGAGCTTGCAGCACCTCCTCCGTGGTAACCGACGGGAATTCAGCAACGCCTGTGGACAATTCAGTGGGCTCCAGTGTATCCCCCTCAGGGAAAAGTGCCGCGACCACGTTGTCCATCAGTGCTGGGTCTGATGGCTGTGGGGGCTGTGGTCCCTTTACCGAGCTCATCACGATTTTGTAGGCCTTTCCCCACGGATCAGTATCGGAGCTGTCTCGCAGTGCTTTGAAGCAGGAATCTTTGCTGGTCCGTATGGCCTTCCTCAAAAGATGCCTTAGCTTTTTAAATTTCGCTTGCAGTTCTTCCCAGCCAGGAGATGTTCTGGCACGTTGCGCCAACCGGCGCGCCCGGATGCAGCGACTCCTAAGCTCGGCGATTTCGTCGTTCCACCAGTAGGCTGCCTTTCGCGCAGGAACCCGAGCTTTCCTAGGCATCGAGGCATCACAAGCTATGGAAATCCGCTTAGTGATGCTTTCTACCATACCGTTCGCATCATCAGTCACAGTTGAGGTGCTTTCCCAGATTTGTAGAAAGATGTCCTCATCGAAAAGTCGATCTCTCCATCCTCTAGCAGAGCGAAACTGACATCTGGTCGCAGGATGCAGCGCAATCTTAATCACGATGGCTCGGTGATCACTGTTTGTATAAAAATCACCGATGCTCCATGTTGTGTGGCGCGCAATGGAACAATGCGCAAACGTAAGGTCTATGGCTGAACGTCTATCACCTGCCTCGAAAGTGAACTGCCCATCGTTCAAAAGTTCGACATTGAGTGTGGCTAGACACTCCATCAAGACTCTGCCTCGCTGATTCGTGAACCTGCTACCCCACATTGTGGACCACGCATTGAAGTCTCCTGCGATGATGAACGGCGTCCTCGTTCTTGCTTCCGTCACCAGTTCCGCGATTAGCCATTCAAACTGAATAAGCTCCAGGCTTGGCGGCGCGTAACATGAGAAGAAGTAAATACCATTTACTTTAGCCCATGTGAAACCGGCATGAGGAGTAACTGGCCTACTTTGCGGCATCTTTCCGTCCGTAACCCATATGGCGGATTTACAGGATGCATCCGAAATCCATTTGTGTCCCTCCACGTTGCGGTACTGTTCACTTAGAAGGACCAGGTCTAAGTGTTGCTCGAGCACCGTTTGGTGCAGCAGGTCTTGAGCTGCGGCACAGTGGTTAAGGTTTAATTGGGCGATTTTCATCGCCCTCTTGCTTCCTTAACCTTAACTGCCCTTTGAAGGACCGGACAGCGGGCAGAGCCTGCTGCATGGTCCCCACTGCATAGCACACATTTTGGGTCATTTTTGCATTGTGCTGCTTGATGACCCTCTTGCCCACACCTCCTACAGAGATTACTGCGGTCTGCTTCCTCTTTGCAGGCCTGCGCTCTGTGGTTGTAGCCCCAGCACTTGAAGCATCTTGTTGGGGATGCACAATCCCGCACTCTGCAAGATACCCAGCCGATGCGGATTCGTTGGGAGCTCAGCACTTTCTTTGCGTCAGCGACTGGCAGCGTGATGTATGCAGTCTGTGTGCCGCGACGTATCTTCCCCATGTTCCGAACCAGCGCCTCATTCGGGCGGTGTATTTTGCACTGCTCATGCAAGGCGTCGCACACTTCGCCGGGAGATGTGATCTCATCCAGATCCCTGAGCTGGATTGTGACCACGTTCGTTTTCACCAAGACTTTCACAGCATCGCCTAGCGTTTGTTCCACCACTGTCTGATAGTCCGCCGTACTCTGCTCTGTGCCCCGTTTGAGTTCAAGTAGCAACTCATTTTTGGTGGTGCGTCGGACTGTCTTCACATTTTCGCCCAGTTTCTGCAAGACCGGGTCGCTGCGTATCTTCCGCAGAATATCTGCGTATGTGGAGCTTTCGGTAGCCGAGATAATGAGAGCGTCCGGCTTGGACCTAAGACCATTTGGCCTTTTGCTCTTTCCCGACACCTTAGTCCACTTCTGTTTTGTTGGTTTGGGAGAGTCAACATTCGCTTTGCCAACTGTAGCCACGGGTTTGCTCTCCTTAGAGCCGATTGGTGGTTTCTTGGCTGCAACATATCGCTTGGCTGGGGGAGTCTCCAGTTGCCCCTCGTGACTTCTTTTACCCTTTGTGGAAGGTTTCAACCAGGGCGACGTCTGCGAAGAGCTATTTGTCCTTATGACACTCTTCGCCTGGTCGTCCTTCTGATCGATAGCTGAAAGCTCATAGAGTGCTTTGATACTATCGATCGTATCACGCATGTTTTGATTTATGGAGCGTCTTGGCTTTCCATCCGACCCCTTCTCCTCCAACATGTCCACTAAGCTCCTTATTTTCACGCCAAGCTTATGGAAAGAGTTATACTCAACTCCTTGTTTTATCGAGCACGAGGGGCTCGTCGCATCCTTGTTGGTGGTAGCCAGGATGGCTTTCGGCGATCGATGAGTCTTACTGCTTGGCTGTGGGGGAGAGCGGGCCACCTTACCGCTTCTCCTGAACGCCATATCACCTGTTGATTCCGAACTTGCAGCATCGTTCACCACAGCGACCAAGTTGGCCGTCGCCGTGGTATAAGAATTTCCTTGATTAGCCATATTTTGTTTGTTTGCCAGCGCATCGTGTGCAGAGGGGCGGGCCGCACTAGTCAGGAACGGGTATACCCTTGGGACATGGTCCCTACCTCAGTTCCCTGGGGCCTGACCTACGCTTTACCAGTCCCGGAATACACGGACGGACTGGTGCTCGCCCGGGGCAACGCAGTCTACTAAACTGCGTCCAATGCACACTCCCTGACCAGGGTCCGAAGTGGCTGGTCACTGATCCACGCCACGCCTGCCGCCTCGGCAGAGCAGGCTCACATCACCCCTTCACCATCGTTAGCGGAATAACTAACAGTGGTTCCAGGGACTCCCAGCGCGACGTGACGGGGAACGGTCATCTCCGCGTTTTAGGCCTACCGCCAGGCATGTACTACTGCCGACCTATTAGGTGCAGACGCAGACCAAGAAGCCGCCCAATGTGGGAACAGACGCTCTTGGATTTAGAAGTACCAACAGGCATTTACTGCTGCCGACCTATCAGGTACAGCTGCAGACCAGAAATCCGCCCAATCTGAGACCGGGCGCCTTTTTGGGTTTTGGAGAACTTATTATGTGGGCGGCTCACACTCGCCCCGTCACGAGAAGTTCACAAGAGTGTGTAGGCTTTTAAACTACCTCTTCCATTCTCGCCGCTCATTGGTCGGGGACTGCTTATTGAATATTCGCAGCTAACCTACATATCTGTAGGCCGTCCACTATCCGCCACCTGTGACCCCCACTGTAGCTTGAGCAACGCCTACATACATACATATATACATACATATATGATTTCGATTTTCCTATATATGCATTAAAAAGCAATGACTCAATGGCTTACAATGATTTTATGGATTTTTCAATAGATAAACTAGTGCAACATTCTTTTTACTACTATAAAACTCTTGAATGAGGTCATTTATTGTTACACTTAGTTAACTGTCCTTCTAAACTTGTAGCACAACTTAGTTATTTGATTGATTATATGTATACAAACATACATGTAGTATTGATGACATTGATGACTTAATACTTACGTACAAGGATGTTCTAAATATGAAGTTATTCTCTCAATTAAAGTAATTTGATAATGTATTTCAAAGTTACAATTATCAATAAATTGATAAATGGCTAAATTGCCAACAATAAAAATGATTTTTGCAGTAATATTGCAACACCATCATACTAAGATTAGTATCACAATGCATAAGAAGGATATCGCTTGACTACTGCAGTCCAGTGTCCAATAACGAACTTCATACAGCATTTTTTTTTACCTGATAACTAGGGATGTAACGATTCCGATTCCGATCTCGATACATCGGCCGATATATCGGAATCGCCGATAGTCTATTGACCGATATGAAACAGTCAGGCTTGCCAACTGTTTTAAACGGTCAGTTACGTTTCAGTCCATGTTATCGCTTTAAAATTCGAAATGGACTGACAAATAAGCTTAGCCATCAATCCATTTTTCTGTCAATGATGCAGTTATCGGTGCGTGTTTCGAATCGATAATGGACTGAGTCTGAACTGATCGTCTAAAAGACCATTTAGTCGCAGTTTATATATTTTCTTCTAAATCTGACTTTTTCTCCTAAGTTGGCAAGCCTGGAAAGAGTGAATAAGCGCAAGAAACCACTAAGTTAAAAAAGCCGCTGGAGTGATAACATAAATAAGTCGGCGCAAACAATTGTTGTAATGTCGAAGCCTTTAAAGTGTACAAGTTTCATCTGGAAACATTTTGAAATAAAACAGGATGATGACACAAAGGCTACACGACATCAAACATGTGGACACACTTAAAGCGTTATCATGAAAAAGATAGACGACAAAGACCGACAGTGGTGCTGCTCCCTAAAAAACAAATAATGTTAGAACACAGTTTCGAAAAAAGAGTTGTGTACGATACTGATGATCCAAAAGCTGCAAGAACTATGTGCATGTTCTGCAAAATATTCTTAATCATGTATTTTTCACAAATTTTCAGTTTTAATTTTGACAGCGTGCGCGCAAAGTTGCATGTATCACCAAAACAAAAAACAGCTGTTCAGAACACACCAGAGCTCACAGTGGGTGCAAAACGGCTGTAATGGACTGAGACGGAAGTGACTGTCTAAATAAAAATACAATAATCGGAGTACCGGCAAAATGTTGAATCGTTACATCCCTACTGATAACAATATAAACTCAATTTTTTATTACCGAATAAGTTAGGAGTATATTATTGTGATAATTAAACTAAACATCTATTAATGGTTAATGGATTTGACTGATAGAATCATGGAAATGACATTCAAAATAATAAAAAAAAAAAACAGTGAAATTTGAGTCCGACTCGCACATATAGGGTTCCGCACTATTGTGCAAGAAACCAAATTAACCGCTAGCTTGTACTTAAAACGATCGGTACAGCAATTTCGCAATGCTCATCAATTGTGCATGCAATTGCTCGTGTTTAAGCATATTATAGAACTTGTGAACAAAATGCAGCTAAATCCCTTAAGGAACATTTTTTGTTCAACTGGGAAGCAGTTTGTCAGGAATACACGTCGGCAATATAGTTTTTGTGAGAATTGCTGTGAAAACTGCGTACAGTACATATTGGAGCTCACGTTGCTTGTATGAGAAACCCTTAATTTTTTAAACTATATTTTATTTCTATTATTTGTCGTTATAGCGGGAATTGAATTGAAAAATTTTAACTGTTTACCTATTACGGTTCATGAGATAGAGCTCACTGATGGACGGACGGACAGCGTATGTTTAGTAATATGGTCTCGTTGGCACCCTTTGGGTACGGAAGCCTAAAAAATGATAATATTTGATCTTTTGATTCTCAATATTCTCACGTTGACTCTACTTTACTTTGCATATTTATTGTTTTCTTTGCTATAATTATACCTTACACAATTCGGGTAATATCACCTTCGCCTTTATCCCTTCCTTTCATTTACCACTACTCAAATGGACTTTTTGTTTAAAAAATTGAAAAATAGATTTTTTATTCGAATCCCCTTGAACTTTATATAAAATTGGAATCTTGTAAAATAATAGAAAATTATATACAAAACTGTTATGACTAAAATTGCTATTCTTCTATTCATTTTAGACTTCTTTTCTTTTGATTAAGTAGAATCCGAATTGTAATTCATTTCAAGAAAATAGCAAGAGGAAAGTTAAGTGCATTGGTGTATCCACCATCAAGGATTGTAAACTTAACTCTTGCATGTATGTTTTTACTCCTGGTAATGCAGAATAAATTTGTGTTCTACATTTTCATAGAATATCACACATTAATTCACTTGCAAATATTCTTGTATGTTAAATGGAATTACTACATAAACCCAAAATCATCTGAAATTTGTATTCCAACTGTTCTATATACTGTTTTTGTCAATGATTTTTGCAGAAATTGTAAATATGTAAGAGAAAGAGAAGGCAGTAATGTGACCTTCTCTGCACCTGTTCTTGCGAGTAGAATGTCGGAACTTATCTTTTTCTAAAGAGTAGGATAGAATGGTATCACAATGGTCCAAATTTGGCTTATGTGAGTTGATTTTTATCACCTTCTATCCATTCTATCTACATATTTACCTACTACATCTATTATTTTTATGTAAACATTTACAAAACGTGTGCAAACAAAAAGTAATGTAAATAGACAAACGAGGAGTAGTAGTAACAAAATTTCATTAGCTTAAAACTCTGCAAAATATTGTACAATGGGGTATTTACACAGTTGTGTCTTTAAATATTGATACAATACATAATATCACATCAAAGGAATGTTCAAATAAACCCATAATAATGGAACTTTTACACAAAATATTAACAATATTTAGACACTTACGACGTATTTAAAAATTTTGTTGGTGTAAAGTAAAAGAACTAATTTGGTATAAATACTGAGTTTCAATTCAATTTAAATCATAGTTTTGAGTTACTTAAGACTTGAGAAAAAACAAAATGAAGTTCTTCCTATTACTCGCAATTACTGCGGTAGCTTTTGCTACAATAGTTTCGGCTCAGGATCCTGAAACTACTGCTCCTGCAGATGATACCACCACCGCTGCTGATGACACAACTGCTGCTGAAGATGAAACCACCACTGCTGCTGACGATACCACCGCTGGTGCAGATGATACCACTACCACTGCTGCTGGCGATACCACCACAACCACTGCTGCTGGTGATACCACACGCACAACTAAAAAGGTAACTAAGAGACCAAGTCGTCGCCGTACTACTACCACAAGGAGGAAGAAGCTCTGCTGGCGCGGAAACAACTGGTGCAACCGTCGTCGTAGTTCTACCAGGAAACAAAAGCTTTGCTGGAAAGGAAACAACTTCTGCAACCATCGTAGAAACAACCAGGGTTAATTATTGAAACTATTGTAAAATACTTTCATTTATGATATGTTAATTTTTGATTGTTAATAAAAGAATATAAAAAAGAAATTAACAATTATTTTTAATTTTATATACATTTTTGAGGGATCTTTTCTAGAATGTGTTATGCTCTTTCCTATTTTTTAACTGTTATCGTGTCTGCTCGATGCAGCTCTCTGATATCTAGTTAATAAGTTAACAAAAGAAAGTACCTCAAAGATTCGATTATTTTTTGTTCATGTGATAGTCAAAAATGAGAAGCTTTCACTTAATAAAACGTATTCTTTCTTAATTCCATTCAACTTGCATGAATATTTTTTACCTTTTTTTTTATTTAATGTTCAATATCTCAGAGATTCATTCATAGACGTAGAGCATAAGTGAAGAAGGCAAGTGTAGCTGTTGGTGCGTGTAATTTCTAATTTCTTTTATTATCTTATTAGATATTATGGAATTATAATGCATACACGCATTCTTCTATTTTATACTTTATTTATTCAATCTTGTTAAAACTTAAAGATAATAAGAATACGTTTTACCAAAATTATAATTTTATACACATTTTAAATTATTCATACCATCTTTCACTGATATACCAAAATATGTTTATTTACGTAATTTTAAAACTCTCAATGCCACTAATCCTTGAAAAATGAAATTAAAACAATCTTATAACCTTAATAGTGAGATTAAAAGGTTTTTAGTCTAACAATATAAAATAGACTTGTGCTTAAATTAATGGATAAGATAAGATAAGTCATGTGTTATTGTATAATAATATCTAATATACTATGAGTAGTTATTAAGTCCACCATCTATGGATAATGGTGACTTTGTGTCCTCCGTTCTCCATATTTTACTATTATTTGTAGAGGACACTGTTTTTTGTAACCGTTTTTATGCAGTTGTTATCGCTACTGACCAGTGCTCGAAAACCGACCACCCCGCCGGAAGAAAGACAAAAAGTATTTATCCTGTGAAACCCTGTGGCTGAATTATCGTTGATTCTTCTTTCTTTTATTTCCCCCGCGCTTAGGCACACACCTAAATTTGCCCACGAATATTGCTTTATTTGCATGAGAAAGAGAGTGAAAGAGAGAGAGAGATGAAGATCATGTGTTTTTGTAGAGTGTGGGTGTGTATGGCTTTCTTATAAGTAGTTGTATTTGAGAAAACTTTTAATAGTTCTTACGCCAAAAATACCCAACAGACTTTAATCAAAAAAAATATTGGACACATCTACAAATGAAAACCTATGGAATGGTATATTTTTTATCAAAATCGATTAGATAGTTAAGGCGTAAAAATTATCATAAGAAACCTGTTGCCGATGATGATAGTTTTAATATATTATCCAAAAATACATGTCGTTGAATGTTGAGAATGCACTTGTTAATGTGTGTAATATTGTATGTAAGTTAATAATATGAATTGGGTGTTAAGAATTAAACATAAGAGGTTACATCAAAATTAGCATGTTGCCGCTTGCAGTGGGTGTTACAGACTAAACTAACAATTACAATTCTCAACCCAATGGAGCTAATGTAACATATTTATTCTTTGTTCAGTGTTAGTGATCAGTTGTTGTTTGCTGTATTCCATCTATTGTATTTTTAGCGTTGCTTTATAATTGTTTTTGTGTTCTTCTGTTCGACGTTACACCTGCTTCTTTTTTTGTCATCCTAAGGTCGGCATTAATTTTTATAGCTTAAGCGTTTCCAGAGTTTTGCAAATGTTAACTTGTAAATATAATTAAATATGAAAAAGTGAAGACCAGACCAAATTTTAGAGCAAAGCTGAGAAGCCAACGCGTGAAAACGATCATGCAAATGTGCATATCGCTTACACAGTTTGTAACTTAGTGTAGATCGCATATTGATGACGCCAATGTTTATATACCTAAATGAGGGTCATCCATGTGTTTTTCTCCATTTTATGTAAGACAAATTTAACTTTCTTAATATAAAGTATAAAGTAAACTGCATCGACTTGTTTGTGTCAGTATCACAGGGGCTATGAAAACGTGTCCCACTGACGCACTAGGAGTGCTCTTATACATCCCACCATTACCTATCCTAATAGAAAAGGAAGCTACTATTAGCGCCTTGAGACTGGAAGGTATTGCCGACTTAAAAGGGGGCAATATTAAGGGACACCTAAAAATTTTAGAAAATTTTCTAGACAGTCCCATTTTGCATAGAGATGATACTCTATTGTCTAAAACTATCTTCTTCAAACTTTTTCAAATCATTATTAATGATCGTGAAGACTGGAGAACTAACTCTATTAAATTCAAACCCGGCTCCCAGATATGGTTTACAGACGGGTCTAAACTTGAAAATGGTAGAACAGGGGCGGGAATTTATGGCCCTAAATTCAAAAAATCTATCCCAATGGGTACCTACCCAACAATATTTCAAGCGGAAATGTAAGCCATTGAAATCTGTGCGAGGGAATGTCTTCGCAGGAAAATGAGAGGAGTACATATTTACATACTCTCGGATAGTCAAGCGGCCTTAAAAGCCCTACAGTCGGTCACTTTCACCTCAAAGATGGCATATGACTGCCTTAACCTGTTAAATGAACTGGGTAACTTTAATACTGTTGTATTAAGGTGGGTACCAGGACATGAAGGTCATGAAGGCAATGAAAAGGCCGACTACTTGGCTAAACAAGGGGCGATCATGCCTTTTTACGGTCCTGAGCCTTTCTGTGGTCTCTCGAAAAGCCACAAAAACGAAGAAATCAGGAAACTTGAGGAAAAGAGTTTTCTAAAACACTGGGTGAACTCCGCCGGACAACGCCAGGCAAATCAATTCCTCACTCTTTCAAAGAGTACCTCGAATAAGCTTCTCTCACTCAGTAGAGTAGACTTACGCATTTTGACTGGATACTTCACGGGTCATTGCAACCTAAGGTATCATCAAAATAAGTTAGGTCTTTCCGACACTGACGTATGCCGATTTTGTGAAATGGATAAAGAAAGTTCAGAGCATATTCTCTGCAAGTGTCCTGCACTCGGTAGACATAGACTTCACCACCTCGGTGACACTGTTGTTAATCCACACAAATTGTGGAACAACAAACCCCAAGATATGTTAAGATTCATCAAAAGTCTAAACATATAGGGTTTCTATTAAATAGGGCCATGTACAATAGATCTTACTGGTCGCTGTGCTATCGGGCCCGTTATTATTATTATTAATATAAAAGTACAAAAAGAACTATAAATATACATATATAACATAAGTGTATATGCAAATGCAAATTGTCTACTAGTGTAAAAATATTTAAACTCTAATATTGTATATAGATAAGTACATTGCACAATAGAATAATAACAAAGTTACGTGTTTTCAATTAAATCTAATATGATATAATTTTCTTTTTGCTATATTTCAGATATTTTACACGATTTTCAAACAACAAGAATATTAGTTGCATTGCATTGCATGTATTCATTTCTGAAGCGAAGCGAAGCAAAGGAAATCAAAGTTAAATAAATTGCCAAGAAATGGTATAACAACATAAATAACACGCTCTGTGCAAACATGCATGCAATATCATTTATGGGTCAACTTGAATTGTTTTGTTATATAAAACAAAGAATACCATATGCGGTAATGAAGAACTGAGAACCAGATTTTGACCACTAAAACGTGGTAAGATTACAAACGCAATATAGTATTCTAGAAAGGCAAAAAAAAAAGAAACAACATCAAGCAAAGTGCTGTGCAACCTTTGTAAATTTCATATTATATAAGTTAATCGTGCAACGTTGCGACAAAAACAAGAAGAAGAACAACAACAGTGGTAAAGTACAGTAATGAAGGACATGATGGCGTATACGTAATTTTTCAATGCGGTCGTAGACTTTACGGATTACTTAAAGAATTTGTGGCTGAAAGAAAAAGCTGCACACATCAAAAGCAACAAAAAAAAAAAAGGAAAAGTGGAAAAATGTCGTCCTAAGCATTAAGAGAATCTTAATAAAAAAACAAAAAAAAAAGGAAACACCAATAACAACATAGGAGTATCAACAACGAAGAGACCAGCGGTCGTGCTTTTAAACGCAAATGGCAAAAGTTTTCAAATATTTGCAAAGTAGAAACTTTAATGTTGATACACCAGCAGTAGCAGCAGCAACAACAAGAAACGGTTATAAAGGAACAAATACAATAGCAACAGCATCAATAACAACAACACTAACAACAATACAAGCAACAACTCAGGCAACAAAAACAAATAAAACAGCAACAACGAAAGGACATAAAGCAATTTTAAGACGAAAGAGGAAAAGACAACAGACGACGAGTTCTACTTCAAATGCAAATCATGAAATTCTACATAATTACGATAAATTGCCAATAACATCAGCATCATCAGATTCAGCAGCAAATAATGTATACGCACATGTTGCGGCAACATCATCAAGAAATATTTCAGCAGCAGCAACATCAACAACTAACTCAAATGCCGCAACGCAACATACTCTTCCTTTGCTGTTTTTGCTCTCGTCTTCAACAAAACAGCTAACAACAAATGCGCAATTTGTTGCGCAACATTTGCGTTATGTTGCGCTTCATTTAGCAACAACTAGTTTCTGCGTTGCTTCCGCTTTACGCTGTAATTCTTTGTTGAATATAATAATGACTTCAAATAAACTACTAACTAAACAAGCCAAAGTGACTGAAAAGAAAAAGGATCATGAACATGAGCCTATGTTAAGGCGTCATAATGTCAGAGGTTCCACAGCAACCCCTTGTAAATCGTTTAGTTCAAAAACATTACAAAAACTTCTATTGCAATTAAGTATCGGCAGCCATTTAGATACACGCAGTCTTTTCTATTTGCTTCTATTTGTCCTTTGCTATTGGTATGTCCTGATGCATGCTTCAACAGCAGCAGCATCAGTTCCAACCACATCACCACTAATGCCAATGATGATTGAAATTACGACTATTGATTCTGATACGCAGACAAATCTGCATGCTGCAAATTCTTCTGTTTCTGCTTCTGCTTTTGTTTCTGCAATGCCTAAAGCCTCTGCCAAAAGCCTAAATGATGTTAAACGACGCCGTGTTATAAGACGTGATGTTGCCAATGTGCCTGAAGAAGATTACGATACTAGTTATCCGGAAGATATTGATGACATTGAAGCCTTAATCAATAATAAATCAGGTAAGGTTTTCTCTATATTTTTTTTAACAGTAGTATGTATTGCATCTATCACCTCTTTATTAGCATCAGCATTTCATGGAAGGATGATTAGTGCTAATCTATTCAAAATAGTCTCTCAGTTTATAAGCTATACAGATGAAATTTCATAGGTTATGTAAGGTTAGGTTAAGTAGTTGTCTGACAACCATTGACTCGGAGATACTCTTATTCATCTGTGTCCTCACTGAACCACTATGATTACTTTCATCAAATTTATTATCCATAATCGTTCTGATGTCATTAAAAAAGTCGATTCCAACTCATTTTTGTTGTTCCTCTTGAGATTTTCTATAACGATTGAAATACGGTACCCAGAGACTTTTAACATGGCTTCTTCCTAAAGAACAGTGCGCTATTTGGACAGATGCCCATTTAAGACATATCTCCTAACAGTTTATAAAAAGATTTTACTGTCCTACAAGCATTTATACTGGATTGTAATAATCTCATAGCCGCTTGGTGGATACTTGAGCCTGTCGATTATGATGCTAAACACACTAGGTGGCGTAGTTTTGGAGATACAGACAGTTTTTCACTTTGCATATAAAACTTAGAGATATATTTTAAAATTATTATTATTATTTTTCAAAAGTAAAAAGAGAACAGTATCACGCACTAACATCACATCGGAAGCGTAGCATAGCACGCCTGGTACGCTAGTAGGAAATGATATACTATTTACAAATCAAATAGATTGAAAATATTGTAATTATTTCCAAACTATTCAAACAAACTGATTTTTTTTTGTTGTTGTAGTTTTTTTTCTTAAGTAAATAAAATTTAAACAGAATGTTAATAGTGAATAGTTCCGCTTTCATTAAAATTGTATAAAAGGTAGTGGATGTTTAGTAGTAATCCCTCTTCATTCGTTAGTTGATCGAGTCGACATAATGAAATTCTTCATTGTTTTGACAATCTTGTCAGTTTTTGTTGCTAGTTCCTTGGGACAAGATCAAAATGCTACCGAAACGTCTGGACAAAACCTGAGTCGAACCTTTTTTGGTGGTTTATGCGCTCCGGTTCCAGCACCACCTCCAGAACCAGTAGTACCAGCAGTACCACAGGTTCCACAAAGACGTCGCCGTCGTGTCATCCGTAGACGCAGACCAAATCAAAATGGAGGCGGTGCTATCGGTGGTGGGCAATTGGGTGGTGGACAAGTTGGTGGCGGGCAATTGGGTGGCGGTCAAGTTGGTGGCGGGCAATTGGGTGGCGGGCAATTGGGTGGTGGACAAGTTGGTGGCGGTCAACTTGGTGGCGGTCAACTTGGTGGCGGTCAACTTGGTGGCGGTCAACTTGGTGGCATTAATGGTAATAGTGGTCAACGTCGCCGACGTGTAGTGCGCCGCAGGAGGCCCCAAGGTCAATTCAATGGTTAAGTCATTGACCATTATTAGCTACTCTTATGTACCTAAAAAAAATGAGGAATAATAAATTCCAATAATAAGCAAATACATGATTTTTATTTATTGTACGAGTACGTGTATATTTGAAGGAGGTAACATTGAAAAGAAATAATTTATTTAAAATGCCATAATACAAGAAGGAAAAGAATCTTCTGTTCTAGTGGATTGATTATCGAATTTATTAACTTAAAATAATGTAATTGTAATGCATGTGATAAAAAATTAATCTAATAACTTCAAAAAGTACAATATTATTGAAGATTATCGCTGTAATGTAAAGTAATCGTGTAGCTGAAGCAAGTTTTACATTTTGATTATTTCCAGACCAAAATTCTTTATTGCCATTAAAACTTCTGCTGCTTCTTCCAATTGTTTGAATTTCAATCTGTACTGATTAATAATAATAAAAATGATAATATAATAAATTAATAATTATAAATTACACCTGTTGTAGAAGCAGCTGTTCTAATCATAGTCGTCATAATGAAGATGAGAACAGTAAGAAACATCATTGGTAAAGAAACTATGAAAATGACACTTTTTTATAACTCAGCTTTAATTTATACAATAATATTTTGATTTGGTGTTATTACGAATATTTGCTATAAATATTTACATTATTTGTATGTTTTCCGGGTTTTTAAAAAATCGACAATGACTCATTTAAAAATAGAAAAATATTCCTTCTAAAAAAGAATGATCTTAATGAATACCTCATATATTGTTGCGGCCTCAGAAGTAAATAAACAAGATGATTCAAAGCCAGGAAAAGCTTCTCACTATAGTTCACAGTGTGATCAAGGCCAAACTTTTAATAATAATAAAAATACAATAAAAATCTAAAATATTATAAAAAAGAGTTAAATGTGTGGAGGGTGAAGGATAAAACTTAATTAAACATGATAGGGAATGAAAAAATTTGAGAAACATTAGTATTTTTGATTCCACTAGACATATGTAGATGCGAGTACTGATGACGAATAGCACTCAGAATTGGAGCAGTAAACAGCTGGTAATGGCACAAAACAATTTTAAGATATAAAAAAATACAGACTCAGAACTTGTGTTCAACCTTTGATGCCGATACTTAACACGTTGAACCAAGGACACAAAATTGTTTTAGGTAACACACAGAATGTTAAAAACAGCCGATTTTCGTGATTTTTACTACTCTCTGTGTCCCAAACTGGTCACTCATCCGAATAGTTACACATTACTTAATTTGGTGATCGCAAAACAAACGTTTACTTATAAGATCTGATTATTTTAGCGTTATTTTTTTACTACCCCACAATGTGCATAAAAGAGCTTAGCTCTAAAAACTTTTTACGCGTTCTTTCTTTTGCTTTTGAAAATTGTGACAAACGTAAAAGCTAGTGTAATATTTTGGACAAGTATTCCATACCTAAAAAGAGAAAATTAGACTCGAATGAAACCAATTTCTATTGCACCTTTAAGAAATCTATATTCTATTGATAGTTTCATTTTATTTATTGGGTTTGCGATTATGAAGCACACGAATAACAAGAATAGGATGACAATGATGGGAGTCTTATGGCCTTTTACAGGGTCATTTCAGTATCAATGCATTATTGACTCGAAATCCGAACCGATAATAGAATCGATGACAGAGAAATGGACTGATTGCCGAACATATTTGTCAGTCCATTTCGATTTCTGAAGCGATAACAGATTACCCTTCATTTCGTAGAAGACTGAACCGCTTTTTGGAAAAAACTTTCTCCAAAAACCTGAGAGTCAGTAAAATTTGTCACTGGTAGACTTGTGTCTTTTTCTCGATGCTGAGAAAGTTTCTAATATCAACTTCTTACTTTCGGATGAACTCATTCATAATAGCAAAAGGCCTTCAATTCCTAACCTATCCTATCCTGTACCTTAGATTCCCATCTATATGTGAGTGAATATTATTAGAATTTTAAAATGCAATTAAATATTAAATAAACTGCAACTTACCTCTAATAAAATTTCAATCTTAATTATTTTATAATCTTTACCTTGATAAACTCAACTTAATTATATAACTTGATCGATATTTGTCATTGTATGCAAGTATTAAATCTATATAGGTACAAATACATTGTACATAAGTACATATATAAGTAAAAGCATATCAATTTTATATCAGACCACAATTAAAAGGGGGTTAGTAGTGTTATGTTTCCGTCATTCACATTAAAAATGTAGGTATCTCATGAAATTGTTGAAACTTTTTCCGCTAACTAAAAATTGTTGACTTTTTGCCAATGAATACCTTGAACTTTACATCAATGGTTGTTGGTTGGATTGTTGGTTATCTGTTTAAATATGTGAAAATTTCAACGGCAAATACAAAACACTTACGGGTATAAAAAGCAAAGTACAAGTTACGTATAAGTATAAAGGAAGATGGCAGGCAGCAAGCAGCAGCTTACAATAAAATTTTAACACATTGCCAACAATGACAACATCATCATAAGAATTTTCCCCAAAGATCATAATTGCCATAAATTATGAAAGAAGATTTTGCGGTAATATTAAATGTGAACCAAAAAATACATGTTATTGGAATTACACACATACTTATATCTATTCTTTTTCACCAAGCTACTTTCGTTTGTATATATTTTAACAGTGAAGTTGGTTGGTTGAAGGGGTCATTAGGTTGAAGGAACTTCAATAATAAGAGTGTTCTACTAAGAATGTTTTTATACTTATATGTTTAATTTATTTCAATGAGAATATGAATTTTTTATTCAACTGTCAAAACTTGCCAACGTATCCAATATTTGCAATGCCATTTCATATCAGTTTATCCTACTATCAGATAAGAAAGCCACTCTTATAATCACACATGTACCTTGATTCATTTGATATGATAACAAAATACAGACAATATATTTTTTAACAACGCCACTGAGATTTCCATTACCATTAGTTGAAGCCAAATTCTTTTGTTTGTTTTCTCATTTTTGGTCAAATGTTAAATGCAACAACTTTATTCCTATGAAAGTATTAAATCAAAATATTTTGTCTATTGTGGCTTTTAGTAGCCAGTAGTCAGCAACCACCCAGATTCAATAGCCAGCTGTTTGTGCTGTTTGGTACTTTTCTACTTTTCATGGTCGTGTCGAATTCAATTTGCCCCACCTCGGTCCACTTTACCATAACTTGATTGTTACAGCCGTTGCTTCATGGTTTTCATTTTTCCATTTTCATACCATTTTCAGTTTCATATGCAATGGTAATATTAATTTGCAATGATGTTTGTTACACACAGAATGGTAAAGTCATCACTGGTTGGTTAGTAGACAATATAATGTAGGTAAAGTAAAGTGACAACAAGGATCCAAGGGTCTCTCCAAACTACCTTGAGATCTCTATGTATGCAATCAACATTATCAATATAATATCCACAATCAAGAGTGTTGATTTTCCATGTAGAATAAACCTTCTCCTACACAGAGAAATGCACTCTCAGCCTCTTTGTCTTCTATGTCTAATCTAATCAAAATAAGCTACCTTTAGAGTTCTAGCGTATCTATAAATGGGACAAATATATCAGAAATACAAGCACACTGCCTTGTCTGTTGTCTTCATAAACAATTGTTTCATCAGTTAAAGAAATTCGTTTTGTTTGATCCAGTGTATGACCATCATAAGTATACACGTACTTCTGTCGCGTCCTTCAGATGTTCGCATATTTTATGATTTTTGCTGGTTGGTACTGGCATTGGTAATGTGTCCTTACCCAATTGGAGTGGTAGCCAATCAAATTCTTCATCCTTGCAAAGCCAATGTCTATTTTGTTTAGGGCAAAGTAAATATTCAAATCGCGAAATTTAGAACTAAAATATTCTTATTATTCTTTGCATATGATATACATACATTGGTAGTAATATATTCATAAAATATTGTTGTATTTAAAATGTATATAAACATAGATAGTTTCAGAAAATGAAATATATTTCTCATTAATTCAACATATCCTACTACCAATTTATAAATTATTGTATGAGGATTCCATATAAATCAACAACAATATCATTACTCATGTTTTTCTAGTATACAAATGAGTATACTAGTAGCAACTTCTTCATAATATACATACATATGTACATACTTATTTATACAGCTAGATATTATAGTTAGATATTATAGTTCTTGTTGTAAACAAAATATACCATATATGCAAATGTATTATTTGCTTCTGTAAAATGTATTTATATTTCGGTGGAACCGAAGTTAATAAATGTTTTGATTTCATTTTTGTTTAAACAAAAATGACCAAAAATGAAGAGAAAAAATAAAAGATATGAGCAAAAAAGAGAATTTATTATGCCGCATCATCATAGTCATCGTCGTAACGCAACCAACATCCTCATGGTCCATGGTCCATATTCCATACTATGGTATATTGTACGAGTAGTGATGCAAAGGAACATCACAATGCAATGCAGTTGGATAAGATAAACGTGAATTCTGAAATCTGAATCTGTTGTTTTCATTGTTTTTGCTGCTGTTGATGTTTATAGCTGTTATAGCTACTAGCAGTTTAAGTGGACCATGCCCATGTCTATGGTGTGTGTGTGGTGTGGTTGCATTTTTTGGCCAGTTACATTTTTGGCTCTTGCCTTGGTCAGTTTTTGTTTTGAGTAAAGTACGGTTTTATCTGCTGGCTATTGGTTTGTGGATGGACAATATTAAGCAAGGTACAATGTGTATGTATATGTAAACTTCGTAGCGTTCAGTGTTTTTGATTACATCCTTTGTACAAATGTTATTTTGGTATTGTTTTTTTTACCTTTACGTTTTTGCTTTTTCCGTATTCCTGTCTGTTCCATGGATGGTTGGTTCTATGGTATATTGCGTCATAACTACAATACTCGTACTTATCTGTATCAGTTTCTATATCTGTACATTTTGTATTTTATTCTACTTTACGAGTTTTTGTTGGTGTTTTTTCCTGTATTGAGCGATAATGTTTTGTTCGATGCCATAACAAATGCTGAGTATAAGTTGTGGTGAATTGAAAAAAATGTGTTGAATGTCTGTCATTTTCGTGTAAATTGATGTTTCTGCCATTGTCCATGAAAGTATATACTACTAAGCACAATCCACAGTAATGTTTATAATTGTATTTTAAGCTTATTATAAAGTTGTGTTATAATTCACAAAATACGATAACAGAGATGATATCATACTTGTATATTATTAGATACAATAGAAATGATCTATCTATCTATATAATTAAACGGCAAACATTGAATTTGTGAATCCGTTCCTGCTTAAACCACTGAACCAAGTATTTTGACAAAAAAAAAAAACCAATTGAAAGTTATTTTTCGCTAGTGTGTGGAAATTTTTATCAAAATAGGTCCAGAGCTTTAGGCATTAAAAGATGTTAGAAACAACCGCTTTATAACAACAATAACAACACATTCTATTCTATTGCTGTACGCTCATTGGTTGTGTGAAGCCGTGCTTTAGAGTTTTCGCAAAGAACACTGTTCATAGAGAAGTTATTGTATTAGCACTTTAAAAAAGATGAAACTAGTTTAATCCAACGTTGTCTCAGTACTGCTCTACGGATGCGAGACCTGGCTTGTAACCGACCATCTAACTGGAAAGATTTAGAGCTTTGTTAACAGATGCCTGCAGCGTATTCTCAGGGTGTGGCCAACTATATCAAATTACGAAAATGGAGATGGATAGGCCACACATTGCGAAAAGATGCCACAGAAGTCTGCCGACAAGCTCTTGACTGGAACCACCAAGGAAGCCGTAAGAGGGGTCGCCCTAAGATCACGTGGACGAGATATTTACAAAAAGAAATTGATGAATGCGGAAAATCGTGGAACGAGTTAAAGATGCTAGCAAAAAGCAGGACCAGATGAAAATGTTTTTGAGGCCCTATGCTCCAATGAGAGATACAGGAAATGATGATGACTTTAAAAAATAAATGCTTTTTTTAGAATTGGGGTGGATTGTGTCGGCCGGCGGCTCCTCTAGTATTATCAAATTTGGCACTAAGAAAATTATTTAAAATGTCTTGTTGCCCTGATAAAATTAGTTCCAGCATCGGTTTATATAGATAGCATTTATACTTTGTTCGTTACTCAATTTGCGGCTCATTCAGCAGCCATTTTATAAGTGAAATGGAACCGATGATGCTCCTCGAAATGAAACGCTCTGTGCTGGACTTACTAATTGCAACTATTTATTCAAGTTATCTATAATACCTCAAGTTCTCTTATATATATTTATATACGTATACCTTTAAGACCAATACATAATACATAATGCGAAAACGAAGAGGCAGAGGAGTCACTTACCCACTTCCTATGTCAATGCCCAGCCCTGTCAAAGTTTCTGGGCAAACACATCATTGACGATCTCTCGGACTGTTCAGTCACATGTCCAGGTGATTTACTAAAATACCTAAATTCGACAGGTTGGATTTAGAAATACTGATTCCGTTCGGCCAAGAAGTGGTTTTAAAACGGCACTCTGGTGCTAATTGTGGCTCGTAGTGGACTATAAGAGTCAGCCACTGGAAACAACCAACCAACCTTTGATCAATCGTATAACTGTGAGCCATCAAAAATAATCGCTTTTAAATTTTCATCTCAAATTCGTTGAAATATACATTTTTAACGAAGTCCGTGATAGTGAAACTATCACAAAAACTGTTTGGAGCGTTGATACTTACAAAGCCTTCCTGGCAAAGACATGATAGATATTACAAAGATTTATGTAGAACACAAGCATAAGATAAGCGCACAGTCACTCACTTGAATAACAACACAACTAGTTTCATGTTTCATGTTCCTCGTTTGATGTTGATATATTGGATATAATCAGTAGGCATTAAAGTGAGCTATAAGGCATCGTATCTATCCTGTATTCTGTATACATCTTATTGATTTTACCAATAATAATAATAATTATAAATTGTATTTCTTTATTTTATAGCGAAAGGTAAATATATCGGAGCGCCTTGCAATGAGCTAAAATGCGATGCTAATCTACTGCATGTCAGTTGTGACAAAGAGACACTTACCTGCAGCTGTGAGAAAAATTATCCAGTTCAACTAGGACCGATCAAAGGTTGTGCTAAACGTAAGTACTTTGATAAACAGATTATTTTCATTATAAGTAGACACAACATTACAACAATTCGATTGCAGCTAAAAAGTTGGGAGAGCAATGTTTCTATGATGAGACATGCATCTATAATGATGAAAATGCACTTTGTGTTCAAGTGCGTCATAATGCTTTGTGTCAATGCGCGAATGGATTCCATTCTGTGAGTTACACAAAGCCAACACGACGCGTATTTTGTACACAAGGTAAGTTAACTAATAGCATTTGCAACAAAGAGATAACTTACTTATATAATTATGATTTATAGATCTTAGTGAACTGAGCTCAGATCTGCCAACATTACTAGGAGTGTCCACAGGTATTGCCGTATTGGCGGGCTTAATTTGCATGGTTCTGCATTTGTTTAGCAAGACTAAGTATCCGAGACATCGTAATTTTGGTGATGCAAACATACCTCCACCCATACTCTACTCTAATGAAACAGGTAATAAAAGCTTTACAGACTTGTATATAAGAAAGTATTTTTAGAATCTGATATGCCTGCAACAATTATAGGTATACCACTAACAGTTCATTCGGGTCGTCCATCATCGCGTTCAAGTATTCGTTCAACCGGTTCTATCGGTTCCTATGGCAATCGTCGTGCCTCCACTGGTGGTGGCTTACCCGGCATCAGTGGCACTGCGGGCGGCGGTGGTAGCAGTGGTCCAGGTGGCTCTAAAGGCATACTTGTCTCGACCTCACGTACAGGTGCGGCTAGATCGGCCGCCATATTGCTTATATCGTGTCATATATCGGCGCTGTCGAAACAAAATTCACGTAACTCATCGCGTCATACATCTGGCGCCGGTTGCAGTCAGCATTCGCGCGATGATCTCGATGAGAACGGTTCCGATACCGGCGGTTGTCGTAGCTGTGAAAGCACACTATCGATGTCACGCCATCTTCAAAAGCAATTAAATCATCAACGGCACCTGCTCAGTTTTGAGTTGTCAGCGGCAAAGAAGAAAGATCACGATCGTATTCGCACAATGCTGGGCATAAATGACATTGACATGAATAATCATAATGATAATAATGATGAAGATAATTATGATACTCGTGGTGGTGGCAGTGGTATTGGTGGTGGTGGTGGTGGTGGTGTTGGTCTTGGTGTACACAATTTTAGCTTAGATAATCATCATAATAATCATAATGATGAACTGCCAATGCATCATTTGCAAATTGGTGCGCTGCCAACGCCAGCTAGTGAAACGCCCAGATTTGCGGTAAATCAAACAACAAAATCAAAAACAATATCAAATATCAACTCGTTTAATTCAAATGATAATTCAAATCAATTAACCAAATGGAATAATTTTGTTGTACTACTTCTTATTAACATAAAATACTCTCTCTATCTAAAACTATCTAAAAAAAAACTATAAAATATACTTCCTTCATACTGCATACTACATCATTCACATTTAAAGTTACTAAATCATTTTTAGATAGAAAAAACTTCAAATTCAATTTTCATACCATCAACCAATCAATCATTTCATCAATCATCAATCATCATAAATCATGTATCTGTTTCTTTGTGTAAATCTGCGTGTTTGTTGGTTCCTTTATTGGTGTTAGTTCTTGAAAATTGTTGAACAAAAAAAAAAAAAAACAACGTTTATACTAATTACTATATGTAAATGTAAATTTTAAATGTGTGTTCTAAACTTCAAATTTTATAAATCAATTCCCACTAACTCTACTCTACTCTAATCTATTCTATTCCAAACTGTTCTATTCTATTCTAAGTTCCCCATTTTCCTCTCTCACTTTCTTTAATGTTACTAAATTGGTTGCGCATTTCTTAAAACAAACAACTAAATGTTTTCATAATTTTCGTTTGTCTTATTTTGTTTTGATTCTTGTAATTACATACTATTTCCAAACATTTATGCAGATCTACAATTTCTCTATATTGAGCTTCTCAATATTCATGTAGGAATTTTATAATGATTTCAATGTGTACATATATTAATATATGAAATGCTAAAGAAATCATACATATATATTTTTAGTAAATATTGATGGAGATACATTTTTGGGTCAATTTATTATAGAAGCATTTCTTCGAAACATACAAAATCATTCCTATTAACTATTGAAGATAAAGCAATAGACTTTCGAGTCACTTTAAATGAGTAGTAAAATATCTACACCCCTAGCATAGGGAGGCAGCTTCCCCTTCTGCGTGTACCTGGATACACCCTTGAGTATGTCTTATACTCTTTAGAGAGAATGATGCATCTTAGATGTTTCTATAAAGTTTTTCATAAATATTTAATACAGTAAAGTGACTTAATAGTTTTTCATCTAATACTATATAAATACATATAATGATAAACGAGGGTTGCCTTTTATATTTCGGGATTTGCAAGAACAAATCGAGCATGTGCATCGTGAAGATTGATAATTTGTAGAAATATAACGTTTCGACATACGAGTGCTGTATCGTTTTGATAGTATAGACTTTATCTCGGTCACAAAATTAAACCGGGAGCATATTCGTACGATTATTTATTACAACTTACAACTTAATTTATCTGAATAAGAATAAATACATGATTTCAATACGATTTGTAGTGATGAAACACCACCGAAATCCACAATACTATAAAAGTGGTTATCGGAATTCAATTGTGACCGTTGTTCGCTTACTAATGCAAAGGTCTTTTAAGATCAGGTGATTTCCCAGAAACTATCGATGCTGTGTTAAAAAATAGAGCAAACTACAAATTTTCGATCTATATGTACATATGAGTCCGAAGATGAGTCAAATCTAACAATAGATGTTCGCGGAAGTAGCATTTCCAAAATGGTCGCATGTTTCTTCACAAAAATATTATAGTAGCATAGAGCTGATGCCGCGCCTAGCGAGTTGAAGCATTGCTCGTAGCACGAAATATTATCGCTTGTCGCATAGCATCGCTTGTCGCAGTACTCTGGTATCAGCCTAAGACGATCAATTCTGAATGGTATACAACCATTTGTTTTTCAGAAGTGTTCAATGAAATGAAGAAAACTAATTGTGGACATGCTAACTCTCAAACGTCTACTCACACAAGAGACTTCGAATTGATGGGAGTGAATAGTATTAAAGGTTTGTCATGAAGTTTGTAATACACAGAAGGAGACATCGCAGACCACATAAAGTATATATATTTATGATCAGCTCGATGAGACGAGTTGATTTAGCCATGTCCGTCTGTTTGTCTGTATGTATGAAAACTACTCCCTCAGTTTTGGAGCTAGAGAACTCTTTTTACCATACGCTGCACATTTGTCGGAATCAGAAGCTGTTGTTTGGAGATACCTCATTCGTTTATTGATCTTCATGAAGATTATTTTGCAAAACAAAAAAAAAAATTTTTTTGTTTATATTCTCTAGTCCCGAAACATAAAAGGTAACTCTCATATCATTTACTAAATTTAGATCGATGTAGTCCAACTTTATACTCTGAAAGTAGCTTCAAATTACCATTTGTATATTAATTTAGTTATGAATTACATACTAGTAATGATATACTCAGTCTTTCAATTACATATAAGTTTTTATAAAGGTGTTGATAACAAAACCCATTTAACTTCTGAATCTGATATTATCAATTTTTCTTACTATTTCATCCATTCTATCTTCTACAATTCAGTTTAAATATTTTAACTTTCTCTCTAAGTACTAAAAATCATAAAAAAGTTCTTTTGTGTTCTCTCTTAACTATAACAAATTCTCTGATCTAAATACGAATGAAGAATGCTAACTTATTCATAAGAATCAATTCAAAATTTATAATTTCATTTTTAGTTCTGCGTATAGATAATTCATAAAATTAGTTTATCAATCTATCATTATTCTATAAATTGCATATGATTGAACCAACAACTATGATGATCTTTCATGAAGGATCTTTTTGACTTTAATATACATACTACTAAATATACTCGTACTCGTATATCTATGTATACTTCTGTATAGTTCTAGATAGATAGATAAAATGCAGTATAAAATATAACTTCTTTTCAGTTTTAGTCTAGTGTAAATTCTGCTTCTAAATTTTCTTATTATATTTTTTATTTATTTTTATTTTTTTCATTTCTATGAAAACAACAAAAATACACAAAAAACAAAATTGCTTAATTTATAAAAAAATTAATTTTTTATTACAAAATTTAAAGCGCCTACACACAAACACACACACACACACATACACTAAACCAAAGTTAAAAAAAAAATAAAAAATAAATAAAAAATTAAATAGAGAAAATCTTGAGTAAAATCAATAGTAACATAATATGCTCAAAAAATTATATCAATTAAATTTAATACAATATTTCTCATCGTTTTAGGTATTTGTTTTCATTTTTGTTTCGTTTTTTGGTTTTTTATTTTCTTGGTACTCGTAGTTTTCGTCTCATTTTTCTCTCTTTCTCCACGTTCAAAACAAAAATAAAATTATATTGTAATAACAATTCAATATTTAATCTCGTATCTCTCTCTTTCTCTATAAATATTTTAAACGAACAGAAAGAAAATGAAAATGTTTTGACAAGAAGATATTTAAGCAATATGGCGGTGACTATGTTCTCATATATTCTCAATTACTCAATTATGAAACTACTTATAATTACAATTACAATATTAATATCATAATTACAATTTTTTTCATTTTTTTTTTAATTGTCTTACAATTTATTTGTACTTATCATTATAATAATAAGATCACATACAATATTAATCTTAAATCTATTAAAAAACACCTTCAAAAACAAAATTTCAAATATTAATAAAAATGTTGTAGAAATGAGAGTAATGGATTGAATTGGATAAATGAGGTGTGTTCAAAAAAGAGTAGACATTTTTGGCTTTTTCAAAATGAATCTTCAAATGTGTGTTTAAAAAGTTACGAGATCAGTTTTCTAAATAATCCCCATTTGAGTCTATAGGTATGTATCATCTAGTCACCGGAATACATATGAAATAATATACAAATTCTCTGGTCCTTTTGTTTAAAATATAAGTATATGAAATTGATGACCAGCCAAAAATATCTCACTATGTCGACAACTGACTATGAAGAGATAATTTTTAAACATTTATGTCTACTTAACAACGGAAAAACCAAGAGGATAGCAGTATTACATACATATGTACATATATTGTAAGAGTAACGAAACACACTCCAATATCTAGACAACCGAAAATCAATAGAAATTCTTCACCAAGAAAATATTTCAATTATTAATGAATACCTGACTCTCGCAGGAAGGGTTTGTTGCAATGAACACAATTGAGACCGCTGTGGCAAAATGACTAACTTCCAGTCTATCCATAATCTTCTTTACTTCTCGAACACACCTCATATATGTAGTATCTCGCGTACAATCATTTTTACAAGATTCTTATGTTGCTATAAAAAATATAAAAAAAAATCATTTTTATAATTATTTTTTCTACACTCTCACACATAATGCTCCACACTCAATTTCTATACAATATAATACTATATATACACTGAATATATAATTTACTAATGCTACTTACTATATTCTCTCTTTATCTGTGCTCGGCTTTTGTATTCTACTACTACTACTTACTTATATTCTCTATGCTCTTTTCCTGCTTTGCTGCAATTATTGATGTGCAGTGTACAAAAATCAAAAAACAAGCATCTTGCAATATTAAATTATCTTTTTGAATTGTTTAACATGATGATTATCCATGATATTCGAATGCGCTTTGTACTAATTCCTATAAATTATTTTTGATGAATTTTTAGGTTTATACTCTCTCTCTCTCTCTGTCTCTTTCTATCTCTCTCTCTCTATCTCTCTGTCTCCTTTTATTATTGAAATTGTTACCAATATTGTTAATTTTATTTTATAATATTTTGTTAAATTGTGACTATTTTAAAGTGTAAAAACTATTGATGGGGTCTAAATCGTCTGAGGAATGGGAAGATAAATGGATTAATTTGTGTACAAAGAATAATTATATTCATGATTTTTTGTGTCCGATTACTGGAATACATAGTCAACATAGATTTTAATCTTTCCTCTTTTAGTATGGAAAGCATTTTTGAAATGAAGAAAGTTAAAAAAAAAAAACATGTACAGTAAAAACTCTAATAACCAGACAGCTGTACAAATAGATGCAAACTTAACATGCTTGATGCTTCCACAACCGGACAGCTTCAATTACAGGAGAAAATACCTCGACTGTGAACTATGAGGGGTTTTACTGTATATTTTACCCAAAAGCAGGAGACCTTGGTGGATCTATAAAGTAGCGAGCAAATCTGTACGTTTATCACACTGCTGTGCTGCAAGGGAGCTGCAGCAAGTACAACTGCAGCCTCGCGGGTGGGTTGAGTGGTCCTTTGGCCGACTGTTGTCGAATGATATGGAAATCTAGGCCGGAGGGAAGGTTAGTGTAACTGCAAAGGGCTGTAGCATGTAAAGCTAAAGCCACGGGGGTTGCTGCATATACAGCCTCTCAGCAGGGGTGAGTGGTCCTTGGCCGACTGTTGTCGGATGATACCGAGAGAAAGACCCGACCACTCAGGGGACCGTATTGTTGAGGTTTTACAGAGTAAAGATGGGATAAGTAGAAAATATTATTAACCTACTATAGAAAATGGGAACTACAGATTTTCAAACAGGAAGATGAAATTTTAAACCAAATTTTAGTTTAGTCTATTCAGATCTTCAATCCAACCACTGGAAATCGATCATTGAAATTCAAATACACACAAGAAATATAGTCAAATGAATTCCAATATACAGAAAATTAAATTGGTACTGGATATTTTCCTTACGTAAACTTCGTCCCAAGTGCATATAAAATTTCAAACGACTTTCTTTTTAACCGACTTCAAAAAAGGAGGAAGTTATCAATTTAACTGTTTTTTTTTTTTTTTGTTAATGTGAGTTACCTCAGAACTTTTTCTAGGAGATCTGAATTTGAAATTTGAAACTGAATTATTTCAAAGCGGGTGCTTGTCATGTGGTCCACATATAAATTTGATCAAGATCTGATGATTAGTTTTTGAGTTATCTTTATTAATGTGCGTCTGTTTTCTTTTTTGTTAAATTTTTTTTATTATTTTGAAATTTCAAACTTTTGTTTAACCTGAAGAAATTTTGTTTCATATTTTCTTCCAAATTTTTATATACTGGTAACAATTCTCAAATTTAATAACAGTTATGCATTTTTATTATTATTATAAATCTCTGAATTGCAAAACTTTTCCCCATGCAACCATTTGCAACAAGTAAAATAACAAAAAACGAAAAATAAAAAATAAATGTATTATTTTAAGTAATTTAAAAATGAAGCAAAAAATATACAAAAAAAAACTTAAACGAAAGTATATTAAATAATTACAGGTTCACGAAGACCAAGTCTAGCATCAGTTCATAGCACAAGTTCGTCCGTGCGTAGTTACAGCATGATGCGTTTCGAGAAGGAGGTTCAACAAAAGGAGATTCGACACGAGATGAAGCTGCGACTGGCTCGTTTACACCAACAGCAACAATTGAATCAGAACAAACCGCAAATAATTATAGGAGAAGCACTCAATATGCAACATGGAGCGCTTAGTCGCATTACAATGGCAACGCCCAGTCCACTAACGCCCAATTCACTAGACGAACTTCTGCCATCGGTAGATGAGACCCAAGAGGTGTGACACACTCACAGAAGTGCCAATTACATCAACTACATACATACATATTGAGTTTATATACTGAATACTAAATACTATTATTATTTTCTCTTTATAGTATCCACTTAAATTAGAAGCTGCTTCGACAAGTAGACAACATCAAAAGCATCAGCAACAATTGCAACAAACTACAAAGGTAAATGTTGCTGCAGCAACACTTTCAGCAATTAAACATGTTGCAGCAGCACCAAATATTGCAACAACATCATCATTAGCAGCAGCATCCACATTTTCAAGTGGAGCTGCCGCTTTGGCAACAACAACATCCGAAACGGAACTTGGTGCTGCAGCTGCAGGTTACATTGGTCCTTGCACTACTTCAACTGAGGCACTCTAAACTCGAAATAAATTACAAAATAGCCAAGTGAGTATAAATAAAATGCAAAATCAGTAATAATAGTACTAATACTTTAATAATATAAATAAAAAAAAAAATAAAGATGATTGTAGTTAATAAATAGTATTATACAATAGATAAATTTATACACAACAAATTATTGCATATGTATGTATGTATGTGTGTATTTCAATGTTATACGTCAAACGTATTAGTAATATAATATTAGTAAGTACTTATGTGAAACATAAAAACACAATGAAGATAAAACATAAAAGTCTTAATAATAAAAATATAAAAAATTAAATGCAATATTATTATACAATAGATACAAAGATGCAGGAGATTAATAAATAATCCTACTCCATCATCTCTTTTGTTAGTTTTTTAGCAGCTAACAGACAGTTAATTACATTACAAAATTATAATATAATAATAACGAAAAAAGACGATAAAATGTTTTATACGAATTTGTAGTAAAAAAAAAAATAAAATAAAAATAAATAAATAAATATTATTATAGTATATTATACAATATAATTAACAATTATTGACTAATGATGGTTATTTAGGTATAAGAGTTTGGCTTAAAACAAAAACACAAAAACAAAAACTGAATTTAAATAACAATAATTGTATCTTAAAATAATAATTACTAACAAACAAACCAAAAAAAAAAATAAAGAAATCAAAAAACAATAAAATAAATTAAAAATAGTTAATAATAATAAAAAAAATTTAAATGGTTTATGGTTATATTAGGGGAATAAGTCTTGTATTAACTAAGGAGAACATTACTAATACTAAGTAATTTATTGAATACATATAATAACAAACAATAAATACAGTCGAAATCAGTTCGTCATAGAGGTGTTCGACTGTAGTGCTAATTTATTTATTTATAAAATTTGTGTTATAAACTTACATATTTCAATATGTTAAAAGATTATTTGGTATATTGTTACTAGATTTGTTAAAATGTGTTATTGTATAAATAGATTCATGTTTATTACTTACTATGTACAATAGACCTCTGTAGGTCGTAATGCAATCATGGCTATTACACTATACTATACTTTACTGTACTATGTATACCCAATTTCAATTTCTTTATATTATTAGAAATCTCCTAGTTTCACGAATTTTTATATATAAATTTCTTCTTAAGATTTGTTATTCTATATAAATTCATTACTATCATTTAAATTTTATGCTAATTGCATTAATTGAACCTAGATGATGTTCTGTTGATCCGATGGTGACCTGTCTATGTGTTTAATTTATTTGAGTTCATCACTACTCATGCTATGTTCTCTTATTGATCAATACAATAACTCATATTTATCATATATCCTCTGCATAGTCTTTGCTCAGAAACAATCTATTTAACCCAGCTCTAGTATCGAATTCGGTAACCCAAAATAGAACCTCACTATGGATTCAAAGATTTATTTTAGTATTGTATTATACCAGATCAATTTAAGTATACTGGACCTAGACTGCAAGCTATCGACAACCTATGTACTCGTACTAAATCTTTTATATTTTGCATACAAAGTGTCGTCAAATCAAATAATCTATTCATTAATTTATATATTTTTTTTTTTGTTTGTCTAAGGACTTCCTCTCCTAATGACAAATATTAAATCAGTTAAGACTTTATGTAGGAATTTATAAAAACTAAAGGTAAAATCCAAATAACTTAAAGTTGTTCTCTAACGTATTCTTGCTCTAAAATGACTTACACTCCGCGCCAATTGAATAGCATACGACTAGAAAAATAAACAAAAAATTCGTTTAAGTCCAAGTGATGGGGAGCTTCCCATAAATCTTCCTAATAAATACTGGGGCCCTTGGGACACTCCAATTTAAACTTTTTCACGTCTGAGACGACAACGTGAGGTCAGCGTAGTTCTGGTAAAATGATTGTAAAATTGATTTGGGATTACTATAAAATGGAAGCGTTTCTATATTTTAAATCTCTCTTTCTACTTAGCTTTCAGAATAACATGTAGTAACTAGTAGTTAGATTATATTTTTCCTTTATCTTACCAACAAAGTTGTGCGTATTTGAAATAGTCCGTCTGCGCTACTAAGCACACTGTGTGTTCAGCCTTCCATGTTTTGTTTTCTATACTTAGACTTATCTTTCAAGAAAGTGAATATAACTTTCCGACTTTTTTAGTTCTATGTACTATGTTATTTTTTTAACATAAAGGCCAGTACCCTTATAAGTTTTTATACTGGGGCTTATGCCTCTGTTAAAGGTTATCTTTGAACGTTTTTAATATAATTTAAAATAAAATAGTCCACAGATAAAGATTTTTTTTTTTTGGGCTGGGGTCTGTTATTCATTTGACAACATTTTTAGGGTACTTTTTTTGTTGATTCTCACAAAAAATCAAAACAATTATGTAGGACTGTGCTATTCAAGTGGCTTGGAGTATATGTTAATGACAATTCAAACAAAAAACTAATGTTCTTACATGATACGAGTATACAAAGATTCCTTGGTTCATTTAATTATTACAATACCTAAACTAAAATTGATTTAATACATTGATACATTAGAATTCCCCAGACTATAACCATTGAAACCTTGTAATGATCATCAAAAGCAGTTCCACAAATGACTTTTACAGTACATACATGGAGAAAACAAAAGGAATGTTTCAAAATTTTCTGTTAATAAGCACTATTCTCTTAGATACTAAAATATGATTGATATATTGAATAAATGATAAGTATATGTGTGTTAAACAATATATTAAAAATATTTCTCTATAACCATGAGATGAGAAAAAATAATTAAAAATTTAAGAATATTTTGTAATTTAAGAAAGAACAAATAGTACTGATAAATAATACGAAATTATAAGGAATTTAAAACAAATTGAATGGAGAAAATTATGTTCGGCAAAATCGAATCTTTAATATCTTTCATGAAATAAGTAATTTACTTAAGAATTACATACATAATTCTGAATGAATAGAATTTGCGAGACAATTACACTGGTCAACAATATTAGTATATAATTATTACATGGAAGTTCTGTTGTTTGTCTTTCATTTTTGCAAAACTTTGTGTGTGCTGCTTTTTGTTGGGTGTTTATACATTTATAAAATTTGTAAAAATGTACAATAGATGATCGTTTTATAGCTCCTAAAATCTTAAGATCGAAGACACATGTCACTCCTGCCTATGCCAAATAGAATATCTCATCTCCTTCGTATAAGATTTCTTAACAAGTTATTGGAATGAGGAACAAGAGACAAAGCTCTGCACTCAATAAGTTCCTTAATGGTAAGCCATTGGGACTGAATTCACTTAAATGGAACCCTACATAAATCTATTATGTTATGGTCTGTTTGTTTATGGTATATTTTTATAAAATTCAAATGTATTGCGACTCGAAAGCACCAACCTTGTTTCAGTTTTGATGAGTTAAAATCTGTGAGACAAGTAAGGGTGAACTGTAATCTACTATGTAACTAGGAGCAGATTTTGATCCGTATTGAGTGTTCACTGTCCTCCTTATCGCCTTTGCACATAGCTGTTTTCCCTCAAATGAAATGTAGATTAACCTAAACTGAACACAAAACTAATTTTGTCCGTTCAAATAATTATGTATAATAATAACAATAATAATGTATGTATGGATTCAGACTCAAGAGACCAACAACCAATACAGGTTCCTGTTTGAATAGTCAGTCATGTGTGATGACTTTTACAATACAATTACAATTAATGAAAGGTATAAAAGAAATATCCATCAATTTGAGATTATATAAAAATAAACTCGTAAATGTGAATGTGTAGGAGAATTAAATTAAGAATGTTCAAGAAGATAATGGCAAAACATACATACAATATAATTGCATAAAATGAATCGAATAATATACAACACATGATAAATAAAACAAATCAAAACAAAACAAACAAAAGAAAAATGTTAAGTATATTAGAACAATAAGGTTTAAGTATTGTAATTAAATCAATTATTTTATATCCAAAACTTTAACTCTGTAATTTCGCTTTATGTATACTTAGTTTATGTATAGTTTACTTAGTTTAGGTTAGATTAATTTAAGTTCAATTGTTATATTGTATTCTATTCTATTCTATTGTATTGTATTATTCTATATGAACTTAGTTAATTTGAATTGCTTATGGGCTAAAGTTATACGTGAAGGATTAGTAATTTTAGGAGTTAAATTTGGCATTTAAAAGAATATTTCATTATTCATTGATTTTCTAAGAAGCTATAAAAGTATGTATGATCGTTAGACCAGATTCCCGGTTAGAGCTGATTGGAAATGGGGTAACGTCATTAGACGGGACGAGCTTTTGATCTATACTGATGGATCCAAGACGGTAGATGGTACAGGTGCGGGCATCTTCTCGGAAGGGTTAACGGCTTAGCTATCGTATCGTCTATCTGACTGGTGTAGCGTGTTCCAGGCAGAAATCTACGTGGTCTGGCTTACGGCAAAATTAATTAATGCATTGGGGGAGACATTGAGGCATATATCGATTTATGTTGACAGCCAGGCCGCCATCAAAGCACTGTCGGCCCACAGCTTCAAGAGCAAACTCATTCGAAGTACGGTAGAAACTCTTAATCAGGCTCGGCAACACTCTATCACACTCATCTGGGTACTGGGTCACTCTGGTATCGAAGGAAATTAGATGGCGGACGAGTGTGCTAGGAAAGGCTCGGCACTGTCCATGTCTCAAGTAGTCGCTGATATTTGCAGACCCTTGCAGGATATACTCACATGTTATCAACCAATGAGAACCTTCGAGCTCCTTCACTTTAACAAGAAAGAGGTTCGGACGTTGACGGGAGACATAACGGGGCACTGCACCATCAGGCTGATGCACCACAGGATGCAATTTCCACACCATGACTTCTGCCGGAGCCGGAGAGCATCCAACACCTCTTCTGTGATTGCCCTGCTTTTCTCAGTAAACGAACCCCGTCTCTCGGGAAGCCGTTCTTTGAAGAGTTGGGTAGTTTGGCAAAATGTCCTTTGGGAAACCTGGCTCTGTTAGGTTTAGAGATAAAGGGAGATAGCTGGACCTCTCTTTTCCTTACCCCCGTTTTTATCAGGCATCACATTTATAGGGTTAGTGACTGTGATTTTGAGGTTTTTGTTTTGTGTTTGAAAGACGTGTTCTGCATTTTCGTTGACGCCTCTACAATCCGGGCAGTAGGGATCATCATCATATCCCCGCTTATGTCGGTACTCCATAAAGCATCCGTGACCGCTCAAGAACTGCGCAAGGTAATGATTGACCTCGTCGAACTTTCTTCCGACTCATTCTTCGACATTATTAATGAGCCGATGGGACCACCTGCCTTTGTCAGAACTCTGTCATCTCCTCTAGCCTTCTCACCTCGCCAGTGCTTCTCTTAGCGACAAACAGTCGACTTATCTCTGCAACCATTAAGTCAATAGGCATCATAACGCCATTACCAGGATTGCATCGCTGGATACCGTTCGAAATGCAGCACAGACGCGGATGGCACATGATCTGTAGACTGCATTCATTTCTCTCATGTATGACTTTATTTTACTAGTATGTGGTCTAAATCGGTGTTTGTGGATGACTGATAGTTAGGACATTGTGGTGATATAGGGGGTCGAAGTAGTGTATGTGGGTAAGCTTAGTGTGACTTAATCGGAGTCTAAGTATTTTCTTGTGTATCTTTAGGTAATTATCTGTATGGAGGGAGTTCGTGTTGATGCATATGGTAATATTGTTTTTATAATAAAATAGTTCGAAAATATTTGTTCATGTCCGTTTGGTTGGTGTTTTGAATTAGAATTAGGGGTATGTCAAGAGCTGCTTTGGATCTGTTAAAATTAAATGATTCATTTCATTCATGTTTTAAATAATATTTTATTCATTCAATAAATTAAATAATTTACCATAAGAATTGTACTATAGTCTATCTATGGGAAATGTTAGCTTATTAAGTTTTGCATAATATGTATATGGGTGGGACGATAAGACATTAAGCATAGCATGTGTAAAATGTTTTATAAGCAAATATCTTCTCTTTAATCTAGTCATATACAAATGGTATAATAAATTATATTTCTTTCATTGCAATGCAAAGAAGTCCAATGCCAGACTATGAAATGTAACAATAGATCATAACTTTAGCCCAATTACTAAAAAGTTTCATAAAAACAGTCAGTTCCACTTGTAAGAGTTTCAAAAGTGAACAATAACTAATCCAACTAACTAATCCTATACGTTATGAATGAATTTGTAGTTTATTGTGAATTTTATAAATAAAGTAGACCTAAACAATTATAAATACTAAATACTCGTACTACATCATCGTATGTATGCATATTTTTGGAACCTTATTTGTTTAATTATGTATGTATGTATTTATGTATAGAAGAAGTTTCAATGTTCTCAATTGATTTCGGATTGCAATATTTAGTTTTTTAAATAATAGCCCCAACCCAAATTAAGCCATCATAACTTAAAACTTAAACTCTGTAGACCTATGACATATCTGAATTGTTAAGCAGGAAATCTTTAAAAACCCTAAAAATTCAAGCTAAAATTGTATATTGAGAAAATAAAAAAAGAAAAATGTTTTCACTTGTAATTTAGTTTATTGAAAAAAATATTATTTTGTGTTCAACAAACAAAAATGTAAATGTAAAGTGTTGTTTATTGAAATAAAAGACGAAAAACCAACATTGCGTTTAATTCTTTCCTATGATATGATGATAGTAAGCTAATGTTCTGATCTTAATTGGAATTACAAAAGATTTATACGAAATTTTGAAAAGGTAAGTAAGTTAAGTGTACATACTTGCATGGCTGAAATGAAAATGATTACAACTTTTAATCTTTTTGGGTCTTTTGTATCTGAAAGAAGAACTCTCACTTTTCATATAATTGAAATTTTCCTCCAAATTGGCTTAACCGTTCTCGAAATATAATCATTTATACCCTAATGTGATATTTTCTGCAATTTGCCTGTTAAACTTCTATGCTGTTAACATCGTTAATGTTTTGAAGCCTGTTAAGTTGTAACAGAATGTTAAAAATATAGTCTTAAGAATTTGTCCTATAACTTCCGATTAACTGATCCAATCAATATGAAATAAATGTCATCAATGAGCTTATGATTTCCTCTTTTCGAGATGACAGGTGAAACTCTGTTCCAATTATTAGAAAGAGTATAAATGACCGTATTTACTTTTCTTATTACGTTTAAATGTATTATCCGGATATAATTCCGGATACGGATAATCCTAGCATATAGCCCATCTCTTTAGCTTTCATATGGCAATTGGTTCATAGAAATCGGATAAGTCATTCTCGAGATATAAGCCTCTAAGCATTTTTGAAAAGTGCATATCCACCTACTATGCATTTCTGTTGGCCTATTACCAGGTGGAAAAATTTTGGTTTTGCATATTTTTTTGAAGAAAAAACTCAAACAAAATATGGGTTCAATGAATTTAGCTATAACTTTGGATTGGCTGATTTGATCAGAATGAAATTGGTGTCACCAGAAAGCTAAGGATTTCATCTACATGGTATAATCAAATTTTATTTTTTTAGAACACTGGAAAGACCTAAAATCCACATATTTTTCGCATTTGCTTCGTTTTAACATACTATCTGGATAAAGTTCCAGATTTAGATTGTCCCAAAATATAGTCCTCCTTATAACCTTTCATATGACATTCATTTCATTGAAATCGGATAAGTCCTTCTCGAGATATAATTCCTCAAACATTTTTGAAAAGTCCATATCCACCTGCTGTGCATTTCTGTTCGCCTGGTACCAGCTAAACGAAATTGCATTGAATTTGCTGATTTTTCATTTCTGACAATGTGCCCCTTGAAGTATGCAATACTTTTGCAGCATATGTCACTTTAGCTTAATGGATTATAGTGGTCTCACAAATTTGGCTATAACTTCGGATTGGCTGAATCAACCGGTATGAAATTGGTGTCACCAGAAAGGTAAAGATTTCCTCTTTTCAAGATGATCAAATTTTAATTGTTTTGAACACTGGAAACACCTAAAATTTACCTATTTTCTGCATTTCCTTTGTTTTAACATATTATCCGGATAAAGTTCCAGATTTGGATTATCTCAAAATATAGTCGTCCCTCTAATCTTTCATATGGCATTCATTTCATTGAAATCGGATAAGTCCTTCTCGAGATATAAGCCCTCAAACATTTTTGAAAACTCCATATCCACCTACTGTGCTATTCTGTTCGCCTGGTACCAGCTAAACGAAATTGCATTGAATTTGCTGATTTTTCATTTCTGACAATGTGCCCCTTGAAGTATGCAATATTTTTGATGCATACATATGTCACATTTGCTTAATGAATTTATAATGGTCTTACAAATTTGGCTATAACTTCGGATTAGGTGATCCAATCATTATGAAATTGGTGTCACCAGAAAGGTAAAGATTTCATTTATATGATTAACAGAAATACTTAGTTTTCCACTTGAAATTTTTATTTAAAAATATGATTTTGAGTTTAACAAAACAAAACGAAAATATAAATGGTTATTGAAATAAAGGATGTAAAACCAACAATCTTCCTTAGTCCACTTCCTCGATTGTTGGACCACCGGTGGCGCCACCACTTGGACCACCAGAATTGCTGTGACTTGAGGGTTGTGGCGGTGGCATACCAGTGCCCTGATAGAGTCGCGTTATAATTGGATTACAAACATGTTCCAATTCCTTTTGTTTGTACTCAAACTCTTCTTTCTCAGCCTGTTGATTAGCATCCAACCAGCTGATGGTATCGTTGCACTTCTGATTGATGGTATTACGATCGCTTTCGCTTATGCGTGAGCTTATATTTTCATCCTCCAGAGTGGTCTTCATCTGAAAGCAATACGATTCGAGTGCATTCTTGGCATTTATACGATCACGTTGCTTTTCATCATCCTGCCGATAAGTTTCAGCCTCATTAACCATGCGATCGATATCTTCTTTGGAAAGGCGACCCTTATCATTGGTGATTGTTATCTTATTTTCTTTGCCAGTAGATTTCTCTATAGCGGTGACATTTAGTATACCATTTGCATCAATGTCAAAAGTGACCTCAATTTGTGGCACCCCACGTGGTGCTGGTGGTATGCCACTCAATTCGAATTTGCCTAGAATATTATTATCCTTAGTCATGGCACGTTCTCCTTCAAAGACTTGTATAAGAACACCCGGTTGATTGTCTGAGTAGGTGGTAAACACTTGAGTTTGTTTTGTCGGTATGGTTGTGTTACGTTTGATGAGCACCGTCATGACGCCGCCCGCTGTTTCTATGCCCAACGACAATGGTGTCACATCGAGTAGCAATAAATCTTGAACTGCTTCCGACTTGTCACCATGTAAAATAGCCGCTTGAACTGCAGCACCATAAGCTACTGCCTCATCAGGATTGATTGACTTGTTTAGCTCTTTACCATTGAAAAAGTCTTGTAATAGCTTCTGCACCTTTGGTATACGCGTTGAACCACCTACGAGTACAATGTCATGTATTTGATCCTTTCCCATTTTACCATCGCGCAACGACTTCGCCACCGGTTCCATTGTGCTGCGGAAGAGATCACCATTGAGTTCCTCAAATCTTGCTCTGGTTATCGATGTATAGAAGTCAATGCCCTCAAACAAGGAGTCAATTTCAATGCTGGCCTGTGTCGATGATGACAATGTGCGCTTAGCTCGCTCACAGGCTGTACGAAGGCGGCGCAATGCACGCTTATTTTGCGCTAAATCCTTTTTGTACTTGCGTTGGAATTCCTGAACGAAATGATTCACCATGCGATTGTCGAAATCCTCACCACCCAAATGAGTATCGCCAGCTGTAGCCTTCACCTCAAATATACCATCTTCGATAGTCAAAACAGATACATCAAATGTGCCGCCACCAAGATCAAAGATCAAGACATTCCGTTCACTGGTACTCTTCTTATCCAGACCATAGGCTATAGCAGCTGCTGTCGGTTCATTAATGATGCGCAAAACATTTAGGCCTGCAATAGAACCCGCATCCTTTGTTGCCTGGCGCTGTGAGTCATTGAAGTAGGCAGGAACCGTAATAACAGCATCAGTAATTGTATTGCCCAAATAAGCCTCTGCTGTTTCACGCATCTTCGTGAGCACCATAGATGATACTTCCTCCGGAAAGAAGCTTTTCTTCTCACCTTTGTAATCAATGCGTATCTTTGGCTTTCCTCCATCCGAAACGACCTCAAATGGCCAATGTTTCATATCGCTTTGCACTGTGGCATCTTCAAATTTGCGGCCAATTAAACGTTTTGCATCTGGAAAGTAAAAAAAGGATGAAAGTTCTTTCAGGATATAGATTATGATGAAATAAACCCAATCCCCTCTTCATTCAATTTAAACACAATACAAATTTGATTTTTTAGCTATAATTTGTTCTTTTCATTTTAATAAAACTAAACAATTAACAGAAATCTTAGGATATTTTTTGTTCTACATTGGATTTTATATAAGCGGCAGCTAATGTTTCACTTTAAATTCAATCACTCATTCTATCATTCATTTGGAGTAGTCGGTATTGTTTTGGTTTGGTTTGGTTTGGTTTGGTTTTGGATCTAAATGTCGACTGAAATGAGAACACAAGAAAAGAAAGAAGCCTTCCATTAATTAGAGACAAGTTTTGTTTTGTTTTTTTTGATTTTGATTTTGTTTTGTAAAGAACTTAATGGTCTACTACGAGTATATTCATTTTGATACGAGTACTTCTTCTCATCTACTATTGTATTTTTGAGAAAGTGAAAATATAGTGAAATCATTAATTCTTGAAATACAAGATGAAGAATGTGAGAGAGAAATGAAAGAGCATCTTAGTTGAAATGGGTTTAAATTATAAGTAAGTACATATACAAATTAATTAAAAGATACTATTAACTTTCCTATGATAAACGATCCATCAATATATGTATATTCATTATCCTTTTTTTCTTATTTCAATTGATCTTCACACATCTATGTCCAACATTTTTGCTGCTCTAAGCCACATTGCAAGAAGATGTGGTGATCTGAGCAGCAAGTAAAAAAAAATCCTGGTCTGAAGTGATAAGCTTTCTGTTCACATTTTTTTTTTGTGTTTATCTCTTGGGCCGTATTTGAGCCTCATTGCACCGCCTGATATTTGCCTTGTGAAGCACGCGAATCACGGTTTGTGACTGCTTTGATTTTTTTAAAAGAAGAACCCGTTTCCTGAAAAAGACTTTTTTTGAATTCATGGATAGTTAGGCGAATTTAGGGACTTGGTTCTTTTTGTCAATTCGACCGATGGGTTTGTTCCAAAGCCGAAGAGGAACCTATGAAACCAACCCAGGATACCCAACCCCACCAGTCCTACCTTTACTTTCAGACATCACAATGGACCGTATGGCTTTTGAGTGCATCTCGAATCGGGTTGAGACTAAATGGTCTGAATTGTTAGGTTTATAAATGGACACATCAGTTATTTTCGAATCTGAGAATTGATATTCCCAAAAATAATAATAGTAAAATTATTTTGACTGATTTTTATAAACAAAAATGACTCTAGGCTGGAGGTCTCCGCAAGCAATTTTTGCTGGAAGCTGTGGGGATAAAGAAATGTACAGTTAATTAGATGGTGGCCCTCTGTCTGAATGGTCAATTAGGCTGGAGCCTCTCCAACCCACACAAAGAAGTGTTGGAGACAAACCATCACTTTCACTTTCAAAAAAAAAAATAAATTTTGAAGCACTTGGTTTAGACTTTTTCAATGAACTTGACGTTTTGAAAGGCATAGAGGTCTAGTGTCTTTTGAGGTTCCTAAAATATTGAGATTGGATCACGTTGTGTAGCACATTTTGGACTTTTAATGGCCTTAGAAAACCTTAAGAGTAAGATTTTAATGGTTCTTATACTACTATAGAAAATTTAACATCATGAATTGGATGGTAGATTTGATCTCTTTGATTGAATACCATAAGTGATTATCATAACAAAGAAAAATATTTTTTTTTATTCTATTTATAAGTGCCCTTATCAATTCTAAGGGTTGATTCCAAAGAAGGATGCCCAACCGTCAATTTCCATAATCCCTTTCTTTCAGATAACGCAATGGATTGAAAGGCGTCTGGTTCTAAATGCTATCCTATACTTCTAGATGTCCCTACTTAGTAAACTTGAAACCTATTAGTACCTCGCATTATTAAAACTTGTAATGAATTTCCAAAAACATATACTTAATTTTTGAAAACTTAATTTATCTCATTTCTAGATCATACATCATCATCATCATCATCAACAACATCATCTTTGTATCCCGCTGTATCAAATACCTAATGACTAACAAGTGGAATTGACATTAAAGTGAAATAAAATAAAAATATGAAACCAAAAAAATAAAAACTAATTTATGATATTTTTTCAAAGAAAATTGTTGTTTGCATATGTGAAATTTTGTTTATCTCTTGAAATAAAGAATATACATAAACAGGATCTACAACAACAACAAAAACAACCATAATAATAATAAGCAGTAGTATCTTCTCTTCTTCTACGAGTATACCATTTGCCATAGTCTAAAAGTATCTGCTTGTCTTGTTTAGTTAACTTAGTATGAATAGTGAGTGAGTGAGTGCATTTATACATAGTTTAATGTTATGATTGTGGTAGTTGTAGATGTTGTTGTTGTTGTTGTTGTTGTTGCTTTGTATCGATGCAATTTTAGCACACAAAAGTGTGAGTGATTATTTTTAAACCGACGCATCGAATATTCGACACACGAAATGTTGCTGCATGTGTCACTTGTTCACTCATTCATTATTTTATTCATTCATTCATTCTATTCACTAATGTTCATGTTTTTCATCATGGCAGATATTATTAGATTAGATATACAAAATAAGCAAAAACATTAGAATGTTCAAGAATTTCACAAATAAAAAAGAAGATTTGCTAAAAACACAAGCCCTTTTGATTTTTCAAATGCCCCCACTAATTTTTTACATTTCTTTATTGAACATATGTATGTAGAAGAGACTTACCAAAAATTGTATTATTTGGATTCATGGCAACTTGATTCTTGGCTGCATCGCCAATCAAGCGCTCGGTATCGGTGAATGCAACATAGGATGGCGTGACCCGATTGCCCTGATCATTGGCAATGATTTCAACTTTGCCATGTTGAAAGACACCGACACACGAGTACGTTGTGCCAAGATCAATGCCAATTGCTGGTAATTTGGGCATATCGTGTACTTGGTTGTCGTCGAGATTCTTCTATTTGTTGCTGTTGCTGTTGTTGCTTTTGCTGCTGCTATAATTAAATCCCAACGAAATCCGGTTCAAGGTTTTTTGTTTTTGTTTTACAAGAAAACGAGAGGAAAAAAAAGAAAAAAAATCATTAGCTTACATAATCATCATTAACAATAATAATATATAAATCATCATCATATGTACCTTGATTTCAAACTTTCTTCTTTGTTATTCTGAACTTAAGTACTTAAGTGTAGTATGTACTATAAACAAACTTTCACTTTTAGTTTTTGTGCCTGTGATTTTTAAAATGCAAAACGATACAAATATAATGAGATGATCAAAAATAATAGAACGAATGTCAAAACTCGCAAGAATTCGAGTGTTTTCTCTCTTTGCAGCTCCACAACGTCAGCTGTTTAATTTAACGGTTACAAACGCAAAAAAATTTTAACAAAATTCCAGAAATGAAACAATAATATTGTTTTTTTTTTACATAAAATTTTCCAAATTTATGAATTTTTGAAATAATAAATTCATTTGAATTAAAATTCCGGGCCACAAAATCTTGAAACAACAATAAATTTTCCTATTTAATTTTTGCTATTCAAGTGGCTTTTGCTTGCTGCTGCTGATGCTGATGCTGCTGCTGTTTGTTCTTAACGCGACGATGTTCGATTAACAATTGCAATTGCATTTGCAATGTTGCTTTACTCATTTTATGTTCGAAAAAAATTCGATTTTCTTTTTCAATTTCGAATGCTCTTTTTAATCTTAATGAAATTCATTCTTGTACGAGTAGCATGCATAATTCAATGTTCGGAATTCGAAAAACCTAAGTTAAATAGATTAAAATAAGAATATGAACAAGTTTTTATAAACTTCTGTTGGACTTGAAATTTTTGTTATTATTATAAGGATTTAAAGAGACGAATATATAATGAGAATATAGTGTCCCAGAATTAACGCAAGATTTGAATTTGCTACCATTTGTGCAGTAAAGTTCTGACAAATCTAAAATAAACAAAATTTGACAGCAGACAGTTTAGGGTTAGTAAAAATGGAGCGTTACACGATAGAACAACGTATCTTGATTTGGGCTGGAGCATCATTGGACCATACTTTTTTGAAAATGTGCCGACATTGGATGATATTGATGTGGCCAATATGTGGTTTCAACAAGATGGTGCCACATGCCATACAGCCCGTGAAACAATTCAATTACTGCATGAGACATTTCCAGGTCGTGTACTCTCTCGTTTCGGTGATCAGAATTGGACCTCTAGATCGTGTACTTTATAATTCAATAAAAAAATAACAATCAAAATACTAAAAACAGAGTTTTCTATTTAATTCAAATCATGAGTGAATTTTGGGACACCCTTTATTATTATGTAAAATTAAATGTCTTTACAACTTTAATGAAAACTCCTCAGTAAACAGCGCATGTGGTCCAAGTGAAGTCTGAATGTGAATTTGATCGCCGCAGGCAAAAAATTTTCTTTGCATCAGCGGCTCAACTTATTGTGTATTCTTCCAATGTTGCCCACGACTAACACATTCGACTTTCACAACGAATGAAGATTGATTACAACCAAAATAGTGGATTTGGCGATCATTGATCTATGAAGTAACATTCTTTCAGAATGAGGACACTGATATTGCATTATTTTTACCACATTAAAGCAAAGTATTATCCAAGAAAAAACCTCTCCATTTTCCAAGGAATATTCTTCTTTCAATCTATGCGCACTGCATTTGAATAACTGAAAATCTCTAGCTCAAATACTTCTCTCTTAAAGAAAACCACATGGCCGACAGTCCAGACATTAGTTAAAGTCAGTCTGGTCTCTTAGCCTCCCGTGCTGTATTGGTTTTTCCTTCAAAAATTTATGTCCACTCTGTATTGGCAATATGGTTCACCTTTCCAACTTAATTAGCTCCTTTAAACTGATTTGTGATTCCATCCTATAGAGGTGGCCTTCTTTCTACTAGTTCGCCACCAAACATCAAATCGGCAGTCAAAACCAAAATGAACACATCAACGACAGAGGAACCATGCAAAACACAAAGTAGCAGATCAGTAGTGTGTTTGTATTGGATTACATTTATTTGTCATTGTTTATCTCTGTTTGTCTTCACTTTGTTTTTCTTTGTTTGTGTTATCTAAAATTTCATTTAATTTAATTGTATTTCCGTTAAATGGCCATTCAAATAAATGACTAGAGTAACCATTTCGGTATTTTCCTAGTACATTCATTTTATTCAACACATTTGAATGCCATCTGCTATTAATTCACCACTCTGCTATTCTATGTTTTCACCACTCTTATAGTAAAATCAGCTGTTGTTCTTCTTCGCTTTAATTATGATGAGTGCGTTGCTCTAATTTCCGTTTCTAATTAAATAATTATGAATTAATTAACGCACTAAATCAGCACTAACTAATTTTAATTTCAACACAACTTTAGTCTAAACTCGTTTAACTTAAAAGATGGTAAGCATCACAGCATTAGATACACCAATTCTCAATGTTACCACACATATTTTTCTACCCGGAAAAATGAGACAAGCGGCGACATAATACAGAAAAATTTATCCAAAAATAGAATTTGACTTATTTTTAACTATTTTATTGTATTATAGGCAGTACTTGGTGCTCAACTTGTGATTACGCTTGTTATGGTTAGCGTAATCCAAAAACTTAATGCACACTATTCATTTGCCAAATGGATATTGTGTCGAACTGGATTAATACGTTTCCTGCATCCCACCGATGATGAATTGCGCACTAAAGGTGGCATTCCCAAGGAGCGACCACCAAAGGGCGGTGGTGGCAAATACAAGCATGATCGGAATGGTGTGTCGAATAGTAGCAGCAGCACTGCAGGACAATTTCATATACCACGAAACATACAAGTGGATTTAGAGACAACACCTGTGGTTGAACGTGATGTTGTGCATTTACGTTATTTTACAGAATATCAATGGTTAGTGGACTTTAGTGTATATGCTGGCATTGTTTATGTTTTCTCGGAGGTATTTCACTATTACTACCCACTTAAGAATGAAGTTAACCTTAGCATGGTGTGGTGTTTATTGGTTATATTCTTTGCACTGTAAGTAGACACCTTCCTTTTGATATGTTTAAAGAAGATTTCATTGAAATTTGATATTCCATTTTAGCAAATTACTGTCTTCCCTGACTGTGCTCTACTTCCAAAGTGAAGAATCAATTGGCGAGCGTTCAATGGTCATTGTTGCTTGCCTCGTGTATTTACTTATAGCCATGATTGTGCTTATAATAGATGAACGTATACTGGAAACTGGTTTAGAAGATGCCTATACAAGTTTTAATGCGAGTGCTTCGAAATTTTTAACCGAACAAGGATTACCATCATCGTAAGACATATTCGACATGGTTACTATAATTTATTTGACTAAATGTGTGTATCTTCTTTTCTATATACACAGTGGACCAGCTTCTAAAATCGTTGTCAAGTTCTTTTTGGCACTAAGCTGTGGTGTTCTGGGTTCTCTTTTTACTTTTCCTGGTCTACGTATGGCTAAAATGCATTGGGATTCACTGAAATACTGCAAAGGCAATAAACTCCTTCAATTACTGCTAAATTTGAGTTTTGTATTGCCTTTCATTTTGGTCATATTATGGATTAAACCAATTAGTCGTGATTACTTGACAGTACGCGTTTTTGAGGGCATGGACAAACCACTGTGAGAAACATTAAATCATATGAAAACAAATTTTGTGATAATCAACTTAAACTATTTCAGCCTGAAGCCCCACATCTTTGAGACCCTACGTCTATTGCTTGTTGTAATTGTTGTCATAATGCGTTTTGCTTTAATGCCCATCTACCTGCAATCTTATCTGAATATTGCCTATGATAAGGTTATGGATTTACGCAAAGAAGCTGGACGCATTACAAACATTGAATATCAAAAGAGGGTAAGTTAATAATAGATTGATAAATAGTTTTTAAGTTAACAGAATTCAGGTTAAATATGTTCCTTTTTTTTTTTTGATAATTTGTTGCCATGTTGAAGGTAAGTTTATATTTTTATACTCTCCCAGAATCATTAAAGAAGTCTAAGAATGTTTTGTATTTCACTGTCTTCTCTTGTGTTGACAAGGACAAGAAGATAATTTGATAGACCAATGTCAGCCAAGACTATAATGCGGGTGTATCAAGCAAGTTCTCGAAGCTTCTGATAGGTCACTAAAGATATGTGTGGCCCAAATGGAACACAACTCTATTGTTTTTTTACCAATTCTACTCAATTGAATCCTTCAAACGATCTAGTTGTTCGTTATGCCGGTCAGAATTGGGTGTTTCTCCCGATGGGAGCATGTCGTTTTGTACTTAATATCATCACCAGTCAAATGACATACAGTTTTAGCAAATGTTCCCTTTAGCGGAGAGCGGCAAATCATACCAAACAACTTTATATAATCTAAAAACCTTATATTTATTTAATTTTTATGAATCATTCTTTCAATTCTTTCAGATCTCTTCAATATTTTACTATTTGTGCGTTGTTACTTTACAATTTGCAGCGCCACTCATACTTTGCCTTTATTTAACGCTAATGTACAAGAGTCTTGGAGGTTACAGTTGGACGGGCTTGTACCAAGACAATGTTCTATTACAACATGAATGTTCAGCAGATGCGGCACTAGAAGCAACAACTATTGCACCTATCATTGAAGGAAGTGGATTCGAAGAGCTTGAACCACCACAAACAACTACTATTATAGAAGAGAGTGAATTTAATATACTGGAATCAGCACAATCGTTGCAAACATCATTTACAAGTCTGAAAAATGTAAATCACACATCTCTAACTGTGAATAATATGTATCATAATTCTAAATGATTTCTCTTCATCTTTCAGGTGTTCTCTACAGAAGTTTATAAAGGCTTTCTGGGCTTTGCAACATGGTGGAGTTATTTTACATTATTTGCCACCACATCTCTTGGTATTGTGTACCAATCTTATTTTAATAAGACATAGAAACTTTTATTTTCAAATTGAGTGAACTAATTGCAACACTAATGTTTTTCTAGTAGTTAGAGAAAATGTTATTTGTTTCAAAAGAAAAAGACAAAACACCAGGCGTTTACATAATATTGTAGTATACCAAAACTAAACTAACAAATTTGTCCATATTTATATGTATAATTTTAGTCAGACAAGCAAAGAGTCTCGCGATGCAACAAAGAATTATGTATTTATTAATTAAGCCAAATAATTTGTTTTTATATTTTTTATTTTTAAAAATAAGTTTAATTGAAATTGGAAAGAAGAAAAAGGAAATGAAAAGCCAACAAAGAAACAAACAAATTCGGTTTTAAATGTGGAAAAAGATGTGATTTTTTGTGAGCACACGAACAAAACTAATAAACTTTTAACCCAACCAAAAAAATACATGTATGTACAATAGATTAATTTATTTGAATCTTCTAAGCTAAGGACAAGACTGACAAGTTGAGGCATTGTGGTACAAACTGAGCTCCGGTAGACAACAGCGCCTATGTCAATTGAAGCGTTAATAATCTTATGTTAATCGGATGAACAACAGTTTATGTCAATGCTAGGGTAGGTTTATCCTAAACGACAAGTTCTCATGAATAACAATGTACAACAGTCTATGACAATGGAATGATCTTATGGACAACAGTTTATGTCAATCGAATCGACAACAGTCAGTTGATAAATTCCTTTTGGATCACCAAAGTTTATCTCGCAGCTTTATAGCTGTTTTAAGTCCAATATAGCTTCTCACAGAGCAAATGAACAGTTTGAAAGACTGTAGACTAAAATGACTTCATCTTAATCTTCTTTAAAAATACTCTTTGGACCAATGTTCTCTAGACTAACAACCAAATAATAATGACTCTTACTCCTTTTACTTGAAAATTATTTTACATGTGACTTAATTTTCAGTTTAAAAGTTTATTATATCCTTTTATGGATTCGAGATCCCATAAAATATTTATGGATTAGTGTAGCAAGGAGCAATCGGTTCTTCGGCCATATCCGCCATTCAAATTTTCGACTATCGATTCGTATAAGCAATTAAAGAAGGCCTTAACTTGGTATTGAAACTTATCATTGTCTTAGGCTGATAATACATCCGAAACAGAATTCCCCCCATTTATTTTTAAATTAAAGAGTCGAAATATGTGTATGTTTGTAAATACAACATATCCAAAACTCCATTGGACAAATAATTGACTTCCTAAATATTACTAGTTGGCTATATTTTAACCAGCTGGAAATTACTTGTGTAAACCCAGTGGTCAATCTGAAGGGCAACAATCGATTCCTGAAACGAATTAACCCTTTGAAGCGTCCATTTAAAACATCTTACAACAATTCTCACAAGTTTGACAACTTAATGATGAACTTTATTTCTTAACATACGACATTTCTTCATAAGAAATTTGGCCATTTAAAAGTTCTCCAAGAATCTGAGGAATGTGTAGTCTTTATTACTCTTTCTGTTTTAAAATTTGGAAACATTGATCTAAAAATTTGGTGCATAGACTTCATAAGGAGACTAAAACTATAGAAAACTTTGCTTTAAATTGTATAAATAACCATATAAGCTAAACTAAATACTGTCATTTCTATATGAGCAACTTCATTCGCTGGGTTATATAAATAATGGTCAAGATTAAAGCACGACCTCCAGAGGTCTATTGTTCTTGACCATGGTAACCTTAGACATAGTGACTTTTAAGGAATGAAAAAATCTCTATTAGGTTTATTACTTGTACTATTACCTCTCTGTGATGACAGCACACAGAAGCAGCTGGCCGTAAATTCGATGTGTGGTATGAAATCATCGGTGAACCGAGGTTAATTTAATGTAAATAAATAAGAAAATTAAAAAGTACTTAAATTCTATTTTAAAACTCCCCTATGAAAATGAAAAAAAAAAAACAACATTCAAATGATGAGTAATTCAACCAGGATTTATTATTATATATTTCAGAAGGTTTTATAGCATCAAATTATGTATGTGTGTGTAGTTTATTAGTTATAAACATTTAATATGTAGTACATAAGTAGAGTGTTGTGTTGTGTGTCTTTAAAAGCTAAATTCATTGAAATGTTTCGATTTTTGAAATCAACTTTTTATTTGGGGGGGTGTTTCTGTCATCGTCATCATCTTCCCACGAATTAGTGATTCAAATCACTTTTTTATTTTCTGTTTGATCTTTGTGCGCATTGATTTGGTATTTATGCCTTGCAGATACCAATAATGCCACAACCAAGACGTGCACCAGCATTACCAGTTGTCTTGCTCAATTCATGACCTCCTTTGCCCAAGTCATCGGGATCGGCATGCACAACAATTGTGCGACCAATGATGCTATTTTCACCAAACAAAGTTATTTTTGAGTCGGAGATTTCAACCTAACAAGTTGGTAGGGTAGCAATAAGCATTTGTTTTTGTTTTTTCAAAGATTTAAGTACTTTTTGTGAATGTTGAACTTACCTTAGCAGAAGTATCTCCGGGTGACTCAATGTTACCCAAATCACCAATGTGACGATTTTGATCGGTTGGGGCACCATGTTCCAAGCCCAGTGGATTGAAATGGGGACCAGCTGAGGTGCAGCCATTGGTGTTATCACCAAATTCGTGCACATGGAAGCCATGCAAACCCTTGGTAAGACCGCTAACTTCTCCGGTAACGACAACAGGTGCCTCAGCAGACTACAATCAAGGTCAAAAGGTATAGAAAATATTTATGGAAATTTATGTTATCAAAATTGAGATAAGAATAGTAGAGACAGAACAAGAACCATATGAAATCATATCTTTTCTATCAAGACACATTTTAATTCATGTGTTTTGTTGTTGTTCTTGGTTTTCCTTATATAATTTAACAATTGATTAATGATAATGCAAAAAATCAAAAAGAAATGTAATCGAGAAGCTACTAATGAAATTCATCAAGTCAAGTGTATTGATTACAGTTAAGTACAACACCAACAACAACAACAGAAATAGAAAAATTATCATATTCCATTTTCGTAGTGAACAGAAATGATAATTCCAATGTATGGTGGTGAAGGCGAGAAGAAGCGCAGCGGCCGGCAATTTGACCTTTGTGCGTGCGTGAATTACAAATTTTTTGTTCTAGAATAATTATTCTTTAACTTTAAAATGAATTACTAATTTACCTGCTGCTCAAAGTAAACGGTGCCCTTGGCATCGCCATTAATAACACAAACAGCACGAACCATTTTTATATTGATTTATCTTTTTTCCAATTTCAATTGAATCAATTTTATAAATTCTTCAAATTTATCTTTTCGCACCTTCGGCTGTCTGGGCTAACAAACTTGGAATGTGGTGAATTGTGACTGCGAAATCCACTTGATGTGCATAGAGTTACCATACTCTTATGAAAATATTCACAAAATATTCATATTGATAGAAAATACAAAAAGTAATAGTATGATCTAAATAATTAATTGAATTCACAATTCATTGCAGTTAGTATTTTATAATTTATCAAAGAATTAAAATAATAAATAAATTATGAATTCATTTTCATTTACTTGGCAGTTTGCTTAAAACAAGTTGGCAGCTCTTTTGAGGTGGATATTAGTGTGAATGGTAAAAATGGCAAACTGCTCAATTGAAATGCTTTATTTGAATGAATTATTAGAATTATTCTTTTCATTAAATTTAGATTTAATATATATATGGTTATTATGCAAGAAAATTATAATGAAATAAACATATTAATTTATATTCTCTTTTCTTAGAGTTGCTTTTTCTTCAATAATAACACAGATCTGCCTGCAATGCAAAAGCTTTTTGAATGTTTTTAAAAATGAAAACTTTCAGATTCCAAATATGACCTTCGATTTGCTATATCACATCACAATTTCTATTTACGTTTGAAAAGAGATTCAAATTATCCTCTATTTTATTGCTTAGGGTGAAGGTGGCTGGCTAATGGTTGTTACAAATGATATATCACTCAATTAGTTGAGAAATAGTGCAAAAAGTACAAAAGCTTAGTATTGCTTTCTGATTGATAGCTCTTACAGAGTCTTAGATGTTATCGTCTACCTATCTAGTCAGACCTTTTAAGACATTCAGCTTGGGTATTGCAGATTCTGCAGGAAGAGTGAATAAACCACTAAGGCAAATAGCGAGATTCTAACAATATTGTACAGTCGACTGTTCCTATAATGAATTATAAGATTATAATTTTTTTGTTATGGAAAGTGCGTTTTCCTCGTAAGCAACAAAGGCCTTTAGATTCATTCTTCCATTTCAACATTGCACCTTTTAAAACGACAAGATCATTCTTATACATATTCAATAGGAAAAGCGTAATTCATGGCAGATTTTAACTTATTTAAACAGAAATTAGTCTTCCTGGACTTGCATGCGGAAGCTTTTTGAGTTCGAAGTCTTCTTTGATCAAGTTATTCTTCAGTTTCATCATTGCAACGCAAACGATGTTTCTCTTTGACTACAGCCTTTGTAGTATATTTGAACGACTTCTTGGCATAATTGTTTTAGTGTTATGTTCCCCGCAAATAGTATGTACATATATTGAAGGAAAGTGCCTCAGTATAAATGCAATCAAATGAAACACAAATTAATAATATTTTTGTTTTTATTTGTTTTTTTTTTAATGATTTTTGTTTTAATACACAATTTGTCCAAACACTTAAATGGGATTTTTGTTTCTTTGTTTTTGTAATAATTAGAAATAAAGTGCAATCATCATCATCATCATTTTATCATTGTTTAATTATTAATTATTATTATTATTTTGTATCGTAAAATTTGTAGATCGTTTATTTTTTGTTTAAATTTTTTTTCTCTTTTTTACTTGTTTTACAATTTTTTTCTATACTTTTTTAATTTTTTTTTATTTTTTGTAATATAATGATTTTTGTTTTTTTTATTTTTGTATATATAACTTTATATATATATAAATCGATAAAGGTAAAGGTATGTAGATAGGTAATAATATATTTATTCGCCTGTTTACTTTTTCTTTCTTTTATTCTTTTTTTGTTTAACTGTATCTTAATAACATCATCATCATCATTTATAATCAAATATCTCATTCTCATCATCATTATCAATTAATATTTATTATTGTTTATGTAATTTTAATTAATAGATAATTTTGTTTTTTGCGTTTTTGTTTTTAATTTTCTTTTGTTTTATCTCACTTTAAACTTATTTTTTTTAAACTCTAAGATTGTGTAGCGTGTCGTCATCAAGCATATTGAATTCGACCACATTTGATGAGTTCGAAAATTTTTGTTTGTTTGTTTTTTTCCCACCATGAGATTGTTTTGTTTTTGTTTTTTTTTTAGTGTAATTTATTGTTTTTTTCATTTTGCTTAAATGGAAGTAGGAGACTATGTGTGTATTTTTGTCCATAGGCAGCGATTTAGAATCGAAACACATCCATCCACCAATCCACAATCATCATCTAATGTCCAAAATCTATGCAAATTCACTATACTTCTCGATACTATAGAGATAGATACTCTTTCTTCATTTCATTTTCATTTCTGTTCTTTTCTCTTCTTCAATGTTTGTTTGTTTTTCCTTTTTGTTGATTGGTTGGCTGTTTGTTTGTTTGTTTTTTGTTTATTTGTTTCTTTAGATGCATGTGTAAGTGTGTGAGTAGTGTTTCCTCCTCCAATTCTATAATTTATCTTCTTTATTATTATGGTGGAGTTTGCTTTTTCTTTTTTACTGTTGCTATTGGTTTCGTTTTCGAAACCGATCAAAGGACTTCGGAAACATATTTTGGCCTTTTGGCAGCATCGCAAGCATCATCATCTTCAGATTCCATATGGCCGCTATAATCGGTTGGCATTTCATCATAGATTATATCAGGATGTAGTGCCTGTTGCTGCTGATGTTGTTGTTGTTGTTGCTGTTGCATTTGTTGTTGTTGATGTTGTTGCTGCTGTTGCTGTAATGCCAAATTAGCAGCACCGGCAGCCATAACATGATTTCTTTTCAGAGCAATAAGCGCACCAACTCCATTGCCGCCACCACCACCATGACCACTGCTGCCGGTACTATCCGCATGCGTCTGTTGAACAACAACGCCGGCATTTTGATTGGTGGTTACGTAATACGGACTTCCGCTGCTATAGAAGAATAGTAGTAAAATCGTAAGATAAAATAACAACGAAAACAAAAGATTGTTGTTGTGTGTATATACATGTACATATGTATTTGAAGTAGTAAAGTAGTAAAATGAAGTGCGCAAGCGTCGCCATTGACAACTACTCACATTCATCACCCACCCACTCCTCTCACTAACTCATTTACTCGCGTTCAGAGATATTCACTCACCTGTATTGATGGGAATTGTTTGCTGCTGCAGCCGCTGTTTGTTGGTGTGCATTTTGAGAATTGTAAATGATATCTACATGTATAAGTATAGTATATTTATAATTGTAAGTTAGTAGTTAACTAGGAGAATGAAATATACTACAACAAAAAATAAAGGGACATAGGAGAAAGATATGTACTTACCACCTTCGGTAGGACGATTTTCTATAGACAAACCGGGTGAACCAGGTGCTGATTGTAAAACAATATCTTGAAGTGGTGAACTTTCACGTGAATTATCTTAACAATAATAAAACATTTGAATGCGATATAAATATATTGTTGTGAACAAAATGAAATAATCTCATCGTTTGCTTACTTGAACACTCACCCATGTGACTTGGCGAGACAGGTGCCGATCGTGGCATGCCATATGGTGGTCTAAAGCCTTGGCTGCTACGTTGACGACGCTTCTTATAGCTATGATCAATCAACTTAGCGCCACTATCTGGATCAATGCGCCAGAATGAACCCTTACCGGGTTCATCTTGTGAACGTGCAACTTTAATAAAATACCTTCAAATAAAATAAATAAATGAAACAATTAAATTGTATTCCATTTCCTGTATAACCGGACGAAGGAGGTATGTATAACAAGAAAACAAACCTATTCAAACTGAGATTATGACGTATGGAATTCTGCCAACCCTTATTTGTCTCCTTGCGATAGTAAGGATAATGTTTTACAATAAATGAATAAATGCCTGACAGCGTTAGTTGTTTATCTGGTGCTGCTGATATAGCTTGGACAATCAATTGAGCATAGCTATATGGCGGCTTCTCATTATGATTATAACTTGCAGTGGAGGGGGTTTGGAATAAATCTTGCTGTTAACACAAAGAAGAAAAAAGAAAACATCATTATTATATACATATATATATTACTTTTTTAAGGTGTGTTTACTCTGTTTAAGTACACTTACATTTTGCAAATTGTTATTACTGTAATTATTATAGTTGGCCTGGTTTTGATGGAAACCTTGGCGTGGACTCGCCGGACAACTATTTGCAGCACTTATTGTACCTAGGGAAATATTTAAAAATACAATAGAGGGTAAGAAAGAAGTATAATTTAGATAAAATATGTTTATAGTTTATTTATTTTGATGACAACAATATTTTTGCATGCAATTGTTTATCACTTTTATGTTGTCATTAGAGTAAATAAAATAAAATCCTATAAATTCTAAGCTAAATTATGAGGGTGTTAAAACAACAGTGAACAAGTTCACACCAGTTCGGTCGGTTCCCTTTATTTCTTCATTTTATCAATATAAAATACTTAAAATGTAATCAACATTACATAGAAAAATGTGGTTTCAAACTATTTGTTCGAAAAAGATTGTTCAATAATGTTATTGTTGTCTGTTTGTTGGTTATTCCATTTTTTAGTTATTTAATACCAACTAATTCAACATGCTTATATGGTGACTATGTCTTCCATTCTCTTTACAAATTATCGTGGCAGAAACATGTGATTTGTGTGAAACAAATTGACAACTCTAAGAAAGTTCTCTACTTCATAAATTGTGAATATAGTTTGTATTTCACAATGTACAATATGGTGCCTTTATGGCTTTACTGGGACAATTATCTGTGCATAGGAAACCAAAACAACATGTACCAAATGACATCTCTTAACATCACAAATGTTAAAAGACCACTACTGTTTCGACAAGCAGTTGAGAATTCCAATTTCCCATCATGGCGTCAGTGCTTTGCCTGAAAAACAGTAGGCCAAAGTGTTAAGTACTCAGCTGACTCTTACTTACAAGGCGATTTAGAAGGGTCAAACTAATCTAAATCGAGCACACCGATGTTCATCATGAAGTCTCTAAAGTGATTAGAAATCAGTTGAACATCAATAATAGGTGGATTCAGAAGACACAAACTAGTCTACACAATTCCAACTTCGATTCTAATCATGGTGATATATATTTGACTTCAGTCACCAATTTAATTTGTTTCTTCATTTATATGTCATATATTTTATACTAAAATGGTACATAAATAGCCAATGAATATGAAAATCAATTGGTTTTACGTGAACACCTGTCGTAGAGACTTAATATCACGGTGCCGAGCACAGGGATTGATAAACGTCAATCAACGTCCCCTTGCATATACTATATCCGCAGTTATCAATGTCAAGTCATACTTATTCCGGTCGTATGACTCATTTCTCGGTTAGGAACAAGGCCTATCTAAACATCTGCTGCTTTGTGGGTCACAATGGACAATAAAGAACTAAATAAGTATGAATTCCGTTGCATTATACAAATCGAAAATTGACCTATAAGAATAATGGTGACGGCAACTGCCCAATTTAAATGATAACACTAAAGATTTAGATACAGTTAAATAGATTTAAATACTTGTTAACAAGAGTCATCAGTGGATCGACGAGTTTGTCTGCTTTTATTGTGAGACTAAAGGGGTGAATAAGATGTCAATTGAAACTTAATAACAAGGAGATTCACAGCTTTTCTAATAAATAAAAAAAAAATCCCCGAGCTTCACTACTCACTAAACTTTCCACAACATGAAATCGATTTATCTGAAGGTTATGTATAGATTAGTTTTATGCTTATTATGGCGTCTTTAAAGTGACAATAGTCAGAAGTGATAAGAAGTCAGTTGATGTTCAATAACAAGGGGATTCACAGCTTTTCTACATTCGCCACATTACACATTTTCCCAACCTTCTTATGGTAGATCGGTTATTATGAATGTTATGACTTTCAATAACCGAATAAACTTTGCTAAAGTTCTTTGTTTATGATCATGGTATTTTAGTATGGTTATTGTTTGTCGTTGATTTGAAAAGATGTAAGTATAATTTCGACATTTTGACCTTCCTAAATTCTGTAATTTGTATAAACAGTCGGAATCTATTATAACGAATTCGTTGGAACCGGTCATTCACTTTGCTACAAATAAAGAAATATAATAATAAAGATAAATAATGAATATCCACTTGCCTGTTGGTGAGAGATAAGGACTTTTTTGTTCTTTTTTCGGTATAGATATCTTAAGCGGCGAGTAAATAGCATTCCCACTATCAACGGGTAACAGATGTGTTGCTGTTACAGAACCTGGCAGTGCAGCCGCCGATGGCGTTGATGAAGAACGTTGCGTTATCGTTTGTTGTGATTGCTGGTGCAGAACATGTTGTTGTTGTTGATGATGCTGCTGCTGATGGTGCGGCTGTTGCTGCTGATGATGCTGTGTCATATGATGAGATGGAAGTGTTTGTTGCTGCTGTTGTTGTTGTTGGTTATGTTGCGGGTGATGTTGTTGTTGTTGCTGCTGCTGCTGATGATGATGCTGTTGCTGCTGGTGTTGTTGATGATGCTGATGCACCTCGTCTTGTGCAGCATTCGGTGGCAATATGACATTTGCAGGATTATTACCAATAATATTATGATTACTGTTACTATTGTTTATACCAACAATTGAAACACCACCACCAGCAGCACCATGGGGCAACGTTAGCATAGCATTTGTTGTCAAAAAGCTCTCGAATTGTATTCGTATTTCGGTGCTCGGAAAACGGAAGTAGCATCTGTTGATGTTGATAATTAAACAAAGAAGGAAAGAGAAAAGATTTAAAAATAAAAATCATAATAAAATATTTTGTGTTCGTTTGTGTGTTATTTACCTTCCTGGCAGCCTTAGGGGCTCAGCATTCCGTCGTTGCAAGAAATCATCAACAAAAATGCCATTCTTACTGAGACACTGTACTAGAAATTCTCTTGAGGCTGCATCGAAAACAACTTGGAAATGTTTACGTGAGACTAAATTGTTTTCGGCCACATGGAAGTGTACAAGTGACGTCGATGAATTCCGGCCAATTATCGTAATGGGCTCAGTGATAAATAATATATCATGATTGAATTTAAGCAAACCGAGAGCATTATCCGGCGGCGGCGGTATTCGTATACCGCCAGTTCCAATTACGCCGCTTGCAATGACGGTATTATGGGCAGCAGCGGTAGCATGGGCAGGTGGGTTATTGTTGATGTTGTTATTGCTAAAAGTAGCTATTGGTGTTGGCGATGCTGACGCCATTGTCAGCGGTGTTGTCGATATAACAACTGAATTTGCGGGTATTGAATGATGATGATGAGTAGTAGATGATGCTGGTCCATCGGTCATACTGTTGCTGTTGTTTGTTGTATGCGTTGAGCCACCATGATGCAACTGCAACATATCCTTTGCAATGGCAACAGTTGCGGCGTCTGCTTGTGTAAGCGCGTGCGTTGTTGTGTTGTTACTATTACTACTACTACTACTGATGATACTATTGTTGATATTATTGCTAATATTGTTGATGTTGCTGTTGCTATTGTTGGTATTGGTATTATTAATATTATTGCCGGTGGTTGTTGTGTTTGTTATACTATTATTGGCGGCCATTGAAGAGGTATCTCTCTATATTGAAGATGTTTGTGTGTTGAGTGAGTGCAGCACTTCTCTCTTGTTGTAGTTGTACTCCTCCTTCTTCTTATTCTTGTTGTTCGTGTTGTGTCGCTGCTGTTGTTTCTGCAATGGCTGTCGTTTATTATTATTGTTGTTGTTTCTGTTTCTTTATATTTTTTTTGGTGGGGATAATGGTCATATTCCATATACTTTTTATTTATTTACTTTTTTTAAAATAATATAAAATTTTATTTGTTTTGCTTATTGCTTTCTTTTTTGTTTAAAATATACTTATATCTTATTTTTTGTATTTATTTATTTATATTTTATTTTGTGTATATACTTTTTCCACTGTGTTTCGTTTTCTGAACCATTTGCTTTTGCTTTATTACTGATTTTTTTTTTTTTTGTATTTGTATTTGTTGGTGTTGCTGTTCTTGCTGTTGTTGTTGTTGTTTCGGCTTTAAGCTTACACGCTAAAAATTATACCTAAAATAAAAAGCACATTTTTTTCAATTTACTTTTCTTAATGGATTTTCTTCAATTTTCCTATTAGCACTATATGTTGTAATTATGTTTTTGTGTATTTTTGTACAAATTTTGATTATTTTACGCGTTTTTTTTTGGACTTTATTCAAGGTTTTTTCACTATTTTCCAAATATACACACACTGCCCATGCTTCTTCTTCTTCTGCTGTTGCTAGCTCCCGCTTACAGCTCTACCGACCCCACAAAAATTTAATAAGCAAAAAAAAAAAATAACATAAAATAAGAAACAACACAAACACGAATACAAACACAATACATAAATACTGGCAACCAAAGGCACATGTACAAAGTGTGCTGCTCTCTCTCTCTCTTTGTTGAAGTGCTCTGCTCTCATGCTTTCAACTAAGAAAAAGTTGCCATATTCATTTTTCTAGCTAACATGGTGAATGGTAAATATTAAATCTTAGCAATAATAACAAAATTATCTTAAACCATTTTCATACTAATATTGTTTAAATTTTTAAAAGCATTGAATTTTCATATATTTAATATTTTTCATAATAATTTTGTGTTTTTTTTAGAACAACTTTGTTTACATATTTACAAAGCACCATGAGCATCTGGCAACATTTTTCTATGTTATTTTTGTGCTCTTCTCTCCCATTTGTGCTCAATCGATCGATCCGGTGCGGCAGAAGCAAAATTGAGAGAAAGAAACAATAAAAAAAGAATGCGAAAAACACAAACACATAAATATAAATAAAACTTCTAGAAAATAAAAATAAAAGCGCGCATACAAATAAGAAAAAAAAAAACGAAATGAGGCAACAAAAAAAAAACCAAACCAATTGTCGGCTAAAGCGAATTGAGCATGAAAAGAGAAACGCGCAAATGAATTTGCACAAAAGTAAATAAAAAAGCAAACACAAAAATATACAGAACCACACAAGCAAAGCACAATACCACAAGAAAAGGAGAAAATAATATTGTATTTATCAAATTAAGGAGAGAAATGCGTTAAAATGCCGCTCACACAGCACAACATTACAAAATATTTGTGTGTTCGTTGGTTAGTTTTTCATTTTGCTTGTTGTTTGTGTGTATGTATGCATGTTTTGTATAGTTTTATTATTGTATTTTCTCAGCCTGATTGTCAGCTTGCATGTCCACACACATTCATTCGTTGTCCAATTGGTTTTCGGCTACTTAAAGCAAGAAAGCAGCTAGCAACAAACCGCGCGGACTCCACCTGCTTGCTTATTGATGATGCTTGCTTGCTTTTGTTGTTTGCTTTTTTTTTACCAAAAACGGAAGAAGAAGAACAAAAACAAGCACACGATTGCGTAAACCTTACCCCGCCCGCCACTCCTGTTATTTTATTATTACCCGTTAGCGGTTACACTCTTTTTTTTTATATTATACCCTCTTACACACTTATACACAACAATACTTTATTTTTATTTTCTTTGTTTTTTTAGATGTTATATATTTCTTTACATTTTAATCTGTTTTTGTTATTTTTTTTTTTGTTCTGAAAATCTGTTTTCTACAATTCTTGAAATTTTCCGATTTGAATTTGGCGCACAACACGTTTTTCTTATGCTTATAATTACGCACTGCTTTTGTGTGCGGCACTCGCTCAGCTATAAACTGTATTTTCTAGAGCCTGCATATGTGTATGTGTGTGTATGAGTTCGTCTTGTCTGTTTTGTCTTTCTTTCTCGGTTGTGTTGTGTTCGGTGTGATGTGTGTGTGTTTGTACGCGTGTGTTTATAAACTGTTGTTACTGTTTGCAATATGTATGTATGTCCGATTGTATGTATGTATTTCCACTTATTATCGCCGAGTTGTTTATTTTAACATTTTTTATTTTCTTTTATTCTTTGTATTTATTTTTATTTCTCGACCTCGATCGAGAATTACAAAAATATAAACACTCACATATAATTTTTAAGAATTTGCAATATTTATATGCAATGGTTAAATTTTTTAAAAATTTTCTGTCTTTATATTTTAAATTTTTCCGTATTTTTATTATATGCAGCGCGCTTCGCAGCAGCTGGGCACTAACGAGCTGTAGCACGCAAAAAGGAATATTATTTTATTAGTATGGAGCGATTTTTATAAACAAACAAGAAGAACGAGAATGAAGAGGAGTGAATACTCGTTTGTTGTACAAAGTAACGTGTGTACTTTTGACTTTATTAAATTTTAAAGGTCAAAGTACACACATGCACATGTTATTTTTTCACTTCAATAAAACCTTTTTTTAAGGAATGAGTGGGGAAGAGAGAAGAATAACTTTTGGAATTTGAGAGAGTAACAAGAACCTTGAGAGAGTAATAAGAACCTTGAGGGATAAGTGTTTCTTTTCCAAAATCAATCAGAAAGGCAATAATTTTTTAATTAATCAATTAAAATTCACTCACTGTGTGCCGCATTGTGTGAATTGGCACCAAAGTGACCAAGTTGGTGCTTTTCCATATTAGCCATATTTACAGTTTTAAGATCCAAACACTAAAGTTTATTGCACGTGTTCATGAAAAAATGGTCACCCACCCAAACGCGAGTACAGAAAATGTACAGCGCGCACATGTGTTTATTTACATTTAAAAATGAGATTTATTAGATTCTATATTGTTATCAAAAGAATTTGAAAAATTTGTATTTCTTTTAATTTTCATATTTGATAATAAAAATGTTAATGATATTATATCATAATTGTCTGTTAATGCAATTGTGGTTCGATAATGTTATCGATTATTAGTTATGTTACCAACTATGCAAATGTTTTCATTGGCAACATGCGGCGGCGCTTGTCAAATGTGGATTTGTGTGTAGTGTGATGTGCCTTATAAAGTTTAGCGGCATGTTGCGTTGATTTAGGCGATTAAATAATCATTTTAATGCAAACAAACAACATTTGACATTATTCATTTGGACGTGCAACCCACGTACATCGTTGGGTCGGAAGTACAACGTCTGTCATATCGTAAAATCAACAGGTGCTTTGGATTGAGTGAGTAGCGCTCGGCACCGGTGGCAACAACATGAGCGATGTAAAAGACTGGAGGCCGTTTATTTACGGCGGTTTGGCTTCCATAACAGCAGAATTTGGTACGTATAACAAATATATAAGTAAAGATTGTGCAATACAAGAATAAGGCAAATTATGCTCACATAGTAGGAATTTGTTTGCATTGTTTTAGCTTATTTAGCAAATGGAAATATTTTCTAGCGCATTGACAATTTATAATTTCCCGTATTGCAGGCACATTTCCAATTGACACGACAAAAACAAGGCTTCAAATACAAGGTCAACAAATTGATCAAACATTTTCACAATTACGTTACCGTGGCATGACAGATGCCTTCATTAAAATCTCAAACGAAGAAGGACTACGTGCACTATATTCTGGGTGAGTTATCAACTATGATTGTGTGAGTTTGTTTAAAGACAGGAAATCATTTAACATTTAGAAGTGACTAGGGAGAGTAAATAAGGGGACAGATAACGTAGTGGCCTATAGTTTTTAGGAGTTGGGAGCTGTGCAGTTAGCAGAGCTCATTGAAGGGACTGAACACTAACAACCTTTGAGTGTTGCTCCCTATCCTGGTTTGTTGCTGAGTGAAACTCTGTTGGGTCTACCACACTAGATTGGGTTGACCACAAATCTAACCAATTATTTAAAATAATAATCATTTCAAACGGTCACCGGCATGGAATAATTTTTAACATTCCCTTTCCGTTCTGATAAGGCGATAATATTTATTATTAATAATAATATACAATCAAATTTCACAACAGACAAATTTCTTATCTCAGAAACGTGAAAATCACATGTTAAGCTCATAAATGATTAATGATGATGATGATTTTCCGCATATGCTAACAGTAAGAAATCTAATCATTACGCACAAATCACAATAAAATTATGAATTCATTTCGAGGAATAAAGTGGGAGAGTGAGTGATTGAGTTGGTCTAATTATCACATACGTAAGTATTTTGCACATTTAAGTGTGCACTCGTTTGGGGCTTTAATAAAGCGTTTGTTTGTTTAGATAACAAAAGAAAGAAGGTGATAATGAAACTAAATTTGTTTGTTAGCAACAATGTGTTTACATATACGAGTATTTAAATAATTTAGTTATACATGCTTATACATATATAGAATATGGCCAGCATTATTGCGTCAAGCGACATATGGAACAATTAAATTTGGCACATATTATACACTGAAGAAGTTAGCCAATGAACGTGGCTTATTAACTAATGATGATGGTAGTGAACGTGTTTGGAGAAATATACTATGTGCTGCTGCCGCTGGTGGCATTTCATCTGCGATAGCAAATCCCACCGATGTTCTTAAAGTGCGCATGCAAGTACATGGGAAGGGTACACAACAAAGTGGCTTATTTGGATGCTTTTCGGAAATCTATAAATATGAAGGTGTACGTGGTTTGTGGCGTGGTGTTGGTCCCACAGCACAGCGTGCTGTTGTAATTGCATCGGTGGAGTTGCCTGTTTATGATTTTTGCAAATTGCAGTTGATGCATGCATTTGGTGATCATGTGGCAAATCATTTTATGTGAGTATAAATTAGAATCATGCTAAACAGATGTTTTCCTAATAATTTAAAACTTAAAACAGCTCAAGTTTCATTGCTAGTCTTGGTAGTGCCATTGCTTCAACTCCAATCGATGTCATACGAGTAAGTACAATAATTGAATCTTAAAGAAATATGAATACATATTCTTTTTATAACAGACTCGTCTAATGAATCAGCGACATGTAACAATTGTCAATGGCATTGCTTCAGCAGCAACAACAACGACAACACAAAAAATTTACACGGGAAGTCTTGACTGTGCTGTTCAGGTTTGTAGCACTCATTAAATTTGTATAATTTCACTTAATTGTGCTTTGGTTGTATCCACAGACAATACGCAACGAAGGATTTATGGCTTTGTATAAAGGTTTTGTACCCACTTGGGTGCGTATGGGTCCATGGAATATAATATTCTTCATTACCTATGAACAACTCAAAAAATATTAGCAAATGATTATATACAATACTTTAGAATGAAACAAAGTACAATGGAATGGGAGTTTTATAGCATTTAAAGCTGTCAACTGAAGCCAAAAGGAAAAAAAAAATCATGTAAAGAAACTCATGATATAATCTTGATAATAGTATTAAGTAGTTGAATTGTTAAGGACAATTATCTATTGTTAAATGATGAATATGATGATGATGATGATGATGGACGGCAGGTTGATGATGATTAGTTGTTTGGTTAATTGGTTTAAGTTTAATTTAGTAAAGGACACCAAATGTTTTTTTTAGTTTTTATGCTCTTGATAATTACAAAATGAAAGAATTTTTGTTAGTGATTTGCTTATTGAGTTCTTTAGAAAGTTTTAGATAATCGTATTTAATATACTTAATTTTATTTTCATTTTTTGTGTTAACTAAGAATCTCCGAACAGATTGATTAATTGATCATGAGAGGCTTATTGTGTAGGTAGGTTTTTTTTTCTAAGAATTGTTTCTTTCTTGGCTTGAAGATTTAAAATTTTTGTTCTTGAAGAAATGAAGAAATCTTTAGTTTATTATATACGTACATACGTATATACACATATTTAAGAAACAGACAATTCTGCTTAATTCTAAGGTAAACTGGCATTAAAAGCATTTAGTCAAAAGTTTCAGTATCAGTATCAACAAAATAAAACATTTATGTATAATTTAGCAATGATTTTTACGATTATTTATTTATTAATAATATTATAAGGCATTTAATTAATATTTATTATTATTATTATGATGCCTATTGGAATTAATTTAATTTATTTTTGTTTTTTTTCTATTGAAAATAAAATGTTATTTTTTATAGAAATTCAAATTAAAAATTTCTCTTTATTATTCTATTATAGTTAAGTTTGGTGGTTGTTGTTAGCTAAGCTCCTCAAATATTAGTCTAAAAATAAAATTGTTGAACCAAGAAACTAAAAAAAAAAAAATTCCAAGAAATACCATAATGCGGTAGGTGAAAAGAAAAGCTCTTGACATTTTTTTTTAAATTTAATAAGTTTACCAAAATAAAAGGTCTATTCATTTTTCGGTCAAATTTGTAATCTTGAATGCAGGCAACGCATAAATTATTTAGTATATAATATAAACTTAATGGAGAAGCTACGGGGCCTTAAACTTACTTAGTGTCTAAAATAAGGCTAAAAATTAAATTCTTTACAAGAATGTACAGTGTGTAGTAGTAGGTTAGGTTATACTTATATACTGTAATGTTCGCGAGGCTAGGAAACAGGAAGGACACCGAGCCCAGCAGTAACACCTTAGGGTAACCACGTTTGACGAGCAACACCTTCCAGTAAAGAGCCATAGTAGGTTTTGATGGATCTATTACAGTAGATGAAAAATATTTGCTTTTTGCTTAGGAAGTCGATGATTAATATAGTATTTTTACAGGATAGGACTGATAATGTGATGAGAGGATTGGAGTTGCATTTGTCTGATTGCAGTTGTTAGAGGTGTTCCTGATGGATTCAATTGAAGTTAATGAGTCTTAGTATAGGGAAAAGTATTACGTTACTGTTTTTGTATGTATTGATTGCATTGAAGGTGGATATGATTTCAGCTGAGAAGGTTTAGCTGAAAGTGGGAAGAATGAATTGATTGGTTATGGAGCTGGTTGTTGCTATACTGTATGAGATAGCTGGTTAAGCTTAAAAGATATATCCATAAGTTCAAAAATACATATACATAGTTATAAGTAAATCTTCATATATAATAAATAATCTATTCAATAGTTTGATATCTAATGATTATCATTATTTTGATTATCACCAAGGAAGGAATTAATCAATAAGCTGTGGGTTGGTCTGTATTGACAATCTTATATGCCAGAGATTGGCCATGATATAAAAGGAGGAGGAGGAGACGAGAAAGCTAGGAGCTTTCGAAGAAAGATAGTAAAATGAACGCCTGATCAAATCGTCGATTACTTAGAAAAGTAAGTATTTTTTATTGTTTTTAAATTTATTTTTTAGTTAATGTATTTCCTATATGTTTTTATGAATAGGACTAACAATAAAATTTTAACTCTCATAAACTTATACACTTGTGTCCTTCCTGCAAAGAAAAAAAAGGGATTCACTTAGCACTACGAGCCTCTAAGTAAGCAAAGGGTTGGTCGATTGTTGCGTTTCAGACGATATGAGCTCTGGCTAGGGGATTAACGTGTCTAGCTAGTTTGACCTTTACGCTTAGAACATTCATCTTTTACTGGTGGTACTTCCAGGCCTGTGTGAATGTCTTCATTCCTGATATACCATGGAGCTCCTGTAATTGTTCTAAGTATTTTATAAAAGTCAGAAAATCAAGTAAATATAGTCAGAAAGTATTTATAGATATAGTCAATAGGTAGTATTGAGCCAAGAATGCTTGATATGAGAGCAACGTCCCATAGTGTTTTTCTTAAAGTTAGTAGATTAGAAATACTACACCTCGTCAGTAAAGTCCGAGCCTATTGTATCGGAAATCAATTTGTCAAATTGAATTGCGGTCGACCTCATTGGTATTTCAAGTAGCAAATGATCAATTAAGCACATCCAATCACTTTAATCTCCTGTTCTAAAGTATTGAATTGAATTAATCATATGGTAGGATAAAAGTTTTATTGATATTGAACTACTATAGCAATGGGGTAAGGTGAACCATAGAATGTGTTTAAAAAAAGATGAGGTCCATCTTGCCATGTCCGGCTGCAAACTATTCCCCAGTTTTTAAGATTGGTACATAGAGACTTGTTTATTGACATTTTATATTTGCATCAATACACATATATCCCAATAGAACCATTACAAAACTTAATTTTGGATCTTAGAAGAAATCCAGTGGAAGTGGAAGAAGTGAACAATTTTTGGATTGAATCATAGAGATTCTTCTATCCTTTATATATGATTTGAAGAATGAATCTATTTGTTGTCTCATCTGTGTATTAATTGTGATGGTGGATCAGTGTTAAAATTTGATTAACCATCAATGTTTTTAGTGATTTGCGCAAGGAACTGTACAAAATATTCGTCAAAACCGAATTTGGTGATTATTTTTTCTTCTTGTTTATACCCAAAATAATATCTATAAATAAATCTTATGATTTGCATAAAAATTACAAAATTTTTGTGGTTTGTTTATAGACGTTAAGAGATTTAAATGTCATAATGATGATGATACCTATAGTCTTAAATGACTGGGCTTGGTTTGAACAAAGCGCCGGCTTATGTCTTCGTGATATGTGGTCGATCAGCAAATATGGGACTTTCCGTATGCAAATTGATGCGAGCAAATCTTGACATTATGGTTTAGTTAGTGACTAATCAAATTAACATTATCATTATCATCAAATGTTGATTTAATTAAAAAAACAAAAAAAAAGCGTAACGAAATCCATATTTGTTTGATATTTGGACGACAACAAAGATTAGATTTTATTTTTAGCAGCACGTGCTTTAGCTTAAATCAAGAAGAATCCATTCCATCTTAAAGAGAAACTAGAAACACCGCCATCGCCGCATGGTGATTTCTATGCAAATATCTAATATCGCATCTTTTTTGTAGTCATGCCCACTTCATATATACATACATATATGTATACATATTTAGATATCTTTAAAACAAAGGAATAAACAGTAGAATTAATGTTTATAAGTAAGTATATCTAATTTATAATTGTCGAAAATTGAATTTGATCATGTTCAGATATGTGTGTATAATGTATGCAATTTAATTAATTTTTAATGGTAAAATCCAGATAGAAAAAGGCAGGTATATTATTTGTTTCACTGAATACAGCCTTATCAATTTTTGAATGAGGACTTCCAGTGTTTCGAAGCCATTCTTGCATTTGCTCAAGCTCCTTTTCGTTGCCCTCCATTTCGCCCCGGACAGTACCCCTATCAGTATTCTCAACCCAACCTCGTAGGCCAAGACGCGTGCATTCATTTTCCGTATATTTACGAAAAGAGACGCCTTGTACTTTGCCAAAGACCTCGAATTTATATGTTGATAGTTTCCTTACATTTGGTGTTTTTACTATATGAATGAGTCTTCTGAACAACATGTTTCCTTTGTTTGGCAGGTAGTAAGATTGGGCCGACGAAATTTTATTCTATTTTATAGAATTTATTTTGAAATTTTGTTTTTTCCAAATTTTATATATTTTTAAAGATGATTTCTGATAGCAAAACCAGGACCGGAAAATTTTTCAATTTCTGATAATTCAGAAAATTTTGCTCTATCAATGCGAGACAAAGGGCTGCCTTTATATTCTAGCCATAATTTCAATTCTTTCAGTGCATCTTTTTTGCCTTCCATGTAGCCGAGAATAGTGCGAAAGGACGACTCTATAACAAAGCCATGTATACCAAGTTCTCCGGCACGCTGCTGAACATATTCACAAAAACAGGTACCTATTACCTTGCCGAAAACCTCAAATTTGCATATATATAATTTTTTCGATTCTGCTATAATTTGTTCGGGTGTTTTTTTAGGCTCGTTGCAAGCCATCTTGTCAGCAAGTTGATCGAGCCGGTTGAGAAAGAAATTTTGGTTTCTGTTGTTTTTACATTTGTTTGTTTTGATAATTGAAATTTTTGTCTTTTTTCATTTCGTTTTTTTTTTTTTTGTATATTTGATTTTAATGTCTTAATAAGGTAAATTCTTTAAAAGAATTCAGTAGCACTCATGTGAAAAATGGTTGTGTGAAACAAAAGATTTTACATTTGAAATTTAAGCACCCGCGCATTTTTGCCATTTAGCGCCTTAATTGTCCAGCACCTAGCAACATTTGATGGCATACGAAAAAGTCGGATTTTTATGGGTTTATGGCCTTGCCATATACAATAAAAAATATTCTTATATCAAATCGTTTAAATGAGCTGTAAAAGTGCACTTAAAGAAATCACTTTAAATCAATTATAATCAAATGCTAAAATGGTAAACTTCTTTCAAAAGAAAATCAAAAAATTTAAAGACCACCAAATCTGTAAACTGTCGTCTCCTTCTTAACAATCAAATGCCTTTCTATTGTTTGCCAAATACTATTGTATGTATTTGTTTTGCTATTTTTGGTAAATCCCAAATATATTTGCAAAACAACTGGACCAGTTTGAAGTCATTCAAACCAAAAACAAACAACACCATCCAATACAAAAAGTAACAAAACAAAACTCAAAGTTCGCCTTGCTAGAAGTCCCCTTTCACCGATGAGTGGCATTTTTTCTGGTCTTAAGATTTGGCGTCACAAAGACGCTATCTACTTTCACGACCCAGCCGCGCTTGAATTTTAAATTAATTATGTGACGTGAATCGAGTCTTATAAACAAAATTAAAACAAAAAAAAAAAAAAATCAATAATACAAGACCAATCGACGAAGAAGGTTTGCAAAAACAAAAAAAATTCCAAAGACTATGGTCTGATCAAAACAAAAAAATCACCAAAATAGACCATAAAAAGAGAAAGACTCAATATTAGTATAGCATAGTAGTACATAACTCAAAAATTGTGGCATTTAGTGCTCTCTATTGCGCATTTCTTTGACGCAGTTACTATTGTTTACCCATATACAATACTACGACTATGTGGTTAATGCATTTCGGATATTAATATGGACAATGAACCAACATACAATACTATAAACAAACAATCGATCCATTGTGATTTTATGATCTGTTTTTAAGCCTGTTTATTTGTAGGAATTCCCAGTCATTGTTTTTAATTTTCTTTACAATTTGCATGTCGTCTAATTTTGTTATATGGTACACTTCACACTAGTGAAAATGTACTTATTATCATTTCAGTATGATGTTTTACCATAAAGAATAATTTATCGGAAACCCAATAAAGTGTATTTATTGGCATGCTCAGAACCACGAGGGAAATCTATAAGTATAAGGCCTTAAATAGAATCAAAGTTTTTTCAATTAATTTTAGTATAAATTGTTGGTTCAATGAAACCATAATTAGTCTTTCGAGGGAGCATTGTAATAACATGCAATTAATGAAGTTAGCAATTAAAAAAGTAAAGTTCAAGTTCTGTTTTTGAAATGCGACTATCTTTTACAGTTGAATACAATAGGATAGGACTATTAGGCACTGAAGCCTTGCTGCCCCTAGTGAACTCTTTTTTGGAGTGCTGTTAGCTTCAGTGTTGGTCTTTAACCTTACCGACTTGTAAAACCCCACCACTGGCATATATCTCATGGTCCTACTGAGCGCCCTTACCAATGCAACGTAGGGTTTGGGCCTTTTCGAGTAATTTGGATAACATACTATTTGTTTCCGGCAACTCGATTGCTGAGAGACCAATCAATTTTTCATTAAAATAGCGAACTATGTATTGTGCCAGGGAAGGCTTGGCACTGCCCGTGTCTGAAGCAGTTCTTGATATTTATAGACCATTATAGGATATCGTCTCATGACTGGAAACCCAAAGAATGCACGAAGTGTGCAAATGAGCCTGGCTGCACTGTCGCTAGGACACTCTGGCCTTGCTACCAAACAAAAAGCTCCTACACTTCACTAAAAATACGATTCGGACGATGATGGGAGTTATTACGGGGCACTGCACCATCGTGCTGATGGCCCATAGAATGCATGATGATAATCCTTGTTCTTCAACAAATTTTATTGAGCTAACAACTCGTATCAGAATTGTTCGCAAATATTTCGATTGCTCTGCTTTTCTAGTCGTTAAATCCATCTTCAAAGAGTTGTATTTTCTGAGTAGCTACTAATTTACATGCATAGCCGTAAACTTTCCCCTTGATTGGAGAAAAACAAAGCCAACCGTGAGCAATATTCTTTAAATGCCAGATATTGATGATGTTATAAAAGGAGAAGGAGGAGAAAAGAACGCTAGGAGCTTTCTCAGAAAGATAGTCAGTAAAATAAACGCCTGACCATGTCAGTAAGTGCATGTTCCAAATCATGACTTCTGTCGTAGCTGTGAAGATGAGGAGGAATCGGAGAGTATTCAACACCTCCTCTGTGACTACCCTGCTCTTCTTGGTAGACGAATGTGTTTTCTCGGGAAACCGTTCTTCGAGGAGTTGGATCCTTTGGGGGACCTGGCTCTGTCCGTGGACTCCTCAGGTTGGTTTTAGAGGAAGAGGATGATCTCTGAGACTGGCAGTAGTGGATTTCCCCATACCCCTCCCGATCACCATACCCATTCACAATTTAACAGGCATCACAATGGGCCTTATGGCTTCTGGGTAAAGTCTCATGCAATCACGAGCGGCCTATTTAACCTAACATAACCTAATCAGTTCTTTAGTCACCATTTTACAGCAGTGAAGTAGTGTATGTAAACTGAAGTGAGACCAAAATTCACTTATTTTTGTATTTGTTTAAATTTGTTGACCGCTTTTTGTTTTTATATTGTTGTCGTTTGTTTGTTTCAATCAACTTCATACAATGAGCGGTTGTTTTTTTGGATTGTGAACTAATTTCTAAAGTTTTGTTTTTAAATTTTTGCGAGGTTTCTGCGTTTTAACATATGCATAAATTTTATTAAAAACAAGTTGAAGGTTGTTAGGCATTTTACAGAGTTCAAATTTTTTTTTTTTTGTAGTTTTTCATCTCAATCACTAGTATGGTAAGTAGTAATAGACATTGCAATTTAAAAACTAAAATTTAATAGAGCAACAACAATTAGTTTTTTTTAAACTTTGAAAAGGTCATAAATATTGTGGTTTTACTTATAAATATACAGAAATATCACACCAAAATGTATCATTACGAACTCAGTCAGTATTAGAGACATTCATAAAATCTTTAATTCGATACTTGCTATGGCCCTTACTACAAATGATTTCCCGAGAAGGCTCCACTCTTTCGATACACGACATAGATACATATTCGTACCTTAAGAACATATGTGTTTGTATCACAAAAACTCATAGTTACTCTGTTAATTTTTCTCCTTTAGTTAAGTAACTTACTGTCAATGTTATCCAAACTACTGCGAAGGTTTGTCAGAAACTTGGTCTTTCACCAAGGCATGAAAATTCCAATTGTCAGAGAGGAGATCGTCAGACATAGCAACAGACACATCTCACGTTTGGAGGAACATAATTATCAATTAGAAATCAACCTTTTGGACAGCAGACACACGAGTCACCTAAAAAAGGCAATACCATCATGATCTGCATTATATTGACGAGTGATCCACCGATAAATTCAAAATATTAACATCCGAAAAGATACTTGCAACATTCTTTCTATTGCCTCTACATACTGCCGTTTCCTATTTTGAATTGAACTGATTAAATTTCGTGGAAGAACTGTCTGTCAGTTTCATAATATGTACTGGCGAACTGTATTGAATTGAATCAGTTTTGAGATGATTATAATCGATCTCACATCTCTCGAAACTTGCACCAAACTCAGTATTCATCATATACAAGAATTGAATTTCTATTGTGTTTAACAGTGTGTCAATAAATGTATAAAATTGAATGACACAAATTCATTAATAGTTCAAGGAAGACCAGAATTATTGACTATCTGTTTGACATCTTTTATAAGAACAAATCATAGAAAAAAAAAATTAATATATTATATCTTTAAGTGATCAACATGCAAAAAAATGATAAAAAATCTGTGGGTGTCATGTTTCTTGGATACCAAGACATCAAGTGCCAAAAATGATTTGTCATAATTGATTTTAAAGTGAGAAAAAAGAAAACAAAATGTTAATAAAAATTATTAAAAGACTATAGACAATTGCTGGAAACTTGAAATCAGATAATCAAATTATTAATTGTTATTTGTGTTGGTGTTCTAGTGATGCTCTTGACAACTTGCCAAATCATCACCTGCTGTCGTTTCAATTTATAAACAAAAGAATAAAAATAATTAATTGATAAAAAATAGAATGAAAAATATGAAATTTGTAAGTAATTTTTTTAAAATTAGTCCCAATATATCACTGCAGAAGTCAAACAAAAAATACAATACTTACTCCCAAGTAAAAGTTAAAAGGAAAAACCCAAAACAAATCACATTTCTTGTAAGCTCGTTTTGGAAGTGGAATTATTAATGTATAATCTATTGACTTGATAACAAATTTTTGCATATCTTGAATATATTTTATTACTTAGTTAGTAGTTGTTGAGACTTGTAAAAACCCAAAGAAATGAAACCACAGAAAATCCAATAACTTGGCGCCAAAGAAATTGTCAATAATCCATCAAAAACTGCGGTTTCGATATATCTACATACATATGTATGTATATCATTCAAGTGCTAATCAAATTTGAATTCGTCTATTTGGGAAACTTACATATGCGATGGATTGATAAACCGAACAGGTCTTAGATTCTAAGTTTTTTTTTGCTTAGATACTCTGATATCAAATAGAAGACTTATTCAGTTTTGATTGTTAATTTTTTGATTATTTACTTTCAGATTTCAGAGATCATTAGTAATTTATGTAGGAATTTCTTTAACTGGATGTTGGACTGAGTGGACAGCGTCACAATGTCGCCACAATAAATTTAACAAAATTTGACAATTTTTATGTTTTTCAACTCATAAATCCATGTATTTAAAATAGTTTAGCAAAAAGTTGATTTCACATCTACCATATTGTACAATCGTACAATAGAAATATTTGCTTAGTCGCATGGCTAAAAAATAATAGTTAATAGTTTATTGCGTTTTTATTAAAATTAAACCAGTTTAAATATGATCTAGAAGTTTATTTTTTTTATTAATGTGTGAAATGAACTAATGTGATTCTATGAACTGATTAATTTGATAATTTTACAACTCTCGCACATAACAATAATCTCTAATAGTATAATAGAATATCTGATCGTCGATGTTATTGTGCCAAATAACCTGTTGATGAAAATCTAATAAGTTGTTAGACTTTAAGAGTTTTTTTTTTAAATTTCAAGTGTTAAATACTATTTTGCTAATCATAAGAATCATTGTTAACCATTCTGTTCTGTAGATTCCAAAAATCACTATATCAGACTTATAAGACCCCCTTATAATGAAGATTTTTGAATCCATTCTGGGGAAATTGGTCTTATTTAAGAAAGTCAAAACAGAACTAGTACCGAAATGCAAAAGATATCAAAGTTCAAAAGAATTCAGTCAGCTTTGCAATTTTAAAAAGATTTTTCAATATAGAAACAGAAGAGATATTCACCCCAGTTCAACTAGAAGTCTTATGGCACTGATTCCTGGTTTGGATTGCGCTTTGGTTCAGTAAGTGATCTTATCTACCACCGTTATCGCTCCTTACACCTACTTACAGCAAAAGGGATCAGAATAATGTTTCGATTCATCCTGTCATATACAATATTTTCATATGATACCTGTATAGATAACTAATTGAGCAGTTGCACACTCCTGAGCCTCTTGAACACAGCAAAGACGATCGGAGACAAAAAAAAGTTATAAAGCAATGAATTTCCCAGACACGTCTAGCTGCAATTCTTTGAGGACGAATCTTCGCGTTGGACATAACCCCTTGTTGACTCTTATGTGATTGCTTTTGTTGGTAATGGATTTATATGATGAAAAATATATACTTCAGATGCTACACGATCGTTTTAATTCTGGGCTGTTGTTTTAGCGCCATCCCATGTGATGCTGACATCAGCTAGTTCCCGCAAAGTTGATCTTCTCCAAGTGTTCTTTGGCCGTCCGCGGCTTCTGCTCCCGTGCGGGTTCCATTCGAGCGACATTCTTTTGATGCTATCTGGCTGCTTTCTTGGCGTGTGGCCCATCCAGCGCCACTTTCTACGCTTAATCTTTTTCAGTATAGGCTCCTCATTTGTTAGACGCCATAGTGCCTCGTTGGACATAGTGTTAGGTCAGAATATTCTGCATATGATCCTTAAACACTTGTTGACGAAAGCTTGAAGTCTCTGCGAGATGGAGTTTGAGACCAGCTATGTTTCGCTTCCATACAGTAGCGTCGATTTCACGCGTCTGGAGAGATTATTTAAATTAATTGTTACAAAAACTTGTTGGATCAGATTTGCCAGATAGTTTAATAATATAGAAAGCTTATAATCGAATTGTTCTTAATAAATATCTCTCAACAATGCACATAATTTTCATTTTTATATCTCACGAGAAACATATAATAAATTATTCCCTTTGATTTCATAAAGAACTATGTATATCAAATTCTCAAAAGATTTTCACTACAAAAAGCTCTTATGTATTTTGTTTTCTTAAAAATTATACGCGTGTATGCAATAAAATGTTAATCTTTGGACTTTCGGGTTATCAAGGACTTAAAGCTGTAAAAATTCACAAGTTTATTACAGATTATTTTGTCGTAATCATAAAATTTATACCCATAAAACTCAAGTCAAGTCGAATTCATCAAATATTTAAATAACATTGAAAGCTTACAAGCACAACGAAATGGGTCAGACGGATTTAATCAATGTCAATAAATATGGTAAAAAATATTTCTTATGATGATCCGAGCCACATGTTATGATAGTAAAAATTCCTTCTAAATTCATAATCCCAACCCACAGAGAGAGAAAGAGTGAGATGGAGAGAGTGAAGGAAAGAGTGTGATTGAGAAAAATAATAAGTGTGTTTTAAAAGAAAAAAAATTCCTAATTTGTTTGTTTACTGATTGTTTTTGTTTTGGTTTTTTTTGCGTTATTGTCACCGACTTAATGATCGATTATTGATTAATTAATTGTATAATATTGTTGTAGCATTTAAAAACAAAACAATATGTTGAACAGCAACAACAAACTCACAAAGCACAAACAAAAGGAACAAAACATAAAATTAAAACAAATTAGTGAATAAATAAACAAAAAGTTGCTACTGTGGTTGAGATAACATTTCACATTTATTGTTCTGTTTTTTCATAATACTCGTACATACTTCACAGATTGTTTTGTTTTCATAAAATATTTATTTGCCTGTTTCTATAATGTAATGAATATGCATGAGTTGGAAAGATCGAAAGAAAGACACAGACACTGAGATACTATTGTAGTATAAATCTCCGTACCCCCCAGAATTGTATAAATATTTATTTAATTGGGTTTTTTTTCCCATCTCCTCAATAAATTGTATGTGTTTAATATATTTATATAAAATACAAGAAAACATTTATTATTTGTGCCCTCACGTACGCCATAAAACTGTCAAGAAACAGCAATAAAAATTCAATTACAAATTGTTTTTGTGTAAAATTAAAGATATTCGATATTTTTTTTGTTAAAAATTTACCAAAGAATTCATAGTTCAAAAATTATATGTAAGTTTAGTTTCTTCATAAAATGAATACCCTTTAAAAAATTTAATTTTATATTATTTTTAATTAACATGCATGATGATGATGATGATAAATGACCGGTTAATGAACTTTGGTTTTATGTGGAGGCGTTGACAACTATTTCACCCTTGCAACCTTGTAAGTGGGCGATTGACAGTCGAACGATAGTCACAGATAATTGTTAATATACGAAACTAATAAATTTTACTAAGCTTAAAAAATATAATCAATAGAATATTACTATATCGATCTTATATAACTTTATGTTTTTTTTTTTATATTGGTAAATACTATATGTGCTATTGTGATCATAAATTACAGAAGAGTCATAGTCATTCTATAATAGAAATGCATATTGGCGCAGTAAGAAGGTCTTGCTTGAACATGTCTTCCTGCATTGCCCGAGATTTGATGATGCCAATTATATAATCTCATTAGCGTTTGGTGAAGAGCCAACTGTGACGAATTGCATTAACGATATGCATGAATGAAATAATGACAGAGCTGTGGCGTATCGAACGGTTACGACGAGTTCAGACGAACTTAGATGTAATATGTCCTAAGTTTAATATCGACAAGAAGAAGTTCTAACGTAAATTTGTACCTTGTTTACATGGAGTAGAAGCAGACTTCGAGCAGTTCTCCCTCTTTCCTTTTTGATGTAGTACTTAGCGATAGTACTAGGGGGACTATAGGATTTGGAGCGGTGAGCTTTAGTGCGTGAGTCAAGTCCAGCACTTGGGATAGTAGATTCGTTTGGCTTTTAATACTTCCCCATCGAAAAAAAAACCAGTATCACAATGTGCTTCCGAATGAACTCAACTTTATCCTTTACACTACCCTTTCTTGTACTATCCTACACTAACTATGTTATACTATACTATATTATCTTATATTACGCTATAAAATCCTATATTTAAGAAAAATGGGTAAAATTTAAACACCACTCATGCTTCATGAGATAGAATCTTTTGAATTGAAATATTTATTAAAAAGACTTTATCTATTCTAAATGATTTTCTTTATGGTGAATGAGTAGGGTCATAAACACCATTAATAGATCTTAGATCTTTCGCACAATGTTCTAAAGTTTATAAAGCTTGATTTCCTTGGATGGATGGAATGAGTCTTTTTTATCTTATTATCTCATTGAAATGTTTAAAAATATACTTATAAATCTGTAGTTGTTTTTAATTTTTTGATAAAGGGTATAAAAATATTAATACAACTAAAGTATTTACGTTTATGTCAATTTTTGAAATTTTTTTGCAGAGAAATATATGTAATTAATAAATTCCTGCGTGCGCCATTAAATATTTTTTTTTTCTTTTTTTTTGTTAAACAAATTGACGTCACATCTTTTAAATAATTCGATTTTTTGCATTATTTTGTTTATGCTTTTGTGGTCCTGTTGATTTGTTGCTGTATTTAATCGAAAAGTACAACATAAGTAGATATAAAATATAATATACGAGGGTCAATCAATAAGTATTTGAGTTTAAAGATAGATGGAGTTGCTAATGAAACTTATTAACGCAAACAAATGAAGACACAATTAGTTAAGTGATGATGTTAGTCACCAAACACTTTGAAACGCTCATAACACTTGGGCCCATACTGTGCGGAAGGTGCCAGTGAAAAAGGATGAACAAAATTTTAATACGTTTTAATGGCTCCAAACTTAACCAGAAGGTAGGCTTTCAGAGTTCCTGACCAATGCAGCATTTATCAAAGAAGTAGCTAACTATTTTCAGAAAAACGTCATATTGTCATCTTTTCTGATAGCCAGACTTGATCAAAATCTCTGGACCCAACGTATCTTAGCTCCAATATTGCACGACAATATCGCAATTTAATAATTTTGGTATGTTTCAAGGGACAAGTCATCTGGGTGCCAGAGCAATACCTTCAACCTAAGTTAGTTGCTTTTGGTACCAGCTACCACTCCAACTAAACCTGACCTAATTTTTTTTTTTTTATAAATTTTTATTACTCCAATCAAATACCAAGGTACTTCTAAGACATAGGTCTCATACAATGACAGGGGAGAGTATATTTTATTATTATTAAATTAATTTTAATTTATGGTTTATGAGATAGTCGTATTTGGCGTCCATGACGCAGATCAATAGGGTGGAGTCTTTTAAGTCGTCTGCGACAGTTTTGGTTAAGGAGTTCGTTGGCAAGTGGATAGTGGTGGGAGATCAGCCGATCGTTATATCTGCTAGTGTGCCTGTTGATTTCATCCCACACTGAAGACATGTGGAGATCATTATGTAGAGTACTATTTTTGACGAACCATGGCGCATAGGTTATTTTTCGAAGGGCTTTATTCTGGGTGACTTGAATACGTTTGATTTGCAAGTATTTTGCCAGACCCCATAGCTGTATACCGTATGTGCAGTATGCCTTTACGATTGCTTTGTATAGTGTCAGTTTGGCATTTAAACTTAATGTGCTTGTGGGGCTTAGCAGCCAGTTAAGCCTGTGAAGCTTGGTTAAACATGTTTTGGTGACCTGCCCTAATTAACCATGGGTTAAGGGTATCAATGGAAAAGTAAATTACTTTCAATGAAAACAATTGAAACCTTGTATCTGTCTGTTTTCCTATCATGGGTGTTTGTTTTTGTTCAACTCTCGTACATGCATACCCAATTGTACATACACTTTTTGTAGTTATGTATGTATTTATTTACTTCATTATGATCTTATTATGCTGTTGACTTTTTTCTAGTATTCAGTAGTATCGCAAACAAGTTTAACAAGTCACATCTTTTGCTTTTTTTTCTGAATCTTCTTCTCAATGTTCCAATCACAAAAATGTATTGTAATAAAAACATAAAAACTACAATAAGTATTCAATATTGAAAAACACTCAGATGTACAAGTATCAAAAAAAAACGAAAAAAAAAAATACAAGCATATATTTTAAGCTTGTTTTTAGGAATGCGTCGAATTTATACCGGGGCTGCGGTGAGAATTACATTTCAGTTTAAGTTGGTTGGTTGTTTTTTTTTTATTTTCTGTATTGTTTTTTTTTTCTTTATTTTGTTGACTGGCGTCAGTTTGGCGTCTCTTGGAGTGCGAAAAGCTCTGATTATTGAAAAATATCATTTATCGGATATGAAATTATGCCGCATTTCAAGTTCATGAAAATAATAATCATCATTTGATGAGAAGCTTTATTATAGTATAAGTATGAACTTGTATTAGTATTTTTCCAAAGTAACCACCTCTTTAGTATGTATTTTTAAATCTTCCACTGTTAAATTATAACTGTGGGTAAAATTGGAGATTGAAATTTGTTGGGATTATAAGTGATATGAAATGTCTTATGTAAATTATATGGAATGAAATCACTTGAACTCACGGATTCCATTATAAGTTAATGATACTTGATTATTATCACAATTATTTATGAAAAAATCTTATCATATTTAAGTTGCACTGACCGACTCTGACTGATAAATTCTGTTGCCTGTAGAGATCATGGAGAAAATGGTTATTGTACTATTAATCTAATCAAAGACTCTACATAAAATATTATTCTTTTTAATAGGGTGATCATGAATTCTTAAAATCCAGGATAATTATAAACTTTACCCACATTAATCTTTGGGAAAATAGCCAGTAACTCCTTCAGCTTAAGTGAAGTTCCTGATATTAGATATTGGGGTCATACTGCTGTCGACAAAGTAGTTTCATCACAATTACTATTTAAAGCAATAGAACTTTTCTTTAATTACACACTTATATCAAGTTTATCTATGTAGAGTTGCTTTGCATGCAAACTTCAAGTAAAATAAGTTCATGGTCTTCTGATTGCTTAATGGGATGAGGATAAATGAATTAAGATTTCTAGAAACTCATTCTGGTCTCATTAAACTGACATCAAGTAAAAGAAGGTCATAGTCCACTGATTGCTTAATAGGCATTCAAAACACATTGAATCATGAATATTGAATACATAAATAATATGAATCTTCATTTGTTAGTTCTCTTAGAGTCTTTGAATAGATAACTTGTTCAATCTTAAGTTTAGAAAGGTCACTTACTCTTAAAATCCTTGAATTATTGAATGTTGCTTTCAAAAAAGGAGGGTGAAGATCTTTGAGCAACAAAGTTGCAAAAAATGTAATGCATGTACATACTATAGATTCTACAGTCGCCAATCAGATGCTATCTTACAAGGGAGTGCCTATGATGTGGTAACATAGATCATATGGCCAAAGAAAGCGACACGTAAGTGTTCAATCTGTACTGCTGGGAGCAACGATTAGAAAGGAGGCTTTCGGTGCCCTGTATACAAAAGCGCAATGAAAAAACTGAACAATAATGATTAAGTTGATTTAAATTAACCTTAACCACTGCAAAGCTACCCAGGATTTAATGCTCCAGGCCATACGAGAAAGAGATGCAGACATTGCAGAGAGTTAATCATGTCGGAGGTAGGTTAACTTCATGTTGCAATAATGCAACAGGTCCGCAGAAATGAGGAAATAAAGTTTGTTTAATAAACAGAAGAGTGGTCTAACCTAGCTCTCCCTGGCGATGTAATGCCTCTATAGATGGTCCCGCCAGTTTGAAAAAAGTGCCAGTAGTCCGGGATGGTTTTATTACGTAGGCACCACATAAAACTGTGTGTCCGGAAAATCATGCATTCTAGTAGGTCGGTCTACTAGGATCATCGGAAGATCTACACCTTATTCTCACCTAACACAGTCTGATTCCCCCTTTTCTAAAATCATGTGGTTTTTATACTTATTATTAACTCTCAAAGATGATTAATTGTTATATACTCGTATATAACATTGAAAATGTGGTTTAATAAATTAAAAAACATGACATAGTTATGACAAAATAGGCTTGTTGATTGTTGCCTTGAAGGGGGTTTCAATGTCTCATTGCTTTTCTAATTAAGGAAAGAGTCTTCTACGCCTTCTTTTAAATCTATTAAGTCAGTAATGAATTTCCATAATGAAATACACAATAGATTACACGTACCTTTGCACTTTGTACCCAAAATATTTCAATTTAACAACAAAAACATGTTCAGGTTTTTGTTTTTTTTTTTTCTCTCTCTTTTGTCCACTTTGCAAATGAAAAAAAAAACCGAAAACTTTGAAATACATTTAAAATGTGACCATAAAACTTGTGAAAATAAAAATAAAATAATATTCACTTAGCATCATTTTGCTGATTCATTTTATTATTATAAAATAAAATACAATAAAAATGCATTTAAAAGAAATACAACAATACAATATACTAGTAAGTAATTAAAAATTGTTTACAAATTAATATGTTTTAATAAAGAAATAAAAACGCCCTCGCAACCAGACGAAAATCATCCATAGACATGAAAAGAATTTCGCCAAGAAAGGCAAAGACAGACACGAAGGCAAAGCAAAATGAGGGAACATTTCCATTAAATTCACGTATATGTAATTTGTAGTAGTATATGCAAATACAACAATAACAATCAGACCAAAAATAGTTGCAAACCGATTAAAAATCAACGATAAACAATATACAATATAAAAAAAAGAAGAAATAGTCGCGACAATCAAGAAAAAAGTTCAAGATTTATAGGACAAGCCCCAAGGAATAACCCACGCAAAATAATAGAAGCGGAGAAAAGATGACAAAAAAAACGAGAAAATAAAAGCAACTTTTTTTTGGTTTGTTTCATGTTTTTGTTGTCGCCGTCGCCGTCTTCGTGATTGAGCTTGCTCTCATTGTAGTCGTCATCGCTATCGCCGCCATCGTCGTCTTCATTGTTGTTTGTTGTTTTAAAAATCGCAATACTATGGCGCACGACGAAGCCGAATGAGTAACGCGACGCGCTTTTGTTTAAAAACAAGCAAAGCTTGCTCACAAAGCTTCAGTTTACAATCAACGCTCAACTCGTGCAGTTTAAACAACTTAACAGAAACTTATAACAGAAAAGCAAATTTAAATTATATCTTTTTTATAAACATTAAGTGTTTTCGTATTTTACAAAGAAAAAACTTAACTAAAACCACATTAAACAAACAATTTATTGTCAATAAAAAGTGACTCAAAAACAAAAAAGAAAAACTTAAAAACCTTTTCAACAGTATAACAAAAAGTTTTGCTCCATTAAAACTTCATTTATTATATTTGTAAACTATACAAAATAAATACTCGTAAATAATAAATTTATTTACAAAAATGTGCTCACAAAAATTATATTTCGTTGTTGCCATTTGCGCTACTCTGGCATTCATTGCCTGTATAAGCAAAACAGATGCAGCTGTTTATACACAACATGCCCTCGTCCATCCTGGTAAGTAAAAAGGACTGAATGTCTTAATAATATTAATGAAAATCATGAGATTCAAATTCACTTGCTTCAATTTTTTTTTATTTATATAATTTTTGCAAATTTCTGGAACTATTGGAAAAAGTTCGTTGCTTGAGTCTTTTGTTTAATTATTTAATAAAATTTTATAATAAACAAGTTAAGATTGTTCATACAATCAATGTCAGTCACGATTGTGGTGAGACTTTTCAATTTTTTTTTTTCAATTGTTATAAATTGTTGATTAATGCGAATTAATAAGACAGAAAACATAGACAATTAATGACAATGAAATATAATTGCAATTGAAATGAATAATTTGGCTTAAGTAATGAATTATGAAATTAATAAGAAGACAAGACAGCACATTATTTTCGATTCATCAAAGTTTTTATATCTTTCATTTCTCAATTGAATTTCATTTGAATTTGTTGAGAAATACTAGAATCTTTTTCCATACAAAAACTGATCAAAACTCAAAGATTTATTAAGCATCTAGTCTATGATATATTGCTCCAATTGGATATAAAAGTAAGTTTCAGCTGGTTTTGATAGTAAGCCTTTTAAAAATTGGGGAAATTAAAGATTTATATAAAGCTCTGATTTGGATATTCAAGTTAATTTTATCAAGTTTCGAAGCAAAGTCTTTAAGAAAGAAGAAGCGCATGAACAAAGGTTTTGTTTTTGTTGGTAGATGAATTTATTCCAGTATTTCAAATGTCTCTGATTCTGATATATTATATCTTGTGAGAAATAATAATAAAGTGTCTCTGAACCAAAATGCAATGTCAATAGCTCAAAACTGAAAGCCAAGTTTACAATTTTAGATATTTTTGTAGTCTCTGGATAAACAAAATCATGGTAATAAATTTACAACAAATAAATAATGTAATGTAATGTAATTAATTATCCACATACAATGCCACTGTTAATGCCATTTTTGCCTAAACAGTGACAATCAGGGGAATGGAGGTTTCTGATTTCAAACTTAAGCAATTGTGTTTTGTAGTGTTATTCTATGTAATATTATTGTACGTGAAACATAATATTTCTTGTCTTTGTGTTACATAATCTCAGTCCGTTAGGTGTCTTATATGTTTCGTTCTTTAAGTCCGTTAATCATTGAGTGTGTTTAAAGCTGTACTTCTTTCATATGCAGCTTAGGTTCCTACTGAAATTGAATTCACTTGCGAAATGAATGCCCATGAAAACGGTCGCAAATCAAGCCAATTTAACGACCTAAGATCCTTATGAAATAAAATTCCATTTGATTTATTTGCTTCATTTATCCAATGAGTCGTTATTACTACTATTACTTTACTTGACAAACTTTAAAGTTGGACGTAGGACATTGCTCTCAAAGCAAGAACTTTCTTCTCCAAATCTTCAAATATCTCCAATCTCTAACACTCTTATGCTCTAGCAAATCTTTACAAGGTCCTATTGAGTCTGCTGTGGCTAGTTGACAAGTTTTGGGAATTGTCAGTGATATCTAAGGTATTTACGAACTACTATTGGGGAGGTCGTTGTGGTGAAGTCGTTTTAACCGTCGTAGAGTTCTGTTGTGAATTTGGGTCCTTGCTAGGGGGTTGTTTTGGTATTGAAACAATCGATCTTTATACGGGTACTAAAGAAATTGATTTGCTCAAGTATCGTTGGCATTTTCATGTCCCGATGTAAGGTCGAATGTCTTTTAACTTCTTTCTTTTACCAAGTACAATTTACAATATAAATACATATACTTTGTTTGTTAATTAGAAATACATCGCATATTTCTATCATTTGTTTTTTCTCATATCAATGATCTTCTTTTTCAAAAATTCATTAAAGCAATTTTCTCTTTCAATTCCTTCATACTAAAATTTTTCTAAATCGCAATTTATTTAATTTTTACATAATTATGGTATTGTATTATATTTTATTTATTATTTATGCAAAATTTTAATTAATTTTGTCTAATTTCGCAAAAAGATAACAAAAATTTGACGTCAACAAATTGGTGTTGTTGGTGTTGTTGTTGCAAAATTGTTTCAGTTTCGCTATTCTATTTTTGTGACTACCGGGCTTTGACGTCAAATACGCAAATACTTAATAATAAGATACTACTCGTATGAAACCGGTAAATTATTAAATCGTCGTCGCTATTTTCATTTTTTTATTTTTGGGTTTTTACCAAAGAGAAAAGAATCCAGAATTGGACAACAAACGATTAAAATTGAATAGGCAAATACAACAACAACAACAACAGAAATAGAATAGTAAAAAAAATCCGGTACAATGAACTATTTTTTTTCTATTTATTTTATTGTATTTTATTTTAACAAAATCAGAAATCAACAATACTATAAAAAATATATGTTTATTTGTTTTTTTTTCTTTTTTTTAGTTTCGGCATTCTGAATTTATTTTTGATTTCTTTTCGCCAATTAACATAAGAAATGTGCCTTTTTTTGTTTTATCATAGTTTAACTAATTTACATTGCTATGCGGATTTCTTAAAAAGATATAACTACTACAATATTATTGTATTATTAATTTGTTGTTATTATTTATTGAGTTTTGGTGTTGTTGTTGTTAAATATTTCTGCGGGCTACTGAATTAATTTGTGAAGGTCGTTTGGTGACGTTCTTTTTATTGATGTCTTTCTAAAACACGCGCTTTTTTGTGTTATGACTTTATTATTGTTTTTTTTTTCTATTATGGTCACATTCTTATGTTCTTTTGTTGGTCAAGTTGTCTGTCTACCTTTCAATTGCTTTATTTATAATCTTTATTGATTGTCATATGTCGTGATAGATGGATGAGCAGATAAAGTAAACATATCCACTCCTATGTTTATGGAAATGATTAGCATTGCAAGTGAATTCCATTTAGCTTTGTTCTTTACTATGCGAAATGTTACTAATTATGCTTAATTTTTGAAACCTTAATTACTTAAATTTGGGGCTATGAAGATGTGGTTAAATTAAATGAAAATTGACTGAATTGACTTTAGTTGATCTAGACATTTCTTTTTCAATATTCAGAAAGCTTCAAGATATTGCAGGCATAGCACAATTATTTACCTGTTTATGCTAATCAAGAGGAAAATGTTATTAAAGTCAACTTACTGAAAGTTTCCTTGACGAGTCTTCCAACTTGAGGAGGTCACAGAGTAGGTGAAAAACAATATAAAAAAACAAGAGCGAACAGTGACACTAAACCAATTGTCCTCCTCAAATAGTGGCGTAACTACACCGTTGAGGGCCCGTGGCAAATTCATCGGATAGGGCCCTTAATGTAAAGAAGCTAAATCAAGTCGAGCGATTTCATTCAACCCTTACTGAAATCATGAGATGTTTAAAATCGAAAGCTCAAAGTAAATGCTTCCACGAATTTCTGGAATGTGCGGTTTCAGGGTTTAATCACTCAGTACTCAGTTAGAAGAACAGTTATTCATGGCCCAAACGATTATGAGCGGTCTTAAAGTAATAATTAGGTAACAACATCACCAAAGGAGACACGATAGTTATAGTCTTTATAGGATCAGTTTAAGAGTTGACTATTGGAAAATATACCCACTCATTAGCACATTTGGGAATATTAGGCAACAGATATTTCAAAGGGTATGGAGAGATCATCTATGCCAAAAATATCGATGTGTGAACGATAGTATAGTATAGCCTGTCCTGCATATTATAGTTTTTACATGGGTTATATCATCTCGCCAACTAAGTTTAGCTAAGTATAGCTACCATATAAACCCTTTGAGTTTGTATCAGTTTTTATATGAATTGCCCTTTAAATTATACATAATTTATTTATGATGCCAACTAAGCTGGAGTGTGAAAGATAAACTTTGATGAATTGTTGATTTATAATTCAAATTTATCTGTTTTCCATTCCCATTTCCCGCCTTCCTTTTAATGATTATACAATACAGCACAATACAGAAAAAATGATGATTTCATTTGCATTTCATATTGAGTTTTGGTAATTCATTTTAATGATTTTTGCAATTATTTTTGTATTAATTGCGCAAAAACGATCAATCAATTTTTTTGCTGAATTTTTGTTTTCTTTTGCACAATATAGTTTTTTTTCTCATCATTATAAAGATCTGGTTTTAAAGGGCTTTTGTTGTTCGTTTATACAGTACAATGCCGTAGGCATTTCAGTGTATTAATTTGCATTTACTCCACGTCTTATTGTGTTCTATAAATATAATTTTTGATTGACAGCGTAAATGTAGGCAAAAAGATTACATATTTCTCGCACACAATAAACAAGAGAAGAAGAAGAAAAAATATACCATAATATTTAGCAAGTCATTAAAAAGTTGTAGTTTCATGCCTTCAGGGCTTTCATTTTATGTTGGGAATTGTGAAGTCTAGAAGACAAAAAAAATGGAGAAAAATATTCCATTCCATTTGATTTGATATTTTTAAGGTTTCTTCAGTTTGTGCCTTAAGTCTTTTATTTTGTTTTACAATTAATTTATTGCAAAACCTCCTTAAGTTATCATCATTATCATCATGATCAGCATTAACCTTTAGATACTTGTGCACTTACTCATGCAATATTATTTATAGCCACTTCCTCATCATAATAATAAACCGGAACACTGACTACTTATTGTACTTACTACGTACACGTACTTACTTACATTACTGCACCATCTCATATAACAACAGAACAGATTACGAAAGATATTAACATAATGCCCACATTGTTGCTCGTATAACATCAACAACAATATACCATAAACAATTTATTAACTTCCGCTTTTTTTTGTTTTTCCAGCATATCCAGGCAAATGCTTTGATAGGATCTCTAGGCGTGCCATGTTACCAAACAAGGAATACAAGCCGAAGGGTATTTGTGCATCAATGACGTGCGACATTAAGGCGCGCCAGATAAATATCGAAACCTGTCCCTATGTTGAGATGCCTGGTTGCGAAGAATTACCCACCGATCCCAACTGGAGCTTCCCCAAGTGTTGTGCACAATTCAAGTGTATTGACTTTAAAACTGGCAAAGAATTTATTGTGTCAGTTTAAACAACAAATAACACCAACAACAATAATACTAAGAACAACAACAACAACAACAAACAACAAAATCGTGATTTTTAAGAAAATAAAATTTTTGTATTTTCTTTTTTTTTTTTTTAATTTATAATTTTATTTTATTTTATTTTAATCGTATGGCTGTGTTATTTTGAATGTGTTTGTATTTTATTTTTTAATTCTTTTCATTTAATTTATTTATTTTTATTTTGTTTTTTATTTTTACATGTATTTATTTATTTGTAAATAATTCAGCATTTTTGTTTTTTTTTTTGTTTTTCATTCATGGAATTTATTTTCTTTTATTATTTCATTTGTTTTCGTGTGTTTGAGGTTTTCTTTTCATTTTTTTTTTGTTTTGTTTGTATAATTTTATTTTATTTTGATTTAATCAAAAGATTCTGTATGCGATATTTGCAATTTAAATATTACATAATTTTAATTAGTTTTTTAAGTTTTATATTAAGATGACGAAGATGATGAAGAAAAAATAAAAAAACATATATAAAATAATACAAATAAAAAAAAACAAATTATAACAAAATATAAATAAATGAAAGTTTTATTTAAAGCTTTAGGCTTAGGTTACAATAAATCATTACGATTTCAGATGTGGTTTATATATCTAGAAAAAATTAGGTCTATTTGATAAAATATTTTCATTTTACAATATGTTGACAAAAGTAATGGTATTTACTTATTTATAATTAAATGATATTTCATAGTCAAAAGCAGGGGTTCAGAATTACAATGTGCTTTTAGAAACTTGAAAGAACAAGGCCTCGAATGCATTGCGGCCTATAATGCCTTATGTACTCAGTTTCAACTAAAAATCTTACCCTGTGTAAATTTTGTATATGATAGGTCAAGATAATTCATATTACATATGGAAGCCTTTACAAATGCCCATCTAGACACATAATATAATGAATTCTAATTTATTTGAAAGAGCGATGCCATAGTAATCGATCGCATTCAAAACGATTGGAACAAGAAGAGTGTGTAAAAGAAGAAGAATGTGTTTGCATGCCATTTTTTTTTTGTCTAACATTTATTGGATAAAAATAAGCCTCCAACTTAATGGATATAAAAAATTTGTGCGATAAAGGCGAAAGATTGACGTGTGGCTTAAAGCCAATAAAGTATATTAAATTAATATATGTTTGGTTTAATTAAAAGGGAAGCCTCCGTGCTCTTTGGCGTCCGTGTACTCATAAGTCATCAGGGTGAATCTTGAGCCTTCTCCTGGAGGTATTTATAGCAAAAGCAGCAGCTGTAACCGGTCAATATACCGGCTAGTGTGCAAGTTTATCTTCTCATGAAGAGGATTCTCAGGTCCGTGTACCAAGGAGCGTTAACAATTTGACGGAGGGCAAAGTTCTGCATCCAGGATAACCTTGTTGCTCAGGCTAAGTTGACCACTTGGCCGAATGAGCCAGTTCAGCTTCTTCAGTTCTTTACGATAAGTTGCAGCAGTTTTGTCAATGTGTTTGCGCCAGGTAAGTCTCCTGTCCAAGATCATACCCAGGTAGCGGGCTGAGGTATAACCGAGTTATGCATCAAGACGGTTGGGCATAAAACGCAAACGTACAGTGCTGCGACTTTTCGCTGTTAATAGCGATGTTCCAGCGGTCTGCCCACCTACTGAAACTATTCAGAAACTCCTGAGTTATCTCAGAAGCCTCATTGGCACTGGAAGAGCTGGCAATAAAAGCTGTGCCATCAGCGTATGTGTCTAGCAATGTATTATCAGCATCTGGAGCTGGTAAATCAGCGGTTTAGAGTGTGTACAAAACAGGTCCAAGAACACTCCGGATACTAGATCGCTCGTCCTGAACCTCAACCATAAAGTAGCGCCCAAGTAGATATGATCTCAAAAGAAGATACTGGGAAGCTAGAAGGAGGGACTGTTTCCATATCAACAAACCACGCAGTACAAAATAACATTCAATTCAATTCGGCACCGCTTCGTTTGAGTGAGAAACATGGAACATTCAGACATTGGAATTCATTTACATGAAAGTTTTGTTATGGCCAAATAATGACCCATGATTTGACCGCAACACTACCCTTCTCCATATGTAGGGTGCCTGTAGTGTTTTAGGAAGTCAATTTACTCATCAGTCGTTACAATCAGCGGGGCCATGGACATACAAAAATAATAGCGATAGCTCTTACCCAAAATGCGACATGGCGAAGACTCTTAGCAAAGAAGAAGGTGATCCATACAATTATTACCCTAAACAGAAAAATATTTTATGCTATATTGCAATTAATGTTTAAATAATAATAATTTAAAAAAAATCTTTTAATAATTTTTCTTCTTATTTAATTAATGAATTTTGTTATTCAATGTTAAGGTTTTGTTTGAAAAATAAATATATATTATAAACATACATTGTATTTGTTGAAATGAACCTTATATTATGCGGTTTCAATGGTTACGATGTTCGGCTGTATTTCTTATTGAATTTTTAACTATCATGCAACTTATTCCACTTTTTTTTACAATTTTAATAACATGAACCAGTCTATCTATGTTTCGTGTTTAAAGAAATATTTTGTTTTTTGTTATTATTAAGAATAGGTTTAACACCTTCATAAGACACCTGGTATCTAATTTACTGATCGCCAGCTTTTGTACATTTCAAAAAAGTATATAAGTAATATTAATTATTTTTTAATTAATATTTTATCGGATAAGGAGTCCGAAGTGTCATCGCTTCAGCCTTCTTATAAGGACTGCATTAGCCTGGGGTTTGGGGGATTGGTTCACACAAATTTATAGATTTTAAAGTGTGTTGAGTGCATCATACAATATTATCAATTAAATACAATATATTATGATTTGCAAAAAAAAAACACCTTTAAAATTTATTCACTCTTTGTGTGATCTTCTTTTCTTTTTGGTATTTCATTTCCTTTTTAGACATCACCCTTTTATAATACAACAATTTTTGGATTTCTTCCGAAATGAATAGTTTTGTATTTTTGGCATTTCCTGTAAATCCATTTTAGTATTCAAATTGTGTATCAAATTTACGTATTTTATGACGCAGCAAAGATATAAAAATAAAATCAAAAGGAATGAAGAAAAAAATCAATATTAGAAAAACAAATTTTGGTGAAAAAAATATCATTAAGCTTGGCTAAAATGAGGGTAAATTGAAGATTTCTTTTGTAAATTTCAGTTGATAACTTAAAAAGTAAGTACAATAATCTTTCTGCTTTGATCATAAACTATCCATTTTATTAAATACTACAATCATTTCCCATGAATTTGCAAATCTGCCCTCGTTATTTTATTTTTATGTTCATTATGTGCTTTGATTTCATAATTTGGGTGCCAATCAAAAACTCTGCATCTTTGATGAGTCAAGATCTATATGCCTTAGTCATCAATTTATTTTTTGGTCATTGACGTTTTTCTGCTCAAATTTGTTTAAATTAGGCTACAAATTTTTATTTTTTATGATCAATTGTGTGAAATAGTCTTAACAGAACTTCTTCTTTTAAGTTTAACAGAAATAATAACAGACTAGAATCGATAATATTTTCGGTTTAAAATGTGTGGAATTGATATTTAACAGTTTAACAGAAATTAAATGAAATTAATTTTTTTTTCGTTCTCATTGAATCATATTTATTTATTTAAAAATTTTAACGGAGTTCCAGTTTAGCAGAAATTATAACAATAGCATAGAATCGATAACATATCAAATTAAAATGTTATGTCGAGTTGAAATTTCGATTATTTTTGGATGATTTCATACCGGAAGTTCACAAATGACTAACCGGAATCACTTCGCTTGCACCATATCACTCACCACAGTTGGGCGTTGTTTATTTACAAAACAAATCTTTGCTTAATTTTGCTTTTATTTATTAATTTTACACTACAAATTTAATTAAACATGCTTAAGCAAGCAATAATTGTTGCCTTGTTCATTGTAGTCGCCTTGGTTTGTGAAGGTAATGTGTTTGTTGGGTAGCTAGCAAAATGTTATTTTCAATTTTCCTGTACCTTATCTTTAATATCATATTTTAATATTCAGGTGATGCCATATGGTGCTATCGATGTACATCAGCGACACCCGGCTGCGGTGAGAAATTTAATTGGCGCGGTATTGGTTACCTTGGCGAACAGTGTCCGGAACATGATGATATTTGCGTAAAGGTGACTGAAAGGCGTGGCGGTATGTAACCAATATAACCAATTTGAATTATTTAGATTCATGATAATCATACCAATAATTACAGCTAAAGAAACAATCACACGTGAGTGCCTAAGTGCGCTAAGCTTCCGTACTGATATACCTGCCGACAAATACGAAGGCTGCCGACCTGCCGCAAAAGATTTGCGACTGGGTCATTATGTCAATCATACGATTAAAGAGCATGACGTTAAACGTGACTTTTATTCAGATGTGACATTCTGTTTTTGTTTCCTGGATCATCGTTGCAATAGTGCAAATGGCATAGAAACTTCCAGTAAAGTATTACTCATGGGTTTAGGTACTTTTCTCACATTTTTTGTTGGAAAAGTTTTTTGTTAGTTACCGAGATTCATGAGTAGAGTGGTTCCAGTTAAAGTGCCTTTGTCAATTTTATTATTAGTGATTTTTAAAGCAACATTACCACTTATTGTGGTATCAATCAATGTGTTAATGATGAACTCAACTTGAATCTCTTAACATTCCGTCCTTAAGATTAAAGCGTTAACAAATTATTCCAATTTACAATCTTATAAGCTCGAATTTTTATACATATCGATATATACATTTCAATGGTACAATTAAGTGATTTAGCTTTATGTTTATTTCAAGTTCAAACACAAAATAAAAATAGTTTAAATAATTGTTGCATAATTAACTTTAAAGAAGAGTATCTTCTCTTTCGATTTTTGGTGCACGATAATCATAGTTAGCCACATCCGGACATTCATCGACATATTGCTTATAAACATTGGCCAAGCTTAGACACTCGTCGACAGATAATTCAAACGATCGCAATGTATCCCGGACAGCAGCACGTTGAAAAAGTTCGTGTGTAATGTCTTCGCGTCCTTCTGGAGGCAATAGATTACTGAAACCACGACGACAATATTTCTGCCGCATACTAAAGATGTGACGTACAACACGCTCAACTAGATTGAATGGTAATTCTGTTTTTGGCTGCTTCAATGGTATCAATTTAACAACACCCACATCAACTTCGGGCTTCGGAACAAAAGCTTTGCCCGGTATAACAAATTTTAGTAAAGGTTCTGTCCAAATTTGTGACATTACTGAGAGACGACAACGTTGCTCACTTGATACAGGTGCACATATGCGATCGGCAACCTCCTTTTGGAAAGTCAAAGTCATACAAGTGTCGTTTCGGCGAAAAGCACCACGACGCAGTGAAAGATCTTCAAACCAGTTGATTAGAAGTCGTGTTGATATTGAAAATGGGAGATTGCCAATAAGATGCAGACGTTGTGTTGTATTGGGTACATGTTGCGCAACATTGAAGCGTAAAATATCATCATGGTGTATATCAATATTTATGTTCAGTGGCTGTGCACACTCCTTAAGTAGCGTTAATGTGGGCATAAATCGATGGTCTTTTTCAACAAGTATAATACGATCTGGCTGGCGGCGTAATATGGAACGTGTTATACCTCCTGGACCCGGTCCCACTTCCAAAACAATGTCACGAGAGTCAATGTGGCCTGCAGATTTGACAATTTTATCTGTAAGTCTCTCATCCATAAGAAAATTTTGACTAAGCTGCTTCAGCGCTTGCAGTTTATAGATTTTAACCAAGTCGCGTATAGTTGGTAATGGTGGCAAACGCAAACCACTTTTAAGTATTCGAACAGAAGCTTCCGACATGTTTTACTATTGATAGAGGAATAAAAACAATTTTATATAACCTCACATTGTTTTTGACGATTCACTTACCTTGTAAATTAAGCAACAATAAATTTAAAAAACGCTTAAGAACTATGTGTGTAATAACAATAAGAAAATAATATGAATTTATTTGGGTTAATTATGGTGACGATGACACCTTCTTTGGCTCATCAAAATCATCCAGGAACTTCTCTTGTTGCACGGAGAATATGGAATAACCGTAGATCGCTAGCACAGACACACCAAGTGCGCCGGCAACTAACAAATTGTTACGTCGCGTGCGTTGTAGTTTCTGGACACGATCTAAATTTTGTTGTTCGATGATTTTCATGAATTCCAGCTGTGCCTTATCCAGTTTTAACGCATTTTCGGCGTATTTAACCTTGGGCGCTTCAGACATTATTTAATTTTTCCAATATTTATGCAATTTTTTTGTGGTTGTATTTTTTTTTTTATGTTTAGATTTTTAACTTGACACTCAACAGCACTGATTGACTCACAATAGTGTTGAACAACTAATTAGTGATGGGTATTGGTAGCCCTGCTGAATGTGTGGGAAATTTTAAACAATTGCTTTGTAAGCCCTGGTCAAGAACAGTTATTTTCTTATTCCAAGAAAGAATGTGCGCATTTGTGTGATGTGAATTTTAAAGAAATTAAATTAAGAATTTGAATATGAAAACTGTTTAATTTAAGAATCTTAATAGACTGTTGCTTTGTTAATGAAACAGGTATTTACTGATTTGAATTTACTTTTAAATTAAGTACATATAAGCAAAGAATTGTATTTCTCTAAATGTTTGTGAGTATGTATGTATGTATACACGTTCATGTTCATTCATGTTCCTAAACCAACTTTAAAACGAAGGCAATTGAACAATTTACAACGAATTCGTTTGGTTTTACTTCGGTTCAGTCGCGGTGTGGCAAATCATTTATCGATCGTGTTCGGCTTCAGTTGTATGTATGTATTGTGTATGTCAAAAATGTTTAACTAATGAAGGAAGAGGTCTTGGACAAAAAAGAATTTCCTTGTCATAATTCTTACACGAGACTTGAGTAGGGGTGACGAACCTTCATTGATCTCGCTTTATTGTTTGTTTGTATGTGTCTATGAGAAACACAAATTATTTAATGAACTCTATACCAATCGGCAGCACTCTTTAGTTTCCTTTTATTTGGGTTCACACAATAAAGGAAAAACATCGATTGATCGAGTTCGGTTAAATCCAAAAGAACATTATTGTTGTCAATTGTCTTCTCAGATACCTCCAAAATTAAATTAGTTTAAAAAAAATAAAAAATTACCTGCTTTTCTAACTTAGATCAATTCAATTTTTTTTTTTTTATATTGAACACGCTTATGTTACAGGTGAAGCTTTGAAACTTAGGCCTATTTCAGTGTGTTAAAAATTATTCTGTTGGGTATTTTGACTAGTGGTGGTCCTTGGACAAATAATAGAATTTCGTGGCTTAACTAAATAATATACAGAACACTCGCTGGTGACATCTTGACCTAATAACTTAGACTGTCCACTCCAGCTCCACTAATGTGATAAAGTCCAGTTTCTCAAATAAGTTGTGAGTGAGATACGATCAAAAGAGGAGATCGGTGGTTTCTTTTTCTGCTGCCCCCAACATATCCTAAATGCAAAGCATGCGTCACTTGTAACCTGTTAGTATGGCATAACCGTATCAGTGGGGAAAAGTCTTTTGAGATACCCAAAAATACTTACATTGATCGATTCCTCCTTTTGTTCGAGACCGGTTTCATTAATTTGGGTACACCTAGTTTAGTTAACCTGAGTATTCACTTTTAAATGATGAAATATCATTTGTCAAATTATTAGAAACTTCTGTTTAGAATACATAAAGTATCTCTTATCGTTATGGATGTTTAAGCGGCGTGTTTATTAAATAAAATATTTTCATTAATTACAATATTTGGTGTTAAAAAAAACTGATAAAATGGCAGCGTAACATTTGTTAAAAGACTAAAAAAGAACTTAAAGAAATTCAATACAATTAGGTTAAAGTAAGGAATAAGTGCATGTTAGTTGAGCCCCCTTTGCTGCTGCTCATCACATCTCATCTGATCTCATTTCATTTGATCTTCTCTATTTTAGCATTTGCCATTCGTGGGTGCCTTTGGACGGCAGATTTTGCTGCGTCCATTGCTGCCATAAACGATGTTACATGAAAAAGTAAAGTATCCGCATGTCGATGATTTAGTGTAATATGTTGATTGGAAGTTTTTGTTGTCTTGTGGTGGACTCTTTGAGTTATCCATGCTACCAGTTACGGATTTAGTTACAGTTACATAACTATCTGGAACACGTGGTTTTCCTTGTTTATTCGTTGAAGTCTCCTCAGCGCTGCTGTTTAATTTATTGTTGTCATTATGTAATTCAAGAGCTTTGGTGTGGAATTTCTTTTCCACATTGACAGTGCCTCGGAAACCGCTAGGGACGGATTCGGTGGTTGTGCGTATGGGATACCGATGAATGCGACCATTGTGATTTTGCACTACGGTATAATGGTCAGTCGGCACATTGGCTACTACCGCTTGTTGAGATTGCGTAGGGGACGATTGTGTGTAGGTGTGAACGGGTTTGGCATCTTCTTGTTTAATTTGAGATGCTGTAGTTGGTTTTACTTCAAGTTTAACAGGTTTTTCGTTGTAGTAGTCTTCATCATCGTATTCATCATAGGGCTCTTCTTCGTCCTCTTCCTCCTCCTCGGGATGTGCGGAATCATCGCTATCCTGTTTATTGTCATCTAAAACTAGATTCGAATTAGCGTGAATCTACAAAAATTAAAAATGCAATTCACCTTCTTTGCTTGTTTTTTTGGACTTGAGCTGCAACTCTGGTATAGCATCTGACTCAGCGGTTAGGGATGGTCCACTATAAACAGTGTCTACTCGATCAGTTACTCTAGAAGTACATAATTCGCATACAGTTACGAGGTTATAATATGAAAAAAGTTAATTTTATCCTACGCATCACTTGTGCCAAACTGGCTGATTGAGTGGAAAAGTTCCCGATTCTGTTCACGGTATGTGGCCACTTGTTCCTTTGTGCCTGATGCCGACTGTGCTGCGCCATGATAGGATACGCCAAAACTGCAAACAACGAATAATGTAATATAAGTTGTGAAAACTGCTATTAAAATCCTTACTTGGATTTGCCAAAGATTTGCGATTGACTCTGACCAGAGTGACTACCAGATTGTGATGAAGCTGAACCACCACCTGTTGAGCTGGTCGTATCACCATCCTGGCCCGGTCGGAAGCCGATTTGTGCTTGTGAGGATGTTTGGCCTGGACCACTCGATTGGGCATCCGCTAATCCGCCTTTGTCATTTGCTTGTACCTGGAGATTTATTTTTTATTTTTATCGAATTGATATTTTTTTGAGTGCGAACTTACCTCGCTCTGACTGGAATGTATTATACCACCGCTCTGTGAAGACGCTTTTGTACCACCATCTTTGTTATTCAGTTGTACTTGAGCTTGTGATTGAGCTGCGCCACCAGAACCTTGCGATTGACTCATGGCGCCATCAGCGTTACCTTGTACTTGAGCGTTTGCAGCTCGGTCACTGTCTGAAGTCATAGCACTGGCACTGAACGAACCGCCCGAGCTATATGTTCCAGACACTTGTGTTTTTGCTGCACCACCATTCTTTTTACCTTGAGCACTTGCGGAAGCCTGTCCATCACCAATTGCTGACTCTGCCTGGGAGAATGCATCATCAGCACCACCTGCGCCTGATCCAACCACTAAACTTGCTGGTCCACCTTTAAATGTAAACAAATTATTATCATTTTTGAACTTGTCAAGTTACGCAGTTACCTCCAGAAACTCCACCGATTTGCCCAATACCTCCTGGTCCCACAACCGTACCACCTGGTTGTAGTTGTGTTAAACTTCCTGGAGCGTAAGCGCCCGCGCCTACGCTTGGTTGACCAAGTCCTGGCTGACCGCCGGTACCCACAGTTCCTGGGAGGTAAATTCCTGAAGGCACACTTACTCCACTTGGGTATCTACCACCAGCAGGTCCATAAGCAACTTGTTGACCACCACCTAAGCCTGTTTGGGCGCCTGTACCTTGCTGTCCACCAATACCTCCGGGCTGATAACCTGCTGGCTGTCGTCCTGTTCCTTGTTGTCCAACTCCTGTTCCAAAACTTCCAGGAGCACCGACACCTGGTTGAGATCCGATACCGCTTGGGTATCCGCCAGGTCCATAAGCACCTTGTTGTCCACCAGCTACACCTGGTTGCAGTCCCCCAACGCCTAATTGAGTTCCTGCACTACCCGGGTATCCTACACTTGGATGAGCTCCAGCACTGCCTGGGTATCCTACGCCTGACTGCTGTCCACCTGAGCCTGGTTGAGCTCCAGCACTGCCTGGATATCCAACGCCTGGTTGAGCACCAGCACTACCTGGATATCCAACGCCCTGTTGAGCTCCAGCACTACCTGGGTATCCAACGCCTGGTTGAGCTCCAGCACTGCCTGGGTATCCTACGCCTGGTTGAGCTCCAGCACTACCTGGATATCCAACGACTTGTTGAGCACCAGCACTACCTGGATATCCAACACCTGATTGAACACCAGCTCCACCTGGGTACCTAACGCCTGGCTGAGCTCCAGCACTACCTGGGTATCCTACGCCTGACTGCTGTCCACCTGCGCCTGGTAGAGCTCCAGCACTGCCTGGATATCCAACGCCTGGTTGAGCACCAGCACTACCTGGATATCCAACGCCCTGTTGAGCTCCAGCACTACCTGGATATCCAACGCCTGGTTGAGCACCAGCACTACCTGGATATCCAACGCCTGGTTGAGCACCAGCACTACCTGGATATCCAACGCCCGGTTGAGATCCAGCACTACCTGGGTATCCTACGCCTGGCTGTTGTCCACCTAAGCCTGGCTGCTGTCCACCTAAGCCTGGCTGCTGTCCACCTAAGCCTGGCTGCTGTCCACCTACGCCTGGTTGACCACCGGCACTACCTGGATATCTAACGCCTGGTTGAGCACCAGTACTACCTGGATATCCAACGCCCTGTTGAGCTCCAGCACTACCTGGATATCCACCGCCTGGTTGAGGTCCAACACTACCTGGGTATCCTACGCCTGGCTGCAATCCACCAATGCCTTGCTGAGAACTAGTTGGGTATCCCCCACCTCCATAAGTACCTTGCTGACGCCCTCCGATACCAGGTTGTGGTCCACCAACACCAATAGTGCCCTGCTGCCCTCCCACTACTCCTTCTTGTAATCCACCAACGCCACCAGGCCCATAAGTGCTTTGCTGTCCTCCCCTTCCACCTGGCTGCAATCCAGTAACTCCTGGTTGAGCACCTCTTGGGTATCCAAAAGCACCCGGTCCATAAGCACCTTGCTGTCCACCTATACCTGGTTGCAAGCCAGCAACACCAGGCTGTCTACCATCAGGACGACCTCCTGGCTGACCACCAGCTTGTGGCCCGACCCCACCAAGCTCCGATCCAACACCTTGCTGTCCACCAGCGGCACCAGGTTGTCTGCTACCTGCTCCACCAGTTGGATATCCAAAACCTCCTGGACTTTGCTGTCCACCGACTAACCCAGGCTGTAATCCTCCGATTCCCGGTCCTCCTTGTCCGGTTTGATACCTAGCACCGCTCGGTATGAAAGTTCCCTGTTGACCGCCGCTTGTTCCTGGTTGCCCTAATACAACACCTGGAGCGTAAGTACCTTGTTGTACGCCAACAGTACCAGGCTGTACTCCACCACTTATTGGTTGACCTCCGACTCCTAGAGGATACCCTGAAATATTTGGGATGTAAGTCCCTTGTTGAACTTCTCCACCTCCTACACTAGGTGGTCTCAGATCAGATAATCTGTACGTACTTTGTGGCCCACTAACACCTGGCTGCACACCAGGACCGCCATGTTGAGTTCCTCCTCTACTGGGATATCTTCCGTCTGGAAGGTATGTTCCAGGTTGGCCTCCCACTCCTCCTGGTTGAAGTGATGGTCCATAAGTTCCTGGTTGGGATACTGCGCTACCTGGTTGTATTCCCGCACCATTTGCATATCCTGGCTGAGTTCCTCCACCTCCTGGTTGTAATAATGACCCACTTGGATATCCTGCACTTCCTGGTTGATTTCCAACGCTTCCAGGTTGTGTACCTGCACCTGATTGAAAACCTGGACTCGTTAAATATCCTACACTTGAAACGTATGTACCTGGTAGAGTACCTGTAACTCCGGGTTGCCCACTGACGCCGCTTGGATAAGCACCACTGCCTGGTTGCACACCTCCACCTATTGTTTGAGATCCAGGCCCAACAGGGGCTCCAACTCCCCCAGGTCCATAAATGACTTGATCACCCACTCCAGGACCACTGATTCCAGGTTGATAACCTCCAGATGTTCCAGGTTGTGCACCATCCGGGATGTAAGTATCTGGTTGTCCTCCACCTAAGCCTGGCTGTCCCACACCGAAGCCTGGTTGTCCTCCACCAAAGCCTGGCTGCCCTACACCAAAGCCAGGCTGCCCTCCACCAAAGCCTGGCTGCCCTCCACCAAAGCCTGGCTGCCCTCCACCAGTAATTTGACTATCTGGATAAAAAGTTCCACCGACACCGGGTTGTGTTCCTTGACCAGTAAGTTGTCCTTGAGAATCAGTTGGATATCCGCTTACACCAGGTTGTACTCCGACATCACCTCCTGGTTGAGCTCCGCTCGGATATCCAACACTACCCGGCTGTTCGGCTCCAACACCTGGCCCATAAGTGCCCTGTTGGCCACCAACAACTGGTTGAACTCCAGATGGATATCCAGATGTTCCAGTCACACCAGGCTGTCCACTCACACCACTAGGGTATCCGCTTGAGCTATCAATAACTTGTTGTCCACCAGTCGGAAGCGCACCAGTTCCTATTTGACCATCTTATTTAAATTTTAATGCAATTATTAATAATGCATACATAAGTAGTACATTAAGTACTCACCTGCACCAGGTTGTAAACTTATAATAGCATCGGGTCTACCGCCTCCAATTACGCCACCAGAATAGAGATCTGATAGAGTGATTGCATCAGTCAATGTTGACAATTATTAAATCAGACAAAGTGCATATCACTTACCAGATGTAGGTTGCACACCTCCGCAGCCACTACAATCACCTGATGAGAACTGACTCTGTGCCTGTCCCATGCCATGACTGCCAGCTATAAGAATATTAATTCCATGGAATATTCGTTTTATATCTCCTCTGATATTACTTACAAACTGATGCACGTGATCCACCTTCTGTAGCTTCCGCATCGGCCTTCCCTTCTTGTTCTGGATTGCCAAAATTTAAGTACTGTGATTGGGTTTGCCCTCTTGCACTGTAGAAAAATAGGTCAAGATCATGACATAAGAATTAATCTAATTCTGATTTTGTTTATTTACTTATGTCACTTACTAGCCTCTGCCGCTTCGCTTTGTTCTTTGTTGTGAATCAAGCTGATCAATAGCCTCTACATAATCGTTGTCGGTTTCGGAATTCTATATCGAAGGGAAATGTTAATTATTTAAATAGATTAGGGTTCATTAAATAAATCAACACTTGGTATAAAGGGCTCATTGAAGTACATACATAATTGGAAAAAGTTCAATGCTAATGTCATGCTTATCGCTCATGGAATTTGATTAAGACACCCGAAAAATTTAACATTGCTTCTGAATTTTGAAACTGACCTTAGACATTTCAATTTACATTCACAGAGTAAATCACTGTAGTAAGTACTTAATGCTAATTCATAAAGGAATTGTTAGTTGATTTTATTTATTTCGTATAGTGTACAATAAGAAATAAAAGAGCCAAGCCATACATCTCCATAAACTAGAGAGATGAAAGTATCTTGTACAATAAAATAATATAAGTATTCAGAAGTCTCAATTATCTTACAGCTTGAGATTCTTTAACTTTATCCCATATTTCGAAGATTTAAGCGAATTACAATTTACTAATAATAATGTCCCCAAATAACAATAATAACTGTCATCAATTTACAATTAATACAATGCATAACAGGATAAGAAAATCTACAATATATGGAACAGTCTTCTAACTCTGTAAAATTTGTTGGTTCTAAACAATACGGAAATAGTTTTCATACAAACGAGCAAATATGATCTTAGATTAAGGGAACGGACCTCGCCACTGAGGCTTTATATGGACATCCCTCTTAATTACAGTTCCTCCGAGATTCTGGTATTTATCAACAACTCCAAGATTTATTTTTGTAGATAAATCTGGTTACCAAGATAGCGAAGTCCGGTCCAAATTAAGCCACAGAATGACACAAATGCTCTGTTGTCTCCTCTTATTCATTACATAGTCTGCAATGTCCTGTTAAGAAGCCCACACGAATACCTTTCCGTGTTGGTCCCAGTATTTCTTGTGTTATTATGTGATATAGATATCAGATATCTAGAGAAGGTATGAAGGTTTTTACTGCTTTTACATTTTTAGTGTCTGACCATTATTAGTGTGATTTATCATCAAGGCTTTGCTTAATTTTTGTGGAACTCCAAGGCAGTCCGCAAAATTATACTGGTCCTATGAGGAGGTTTGCACCTGCTTTTCTGGCGAATTCATCTGCCTTTTCATTCAGAGGATTCCCACTATATCCAGGTTTCCAAATTAGATTAACATTTTGATATATTATGATCTTAGTAATAGTAATTCTTTCAAATTTCGGGCTGTGACAATATGCATATGTAGTTTATGGGCTTATGGGTATTTATTAAAAATTTGATTAATAAATACAGAACATTTACTTAAGTTTAACGAAGCTTATAGATTTTTGTATAAATTAAATTGATTTTCCTTTCATATTGATTTGAAAACAAATGATTTTAATTGTAGAAAGCTATGGATCAGATATTAGATTTGAAGCTGAAAAACTAAGAGTCACGGTGTCGCTCCTAGTATGTACTTATGCACCATAAGACACTTGAGCACGGTTCTATGCATTTCAAATATCAAAGCAAACAGTTATTATCACTGTTGCCACTAATGTAAAATGTTAAAAGAGGAAAACTACTTGCACATTTTATATAAAGTTTAGCGATGTCCTTTAATAAAAATATTTCAGTCATTAAGTCATTTATTTAGTTATAAGAAAGAATATTCTTGAAGTAAATCTATAAATTGGTTGTCCTTTAGGATAGATTTTAAATAAAAAAAATCTTAAGATTCTAATCAAATCAAAAATTTCAAATCATTTATGGCGACGATTGTGCATTTCTAGCTAGCTATCAAATATTGTTTATTTATTAATCTTACTTCCTGTGCAAAATTTTGACACTTAAAATCAACGAGTCCATTATAATAACACTTTATAACAATAAATTTCTTCACACTTACATCTATAGCCGCTCCATTGGTATAAGCAATCAAAAGCATTAAACCAATAACGCTAAGTGCGCCCCAGCGACAGGGCAACATTTTGGATGTATGAATTTTTTCTTTTTTAAAGCACTTCCGTTTATAAAAAGTATATTTTACTTGTGTTGTTGTCTGATTGAATCAAAAAACCAGCAAGCTGAAATAGAAATTTTTATTTTGTATTAACACAAAAACACATTTGTATGTAAGTACTACGAGTATCTGATCAGAAAACAACAATAAAAATCATAATCGATTATGTTTATAACATAAGATGAACTGAGGTTATCAAAACTACATATGAATTTTATTAAATTGGCACAGATTTACAAATTGTACACACATAGAACGAGTGTTCATTGATTGAATCAGTTCATTTTCAATAGAACCACTTGATCATTTCATAAAATGTTGTCGAGTATTTAATTTAATTTATCTTAGTCTGAGTCCTTAAATATAAAATTGAAGATATTAAGTTTTTTTATTTATGAAATTTTATAGAATTCATGGTTTCATATTATAATTTTTTCATTTTATCCATTCTTCATTATCCTTTTAATAAAAAATTTAAGAAATATTTTAAACACTCTATTTTATAGATTATTCTTTTGAAGAACTCTAATGAAATTTTTGTCCACTATAATTCTTGTAAACTTTTCACTTTTTTAGTTCGGTTTTTCAAAAAAGGACATTTTATTTCAATATTGACACATAAGTTCTTAATAACACATCTATCAAAATTCACATAAATGCCATATACTATATGGAGGTTTTTACTTTTTCGCTGTAGGACCCGATTTCGATTTCGATTTAGTTTCCGTTATTGTATGCTTCCGACTGAACGCGACAACTGCTGGATTGCGAATAACTTATAAAGAAACGAGCTCGATTGTCTTTCATATTTTATTCTTTAAGTTTTTTGTTTTTTCCCTAATACATTTGAATATTTATATACACATATGTATAAGGTTCTCTCTCTATATATGTAGGATCCCTCATACATTTACCATTACTGATAGCTAGTGATTGTCGTCGTCGTTATGCTTGTTGTCGGCATCGGCATCGTCATTGTCGTTGATTTTGTTGCCATCGCCAGACATCACTTTATTTGAGCCCCATTCATAGAGTATCATCGCTTTGATCGTGTCAATCGATCACTTCGCTTCAGTGGCTCCCCATTCAATGCCTCGTTTCAACACTTCTACAATTATATAAGTACATCTGTGTGTGTGTGTGTGTTTGTATCTGCATGTGAATTTAAGTGCGTATGGTAATATGTACTATGTTATGTTTTAAGTATTTTTTTTTTTTTCGAACATTTGCCAGGAGATTTTATTTGTATTGCGTAGCAATATCATAGATAGACACATAGACAGCAGTTTGTCATAGACTTTTGACCCATTTTGAGGAAGAAGTTCTCTAGCTCAAGTAATTTTATTACTCTTCTTGATACTTCGTACTTGGCCATACTCTTGTTCATCTTTATATGGCATATCCATCGTTGTTGTCGTCATTGTTGATGTTAGTATTAAGATGTTGCTGTTGTAATTATAAATGGAAGTGCGTTATACTAAGTTACTAATGTAACAAGAAACACTTGGGGGCCCATAGTTTGGAAAATTGCGCTGGCGCTATAAATTCTTTCTATATAAAATTCTATCTGATATTCAATCTTTATATTTTGCGTATGCTTATGTGTTTGTGTGTCCCTGTGTTCATTTAAATTTTGTTTTGTACAATCGCGTTGTCTTATTGTAATTTTAATTCTTTAAGTTTTTCTCAGTTTGTTTGATTGCTTTTTTTGTTTTTGTTTTATATTATTGTTTTGTGTGATGATAATGTACGCACATCACAACAACACAAGACATCAGATCACATCAGTTTTTATTTAATAAAGAATATTCTTCTACAATAGTAGTATTGTACTTTGAAATGTGTTGCTAGAATAATTGGTGACAAGAACGTTCCAAAGACAACTTATTCAAAAAACAGAGGAATAGACAGACGGATAGATGGATGGACAGATAGATAGACATTTGATGATTTGTTTCGATTTGGTCTTTTTATTTCATTGTTTTATTGTGTATGTTGAAATTGAAAAATTGTTTAATTATTGTAATGAATGGCGACATTGCATTTTCTATTTTAATTTTATTGTATCATTTATTTGAAGTTATCTTTACATTTACGACAAAGTGATATTAAACGATTTATGTCTTTGGCAATAGATGTCGACAAAAAACTTTACTCAATGCTTTAATAATGAAGAAATCATTGAATTGAGTTACAATTTGTCATTGACCCTTTTATTACAATACGAGTACAAGCCATATGAATTCAATTGCTTAAGTTTTGGATCACATAAAGGGATACATTTTAAAGAAATAGTGTTAAGCAGAGTGCTCAAAATCCAGAACCAACTAAAGATAAGTTTTACATAAGTAAGAAGTTTAATTTATAAGTATTTGGTAAATCACTTTCCGATTTTCATAAGACTATTTTAATACGTTTAAAATAGAGAATATAGAAGTATGTAATCCATTCAAAAACTAACTTATAATGATGAATTGGTTCAATCATATAAATTTGTGTTTTTGAAAACTTTCATTCAAATTACCATAAGTCTGTATGGAGGACTATACAAGTGAATCAAATTAGACATATCCTCTCATTTTTGTGCATGTTAATTATCATTTTGTTTTGAATTGTGTTCTTCCTTAGTCACTAACTAAAAATGTGTACAAGTTTATAAACACAAAGCTCTAAGATTGAGCTCTTATTCTTTCATTAATTGGGGATTTTCTTCTGTACGTAATGCCCTGAGAAATATCAATTATTTATTTAGGCTAAAATAAGTTTTAAACATGATATATTTATTCATTTTTTTGCCAAATCTTCGGTGCAATTTTACTTATATTACATATGTTTGCCATTGATTATTCCTGTACTGGAACAAAATAAATAATTTAGATTGTCTACTAAATTTACTTCTCAACATGCTGGCAGACTTGGGCTTCCGCATTACGATTTCTGCCGCAGTTGCGGTTCGGAAGAGGAGGAGGAGACTGTGCTTCATCTTATGTGCCAGTGTCCATCCCTCGCCAGAAGAAGATGGAACCACCTAGGCGCTGGGTTTCTCTCCAGCTTAACCGAACTATCATTCCTACCAATCAGGGACATAGCTAGGTTCATTTCGGAATCCAAATGGTTCTCCACATCGGTCTAAGGGGGTACCGTTTCAACTCTTTGCTGGTATCACAATGGGCCATACTCTTTTTTGTGCCTAAGTGAGCCTCTCGTCTGAGGGCTGCCACATAACCTAACCTAACCTAAATCCACTTGTTACAATCAATACTTCATAAGTTTAAAGAATTCAAAATTTCAAAAATTCATCTTAAATAATTTTATTGGCTAGGCTAACTAATCCATTGAATTTGTTTTAGGGACCAGATGTCCTAGAAATTAAATTTAATCTGCAGATTTTAGTGCCTTGATTTTATTAGATTTGAAGCGGTAAACCGGGAGCTAGTGATCTTGTCATGGTTGCTTCAATTGGCCCATTGTAAAAAATTATCATAATTACAGCTGCTCCTATTGTCTAATATTTATTAACAACTTTGTGCAATTCCTGTTGGCTCTAGGTCATTACCTAGAGTCAAAGTCTGGTGTAATAGGGCATCAAAACTGCTGAGTCCTTTTCTTTATTCGATATCTACAATGGGTGTTAGGACTTATTTGCATAAGTTATCATAACACAGCAATGTCTTGTTAAAAAGCTTGAGTCTTATATGGATGCTTTTCCGAATCAGTCTCAGTATCTCTTGCAAATACTATGAGGCATGAAGGTTCTCGCTACTCTTATTTCATTCCAATTTTGATTTTTGTCGAACTCCATGCCAGTTCGCCAAAGGTCCAATAACGAAGCTGGCAGCCCATGTTTAGCATCAGAATTGTTGTAAAAAGATAATTTTGAAGGACTTCTATTCCAGAATCTTGTTTAACAAGTCAAATAAAAAGAAATTTCAGACAAAAAATCGACATTTATTGTAAAAGAATGGTACATTATAAATTCGAAAAGTTGTATTTAATTAATTTCTTTATTTCGATAGACTTTTCCATATAAAATCACCAAATTTTATATGTTGCTTGAAATCTTATAGTCTTAACAAATTTAATTTAAATTATTTGTTTGCAATTTTTTTGTTTTTTAAACAAAATAAACAGCGGAAGTAAGGGACAAATATATGTATGAACGTTTGAAGAAGAAAGTGATAATTTTTTTTTTCAATTTGTCTTTGCTAGATAACCTTTTTAACCTCAAATTATAGGCGTAATATCTATTTTTATAAATGAAAACATATTGGAACTACAAAAGTCTTAAGTCTTCTCACAGAAAATACATTTGTATGTAGTACATAGTACATAGAATAGAATGGTGCTTATCACTTCTAATAGCAACATCATCTTTTCAAATATTCATTCAAATAGAGAGACATACATATGTAGTCATTAATACAAACATATGTAGTCGATCTGGTCTGTATATTCAACAATGTCTGAAAATGTATAAAATAAAAAAAAAAAAAAAATCCAGCACTAAATCATGATGTATGTATGTATGTATATATGTTCCATTTGATTTTAAAAGGCTTACAATGTTGATTTCAAGGCTATTCAATTAGCTCCAAAATCTAAGAATGTAGTATACAAATAGAGAGCGGGACATTTTAAGTGAAGACCTAAATTGATAACATCAAACAAAATTTCAATAATAAACGTCTCAGCAAAATATATATGTATATAAAAAAAATTATTATTTTGGTATGAAATAATAAATTTGCATTGAATCGAATCTATTGGGAGCATCTAAAATTTTCGTAATTGAAATATTTATTTACATACATATATTTGCTTTTATGATTTTCAATTAAATACAACATTTTGTTATGGAAAGACAATGATATTCAATTTAAGATTTTGAATTGAAATCTAATCAAATCATTTCATATGAAGTTTAAGATTTTCAAGACTTAATACAAGATAGTTTTCTTTCGATTTGTGGATTAAATGAAACAATTGTAGACTTTAGTGTCCAAAGAACCCATTTACTGTAACAACTCTTGAAGTTGAATAAATTTTGCATAGATCTTATTGATAGGATAGGATAGGAGAGACAGGCTGCTTCCAGTCACACTGTATTCTTGCAGTCCATTGTGATGTTTGGCCTTTAATGCTCTTAGCTTCAGTGTTCACCTTCGACCTTATTGGCATGAGAGACCTAACCGACAGCTTTGGAATCGGTTTCAAGATCCTTACACCGACTAGGCCACTTACCACGGGTAGGGTAGAGTACCCATCTCGCGGGCAACACAGCGCAGGTTCGAACCTCGATCAAGTTAAATGTAGTTGTTTCCGCAAGCATAGTATTTTATCGATTCTTCGGTTTTAATAGTTGAAGAAAAAGCTCTTGGACTCAACATTTGGTGACCCTGACGTGATGTCATCTATGATCGATCGTTTTCTCTAAAACACGCTTCTGCGCATGCATTCGGCAACGATTTTAAATGTCATTCAGCACTTTAACCTGTGGGAAGACCTAGTCGGGGGGAGTATGTTTGGTTTTAGCGGACTCGTTAAAGGGATTATTTAATTGCTATGTAATATGGTAAACATACACATCACATCCTAAGATGGAATGCAAATGCTTGTGTGAATCATTGTCATCAGTGTCCTTCTCAGCATACTGTGCATTCTTGGCAACCTGATTAGCATTCTGAACATCTTGATTAACACACTTTGCAGTCAATAACAATCTCTTTCTGACATTTTCATTATATTTGCTTACGTAATATCAATAATTCGGGATGGCAAGCATGTTGTATATAATTGTTGAAGTTGCTGCAAGGCTTCAAGTTGCTCCATTCCGCTTATTTATTAGACCATCTCAAAGAGATTCTTGGTGTTGGCACTTTTATGCGCCATAAATTGAACAATGATAAGATCATTCAGCAAACGATTGGAGATCCTAATATATTTCGATCATTAAGATAATCGGTTCTGCCGTTTCCTTTATTGTATAAGAATTGAGAAAAATTTCAATGTGTAAATTCCTGCCCATATTGACCAAAAAGCAAACATTTTTTTATAAAAAAAACTAAACGTAAAGTGTGGGTTTATTTACATATTTCTTCACATACATACATATATGTAAACTGTAATGACTTCATACTTTCCTTGGTACTAAAGCCTAAAAATGTATGGTTTTATTTCAAACAATGATATGTAATATTAATTACTTCTATTTTATATTGATCGAAAATTAAAATAAATCAATTTAATATTAAAGATAAAATTCAATATTAACTTGCTTTATATTTCAACGGTCATCATATTTTTTCCCTTTTTTAAATATTATATTCACGTATGTTAACTGAAGACTTGTTGCGGAAATGCTTAAAACAATATGACAACATCCGGTATGGAATAATTGTTTTGATTTGGTGAGGGCTTCCCAATCAGCTGATTGGCTGCAGTTTCTACATAAAGCATACATATGTAGTAGGCGGCTTGTTGCTGCGCATCAATTATTATTTTATTTGATATTTTACGTCAAACTTTTTAAATGTTTAAACAAATATTGGAATTGATAAGAACTAAGTCGTTGAATATAATATTAACATTATTTTACCTATATTAGTTCATTCGAAAAAATGGCTATAAGAGATTGGATGCCTGTGCTATTTTGTGGTATTTCCATACCGCTTTCTCTTTTTATGTGGTTGGGCAATGTGGCGTTCTCCAAATTCTGGAAGAATACTAATTTCGAAGGTAAGTGTTCTGACCCTTTCTGATAACCTTTAAATCACAATTATCTGTACGTACTTGTAAATAAATAAATAAATCTTCTTGTTATTTAGATGCTCAAGTCATACCGCCAACTCGGTGGTTTTTTTCAACATTGGCGCCGCTTACTCTAATGACAATTGCACTGCGTAGAAAGTCTGTGAACAAATCGGGCGCTGCCTTAGGGATTCTAATGGCGTTTATTTTGTCTATTGCTCATCATGCTTTTTTCTTCAGTTTGGTTGCATTCTTCTTTAGTTCTTCGCGTGCAACGAAATTTCGTGCACACTTAAAACGTAAATTCGAAACAGATTTTCGTGAAGGCGAAGGTCAACGTAACTGGATCCAAGTGCTATGCAATGGTGGCATGGCCACACAATTGGCCATTCTATACTTAATTGATTGCGGCAGTGGAGAGCGAGTTATTGATTTTGTTAGAGAGTATCGTGCCAGCTGGCTGGGCATTGCTGTGATGAGTAAGTTTACCATATGCTGTACTAGTTTCTAGTTGAATTAATTTAATTTTCATTTTTTTTTAAATCTACAGGTGCCTTTGCTTGCTGCAATGGTGACACATGGGCCAGCGAATTGGGCAGTGTGTTGTCGAAAGGTGATCCCTATATAATAACTACATGGAAACGTGTACCGCGTGGTACTAATGGTGGCGTTTCTATTGTTGGCCTTTTAGTTAGTCTTCTGGGTGGATTGCTAGTTGGCTTCAGTTATTATTGTGCCGTACGATTCACTGTTGATGCGAAGCAATGGCATGTTGGTCCTTCACAGTGGCCTATTATCGTGATTGGTGGCATTGCTGGTCTCTTTGGCTCAATTGTAGATTCTCTGCTGGGCGCAACACTGCAATATTCTGGCATTAATGCAGAGGGAAAAATTGTCGAACATCCTGGCAACGGAGTGAAGCACATTAGTGGTCTACTTATATTTGATAATCATAGTGTTAATCTTATTTCTAGTATTATTACTGGCGTCACAATGCCACTCATAGCACTGAAATTCTGGCCTGTACGTTAAGTTAAGTTAAGGAGAGGGAATAGGAACAGGAACAGGAACAAAATTCGACTAGAAATTAACGTAATCGATACAAAAAACAACCAAAAAGAAATGGCAGCTTTATATGCATCTTCATATCGAAAAACATACACATTTTAACACACGAATACAGTACACTTCCATTCATTATACCATACATAAGTAAGTAACACATTTCCATTAATTTAACATGCATGGATTAACCATATGTTGTTTTAAAAATCTTCAAACTTTATGGACTCGAAGTTTACATATTTAATTTTAGTTTTATTTTAAATGTAGTTAACTAGCTACAAAAAAATTGTTGTCGTCCTAATCGCCATAAGTGCATTAATTCATCGAAAAAATACCATATATTTAAATAATATATATTTATAAAAAAATTGGTAAGGATTATAAATTTTTATTCAATCTCATCAGAATTTTGTGATTTCTTTACACGTTTAACTTTTTTGAGTGATGTTTGATAGGCATTGACATTGAGTTGTTTTAGCAAATTTGATGAAAGTGTCTTAAGGGCATCATTGACAACTGGAGCTGATGAACGTGGCAAAAACATTACTGGCGGTGGCTTGGCATAACCAATGCTGAATTTAATTATCAAATCTCCAATGGGTGAATGAACAAACTGGGATCCTGTCGAAATGGTTTTAAATACTGAACGTCGCTCATGAGTATTATAGCCATTGGCATTAGTACAATGTGTATTGGTAGGACGATGGGTTTTCGGTTTTTGTGTTGTACTTGTTGTTGTCCATTGTGTTGTTGTTGTTGTTGTTGATGATGTTGTGGATGGTTCCGTGCTTGTTATTCTATTATATGGTGATTTAGTTGTTCTTATACCTATGTGTCGTCTTCTTGTAGTTTTTGGTCTGTAAGTTGGTGTTGTTGTTGATGTTGTTGTCGATGGTGTTGTTATACGCTGTGTAGGCATATAATATCCACTTTCTATATCTTCTTCCAGTTGTTGTTTGACATCATCTGATGATTGATCATTGTTACCATCGTTACCATCGTTATCTTCTGAATAATCATATAAATCACTTTGATGTTCATTGAAATTATCAAAAATTGGTCTATTTGGAAGACCTGGGATACCATCACGTTTAATCTCATTACTTGGATTATCATCTGCATTACTATTACTAATATCATAGTTGGAGATTCCTGATCCAGTTGCGGTAAGTACATGTTCCATTTGTTGTTGTATTAAATCATATAGCGGTTGATTACGTTCAATATCATCATCATCAATCTCCTCATCGGCAATATATTGATTATCAATGTAAGCATGACGGCTATCAGTGTCCTTTTCTGGCAAAGTGCGACTCTCTGGTTGAACTTTTGGTGCATTTGTTGTTTCTCTTGATAATGTTACCATTTCATCTGGAGATGGCATAGTAGTCTCTGTTGTTGTGCTTGATGGGGCTGCATTGGTCACAACAATGAATGCTGCTTACAACAAAATATAGTTTAGTTTAAAGTACTATTTTAAAACAATATTCAACTCACCAAAACCACCTAGACATGCAACTAGTAGCTTTAAGAGATGTCTGCTTCTACTCTTCATTATTTTAAAATGATTCTGAACGCATTCTGATGTTACTTTTATATAAACACCACGACACGACGACCACACAAAGTTGCATTTGCCTTTTGTTTTCATTTAATTTTAATGAGTATCAATTAAATCTTTTTTATTAGTTTATTTTATTGGAAACCAACCATCCAATAAGGGATCCATTTATCTTTGGCTATTAATCAAAGTGAAGACAAGTTTATGCCTTGGGTTAGTTATTGGGTTGAATGTACTCTAAGAACAATAGGCAAGTGATTGATTAGTACCTAGAAATTTACATATGAGTATATCATGCGTTGCCCTAAAAACTGGGTCACAAATCTCTTCATCTTCATCTGAATTTGATGATGATGTTTATCATTTAAAATAATAGATTTTTTGTTTTTGTTTTGAAGTTTTTATTTGTTAAATAATTTACTATATATAGATACTAACTAATTCTATTAATGGCCAACTTCATACTTTAATCTCGCATTATCGCTGTTGGTCTTAATGTTAGAACTCGGTTCCTTGAGTTCAGCCGAATTGAGTTTATTGTTTTTATCAAAAGCAGCTAATTGGACTTGTGGCGTTGGAGCTGCAATCACTGGAATTTTTGTACCACGAAATTTTGGTGGCACAATTTTCTCCACATCAACTTCTGAGATTTTATCTTTCTTTTGTTCTTCATTGTCAGATACTTGAGGTACTGCTGCTGCTGTCGTTGTAGTCTCCCTAAAATATGGTGATGCTCTAAATTTCTTATCCGCATATGTTGTTTCTTTTGGATAAGTCTTTTGGCATTCATCATAAGCTAAGTCTGACCAAGCACCATGAGTGCGACATTTGGCTACATTTAGCTTACATTGATTATAGAAAACAGCAACTTCACTGGATGTTTTACCACAAATTGGTTCATATGCTTCAACACAATCATCATCGCAAAGGAAACCCTCGCTTAGAGCATTTCCAGCATTATTAATAGCAGCAGAATTTGATTTCTGACAACCATTGGTCTTTTCACAACTGAACCAGGCAATTGGAATGGCTAAGTATGGGGGACTTTGTAAACCTTCAGAGTTGGTATTGTTTATAGATGGCAGGAATGTACGTTTGACATAGTAGCCATGTTCCTCGGTTGCTACCATGGTATTGCCCATGCTAGAACTTAGATCTGTTGAACTTGACCATTTCGTTTTGGTTTTTGTCTTACGTGAGTCATCTTTGTTTTTACGACCTCTTTTAGCTTCAATTGATATTGGGGCAGCAGCGATTAGCACAACAGCTAAAAAAGATTTGATGATTTTGGTTCTTATGTGATGGACCACACCCAGAACTGAGATTTGATTAACTTACCTAACAAACAAAATGCTTGATATAATTTCATTTTTATGTATTTTACTTCCTTTGTTCTATGAAATTTTGAATTTGTGAATATTTTTTCAATCTTTTACGCTGCGCATTTGCAGTCAAACTGAGTTCATTTCTATCTGCGCAAGCAATTTAAGTAACGCGTTAAATTTCCGGCGGCGTCGCTATTTACCGGTTTATATCTATGTATGTAGTATGTTGTATTGGTAATTAACACTCATCTTGTTTGACTCTACTCAACTGAACTCAACTCAACTAAACTAAACTCGATTGGACTCTTCTGCTGGTCTATAATCTTGTTCAAAATACTTATATGTTATGCTTTGTTTTGCTGGTCGAAAGTACGCGAAGTTGTTTGGTGAAATTTTATGCATTTCAATAGTGTGTTGTCGTTGTTGTTTTTCTTAGTATTTTTTTATTGGTATTTTTCGTGGGTTGGTTGGTGATGCTGTTCAATATTGTCCATCCGTCTATCTCCCTTGGTTTGGTTGATTGTTCCTAGAATCTCTTGTTGCTTTCATTTGGGTTTTGGTTTGGTTTGGTTTCTTCTTCATAATACTTTGTATAAACAAACGGTTTCGTTTGTGGCTTAATTAAGCCGGTTTTAAATTGGGTCAAGACGAACGAATAAAAAACTTTTTTTTGATGCTTGTTAATCTGGTTTTTGGTTAAGATTGAGTTTGAAGAAGATTTATGCACTTACTTCTCTCCCTAAAGAAAAGTTCCATACAATTCCGTGGTTAGTTCTTTATTTACTTTTTACAATTACAAAATAAAATTTAAGGTGAATCTTGATATAGATAATCATAATATTCCGGAGGCATTGGACTACCATAAATTTCATCCCAGTTGGGTTTCAATGTGGTACTAACAGTGGTTTGAACACGTTTCCTCTTCGTTTTTGGTGATTTTATAAATGGTACAAATGGAGGCGGTTGCACTGCATAACCATCTGTTGACATGATCAGCGATTGCTGTTGGTTCTGATCTAGTGCATCTAACTGATCTAGTGCATCTACTTGTGGTGTTCTTACTAGATTTGTACTTCTGGCCTGGGCTGGTGCTGCTGTAGTTGTTGTTGTTGTCGTTGTTGTGGTCGTTGTAGTTCCTGGGCTTGCTACACCAGGATCTCCCTGGGGTCCTGCTGGACCAGGTAACCCTGGTACACCTGCTGGTCCATTTAGGCCACGTCCACCAGGAAATCCACGTCTACCACGTGGTCCAGGTAAACCGGGAGGTCCCACAGGTCCATCTCTGCCAGGAGAACCTTGCAAACCAGGCGCTCCAGCATGACCAGTTGGGCCTTTAGGTCCTTTAATACCAGGATCACCACGTGGACCTTTTACGCCTGGCGCTCCTGGTTCTCCAGAACTGCCACGTGGTCCTGGAGTGCAAATGCATTGAGGCACACTTTGATAAAGATTTTGTTGTAGCGCTTGGTTTCGATTACGATTGCCTAGCAAGGCTCGTTCTTGGCGTGAAACTGCCCCTGACGTCTTTTCCACCACGACATTAGAATTTGTTTGGTAGATTAAAAGTGCTGAAAATATGTTATTGATAACTCTAAGTACCATATATGTATGTCCTTTAAATTTACTAACCACTTAATAGAAGTTGTATCAGTTGCATTCTTATGGTAACTCTGACTTTTGAGCATGACTTGCAGTCTCTTTTATAGAATTTTCCATATGAAAATCTTTCCAAGTTTTCTTTAATCTTCTTCTTCTTTATTCTTTGATCTCATAGAGTGATTAAGTTTTTATTATTGTTGTTCTAACTCACTTTGATTTAATGACATTTTCGAACTGAATCAATCTACTTTTGAGTGTAGTAAATAAAGAAAATCTTTATTGTCACTTAAGATACAACATAGTTCACATTGCATTTTATAGTTCTATAAATTTGTTGTAACTGAATACCATAATGTATGGATTAGTATAAAAGGCTAGTTTCCTAAAGTTACAAAGACATTTGTAGAATAATCATGAAACTATTAACAGTGTGTATGCTCGGTAAGTTTTTCTTACATTTTCGCGTTGGACTTATTCTATTTAAGTATAAAAATACATTTAACAGAATTCTTTTTCTGCTGGCAACTTGTAACAAGTCAATTTTTCAATCCCTCCTATGGGACTCGTCGTCAATTATATGGAAATATCGGTATTGGTGCTGGTATTGGAGCTGGTTTCGGTCTTGGCAATGCTTTAGGTGGCGGTTGTAATTGTCCACCTGGGCCTCCTGGTTTGCCAGGACCGAATGGTGTATCTGGGCCAGATGGAGATGTAGGTGAAAAAGGTCCAACTGGAGATGTAGGTGATGGTGGACCTATTGGTCGGCCAGGTGATCGAGGTCATGATGGTCGCCCTGGGCCACGTGGTCCACCTGGTGAGAATGGACGTCGGGGCCCACGCGGTTTTACTGGTCCAGTAGGTGCTGCTGGGCCCAGAGGCTTAGTTGGTCAGCCTGGTCCTAGGGGATTACCTGGTGTGGCTGCAGTAGCAGCTCGTTCTTCGCTCTATGATCCAGATGAGTTTAGTTATGATGATGAAACAAGTAAATAAAAATATCTTGAAATTTGTGTTGCCTATTTATTTATTTTTAAACAAAATAGTTACTTATGTAAGCTATCCACAGTAGCCATAGCCTATCGTAATCTTAGTGGTGGGGAAGTTTGTTTGTTGTCTAATACAATATACAACTAGTATGTACAAAGATACCATGTTTATTAAAATTTTGCATAGGTTTGTTCCATTCTAAAGATCTTATCTACACTCTCTCCCTTCAGTTACCCTTTGCAGATTGTCTGAATAGTAAGTGTGTAGTTCTTCTGATTGTTATTGTAATATCATAGCGGTTAAATTTTTAACTGTTACAATTATTATATTACATTTTTGTTTGTGTTTTTCTGTTTCTCTTTTTATGTTCTCTTCTCTTATATTTCTTAATTTTCAATAGTTGTTGAATCAAAGGTTAACAGACTTTAAGCTTCATTAATGTATTATTGTGAATTTCTTGAGTCTCTTCTTTTTTGCATGTCTCACGTTGTTGACTTTTTAATTAAGATCAATAAATATATCTAAACTAGTTTCCGATGAAACGTCGAATAAATTGAAAGAAAGTGTGATTAGTAAGAAGAAAGTTTTATAAGGAAGTTTAAACTACTATAATAATATTTTTATATTGTATAAGACCTATGTATGCCACTTACCATATAGTAAGTAGTACGAGTATGATACAATAGTGTTTCGTCATATATACATATACACTTTAAAAGAATATATATATAACAAAACTTAGAAATGATAATGACTAACCAGACACCAATTAATGATGGTATTACTTGCTCCATTTAATTAAGTTTATTTACCAAAACAGAAAATCAAAAATATTGTATCATAACAACCCAAACAAAGTATCTGAAAATGCTATGTCTTAGGTTAGTTTAATGTTAATTATCTTTGAACTGGCTTTATACTTGTAGATACGTGAGTACGTACTCCTCTCCATTAATGGAAGAATACAGATGAACAGAGTAGTCAGTGAGAAAGTGAATGTTTCATCATCGCAACTTAAGACAAACAAAACACAAAAACTAAAAAGCTGTTAACTTATAAAACAAATAAATAAACAATAAATTGAAGTGGGTACAGCGAGTGTTGAAAATGAATTGTTAAAAATCATGAAAAAAAAATTACTAACAAATACAAATTATGAAAATCATTTAAGGTTTCTAAAGAAAATACGAAAAAATATTATATATTTTGTATTTCGTATTCCAGAAAACCTTTTGAAAACTCAAGAATGGTAATTTATTTGGGTTTCATGAAGACTTAAATACCCTATAATCTTCTTACGTATAAACACAAGTGACTTTAATAGAGCTTAAGATTCAGAAAGTATTGTGGATTTTACCTTTTCATCTTTAAGTGCCAATATATCCAAAACTGAAATCAATTTGTTAAAACTAAAAACATTTCAAATTCTTAATAATGACAAAAATAAAGATTTTTGATTTTCAAAGTAGAATATTGGCACCCATACTTCAATTAAATAATTTTCGAGTTTGTTGAATTTATGAATCAGTATGTCAGAAGGTAAAAAAGTACACTCGCTAGGTTCTTGGTGGGCGCTGGAAGCTTGAAATGAATGCTGAAGAAAGCACAACGTGCTCTGTCTCTCTTCTCTAAGTTCGTTCAACTAATTTGCAATATTCCAGGAACGAAATGGAATGCAAATTATTGGAAATTCAAATTCATTATTTCAATTCCAAAGAAACCTGTGCACATAGTACAGTCCCCGAAAATGAACTTCTACAGAACGCTATTCAGAGAAAATTAAGAGGCGTTAATGAAATTCATAGGGGCAATGACAAATTCTACGTTTTTGAATAAAAAAAGAAAAGTTAAAATTTTTGGGGGAATTCGAATTTTTTAAAGCTCAAAGTGGGTCGAAATAAGTTGGGGAATCTGTGCCCCATAGGCTTACACGGGACAAGATCAGGACTGGCGAACATTTATTGATGCAATTGCAATTATTACAATTTGTTTCGAATACTTATGTGTTTCGTTTTGTGATTGGAGTTTCCTTTGATAAGTGGTGGAGCCCTTTCTTGGTCAGAGTATGAAAGGAAGGCCAATAACCATGATGATCTTTAAATGTGACTTTTTTTTTGTAGAAATCGCTTAACAAAGCGCTATTAAACTTAAAAGTTTTTGTAGTGTACCCAAAAAAGTATGAAATTTTGCGTGGTAAAAGCGAAAAGATCGATCATTTTACTGCTTCTCTGTTCTCTCTCTGTGTGTTGTCTGTCTGTGTGTTGTTGAATTGTTTGGACCGAAATTTGTTCGCGACAAAAATTTCATGTTTACGCTCCGAAAATGAAAACAAATGAAATGAAAGAAATTTTTGTGACTCTGTTATTTGTTACTTGTCTTCTTCTTGTGCACATTACTTTCATTTTTGTGGTGCTCGGTCGGTTGGATGGCAGAGTCGCAGCAGTCATCGTAATGTGTGCATAATCTCGTGTTGGTTTGGGCTATAAAAAGCGAAAGCCAAGCACTGGATTCGCTCATAAAGACCGCAAAACTGCTCGTATGCCAAATTGACGAACGAACGAACAAACTAAGTAACTAACGAAAGAACGAGTTAAGGAAGAAGTTGGATTTAAAACTTTAAAGTTGAAGTTGAAGTTGTAAGGCAAGAAAAAACAAAAAAATATTAAGATATGGTCAAGCACGCCTTCATCTGCAGCTTCGGTGAGTTTAATACTACACTGCACCTCTGCTTAAATGGCATATAAATACATAAATCTCTTTTTCATAGTGCTACTAGTTTTGGTTTGTACACTAAATGTAGCCGTAGGCGCTACGATTGGACATCGCGAACACAGCATTAGCAAAAGACATGATTATCCAGCAGCTCGACAAGCTTCAGAAGTTGACGGCTCCAGTGAGGATTCAGATGAGGATGATGAAGAAAGCGATGATGATGCCGCTTTAGCACACAGTGCAAATACTTATGCTGCTCAGCATGCACAAGGTGACTCACAAGAGGATTCAGAAGAAGATGGTGGTGATAATGATGATGGATCGAGAAGAAGAAGGCGCCGTGACACTGCGGCAGCCTCTGTTCCTACTGAACAAACTACCCATAAACCCATATCAACTTTGGAACAAGCAATAGATCAAGCAGTGAGTCTAGCTGTCGAACAAGTTGTTGAGGAAGAGGCAGAAGATGAAAAAGCAGATGAGACAACTTTAGCACCTACAGTGGTGGGTAGCGTGACGCCAACACCAACACGTAAACCTACTTCGGTATTGGTTCAAATACGTGATGCTCTAAAGAAGGTGACTACTGGCTTACCCACCGAACAGGTGGCCAACAATGCATTACAATATTTCCAGCTCTTTGAGCATTTCATACAGCAAACCATCGAACAATATATCGATGCTGATGATGATGATGAGGAAGATGATTTACTGGCCGCTACTGTTTTGGAGGCCAATGCTAAGCCTGAAGGCGGCGAAATCGATCCATCAACAAATAATAAAACACCTGAAACTGTTTCTGTAGAAACTATTGCAGAGAATGCTATTAATGCGGTCGAAACAAAGCCAGAACCTGTGGCAGAGAAACCTGCTAATGAAATAACAACACCAAACGCTTCATTACCAGCTGCTTCAACATCTACTGAAGCTGCAGCACCCTTATCCTCCACACCCATTCCGTCACCCGTAGAAAATGCTGTATAGTTAAGATTATTGTTTGTCATTTAAATTAATTTATTAAACTATATTTATTTAATTTAAATTATCTCACAACATTTCTAATGAAATCTAAAAGTGTTTGTTGTTCTGCTTGCACTACGGCGTCTTTTGTTGCGCCCCATTGAACCTAGTTGCTTATAGAATACAGGCGAGTGTCGATCCTTACGCATATAAATTCTGTGTCGATTTGTCATACGTCGGTTTGGTGAGTTGGCATGATTAAGAAGGCGATTGAAATGTGAATTGGGCGCCTTGGTGGGTCTTGTTGCATGCGTAGGCGCTGACCCAGCTTGATGTTGTCGGGTTCCTGGCAAGTGTTGTGCATTAAGTGGTACTTCTTGGCCACCTATTGATAAAGCAAGTGGCAACTTCTCAGCAGTATTTATGGTAATCGGAATTGTTATATAAATGGGTGAGACTACTGGTTTTCTTCTAAAGCCCATAGTATTTGGCATTGGAGTCTGTTGAAGAAAATATTATCAGTTAGTAATTATTTTATATTTATTTTATATTTAAAATTTTTACTTACATCATGTTGTTCATTTGGTCGCTTAAGAAAATGAAATGGTGTAGGATCTTCACTTAAATCCAAATACTCATCATCTGGTAGATCAGGCATTCGTTCACTAAGGAACGTATAATCATGATCTTCGATTTCATTGCCAACTTTTTCTAGATCTGATTCAACAGCTTTAGCAGATTCATTGACAGATATTGTTGCTTGTTTTGGTAGCAGTAATTCTGATGTGTTTTGATTTGTTACATCTTCGGTAGTTGTTGTTGATTTTGTTTCGTGAGAATCTTTTTTTATGTGAAGATCAATAGCAACAATTTTTTCACCTAAAATATTATTTGGTGTATTGTTTTTAAACTGTTCAATTGTCTCTGTTGAATTTGCTGTTGGATCCAAAGTCTGTGACCTTGTCATTGATCTGCTGGAACTCATTATGAGAAAACCTGGAATGCATACACCATTGAGATTGTATTGAAAGGGAATTAAGGAATGGAATTAAGGAATGGACTTTATTTTAGCTAGTATATATGAATTTTATTATATAAAACATTACAATGATTAAATGAAATTATTATAACAAAACTTAACTTATAACTAAACTTAAAATGTAATAAGGTTTATAGTTTTTGATTAGTTTCACTTTACAGCCTTTTACGAGCGCCATAAAGGACGACTTCATCTAAGCCTAAAGCTTTAAATTGTTCCAAACGGTCGACTTGTTTTATTAAACTTTGTTTCGACAGGACGACTTCACCTAACTCTTTAAGACTATCAATGCTGTTAATTTTTCCATTTTCCAAATTATGTCTGTTAAGATCATCGGTTAATGAAATTTTGGATCTGGCAATTTTAAGGTATGAGTAATCTTTTGTACATCTCAGAAGTTGAGAGTGCATAAACAATGAATGGACAATTGTGGCTTTCTTTTTATTTGCCATTTCGCACTCGTCTTCTTCTTTTGTTATTTTTAGTTTTTTCCTTAATGGTTCATCGTCTTTAATTTCAAATGGATTTACTATGCGTTTCATTGGGCTGCTCATTTGTTGGGGGCTTACAGTATTAACACTGTTACGGAACATTATTAAAATATATTTATGTAAATCCTTTTGCAATGCAAAACTGACAACCACAATCGTCTTTGTCTTCTGTTTTTCGTTTCGCTTGTTTTGACAGCTTCGTTTTACGTCTTACTTTGTTATTATCACCTTGCCCTTCAACTTCGGTTTGTAGTTGTTCATAGCTCGCGAGCATCCTTTTATACTGGTCACCACAACGCATTGTTCTGTTCTATGTTAGGTAGGTATGCCTAATTACTATTCTTGAGTTTTTTTTTTGGAGGTGGAACATTTTTAGTGTCATAAAAGTAAATATTAACATTTCTTTGTTGAGGTTTCATTTAATAGAAACGATCCAACTTTCTTCATTCAGGTTCGAATATTTATGTGGTAGAATGTGCAATAAAATGGTAGTAGATCCATAGTTTTTAGAAGGACAGATTATCCATCGAAAATAACATTTCACACAAATGGAAGTTTTCCAAAGAAATTTGTGTTATAAAAACCCCATCCATATGTATAATAAAATTTAATGAGAATTATATGTATATATGTAAATTGTAATTTGCTTTAATTTGTACATATATTTTGGTCAAGGTTTTGTTAACTAAGAGTAGAGATTCTAAGAAGTGACATAAATAAATTAAGACAGCACATTTAAACGTGCCTTTCTTGGGGGTTAAATCTTCCAGCAATCGAGGACCTTAGACTAAAAATTATAAATGCACTTTCGCGAATCTTCTGCATAGTTTACCTAGAAAAAAAACAGGTAAATAAATTCTCATAACGATACTGATCATTTTCATTGCCATAGCGGCTGTTAGACTGAGGGGCACCTTGGCATGACTGAGGTTTAATTGATTTTTATTGTTCTTCTGTCTTGGTATATGAGATTCTTGATTATTGTTAATAGAAAGTGGTCTGCAAAAGCGGTTTTTTGATTGCAAGTTAAAGAATCTCTGATCTCCCCAATATCTATTCACAATATGTACAGGGTGCGCCATCTTTTATGTCGGTATGTAAACATTGAATAACTTTGAAAAAAAAAATAACAGCCGATTTTTATAAATGAGATATTTAAAATCATTTGGTCCTTTGCAATTTATTTGAAGTAGTTTTTGATTACAAGACCAATTAAATGGCTGCCTCTATTGGCAACAGCAAAATGTGCCATTTTCGAGCATCTCGGGCGGTATAACGATGATTTCAGTACGAATGATTGACTTGAACTTGTCAATGGTCTGAGGCTTGCTAGCGTACACTTTGAATTTCTAATAACTCCACAAAAAGAAGTCTGGAGGGCCAAATCTTGAGATCTCTCAATGTCGCCTCTTCTTGACATCAGACATCCAGCGACTGCTTGGCCATATTCCAAGCAACGTGGACGTGGGTTATAATATTTTTTTTTTATTGCACTTTAAACGAAAACAAATGTAAATCATCATTCAAAATGAGCTGCAAAATGAGTTGCAGTGGCGCCAAAAAGGCTGAGAGACACTTTTGAGTTCTGGGCATAGGTACCAGTTTATTGGAATGTCTAGTCGTTGATGAACGACATGTTGACGATCTTTCACTGTCCCGTGCTCAATAAAATTCGACACAAAACGACGAATAGTCTTGTCAGACGATTTCTGTTGGCCAGGATATTTCCACCGATATGCATGGTACGTTCACACAACTGAACGACTATTTTCAATGTGCAGCGTCACTATTTCGGCTCGTTGTTACGTTATGAAACGAATCATGGTTAAAATTGTACTGAATTCATGTTGCAAAGACATGTTCACTCGAGTCAATCGGTTGACAAATGTTTACATACCGACATAAAAGATGGCACACCCTGTATTATATGTAATGCATAAAGAAGATTGCATTTCAAGGACTAATACATTTTCTTTAATAATTTTTCTGTTTTTATAGAAACAACTTAAATTAAACTATTTACAATAAATGACAATACAATATTAGAAAGTGGGACATCAAGAACTTAAGACATAAATTTCATTTAACTTAAATTACAATAATAACACTTATGAAACAAAAAACACACGCCGATTAATAAAATCTTAATTCTAAGTTCTTTTATTTTTTTTTTTTTGTTATAAAACGCACCCAAACAAATGTTTATCCACAGCATTTTGTCACTATAATACTAAGTCGATTTTTGTTTGAAACTCTTATTTATAGTAAAATTTGAATGTGGCACAATCTTGAATATTGGTGTCAATATCTCTATTCTCTCCATTTCTTTGGTAACTTATTATCTCTTATCGTCATATATAATTGTATTTGTAGAAACAAAAAGTTCTAAAATCAGTTTCAAAAAATAATGTCAAAAATTGCATATTATTATTGTTTTTTCTTCGATCTTTCTTCATATTACTGTATCTTCTTCTACCTGTATATTCTTTACATTTATGCAAATTAATTACTATTCTAACAGTTTGATATCAAGAATTAATGAAAAAAAAAAAGCTTGTATCAAAGAAGTATCAATTTAATGATGAATGTCTTAATCTAAATTTATTTTGTAACATAAAATATTATTTTTAAAGAATCTGTGCAAGTTCTATTGGAGAAAGTTAAAAGCTTTTAAGTTTATAACAGAATTTCGGAACTTAATTTTAGTTTCAGTTTTAATGGGTTTTATGTTGTAGCATTTGAATGAAGTGGGTTTCAAAGCTTACCGAAAATGAAATAGAAATATTATAAATAATTACTTATTTAATTGATATTTATTTTGTAATTAATCATATTTTGTATGTTTGTACGAGGTCCGTTCAAAAAGTATCGCGAATTTTGAATTTACGTGGGTCACGTATACTCGATTTTCGAAATTTTTGTGGCGTTATGTTGGTACTGATTTTTGTCAGTTGTTTTGCTTGGAGGATTTTTGCCTATTCCAAAAAATGGGTCAACGAATTTCTATCAAATTTTGTGTGAAAAACAAAATTAAGTGCGCGGACGCATTCCGAATGTTGACTGTGGCATAAGTGAAGCTACCTTGGACCAAAGCAACGTTTATCGGTGGTACAAAATGTTCTCAAAGGACCTAGAAGATGTGGACGACGAATAGCGTGTCGGACGCCCGAGCACGTCAACAACAGTCGAAAACATTCATAAAGTGTAGAAAATAGTATTGGCCAATCGTCGATTCACCGTTAGAAAAGTTGCTGAGGACCTAAACATATCTATTAGCTGGTGCAATTCGTGGCAAAATTGCTCACTTTCGACCAAAAACAGTATCGCGTTAACATGGCTCAGGAGCTGTTGGACTCGGTCCGCAATGACCCAAATTTGCTCCAAAGGGTCAAACCGGATGAATCAAAGGGTTATGGTGGTTACGTGGAAACAAAACCTCAATCATCCCAATGGAAGCTGCCGGATGAGCCAAGATGAAATAGGCGCAAATCGAAGACGACCCAAAACAAGTCCAAGCAAAACAGCTGTTGAATAACATTCACAATGTCCGACGTTGTCAGCATAAGTGAGGGACATGAGAACCAACATAACGTCACAAAATAATCGAAAATCAAATATACTTGCCATACTTTTTGAACAGATCTTTTTGTACAGTTCTGTTAAAGCAGTCACACAAACTACTAAAAGTCTACAACAAAATGACCAAAGTTCAGAGTTGCTTAGACGAAGATTAAGCAGTTTATTTGCCTGCTTATAGCCTTTCTACAGTGAGTAAAAAGTAGAGAGAGAGTAGTGGTTTTGCGTCCTCAGTGTGTTCTGGTGTTTTCTGAACAGCTGTTCTTTATTTTAGTTATACACACACGTGTTACTTTGCGCGTACGTTGGTAAAATGAAAACTTAAAATTTGTGAAAAATACATGATTAAGAATATTTTGCAATATATGAAAATAGTTCTTGCAATTCCCTTTTTTTTCATTCCTGATACTTATGTTATTAAAATAATAAAAAAAAATTAACAATTTAAATTTTACTTAAAAATGTTTTGTGGCATCATCAGATTTTTTTTTTTTAAAGCAAAACCGCACTGTAAGCGGTTTCTGTAAAAAACTGCTTTTTTGCTGCTTACTTTAACACGAATGGGGATGTTTTCTCAATGTGTCAATTGTAACTGAGCACTACCATGCCATTCAATTAAGGGTTTCCTCAAGCGACTATTGCAGAAGCTGTGGATAAGAAGAATATTGAGGACATAAACAGTCAATTGTGCTATCAAAATGAAGGATTAATATAGAACACGTGATTCATAGAATTTCATACTTTTTCAATGAACTGAAATGATACTGATCAGGTGTATTTCTGACGTTCCTTAAGTTCAGTTCAGGTTTTGGTTGGAACTCCAAAGAAAAGTATACGTTGGGTTTGTGACATTACAACAGGCTTTTAATAGCCTTATTGAGATGGTCTTGGTATCACCTTGAACTAACCTAAACTTTTGTTACTTTTTTTTTTTACTTTACAAGACACCTTTCAATTGGGTATATGTATTACTAATGGAAAATAGTATTGGTGACATTTTGTAAGTTCCATGTACCATAGTCTGATATGTAGAAATTGCTGCCGAGATTGTCATTTTGAGAATTTATAATTAATAGTTAATACAATAAATCATATTTTTGTACATATTTTAACCTTAGAATATTTTTCTATCTTATAAATGTGGATTCCTTTTTTTTCTTCTAAGTATTTCGATAAATGCTTTCGAATCTTTCTACTTGACTTGACTGGCTTGCATAATATTTAGAATTCTAATGTCAGTCAGTTTCTGTTGTGGTTTCGATTGTCATTATAGTATGACGTTGTCGTCGATAAATTCCTTGTCTGATGCTTTACATACTATTATGTTATGTATGTACTATGTACTACCTTTGACTAACTCAAGACACATCTATTCAACTGTCTGGCTGACTTTGAATAAAAGCAATGGTTCACTTAAGAGTTGATAGTTGACGGATGATAAGGGAACAAGGACAAAGAAGACAATGCCGACGACATCATCATTATTATCATACAATAGTTGCTTCTTTTGTATTCGATTATCGGGCAGGGCGTTTGTGGGCGTGTAATTGGTGGTAATAGTGCATTGTGGGAGAGAATGAAGGTGTCGTGTTGCATTCCATGACAGACAGCCTGATGCCATGTTTTTAGAAGCAACAGCAAGTGGCAGAATGTCTGCCAATTTGTCTGTGGATCGCATCGCTGTGTTGTCTGCCATTTGAACTTCGTTATTTTAGTGTTGTTGTAGCTGTTCAATAAAAGTTTTTGCCAATAGGGAAATCCAATATAAATTGAAACGCCATTGAAGCGTCAAAATATTCGTCTTTTGCTCTCTGTTCTCTGTGATATGTTTTATTTTTGAAAATTTATTAGTTTAATCGCATATTTTTGAATGAAAATCATTTTTATTTTGTTTCAAATGTTAAATTTAAGAATACTCGTCTCAAAAAGTGAATGAAGATTTCGTTTCTCTAGTCTATTCAATGGTGTTTTCCGAAATTAGTTTTATTAAGTAAAGGGCGTTGTTAGATTTCTCATTTCATTAAGGTAAATGTACATATCTCATGTAAAATAAAAAACCTTGGACTTTGAGACATATTCAAATATTCATAAATCTATCTATCTATCTCTTTTGATGACCCTATTAAGCTTGAATTCCAATTACAGAGCAGTCGGTCGAAAGAATAAAAGAGAAATATTTACAATAAAATTTTGTTTTGGGCAATAATTTTTATTTGATTTGCAATATTTATATTCTTTATTCATTAATAGATAAAAGGTTACATTAAGTTTGGGCAATTGCTTGTAACAAATGGAAAGTGTGGATTTAAATTCCAGAACAAGATCATTGGATCTAGACAATCTGAACTTTGTCTTGTTAACTCTAATGATTCCGGAAAGCATAAGGTTTATTTAACTATACTTATGCCTAATTTTGGAGATCAAAGAAAGCTTCTATTTCAAAATCTATAAAGCCAAGAAAGTATAAATTTCAAATATATTAAAAAATAATCATAATTCCTGATATTTTGGTGATATCAGATATGTTTTGAATTTATTGTCAGACATAGAGTACCTGATAGTCGATCCCATGCGACTATAACTTCCTTATTTGATTTCATTTGATTATATTGGCTATAAATTTACTCATAGAGAGTTAAAAAAAAAATAAATGAAATGAAACCCGGAATTATAATGAAATAAATTGCCGTGTGCATGTATGCTTTTGTACATGTACATGCATGTATGTGTTTATATATGTGAAATAGGCGTCAATATTGAATCAAATAAATTGAAGTTTCCACTCAAATTAAAAGCGGAATGTTCAATGCAAGTCATGCATAACACGCGAACAGCGAACAGAGAGAAAAAGTAATAATTTTTATTTTTAGAAAAAACTTTGTTCGACAAATGCCAGCGGTCAATTTGCAATAATTTTGAATGTTACCCATTCCCCTGCTTTACCATTCCATCCTTTTGAAATAATACTTTTTTCCCTTTATACTACAACAATTCATTTTGAAACAAAATTTACTTCTTTCTTTAAAAGGAAAAAAAAAAAAAATAAATAAACAAATAAATATTTATTGTATATAAAATACAAACGGCTTTCACATTGATTGCTAAATTCGTTTGCATTGAACTGTGACCCAACTCCAATTGAACTCTGAACTCCAAGCCCAATTCAACGTCATCCTTACCTTTGTTGCACTTAACTCACATACACACAAAAATATACACATGAAGCGTGGGTATAAAACACACACACATTTTACATTTTATTGTGCACTCAATCAAAAATCCATTTCCGTGAAGCGCGCCACATGTGTTCATTCATTCATTCAATTCACCCATCGTCCTATCGTTTGTCCTTTGTCCATTAGTTCAATCGCTCAATCGTTCTGTATATCCTGCCAGTAGAGTCATTCGACTTGTTATGCCTTGTTTGTCTATATCATATAGAGACTAAAGAAAAGAAAAAATAAATATAGAACAGAACAAAAAAATTTTGGTATCTTTGAGGTTCGTACTCTAGATACATTTGAATGAACAGTGGATTCGTCCATACCTTTCATTCAAGCCAATTCTCTCGTGTTTGATAATTGAGTTGAGCTGTTGAAATCGCGCATTCGACAGCTTTTATATCCTTCAAACGTTTCGTCGTCCAATACATGTAATGTTGCAATATAAATTGTTATTGCACAGTTAGGATGGAAGAGACTTTTTGATGAAATAGTTCCGTTGGGATATTGGGATTGCTTTTGAAAGTATACGTTTTTAACATACCCAAATGTACATACACGTTTATACATATGTATATTCTGGTCAACATTTTTTTCGACAGTAGAAGTAACTCATAAAAATTCAATTTCAATTGATCAATTGATAGAACAGAACTCTTATAAGTGAGAGTTTGAAGTTTATGATTTTAAAAGTGAAAATTGGTGAAATTTTGATTTGGTTTTTGTAGTTAGTTAGAAAGCTAAATTCGTGCATGTCAGAAATGTTATTGTTAGTTTAGTGGAATGTTTGTAAAGTTCTAAAAGTGAGATAAGAGAACTTATTATTTAAATTCGTCTGTTTTTAATAAAAAAATTAAAGCAATTGGTTTTTAAGATATCGAACTCTAATTCTGAATTTTTTTTCCTATTCAAACTTTGTCAAATGTTAATCAAAATGATTAAAATACCAACTAATCTGATCAGTCAATTCCATAAAGTAACAACCACAAAGCGAAGACAGGACAGTTGTCAATAACAACAACAGAGGTTCCAAGCAATCAACAATGACAATGATGAACGAAACTTTCATTGCGTCTGCAAATTTGACCGTTCGAAGCTGCTACGATACTTTTCATTCTTGCAATCAGATCGTATGCAATCAACCTGGACTATGTTATGAATTTATCCTTACTTATGATGAAACTCGATCTTATAATCGGACTCCCTTTGCTTATTTAAAGCTCCGGACTTAAGTTTCGAGTAGACGTGACAAATTCTCAGAAGAAAACCACGAAGCAGTAGCAGCATCAGCATATTTATCATAAAGTCAAGTGAGAGTCCGATTCGCACATGAAGGGTTCCGTACCCAATACTCATGATGCTAGTCTCGATGCACATTATCGAACTTGTGAACAATGTGCAACTAATTCCCGTATGGAACGTTTATGTCCAACTGGGAAGTACTTTGTCAGGAATATATGCAATACAGTTTTTGTAAGTTTTCGTACTTTGTATGTGGATCCCTTTAATTTTTTAACTTTATTTTATTTGTATTATTTGTAATTAAACCGGCAAAATTACACACTCTGTGATAGCTTTAAATATCTACCTATTCATGGCATAGAGCTCACTGACAGACGGACGGTGTAGGTAATTGGGTCCCGATGACACTTGGGATGTTCATTTAAAACTATATATTGATATATATCGTATGTAATTTGTATTTGATTATATTGCCAACACATTTTATGGACTTATAGGGCCCAACCTTTGTCAATCATACTTGACTCACTCAAGAACTATATCGATAAATTTGGCTTGATTCATGCATGATTGACCTTGTGTGGCGGTGATTGAGCAAAGTCCAATTCATTGTGATATTTTTGTCTCAAGACATATCGTTCTTGATTGAGCCAAGCATGAGTGACAATGGACTTGTGTCACAACAGCTTCTTGATAACTAACTAAACTCTGTAAAGTATTCAATAGTCACATAGCAATGAAAGAGAATTCCATATTCATCAATTAATTAATTCTGTGAATGATATTTAATATTAATTGAACTGAAATTTGAAATATTCTTGTCATCAACATAAAAATGTCATTTAAAATTGATTTAGAAAGATGAATTCCATTTAATAAAGAACCGCATACTTTTAGGCTTTTAGAAAAAATAAATTGTTTGGTATATAAAAATTTTAATTTTAAAACATTAATTTGAAGCAATAAAATTTGTATTTTGTTTCTCTTTTTTTAATTTTTAAATTCATTTTGAAGACATCTTTCACTTTGTGTATACGCTGACATATTCGTGTTTATTTGCATTTTGTTTATACAATATTTTTTTTTTATAGTTTTTGAAATTATTTTATTTTACTATTTTTTAATTGTTTTATTCTCCCAAAAGCAAATGTTGTCATTTCCGTGTTGCATACATCCATCTACATATTTGTATCTGGTATGTACATATTTACTTATATACATACATAGTAACTTGTTGTTGCTGTCTGTGCATGTTGCCAATTGTTTGTGGCATTTATTTCGCAATTGTTTTTACACACTTGAATATATTTTCCTTTATTCTGAATATTTGATTTTTATATTCAGCCAATATATACATATGTACATATATGTATGTTATATGTATGTGAGTTCAGAGCGTTGTTGTCATTTTTGCTGTTGTTATTGTTGTTTTCATTTAAATATTTGAAAAATGCCTTGTACCGAAATATTTGGTTCTGAATCGTATCATTGTGAACCGGCGCAAGTTTGAAGTTTATTAACAAAATATGTCAACATAAAATACAATTTTTGAAATAAAACTAAAGAATTTTAATATTTTTTTGTTGATTTATTTTAAAAAACAAATTGTTGAGCTGCAGATAATTAAAATATTTTTATTTTTCAATTCATTATCTGAATCACCTTGGTGGGTATCATTTGTTTTCAAGTGAATAGGTAAAAGATTTAAAACTTCATTGCATATTTACCTAAGGATATGTTAAGTCATTATTATCATTTTTCTTTAAGTCTTTAAATTGACTGTAATTCTTTGCTTTGACAGTATTAAAAATCTGGAAGTTGTTTTTTTTTGTCGATTTTTCGGCGTTAGTTTCAAGGACCTTTGAGACCAATCGGCAACTATTAATGTTTTGGATTCACCAAGATCATCTTTTAATTCTTGCATCGCGTATCATTTATCACAATAACTTCTGTTTTTGTACGCACGCATCTTAATTTCTGATCAAAACAAGATTGGATTGATTTCGATGCACAAAAATTGGAGCGAAATTTGTGGTTTTCTTTTACTGTGTGATATGCCGTTCCACCCCGGCGATAACCAAATCCTGTGGAGTTGGGACGTCCGATTTCTTCAAAAAGTTCAACACTGAACTGAACTTAAAGAGGCTGCTCGATCGGCATTTTTATGATTTTCAGACTCCAAATGGTGCTAGCATCTCATGGGAAACACTAAATTCTGTGCGACACTTTTCGCATCTGACACCCGAAGGAGTATTTATATGGTTAATAAACGGTTATTTTGCTTGTAAGCTATCATTTTGGCATAGGTTATAAAACAAATAACTTGAAATATAACATTTTTCTAGTTGTCATTACAAATCCAATGAGTTATCACGTATACAATATTTTATCTAGCTGCTGCAAGAATTAACATGTTTTTCCATTTGTGAACTGGATTATTGGGAAAACAGGAAAATTTGAGTCCCGAAGCTATATTTGGGACACCTGGACGGAGAACCGAAAATAGGGACGGTCACGTTACTGATGCATTGCCTTGGACGTTTAGTAGTTTACTCACAGTAATGAAGCATATTCAAACACTGTTTTGATACAAGTAGTTGGACCATGTAAAAATGCTTAATTGATATGCCTGTGGGCTCATTGATGAGTCAATACAATATCTTTGATAAAGTCTAGCACATTTAATTTTATTTACACAATAATAACTATCGCACCCGGATCCGAAAACGTTACGAAAACGAAGCATCTGTCGCTCAGCTTGTGTCAGTAAATGTTTCGTTTACGACACTCATAAAAGATATCGTTTACGAGCATTAAGCGAATGTTCAAGTATAGCTCGTATTTTTGTGCGCAAAACGCTTGTTTCTGAGCCAGTTTGTGATAGTTTAGGCGAACGTTCGCTCAACATTCGCTGATTGGTCCACTGGGTAGTTTCTTTCAAATCGTTCTTTACTGATGAATAGCTTCACGGAGCAAGAAAGTGAAATATATAAATTCTATATCTTGATTGAAATTATATATTCATTTTAGATACAAATATACATCATACCTTTTTATCTTAGAACTCAAACTATGATCACAAATAAATTTATTTAACGTATAACTAATGAATTAATGTATCTTTCCTTCATCTTTTGCTTCATTAAAACATTTCCTTATTTGCTCACAGCACATAAAATCAGCAACAATAAGAAGAACAACTTGTTTTATCTGTATCTATTTAATTGAATTTCCTTTGCGTAAAACCAAAAAAGAAAATCTCTAGATAAGTGCATGATAATAAGCTAATTTTCAATTAGCGCCATTTTGATATTTATCGTATACACAAACTTACACAGTCACGCATATATATATTTATATATAAATCCAATATCAGTACAAATTAAGTATTCTTTTGGCATTTGTGGCGTTTGCAACTTCATTAATACATTCGAGAATGTGAAGACAAATTTATACATACTATGTAGTAGTATAGTATTTTGGTAAATGATGTACAAATTGTAGAAGGATATATGAGTTGGACTGAGTTAAGTCCACATCAAACGCAATGAAATCTGAAGCTGTTGCCGTCTACTGTATACGCATGTGTGATGTTTCCTTCCGATTTGCTTCTGTGTTTCCGGTTTCAGTGTTACACAAACGTGACTAGTTTATTGATTTACCCTATGGGTATGTGTCCGTGTACGAGTATATCCCGTGTATGAGTAAGGATATAATTTGACAGCAAAAAATGATACAGAAACATATATAGTATATATTACTATAGTACTATGGGTGCGTACTAAACAAATTGTTCGCTTCGTTTTTCTTTATTAGTTCGAATTGCTAAGAAGAAATAAGAGATTGCGTATAACCAAGTGCTGCTGCTGAGCTCTTCTGTTGACCAATTTCCATTGATTATTGTTGTTGGCAAGTTGTTGCTTTAGTCACTTTTAACAAACCAAATCCATTGGTTTCCGTTAGTCCCTCAATACTTTTGTCAGTCCGCCAGTCGTTGTTCTATGTGTGTCTATGGTGTCCATCAGTGAGCACTTCAGCTTTTTGGTTACATGAGCATTCAAACATGAAAACGTGTTTGCAATTTTTGTATGTATTAACTTCTTTACCAAGAGATTAGTATACAACACATTGAAATTGACATTCTTCAATGTAGTATGACTGGTAATTTGTTTCTATGATGTCTCAGGTTATTCTTTTCTCCACATGGGAAATAAGCTGTTGTAAATCTCCTATGCTTTGTTCCCTTATAGAACAATTGCTATTGAGTTTCAAGGTTGAAATACTTGTTGTTATTTGTATATATATACCATATATCTTATTCAATTCAATAAGTTCTATATATACTATATTGATTATTGATTAGGTTATGTCATAAAATACTGTCAGATGTTAAAACATTGTATGTATCACAAAAATGTTTTACTCCAATAATTCTTTTCTTTTCTATTTGTCTAGATTTTCAAGTATTTTCTGTTCAATTCTCTTCCATTTCGATTTGGTTGTGTTTTTTTGTTATTTTTTTTTCTTAACTATTTGTATTTACCTCGCACTCTTGTAGAGTTTGAAATAAAATTCCAATCATACTTGACCAAAGTAAAACACTAGAGATTTCAGTGCCGAAAATAGCTCACAAGTGTAAGCCAAACTCATAGAACTTGGCCAAAAACCACAGACCAAAACCGACAATCGTCGTCATCGCTAACTCATCGAGTACTTGAGCAGTAGTGAAGTCAATTGCAGTCAAGTGTATTGTAGTGTAGTAGAATTGTGTAACCATTTTTAACATTTTCTTATTGTGAATTTTTCATATTTTATTTCTTCTTTTTTCCTTATAAAAATAAATATTGTATTCGAGAGTATATACGAGTACAATACAATATTTTGATAAAAAAGATACAAAATCATTTGCAACATTTTTGATATTTCGTTATATTATACAATTTTTCAATAAAATTTCTATTTTTTGGTTAATCAAGTTGTGGTAAACTGCTGTTAGATATAATTGAGATTGAGGTTCAACAAATATATTTCATTAATTTAGTGAAGATTTGATGAGATTTAAACAATTAGTTTTTTTTTTAATTTCAATAGCATTTCAAATCTTATATTAGACAATTATAAAAGAGGAGTGTTTGATATGATTGCAATGTGCAAAGTTTAAAGTAGTCATAGTCATAAGTCAAAGAAAATAGAGTCCGATTTTAACGATTTATATTCATAAATCTGTATGAAGTCATAACATAGCCGAAGCAATCAAGTTGATTTAATGTGGGCACCTGCCACATGTAAGGATTAAGATATTTATCCGCAGGTACCAAATTCCGAACCGTACTTTTGGTTTTGACTCCTTCCTTGGTCGGGAACAAGGCCTATCTAAAACCTCTGCTGCTCTTTGGGTCACTGCACCCGGCTGTATACATATAACGCAACTCTACGCCGAGCAAAGCCACCACCACCATTTGGGTAATTATCCGCAACTACCACGATAGTCCCATAGAGGGGCTGTACCTGCTGGTCAGGACGGAACAAGTTCGGTGGGCTCCTGACCACCCGTGGTACCAGACACAGCCTCTGGTCAGACTTCGTGCCAACAGGCACTACCAATTGAACATAGTCGAGTTGACTTGTGTCCGATCTTGTCAGCTTTCGTTGCGCAAGTGAAGTCACAACCCAACTTCAATGTTGTTTTATGACCTTATTCACACTCAGCATCATGCTCGGCAGCTTTCTTATCATTCCGCTTCTTCTTCAGCATTTCGCATGCATCCTCTCTCTGCGCAAGCCAAACGAAATGAATAAACACCAAATACGCGAAAGAAGGTAAAGAAAATCGTCGGTAGCACTGGGAGCTGTTTCATGTACAAGGAGCTCGGCTACACCGTCGGCCTCTTGTTCTCCTTGTCAACAAACAAAAGTTGCTATAGAGAATGCAGTCGCAGACAGGCTGAGTGTGAACACACATCTGTAAAACATCAGCCGATAATGTAACAATCAATTGTATCATATATTGTAATACATCATAAATTGATCAGGTACCTGATTGGATTAGGTTATCCGAAATCTGCAATCCCTCATTTTTTTCAGTTTAGGCAAAAAGGCCTAAATACAGTGATTAGTGTGAAAGGTATGCAAACTTCGGTGAATCAGAGTTTTATTTTTTGATTTAACAGTTTATTCAATTAATCTTTAGGCTATAAAGATTATCTTTTCTTTAAATGCGAATAGTATTACAGATTAAATTCGCATCTCTCATCAGTGTTTTCAACAGTATCCGCTCAACTGTCACACCTTTATCAATTCACAATTCACCTTTATTTGATCTTCTTATTAAACCTTTTTTTTTTGTCAACATTTCAACATTTCTTTTTTTTTAATATTACTCGCCCGCCATTTGTTTAAAGTTTAATGTCGAGAACGAAGAATGTAGGAAGCACGAATGGAGATGAAAAATAAAAGTAAAATAAAATGAAAAAATGTTCTCTAAAGGAAATCGAATAAGCTGGAGTTGATGCCACAATTTCTTTGCTGATGCTGTCCTTGGTCTTGTGATGTTGTGCACAAAAAGTTGTTTGCAAGGAGCATGAAGGAATGAGTTTTTGGATTGATTCTATATTGGCATTGCTATTATTGTTGTTGTTGTTGTCGTTATTGTTGGCATTGATAAACTTTCGACACATTTTCCATTTATTTTCAACACCTTTGATTGATAATACCGAATCAATGAATGATTGAATGAATGAATGAACGAACACTTGCGTTTGTGTATCTGATGTGTTGATGTAATCACCTATGATTTTGTTGTAGTTGTTGTAATTGGTGTTTATGCCGGAAGTACGCATCAATTCGCAGTTATTCTGTTGGTACTTCCGCTGTTTTATACTTATTACTATTATTGTTGCAGTTGTTGTTGTTGTTGCTATTGACAAAATAAGTTAAACAAGTTGCCAGTATTATGTCAAATGTTTTGATAAAGGTCATTCAAGTCACTAAGGGACTTAACTAAATGATTGAATGGGTGATATTTTGATGTGATTTAAGTTAAAGTTAAAGATTGTGACATTAAGCGATTCAATGAAATTGTATTTTAGAATATTACAAAATGAAAATGTTTTCAAAGTAATTTGTTGGTTTTGGATACATTAAATTGAACTAAGATTGCGTTTGCGTATCCAACATTTGAAGTCATCAAATTCAGAAAAGAAGTGAGCCCAAGTGTTAAAAACATTGTTCTCAGTTGACACTAGCTGAGGACCAATTTAGAGGAATGTCTGGAGCTGTTCAGAGGTGCCATGGCTAGCTCTGAACCCGAATTGATGATCCGGGATGGTGCCCCAGGAGAGCACAATTCTACTAATCGTGGTGGCAATCAGTCTTTCTTATATCTTCGAGATTGAAGGCAGGAGACTGACCGGGCGGTACGACTTTGTGCCGTAGTTCGGCTTGGCAGGCTTATAAATCATAGTCACTATGGCCAACTTCCACTGGGAAGGGAAGTTTGCAACTTTACAATGGCGTTAAAAATCAACACCAAAAATGAAAAGCGCCTTGATGGTGTTACTGCAAATTCTCAAGTTTTGTTTCTTTTCAGGCAACGGATAGTACTTTCAACCTTCTGTAGTGTGAATGGAGTAATAGGCAGATGCATTTGTACCGGTGCTATCAACTGCTACTGCTGTTTTCGTTATCTCATCTGGAGATGGATTTAAAACGCTCGGCTAATTGCGTGGCAAAATCGTTAGCCAGTTCCTCGTCTGAACGGCACCATACGTCATTGGCGTTCTTGATAGGAACATGCCGAATGAGCTATCGTCTCATTCTACGAGTGGTCTTCCAGAGAAAAAAAGGAACATCTTTAGTAACAACCATGTTTTCCAACATGTGGTTGAAAAAACTGGCTCGGTGCCTTATGCTGTCCAGTGGTTTTGTTCCATTCACACTTTTGCAGATGCCGTTTGCTTGAGAGGAGGATGCGAACGACATTGGTTAAAATGCTGGACCACCAGGATGGTGAGGAAATCTGGTGGGTGTTATGCGGGCCTCTGCAGCTGCACTGTGTATTTTATGTGAAGAAAAATTCAATGTCCTGTCCAGTGGTATTTTCCATATTTAGGTGAATGGAGCTGTTAAGTTTTCTTTTGAAGACGTCGATGTTGCTGTCACGACGAATAAATCTTTTGACCGAGGGATACATCACTGCAGGCGAATCGAGCACAACTATAAGTGAGAGAAGATCAGAATTTGGAACCACATGCTCTTGGATGCTGATTTTGACATGGGGGATGCCTTGGTATACTGTGAAGTCAATACAGCTGGGAGAGTTGTAAGCGCGGTTTGGATATCTGGAAAAAGAATGTAGCCAACCAGTTCGTTTCTTCTTGAGTTGGATCTTCCAGCACTCCAGAGTCCGTGTATTGCATTCCAATCTCCACCTACAAGGAATCTATGGCCGAAATCGTTCTCAGCCCATCTATATGTAGTTGGGCAATAGATTGCGCCGAAGTTTATTTCTCCTAGTTTAATAACGATAAATTGTCTTGTGTTTTGAGTAAATCCATTGATTGATTATGATTTTAGCGATGGATAGAGATACTTGTATAGGTCACTTTGTTGTTTTCATTTGATATTCCTCAATTAATTGCATTAAGTTTGTCACTCACGTCGCTTATCCAACCAATCAATCCCAATTGATTTTGAGTCTTTAAAGTATAACTCACATGAGAGTATGTATTGTAGAATGATGTTTGTAACCACGTCGTCAACGTTCTTGTTGTCAACGACATTATCGTCGTCGTCGCGTATCATTGCTTAACACTTAAAGACCACTTAAGCCTGATTCAGGTCAAAAACACGTACACATAATGACGACGCTTTATGGTCAGCAACTCATCAAGGATATGTCAATGTTACTACTGTTGTATGCCTTGTGCTGTTGTGGTCAAGCATAGCGGTTGACATAAACGGCAACAACTACTACTACCTACTTGCTGTCAATTGAGGTAGTAAGTAGTAGGTACATATGAAGGCATGCTGGAAGCTGCGAAGTGGTTTGTTGCGATTTCGACGCTTGCCATAACAAAAGCACTTAACTCGTTAGCGGTCAACGATTTTGGTTACCCTCGATCAAAGGAAGGAACATGAAGGATTCGTATTGCTTGCTTTACACATATGTAATAATGTACGTATTTGTAGGTCTTGCGGTTATTGAGGTAACAATTGGTATTGAGTTTCGTGCCCACCATCATCTTTGATTGATGACATAACAAATCTCAATATAACAAATTACCTCGTATAAGATACATATACATACCACCTACTGGTCATTGGCAGGTAGGATGGCGGGCAGTCGTGGATGATATACTTTTCAATCAACTCAGATGATGTAGTTTCAATTAAGCGAAACTAACACGATTAGGTGAATTAAAGCTAATGAATACAAAAGTAAAGAAGGCTTTAGCCAATAATGAAACTAGACTTTGCAAACTTTTGGCTCTGTTCTACTCTTAATATACTTACTACCCGCTTATCGTTAATAGGATATTAAGTTCAAACATCCTCAAACTTTTGGCAATGCCCTCAAATACCATAGACTATATACACACATGTCGTACCACAGCCGCCAAACTGGCGTCTTCGACAACGACGTGCATCACCAAAAAGAAATAAGCAACGTAGAATGGCAAAAGGACAAAAAGAACAGAAAAAATAACAATAATAACAAAGAAAGAAATAATAAAAAAAAAAAACAAAAGTACAGAAAAGTAAAGAAAAGACGTTGAAATAACAAATACCCTCAGTTAATTGAAATTCCTTAACTTTCTCAATTAAACTTTTCGCAATGCTGCTTGACGCTGGTCAGGAGTGTGTGCGCTCCAAAAAGAAAGTACAAGGGTAGAAGAGTGTTGCCAGACATACCATCCAACCAAACATGAAAGAAAGCATAAACGTGAGAACGAAGGCACGAAGGAATGGAGTTGCTTTTGTGTATGCAACATCAAGATTGCCTGGCTAACTGTGTTTGAGTGAGCTGCGAACGTGGATCGAATGCTTTGTAGAGCGGTGGCAGCCAACTGTGTGTATCCCTGTATCCATTTTATGTGACCAAGTCGTCGCTGGCAAATCGCAACTCATGCAATTCCGGTTCGCACGTACGGTGCCGCGTTAGAGTAACGCCGAAAACTTTTCGAACCTGTGGGCGAAGACGCATCATCTTGGGTTTTCTTTACCTATTTTTTTTGTTGTTGCTCGACATCTCATGATGTTGACTGCATCGGGTGGGTGGCATTGCGTTGTAGAACTTTGAACGATTTCCACTTGTAGCAAGTTTATGAACTTTGCCAGCTTTTCAAAAGGCTTCACTTACTGTATTTGAAGTACTAGTGTATTTAGCAACAACAGCAAACACTATGAGTAGGCAACTTGCAACATACAAAACAACAATAAATGTCGTCTGTCATCGTCTTCGTTGATTTTTCATACTACTTTTGCCTTTACTGCTATTGCCACTGGCGTACTAATAGGGGGTCCCAAATCTGAAGAAGAGCATAATGATGGCCTTATTTAAATTTGGCAACTCGGGCTCCCTGACGAACTTGGTCGACAGTGGCTACTGTTAGATATAACTCCTTCTTTGCTGTCGTCTCTGGCTTGCTACAAGACAGAAATAGTAGCCATTGAAATAAAAATATCTCATAGAATGAATGAAACTTGCTTCCTTAAGAAGAAAAGAAAAGCAACTGAAGTAAACTTGGCGTCATATTCGACGCGAGCGACGTCACTCTATAAAAAATTCAAAGGTTTCGTCGTCTACCTTCCTCTGAATCTTCACATCTTGCATTATGCCCTTGCACTTTATACAATAGTTTTTGTCTTTCTATGCGTTTGGTGTTGCTTTTTGTTACTCTTAAGGTTGATGGTGGTGTTGTTGCTAAGAACTTAAGCTTAAACTTGGTTTTTCTTCTTCTTCGTTTCTCTTCACTTTATTAACTTCAACTTCTCTTCTATTATGCGACTTGCTTTAGTACTAGCTTTGTTGTGTTTAAATCTTCTTTTTCTGTATCTTATTGCTTATCAACTTTTACAGGATTATAGCTGTGTGTTGTGTTTGAAAAGCACTTTGTTTGTTTGTTTGTTGTTGTTGTATGGCATTTGCCAGACGACCAACAACAATAATTGTTAATAATGTTTATGAAAAGTTTCCGTTGTACCCCCATTTTCTCTTTTCTTGTTGCAACATTCATTACTCTATTGTTTATTTTTCTTCTGCAATTTATTTCTAGGCTTTTATGCCAAGTACTCAATGTTCTATTACGTACAATATTATGTAGTAAAGTATTTCAACTATTTTTCTTCTTATCATGTCTTTTTAAGATTTGGTTTGGTTTAATATTAAGGCTCATCAATAACTTCAGTTATCTTAAGTTATCTACGCTATGTACTGATGTTTTCCTTTCGAATTATGACTCCTACCTATAGCTCTCTCACTCCCACCTATAGCTCTCATCTCTAGGACCCATCTCTAGCTCCCATTTCTACCTCACACCTCTCATATCCAACTATCGTCACTAGCTCCATCTATAGCTGCATATCTAGCTCCCATCTCTAACTCCCATCTTTAGCACCCATCTCGGGCTTCCATTTCTACGTCACATCTCTAGCTTCCATATCTAGCTTTCATTTCTACCTTCTATATCTAGCTTCCAACTCTAGTTCTCAACTATAGCTCCCATTTATACCTCACATCTCTAGCTCCATATCTAGCTCCCATCTCTAACTCCCATTTTTAGCAGCAATCTCTGGCTTCCATTTCTACGTCACATCTCTAGCTTCCATATCTAGCTCCCATTTCTACCTCCTATATCTAGCTTCCAACTCTAGCTCTCATCTCTAACTCCTTTCTCTATCACTCTATTTAGCTCCCATCTCTAGGTTCTATTTCTACCTCCCTTCTCCAGCTTCCATTTCTAGCCCTCATTTCTAAGTTCCAACACTTACTCTTATATCTAGCTCCCATCTCTAACTCTCATCTCTACCTTCATATCGAGCTCCCATCTTTAACTCTCAACTCCAGATCTATCTCCATCTTTAGCTTCCATCTTTAACTACATCTCTTTCTCCTATCTCCAACTCCATCTCTAATTCCCATCCCCTAACCAACTCCCATCACTAGTTGCACTATAGAAACAAATGAATAATCTGCTCAGTTCGTAGCCATCAATCTTGTTTTATTTTTAATTCTTTTTTTAATTATAACTGATGATTAATATAGGTATTAGTACAACATTGGTGTTTATTTTGATAGTGTTCCGTCCTTGTCATGTTAATTAATGAACATACCTACACGCAACGTTGTATAATTTTTTGACAATACTTTACGAGTAGCTTTTGAATCAATAAGATAGATCGCTTTCCAGTCGCTCTTCATAGTTTTTTCCGAAAACGTAAACCTGTGCAAGTCCATTCTCATCTCCAGCTTTTCTTTAGGACTCTCCATAAGATAATAGCCTACCAAGAGTTTAGTTTCCGGCTTCGAATGAAGTATTATACGGTATATTAAGTTACGTTGAACTATGCCACCGAGTTTCTTTTTTGTACTTTGCACTCGAATAGTCCAGGTCTCATCAAACGCGTTAAATGGGCATGATTCCAACAGAAGTCGTCGAGTTTCCCCACAATAAGTTGCCTGTAACACTACATCATGAAAATGAATGCTTTGAGCATTTTTTATATTCAGAAATATAAAAATGTCCACCCATTTTGAATTGTCATTTTTATGCATTTCCTTAATGTCATCCAATATTTCGCAAGCATTCTTGTGTGGATACACGCAAGTTGCTACATGATTTTCCAATTCCGTATAAATTCCACTCCAGTTGCAACCGATGCGATAATATGTACACTTTGTAAGGCGTTTCTGGCATTCATTTTCCAAATGATTATCGATTGTTCGAAGTGTGCATTGCTCGCTACATTGAAAACACTTTGTCGGTAGCTCCAACAAGATTTTCATTACCAGATAGTTGTTACGCTTAGTCATTTTCTCATACGTTATAGTACGGCGACAAGACGGACATTTGGCCCTCTCATTACGTATCTTTGCATCTGACAGCAAGCGTAGCGCACACTCAGCGCATAAAAGGTGACTGGAAGAGCACTGGTAAAACTCATCCGGTTTAGGCAAGTCGAGACAGACGTTGCATTGAAGAATATTCGAGAAAGTCTCAATCAATTCCTCGTTGCGTGCCTCAGGCACATATTTTCGATTTAAATTTGCATCGTCAGGGCTACTACAATAAAACCAAAGTGAAATTAAAAAAAAATATATTATTTATGATAAATTTACATACTTGCTGTTACGTTTCATTATGAATATGCTCCTTATAAATTTTTTCTCCAATCAAAATGAAAAATTGCACTTTAATTATTTTCGACTAAACTCAGTAGAGAAAAATTTATTTTCTGCTTGCAAAGATAATTGGATTAGTGAAGTGACCAATATGCTTAATAGAAATAGACCTAATAAATCCGGTGCGATGCGCTTTTTCTAGTAAATTTGTCCAATATGTAATTCTAGACAATTGGCAGGCCTGCACATCAAACTTTCAAAAATGCACTGAAATCAATTTCAAATATTAATTTAAAATATATAATATTTTAAAAATTTAGTTAAATGATCTTATTTTCTGCTTTTCTACAGATCATTTGATTGAATTGATAGATTTTATTTTGATTGTATTCTATTGAAAGTTTGTTACGATAAATCAATACCACGACAAACTGTTTGAACTGTGCAGTTTATCGTAGTTAAAGTTGGTGACTAAATGTACAAGTCTGTGAACTGAGCTATTGTTTCCATGGACATAGAAATTGATGCTGGAGATGGGCACAAGTCTGCCAATAATTCCTAAAGTTTGTCACCCACGTATAGTGAAAAACTGTGCAGTTCAACTTGGACTGTGTGCGTCTTTTTGACTTTTTAGCAGAAATGTCTGAGTAATAAATAATTTTATATAGTAGTTGACATGTCAATGTATACCATGATTAAATTACATATATTTTTCGATTTTATTTTGTATATTTGAATAAATGAATTACGTCTTCTTCCTTAGTTGACGATTTTACTGAAAGATAATATGCACAGTTTGCTGTAGAACAAACAGTTCCAAATTGTACAGTTACTACAGTTTATTGCTCATCCATCACGTGACATGTTAAGAGTGTTTGGGATTCACAGATTCTTTAGTAACACATAATTCTAACCAGGTTAGCATGCCATTACCAATTTGATTTTTTTTTTGTTATTTTGACTTTTTGAAAACTTTTTTCTTATTGAGATTTAAGAAAAGGTTATAAGTATATGGGAAGATATATGCTTTGTTTTATCTATATATAAATAATTTAATATGTAGATATATGGTTTTCCAATATATACTTAACTAGCGTTGCCCTGCGCGCGTACGCCATCAACTTTATGTTAATTGTTGCTTTTCATGCAATGAACACATCGATTAAGCGACCCGCGCACTTCAATTCTCTTTAACGCAAATTGAGCGAGAGAGAGAGAGTTCTGCTGTCATTATCCATCGTGCAATAGCCGGCGAAACACACTCTCTCTCTCGCTTGTCGCGCTCTCAATGAACATCATATACAGAAACAAAATAACAAAGAGCGCAATTGTATTGTGCGTACTCAATAAATGAGAGGAAAAATACAACAACGAAAAAACTTACAAAAAGTTTTCTGCTTGGTCTTGTAGTGGTTTTGCAAAAAACTTAAAGCGCCCAAGACAAGGTCATACATCGTTGGTCCCACATGCGTGTACGTGTGTTAGATCATACATCCAACGATGTATTTAAATTAAGTGAACGTAACAGGTTAAAATGTCACTAACTTGTTTTATTGTATCATGAACACATACACGGTTGCCGCTTGAAAAAATCAGAATGCTCAAAAAAAAAAAAAAAAAAAAAAAGAGCCAATTTCATTAATAAAGAACCAAATATTTCCTACTTCTTCCAAAAATAAAGGTATGTCCTCTTATTTTTTCAACTTAGCGGCAGTTAATTTTAACATGGCCCATTGTGAAATAATTTCATCCTGATTTGATTCACACAAATACTGATAACTTTGAATTAAAGACATTTTTTCAGGCTCTTTGCTGTTGTGATCATAATAACAGACTTAATATCCTCTCTACCAAAGTCAAAACGTTGAATTATTTAGCAAACCAGCTCCAAATAAAACTCACGCACTGCTTCCTTTACTTGGAAAATTGTGGATTTTTCTAAGCTCTTGGTTTCCATATATTGTATTGGTGGGCTTTAAGTCCAATGAATATTTAAAGAATATAATTTAAAAAGTATAAGTAAGTTTTGGTTTCACGTTTAATCATTATGTTAGCTACTTCTTTTGGTTTTATACTGTTGACTTCTAGGGACTGAGCCAAAAAAAAAAAAACAATTGGAGTGCATCGCGTTGCTGAAGAATTCGCCCAATAACTTAAAATATTTGATGTGAGCAGACGTGAGCTCCAGTAGGAAATATTTGTGAAGTACCGACGGGTAGAGTGTCATAGATCGTTGGATGCATGATCAAGCATAATAAAGTGTCATCATAGTGTTAGTGATATTTGATTGCTACGATGATTGACGGAATATCCAAATTGTTTTGATATTTCGTCCATCTTGTTTGCTCGTAGTTCTCTCTTTGAGTCTCTCACTTTACTCACTCGTGCAAGCTATCGCATTTACGCTTGCACAAGGTAAGTATGTATGAAAGAGACAAATATAGGCATGTGCTCACATATTTGAAACACTTGAAGTGAGCAGACTTGAGTGCTAGTAGGAAATATATATTTTCAAAGTGCCGACGGCTAGTGTGAAAAATTTGTGAATTGCCGTCGGCACTTTGAACAATTGACATTGCACGTACGACACACCTCCTATCACTTCAACTTACACATAGACAAATACTTGATCATGCAAGCAGTACCGTGTCTTGGGCGCTTTAAAAATAAATACAGAGAGAGAGAGAGAGAGAGGGAGAGATCATCTCAAAACAAATACAACATTTGCATACAAAATATTCTATCCAGTTAATTTAACTATGTCTGTCTTTCAGTCTGTCCATCTGCTCTCCGTCTGTATGTTGCTTTTGTTTTCTTTAGTGTGCGTAATTTTTGTTGCTGTGTTTACGTTTGCCATCTGGTCCCCTCTTACCCATAAATTAAATCAACTGCAATCTTCTAGTTCTCTTTTCTTCGTACATTTGCTTGTTTTTGTATAACACAAAAACTGATTGCTTGCATGTTGTTGTTATAAACATTTTTATAACACACAAGAATTCGAAAACGTTACAATTTTTATTTTTTCACTCAAAATTTTACTAAACATTTTTGCTCAGCACCGCTAAAGAAGTTTCACTTCAAAAATTATTACAATTGGCCTAGTACATTTCGCGATAAGTAAAAAAATGTTGAAAATTTGGATAAAAAACTGCCTGTATCTCAATAACAGCGCTACCTACCGGGCCCAACTGTACCTTACACCCATCTAGGTGACCCCATAAGTCCAACAAAAAAAAAAAATGTATATACGAGTATAAAGATATTTAAAATTATTATTGTAAATATATTTAAACGAAAATGTATTGAAAATTCTTTGAAAATATGTGCATAACATGATTTTATTTTATCACTTTGACAATTTTATTTATGACACAATCGACAAAAAAAAACTATGTGCAATTAATTCAAAGATAGAAAGAATTTGTCTTTTTACTGTTATTATTTAAATAAAAATACCATACACGAAAGTAATTAAATTTGTCAGAAATTCATATAACAAAACTAATGAATATTTTCAAAATAAACTTTATTAAAATTAAGAGAAAAATAGTACTCGTTTGCAGCAGAGTAAACTCAATGCTAGCAGTGCTTAATGAACTTGTGTGTCCATATTGTTGTAGTTGTAGTTGGAGTTGTTGTTGCTGTTGTTTTAAAGGATTTTCTGAATAATATGCTGGTGAATTTCTATATAGAAAATATAAAATAAAATAGCGTGCATAAACATACAGGATGATAATTTCAGTATCCTTTGCTTGCTTTATATGAAAAAGCAAAATAAACAACCTTTGAAATATGCAAGCGAGCGGCGTTAACTAAAAGCAAACCTGAATAATTTTTTGTTTGATATTCTGTGGAATGTAAATTTTATTTAAAATATAGTTGAGTATATGCAAAAAAATAAGCTGCTAAATTTGGTCTCAACATAGCTTACATACACTTCTCAAACGTTGATTTGATTTAACATATTTGATGCCCTATGTTTTATATAACTTCCTACAATGAAAACTGATATTTATGGTGGTCAGATTGCCTTAGCTAAAATGATTATAAGGTTGAGAGGAATCCCACTGTCGTGTCTACTTGTGTGGTGTCTCCACTAAACCTCCCTCCTCGTCCTATGGGTAGTATACCTACTCCGGAAAAGCTTTATGTATTATTTCAAAGTAGCCATAGCCTTTGAGCACTCTTCCCATAGAGGTCAATCTTCTGTTTACCTACGTCTAGGTTCACCACATGATCACTCAGCGTTTGCCACCGTTGACACTCAAAAAAGATATGCTCGATGTCGTCAATTTCAACGTCTGTTTAGTCACAGCGGTTCACTGCATTTCCCCATTCTGTGCAGGTATTGACGGAAATAGCCATGCCCTGTCAGCAGTTGCGTTCTGTAATAATCAACCTCTCCATGCTCACGTTCTATCCAATCTCGGATTTGTAGGATAGCTGCAATGATGAGTTAAGAAAATGTGATAATAATATGCTGATTATATGTCTTACTCATGAGTTCAACTACTAAAATATAAATCTGTAAAGTGATGATAATCATTTCATTATCAAGTCCAGAACAAATGAATGTAGAGTATTTCAAAAGTTTGTATGTATAAATGTGTTGACTCTCACAGCTCATGTAGTTGAAATGACGTTTGGAAGGGTGCGAAAGTATACTGAATTGTAAAGTGTTAAAATTCTTCCAACAAAATGTATTGTAATTAAAACACGAATACATCAAACATTGCAAGACATACGTACTACCTACCCATCTATTATAAGTTGAAACACATAATTTCATAGGACGATAGGATAACTCAATGATTGCAGACAACTGACAACTATCCAACGTAGGTAATTTTATTTTTTGTGCACTATCGTCCTAATTACACCACCAATTTTCCGTAACAAGGATGATTTAAATTCTTTCTTTTCTATTAGCAAAATCATCAATCTTCATATCGTCGTATGAAATCTTGTTCATTAGTTTTGACTCTATGCATAAAAGTGTTAAGGCGTTTAGCTTTTCTTGGCTTAATGTAGATTTTAAAAAATTTACCAACTGTTTTAAGCAAGAAAAGCTTCTCTCACCCGAACAATTTGTCTCTGGTGTACATGCGACCCTATATCCAAAATTTGCAATTTCTTTTCTTGAGCAAATGTACATAGATTTTTCAATGATCCAGAATCTGATTTTACCAAAATAGTTTCAGAAGAAAGGTGGCATTGCAATTGTATGCACTCTTGAACAAAGTCAGTTTCTAAATCATTAGTATATATTTCTTCCAAGAAAAGGGTTTGAATATGACAATTCACTCATTTTGTTCAAAAATGAAAACTTTAGATTGAACTCGATGTAGGCCTCCTGCCGTATTTCTAATTAGGTTACGAGTCTATCAAGGAGGACGAGAAATGAACTTATCAGTTGCAGTCATTCTCATTTCTTTATCGGGTGTTTCATCGTAATTTTTTTTCTTTTTCGGTTGTCTTTGTCCCCATGGCTTTTCTTTTGGTTTTGAACTTAATTCGGGACGGGCTTTCGTTTCTATTGCTGCTCTATATCAATCTCTCTCGAACACAATGTAACCACGCGACGCATGCATATAACAGCATGAGCCCATTTCGACTCCTGCAGTGGCTGCACCGCGCTCTTGCAATCGAACGGTCATGTCACTCGTTCCCGGGGCTCAACCAATCACGACATCGTAAATTGTAGAAAACTTTATCTAAGTGGGGAAACATATTACATGTTGAATTGTTTATGTGGACTTAATAACATTTGGGTATACAAATATGAATTTGCCGCGCCTAAACCCTATGCTCCAGCCAACTCAGGCTTCTGGTAAATTCGCCATTGAGTTAGCTTAGATTAGAATTTCAGAAGTACATATTTCATTGTTGGAATTTGATGCAATACATTTTTACTTTTAATAATTCTTATCATCATGAGAGTATCCTATTAGTACAATACTCGTAATATATGCCTGTATCCATGCTTTGTTGATGCTCATTTGATTAAATTTTCCGGGAGAATTAAACTATTTATTGATTCTAAATAGAAAAACAAATGAATAAATAGAGACAAAAATTCAATCAATTTGATTAATTATTATGTTAGATTATTGGAGAGAGAAAAGTAAAGTAACAACAAAAACAACATCAATTATAAATGCATGCAAAAGGCATATTTTCATTAAACAATTAAAAACTGAATAAATGAAAATGACAAACTCATTCATAGTATATACAATACTTAGGTACACAACCATAAATATAAACAAATATACATATACATACATGAATATGCAAATTCACAATTAAAATGCAATAAAATGAAATGAGAAATAAAACTAACAATACACAAAAGCAAATCCAAGCGCCTAAGACTATAATACAAATTCAATTCATTAGCTAATGCAATTAGTGTGAGTATCTGTGCGACATAGATATTTATGTATGTATGAATGTATTTATGCTTTTGTGAGGGCGTATGTGTGTGTGTAATGCTTTAAATAAATATAATTGGATTAACTAACAAAAATTTTACAAAGAAGTGACAAAAGAGAAAATGCATTTTGATTGTGACGCTAATGGAATGCAATGGAAAACTAAAACTAAATAAATCCAAATTGACAAAGCAACAAAGCCCGATTTCACATTTTTTTTTGTATGCAGATGACAGACCGACAGATAGACAGAACAGTTAAGACTAAAGAAATACATAGAATATTTTGAATTATGTACTATGTGCAGAGACAAATATGAATGAGTAAAGTATGGCGGTTTAATTACATTTAGAGGATTTTTGCAGGAGTGAAATATGTTAATAGAGAATGCCAAAGGCAATAGTTGTCTGTTGTCTGTACACATATTCGGCAATAATGTTGGTTCTATACCAAAACTTAAACTTTTCTTCAATTAAAATATGCAAATATAATAATAATTTCTCTTTAGGAAATTGGAAATCGGCACGAGTGCTGATTCATGGTAGGGAATGAGCACCTGCGACCAGGAACAAAGGTGGTCGTATGGTATCTCTTAGGTAGGTGGTAGAGGCGTGCATTGATAGAATCACTTTTCAAATTACTTATGTCTCATTGTATGATTTGTAGTAATAAACACATTCAATATGCATTGTACAAATAAAATATAATTGGAATAAGAGAAACACAAGTTATTCATAATGTAACTGAAAATGAATATGAGAGAAATTCAAATTCATTATAATGAATGTGATTAGATTATATTTACAAACCTATTCATTATTTGTTGAATTTTTGTTGATATTTTAAACACAAAAAGATTGAAGGATGAAAGACACTTTGAACATCAACAACCACTACTCGCAGGCGATCGAGTGATCACTGCATTTGACGTCACCAGCAAATCTCAATAAAGAGGTAAAATGCGCAGTCCCTTAAGTGACGTTCCACTGTATTTTTAAAACTAAACAAAGCAACTTTTTCTCAACTCTCTCCCTCTCTTTGTAAATGCGTAGTATGTTTACTTGTGCGCTCACTTCAGCTCGCTCGCAATATACAAAACACATGAAAATATTTCTACAAATAATGAATAGGGTTTGTAAATATAATCTAATCACACTCATTATAATGAATTTGAATTTCTCTCATATTCATTATCAGTGAGTAAATCAACATGTGAATGCAATGTTATTCATACTACAGAAGTAAAATATAAGTGAAACTCAAAATCAATTCCAATGAATTTGATTGGAACAAGTAACCATTTTATAATGAATGAATCAAAAGGGCTTTTGATTTATTCAATGCACCCCTCTAGTAGGTGGTTGAGTAGGTTAGTGAGATATATTTGTTGGTTCATTTGTAAACATTTTTTTGAACATTTTACGATAATGTTGTGTTTTGGTGGAGATTAAACTAAATTATGTATTGTCCGACCTTTTTCAACATAGTATGCCGATGTTAGCTGGGCATAATTCTGTTGGGATCTAGGTCTTTGGGTCTGGTACAAGCAATCGATTGAATGGTCTTTCCATACGTATGATGAAATCTTTTCCGTTCACCATATCATGTCTCAGTTGTGTACTGTTAGACCTGTAAAATTGGGATTAAACAAGCACAGTTCTCTAACCTACTTTGCATACAAATATAATTGTATAGTCTTAAGAAGATCAAATGCTTACTCAGACAATCTTAGCGTGGCAGGAGCGATAGCAAACTGATACAAGGGGCAGATGGACTGCACGATTGATCCCACAAATCTAATATTGGATAGAACGAGAGCATTATGATTACTACATAACGCAGCTACTGAGAGGGCATGACATTTCCGTCAATACCTGTACAGAATGTGGAAATGCAGACTCTGAAATTTCCGACGTAGAGCATACATTTTTTGAGTGTCAATGGTGGCAAACGCTGCGGTCTTAGCTGAAGGTCCGATCACACAGCCAAACGTGTTCCAAAAGATGACGGAGACTAAAATCAACTGAACCTTGATTGCTGCGTGCGCCGAAAGGTCCTTAAAGCGAAGGTTGAAATGGATGCTTCTGTGTTCGCTCATTAGGGTATGACGGCAATATTAGGAACATGATGGAACCTGAAGGGGCAGGGGGACTCCAGGCAGGAGTGTGGGGACTGACGACCCCACCTTCCCCGAGTCGTAGCGCATGCCGACAAATGCGGATAACTTAGACGAAGTTGAACAGTAGATTGACCTCTAAGGGCAATGGAAGAATGCTCAAAGGATGCCTACTCTGAAGTTATACATAAAGCAGTTCCGGAGTAGGCATACTGCCCAGAGGACGAGGAGGGAGGTTTGGTGGAGACACCACACACGTAGACAAGACGGTGGATATATGTCTGAAGGGATTCTTCAAAACCTCATTAAAAAATAAAATAAAATGGTCTGCTATAAAGATGGTGTACTCTTACGCATTAAGAGATTTATGATGATTTAAAACATGTAACCTCATGTCGGAACTATAAAATCAGTAAAGTTTTGAAAGAAAATTTCTCAATTACCATAAACTGCACAGGTAACAGAGCTTAGTTTTTTTTCTTCATCTGCTTTAAGTTCATCAATTAATTTTATCATTATTTGTTTTTTTGTTACGATACACGGCGCAAGCCTTCTTTCTTATCATTTAGTTCTGAACTAACTGAGAGTGCATTGGGTGCTTTCCAAATATACATATGTAGGTACATTTGATCAAAGTGAATAAGCCATTCAATATTACATGAATGAATCCAGAATAGTGTAACATAATTATTCTAAATAAGCGTAAATTAAGTGGTACTACAAACATGAACCTGAGTCTTTTTAGTGCCTTTATGAATTATTTTACAAAGTAATTATTATTTTATAAAAGCTTTGAGAATTAAATAAAATATGTGTCGACGCAATTTCAATTTGCCTCAGAACACAGAAGCATTAACACAAAACATTATTTTACAAGAAAATCAAGCAGAACTCATTAATGGAGATGAAGAGATAGTGGAAAGTGGTGAAAAGTTAAAGAATTCTTACCACAAACTAATTCAAGACTAACGAAGTGAATCTACTACAAAGATGGCAGTGCATGCTGCTTTGTCATGTTGACAATGCCACTTCATTGATGCTGCTACTTCCTTCTATTGCTTCTTATACTTACACATGATTCTTGTTCATTTGCTTGTTGAGATACTTGTATAATCCTTATGAGACCCAAGCATCTTTGTTTGTCTGCACGCACTTATGAATCTACAACATATTATTTGTGTGTAAAGTTATACTTCATTTAATATCATAATAAGACACAAGCTGTACATAAGTACATAGTAGAATATGTAGCTAGCTTCTAAACTCGAAGAGTTGCAATAAAACAAGTAAGTCAGAGCTGTAAACGCATGGGCAAATGTCTGCGAAGTTACATTGAAGTGTGCATTATGTCCATATGGAATTTATCGAGAGGTTTAGTATGCCCTTAAGTATGTAACAGAATAAAGAAAGAAGCTTAAGTAAAATACATTTAAGTACCTTACTAAGCATATGTTGTTACGATATTTAAGGTAACAATAATTGACTCTTTGTCCTAAAGATACAATTGCTCTTTATAAAATTGTTTCAATAATTTATCGAAATGATGATTTTAAATACCCCATTTTAAATAATCTATCGAATCCAATTATTTAACATTAATCAATTAAATTATCGTCTTATTATTCGGCAAACAGCTCAGTCCTCCATATATGTATGTATGTATTTTGATCCTTTTAATGACAAAACATCCCTGCAGTATGAATCACTAGTCTAACACTGGTTTGTGGCTAGTCTCTTAGGAAGCAGTACTACATCCAACTATCTCCTTTTGCAAGTATGGAAGGGGTCAATTGCCACGGCCTGCATTACCGTTCACCAGTCATGTAAGCGTTCACTGTCACCATCTGCATTAGCAATGCGAAAAGAATGCTGCTGACTTACTATGGAAACGCGATTTTGACTGGTTTGACTCTGTATATCTTGCGACTAGTGAATTACTATCGAAACGCGAACTATTGACACCAATCATACTGCAGGCTTTAGCTTCTGAAGACCTTGTCAGGCAACACCTTCACAAGTTTCTAGCAGTGAAAGGTATAAAATTTTAGGAACATGCTATGAAAAAAGCTGATTGCTTCAAGTAAAATTACTCAACATTTTTGGTAGGAAAAGACTCTTTGAACAACTCAATAATATTCTTATTGAGCAAAAGTAAGCCCCGTGAGCCAATCATGCTGCACATTATCAATGCTTTCCTACATATGCTATATAAATTGTCAAAGTAATTAGTTTATTGGCTTACATTTGAAAACCAATTTACAAAGAAAGGCAAAACCGCAGGCACTTTAACAAATTTGTCCAATTACTGACTTACTTAGTATGTAAACGTATATAAGTATGTATGTCTTATAAACGAAAGGGTTAAAAAAAATTACATTTAAAAAGAAAAATGGGAGAAGTAATGAACAACAGCATCAACTGTTCTATACAAATTTACAATTTTCATCAGGAGGATTCGGATAGAAATAGTAGAATGGCGACAGATATGTGGAAATACTCTTAATACTCTAAAAGAACTACGCAGTAGTAAGTATATGATAGTATTACCTAACACACAATCAAACAGAGATACACACACACACACACCTGTCACACATGTACTAAAAATACACACAGATACTTGATCCTCGCTACTTAGGAAAAACTAAGTGAAGCATATAAGTAGCAACTAATTTTCAAGCTCATGAAATAGCAACGACAGCATCAAGAGTATTAAGGGCGACAGTGACATCGACAAGGACGAAAGCGACAATATAATCAAGGACAACAAGCAGAAGAGTAGTAAAAGTAAAAGAAAAAGAAAAACATAATAAAAAGGAGAAAAGTAAAAGGCAGCTGCTCTGTACATGCTACTTGGTATTGAGCGTGAGTTGTTGATACGTGCGAATGTGTTAAAAAATGTATAAAAAAACAATATAGAAAATAACAAAAGACAGATACAGATAGATACTTATGCAAGTAGATACATGGAAGCAAGCAGCTGAGTTTAATTTAGGAAATTTTAAAATTGTAATATAAAAACTAAAGTTCAATGAAAAAATGGAATGAGGTAACACATCAACTCTGATGAAACAATGAAATGTCAAAGATGCTTTTGTTGTTGCTGATAACTGGTAAGTTTAAATAGAAGAAACAGCAGCAGCAACATCAGCATCAATAGAAGTACCGGAAGCAGTAAAGGATAGAAAAATACACTTGCCACACACATAGTGCCAAAAAATTACATGTATCGTATGACGACTATGTGTTGTCGGTTTTGGTGTTGGTAAACTTAGTGGATGTGACACACCCACATATACCGCACGCATCTTGAAACTAATACTCGACGAACACTCACTTCAACTGATAGACAAACAGGCAGACAGACTGACAGTTAGAGAGCAGAATGGCAATGAAAGACGACAACACACAAAGAACAATCAGACAGTAGTTCGCTCTTGAGCTTGAGTGACTTCTCCTGCCTTTTCCTTGGAGAAGTTAAGGTTGTTTCTTTTTCTTTTGTGTGCAACGATTTAAAATTAGCTCACGTACATGAAAATTGCAAACGAATATGTGCAAGAAAATTTGTACAATATTGAAGCGCGTATTATCTGCTGCCAGAAGACCCAAGTACTCTTAGATACAACGCACATGTACAAATATTCATTCATCCAACCATCCAACCATGCATTCAGTTTCACTCAGTTTGTGTTTCCGTGTGTGCGGAAAAGATATAGAAAACTACTATTTTATTAAAGAAAACTGGGCGGATAAAGTGTACATATAAAGTCAAACAAAGTGCAAGTAATAGAAAGTGGGTGTAAAGAAGTAGAGAGTATTAAATGATCGAATTCGTGGAAAGAAAGAAATTGCAAATTTCAAATAAAAATAAAAAAATGCTAAGAAACTAATGTGTGCCATAAACAAGTATTATCATTTTGTCTTGATGTTTGTAACACATAGAAGTGTGCCATTAAGTGAAATATTCAGCATGACAAGGATGATCACTTGTTGTCTGTACTCAAGAATGCTATATTCATAGATTTTGAAGAAGATTGTGATATTTTAGAAAGTAACTGTCAAATCAGAGTTCTTCGCTTATTGGAAGAGGTACTCCCCATGCAAATTCCCTTCAACGTTCTTCTTTTTCATATTTCTAAGTACCAAACTTCAATTCAAATCATTTGTCTTTAAATGAATTTGTATATAAGTTTCGGTGAAGCAAAGTTAAGGTTTTCTTAGATATATTTATAAACAATAAGAGATGAGAGATGATTCTTCATCATCATCATCAACATTATGCAGGCAATTTTGAATAACTTTTAATTTATTAACCATAAAAAATTATTACAAAGGAAGTTTTCTAATGGAATTTCAAATTATGAAAATTTCCTTTAAAGTTTTACAAGAACTCAACTTATTCTAACATTTTAACACATTCCTTCAAACTATACTTTGTCTAGTATAGTATAGTGGTAAGGACATTCTTTAACAGAAACAACCACAACAATGTCCGTTGGGTAATATATGTCTGTGCTGGCATATTCACAAAATTTAATACTGCATACCTTTAGGGAGTGTCACTTGTGGGCGGCCAAAGCCAAAGTGATGCTAAGACAAGACAAAGTTAAAGTTAAAATGAAGAAAAGTGTTGAATAGAAAAGAGAAGGATAGTCAAATAGACAGACAAACAGACATAGATACAGAACAGAAAGCATCAGACGTTTATACATGGTGTATATATGGTTGAGGAGTATAAAGGTGTATGTCTGTCTGTCTGGATACATTTTAGAACACTCAACGAAGTTTATATCTACATATATACTTGTGTGTGTGTGTGTGTGTGGGTGTGTGTCAGTATATGTATGCGTGTGGCTTTTAGAGTAAGCTACGAAATGCATTATCCACTTAGCGAAAGAAAAAGGATACTACTTGCAAGGTTATAGAATATCAGGATACATACGGAGTACTATGAACAGTAGCTACTTAGACTTCATACATATACAGAAACTTTGAATGATAGATAGAGTAAATCTCTATGAAAGATACATTATGATGACGATGATGATGATGGCAAAAGAGGAATTGTTTAGTTTGGAATTTGAGTGAAAATGAAATTAGCTATTGTACAATATAAAGAATTTTTGGTAAAGGTGGAGAGATCGTACATAATAAATGTCTGTCTGTCTACCTAACTGGCTGAATGACTTCGTTTGATGTTTTAGTTAAGCTTAAATAGTCAAAGGAAAGGATCTGTGTACTATTACAATATTTAAAAGCAGACATGTATTTAAGCTTACATAAATGAATGAATACATACATGAGGGTGTGTGTGTGTCTGTTTTTGGCTTTGATATTTATCATACTATTAAAATCACATACAGATGACACAAGCACTTAGACACATCTCATTACACTTTAACGCGGCAATTTTCATCACCTTTGTATGTGTGTAGACACTTGATTTCCTATTTGTCTATCCGGCTAACTATAGAATGTGTTAGAAACTAGCAAACAATAAACATTGGAGGACTTCATACAAACACGTCTAGAATCATCATACACTTAAACATCAATGAGCAACTTTAACTATTTGCTTAGTTTTGACACGACTTCATATCTAACTGACTTTAGACAGGAATTGGTTATCATCACCATCATCATCATCATCATAGAAAACCTTTTACACCTTTCAACATAACACATTCACATATCCTAAAGTAATGTTAACATGTGTGATTTTAAGTGTAAAGATAAACTCAACTCACAAGTAAAACACTCCCACCAGTTTGTTTTTCTGCTCCATCACCATCCAAATAAAACTACGCGCAATCATCAAAAGTGGCTACCACCAAGGTTTTCATCGTTTATTCATTTCTACTTCATTCATTTAGCCAACCAACCAAACAGCCAGCATGTTTAGATATAGCACGCATTAATGTTACACGATACAATCTGATAGATACTTTAGCACGTCACGTGCAGCTGCTATTTCATTGCGTGTATTACGTTCATGATCAACATCATCATCGTCATTATAGTCGCCAGAAGAACCAGTTTAAATTTTATCAGTTAAAAGCAAAGCACACTTAATCCAAATCATTATCTCTGTCTTCTTCATTATCATCAGTATTATCATTGTATGCGGGTGCATTCCATTGTTGTATTATTGTTGTACTGCAGAGTTTGATTTTCGTGAGTTCTTTTCCATTATTCATTTCACAATTACAGTATTGCTAAAAAGATTTCCTTTGAATCACATGAACCTGACAAATGTTTGGTAGATTTTGAATGCATCTTACAAAGTAGGGCCTAAATTCTTTTGTCCAAGGCATACAACAATCAGAAAACCAACAATATCTCAATCACTTAATGAAAGAATAAAGATGTGCAAGAGATAAACCAAGCCAATTTCTTTAAAAACCAGAGATTTGCGTTTCTAGAGGAGAAGAAGAAGAGCACTTGCTATGAGAGAAAAGTCTTATAAGATCCAATTTGTAAGTAAAGTAACTGTAGTGCCGAGTTAGTAAGGTAGGAGCTAGGAGTACTTGCTATGAGAGCAAAGTCCTATAACGCCCTAATTAGAGGTAGCCATGAGAGCAACTACCTGTAACATCCAACTTCTTAGTTGATCTAGTAAATTCACGACCGTTGATATCGGTAATCAACTCTGTTTATTAATGGAAAAAAAATAATTGGATTAGATTAGGAGAAGAGCGGGAACTAGAACACTTCGTCCCTGCGAACGCAAGTGTGCCGTAATCATAGTTTCTTCGAGATTCTGGTATTCATCAGGAATTTCAAGATTTTCTTCGAAGACAAATCAGCAATTTCAACTAGTTTTAAATATTGGTTTCCAAGGTGACGGAGTCTGGTCCAGATTAGGCCCTAGCTGTGACATAGTAAGTGCTCTGCTAACTCCTATTCTTAATTCCACTGTTACGCAGTCTACACAGATCTCATGTTATGTAAATATTTTGTTACTCTGCAATGTCCTGTCAAGAAACCTGAGACTATCCATTTACTCATATTTACCCATATTTGGTTAATATGATTGTTCGATGCTAGTCAAAAGACTAACATCAAGCAATCACAAACCAACTTCAAATTGAACTCAAAAGCATTGAGTGCATGTAGTGCAGCCTTGATATCAGAATGTATTCGTGCTTATTTCTTTTGCATGGTTTCTGTCTGGAAGACTGAGTTCTCTTGGCCCATACTGCTAAATAGGCGTCTTTAAGGGTTTTCCACGTAGACACCTACTCCAACACACATGGGAGTCATGGGCTTAGGTCTTAACTGTTACCAGCCCTGTCCATCTGCAAATGTAACTTCAAAATTTTCCTTATTGTCTAATTTAGAGCACCAGATAGATGCAGCATATGACATGATCGGTCTAGTAATAGTCGTGTACAGCCACAGTGACAATTATGTTTTCAATCCCCTATTCTTACCCATGAGTCTTTTGCTAGTCCATATAGTTGCCTTAGACTTGTTAATTATGGATTGTGGATGACTGTTCTTATTGTATTTTATCACCAAGTGTAAGAGATTCCCTTAGTCGGGACTTAATTATCTTTCTTGTGTATATGAAAGAAATATTTATTTTATTACACTAATTGTAATCTTCCAGGTTCTTCACAAAATATCGTATTAACTACTGAAGATTTGTAGACCTTCGCGATAATTTTGATAAGTAAGCAGCTGCCCGTACCTGGCTACGCCCATGCCTCAATACCGTCATAGTCAAGTTGAGGCATTTCTGCTGTTCAAGAACCTCTGATTGAGTAATAGGAACTAAATCAGTGGTATGAGCGAATAACTCATATCGCACAATTTTAACTAAAGTGTCACAACTAAAAAAGAAAGCATTTCGAGAAATTCGCATTTAAAGTTTTCAATTTAATCACAAATTGACTAATTATAGAAGAAATATTCTCTTCTAATACATGATATAACGATTAATCGTGTTTTTTATCTAAGTATTAGATAGATCTTTTTACTCTGCTTAAAAGTATTTATGTTAATTAGAAATGATGAAGTCAAATTGATTCTTTGTCTCATAATTGGGTTAGATATACGATATGAGATAATTCGTTCTTCGTTTTTTTGTTGTGGATTATGCCAATGGAAGAAAATTGTACTTAAATGTGTTGCTAAATATGAATACATCAGTTAATATTGACTAAAAGCATCCGAATTGGCTTCTATCAAAGAACATTTATGAGTTTTGGCAAAAACATAATGACATTTTCATATTGATTGAAAGAAATTCTTAGACGAATCACGTGCTTATACAATATTATTATATTTATGATAAATTCAGAATCTACTACATATTTCAAATCTCAAGGAAATCCAATCCAACCAGACGCACATTATCACAATCAACATTAAAGATGACGACAACAAACAACATTATCGATAATAATGTCGAAAGGCCAAATGAAAATGTCTGCACACAAAAAATTCATATTATTTTGACAAGAAAGTCAAGCGCTCAAATATAAACGAAGAAACACATTGATAGACAGACAGTCAGATAAACAGACAGAGACGACGCATCCTTACAATATTTTTTGTAATATGTTTTCCAATTGAAAATAACAAAAAAATAATAATATATGAAAAATAAGAGAAATCAATACCACCAACTCACTCAGTCGCTCACTCACTGGCAGAAGTGAAATCAAATCAAAATGAAACGAAACGAATTCAAGTCAAAAATCACCAAACAACTTATTTTGCATACTTTCATGGGCCATGTACTTGTCTGTATCTGTATCTGCATTTGTGTCTCAGTTTCTTAGTTTGTGTGCGTGCGTGCGTGTATTGAAGCGGATTTCAGCCACAATATAATGCCACATGCTCAAACACTTTTCTTTGATTGCTTAACGATGCTTTGTTGTTGTTGTTGCTGTTGCTGTCTATAACTTTACTGTTGTTGTTAACAATTGTACACGTCAATGGTTATTGATTGTCTGATATCATTTTCTTTCATCATATCCCATACATGTGAGTGAGTATATCTGTGTGTGTGTGTTTGTTTTTTTGCATGTGTTTGTGGTACTTGTAAATGCGTCGTCGTCTAAAGTATGCGGAAGCTTTTAAGACATTTTTCTATACAAAAATCAAAATCGGTTTTTATGCGCTTTTGATATTTGAGTAGCATGTTTATACTAAAAGCTTCTCTTCATCTATAGTATTGTATATAAATGTATCTGTGTGTCGGTGTGTGTTTGTGAATATTTGATTTGCATTATTTTGCAAACTAACTCAACAACAACGGAAAAGTGAAGCGGAAATCCATTCATATCTTTATACAATACTACATATACCAAGTTGGTATTACCACCATAGTTACACCATGTATACTCGTACAGATAAATATATACATTTATCGCGAAGGGTTGTTGACGATAACTTCAGCTTCAACTTTTCTTGTTGTTCCTGATGATGATGATGATGATGGTGATTCAATCTGCAAATCTGAAGAACAATGTAATGAAGGAGAAGAAAAACGAAGTTATTGCAAGAAAAGCATGGCATATTCAATAAAACGAAGAAAGATATGTAAAATCCTTTTAAGCAGCATATCAATGTCGACACAGGCAACATTTTTCAATCCTTCCTCCTTCTTCTTATCGCCATCATCTATGCTTTATCTTCGCTTAAGAGCAACTGAATTCCTAAGTCAAAAGTTTTTCGTTTGCATTTCCAGGATGTTCATATAATTTTAACAGTTGTCACTTTTACTTTTTTAAATATGCAAACCGGTCCAGTAAAGGGACAGATCAGAGTAAAAGAGCATGAACGGCAATGGTAATATGTACTTACCATAGTTAGAATGTTTTTACTTAAATTGCATCTGAGGGTTGGTTGGTTGGTTTTGTTACTTTCATACTTAACTATTTCAAATTATTGTATGTAGTAGAAGGGCGACAGAGGTGAAAGCTAAGTTTGTCATAACTTTTGCATTGAATTTATGAAAGTAATGAAGAATTGCTAACAAAATGAAATGAAATTTTTTTGTTACTTTGAAAAAGATATGATGATTGAATAGAAAAGAAAAAAATAAAAAACAAGAAACTTTGGTTTCAACGAAACATAAATTCACTTCACTTAAGATACTCTTTTATTTACATACATACATCTATAACTTTGTTAGTTTGGTAATAAAAAAATAACCTTATACTTCCTGTAATAGTTCAAATTTAACTCAACTAAACTGATGGATATTTACATGATCGGGTTTACATATATGCAATGATGCCACTGAAAGTTTAAGCTTTCTAGGATTAAATCGCTTTCTTATGGTACTTAAGTATTCTAAAGATCAAATCATGATTTTTATTTACAATGTAATAAAGATAATAATGTCCACTGGCCGCTCACTTGAATAAGAACAGGACTAGTTTCATGTTGTTTATGTTCTTGCAAATATTCCTTTACTTTTATCGACCCATTCTCTTTTTATCTTTAAAGTATAGTACATCAAGCAATTTTTAGAAAAAAAGATAAAACAAAAGTGATCACCGTTATATTTTATTTGTGGTATTTTTTTTGGGTCACTTGAATAAGAACATTGACAATTGTGCTTGTTTGTTTGTCGCAGATTTTTGAATGAGTGATTTGTTTTGTAAACATATTTTTATATAAGTTCCTGGTATTTAAGTTCTAATGGGTCGAAAAAGTCTCCTAACGCCGGAAGAAAAAGCAAGAATCTCTACTTATAGGGAAATTGCAAAAAAATCAGCAAGTATATCAACAGTGAAGAGTGTTATTCAAGGTGCTAAACATTATAAAAGACTCAGAGTTAAAAAAAAAAAAAAAAACTACTGAATCCTGCTGGATACGTTTCTTTTAACGCAATTTCATGGAACTCGGAATGGTAACACTTTGATTTACACATGAAAAAAATTAAACATTGATGGGCCGGACGGATATAAATTTTATTTCCATGATTTGCATAAGGGACAACATTTTTGAATCATCACCACAGTCGATAAGGTGGCGTTTTGGTCGGCAAGTCACTTTCCTATTATGGACCCTGCAAGCTCCAATTTCTGACTGCATTTTGTAGTTTAGGAATGTGTATGGAAATGGTGTTTCCAATATGATAATGCTCCGAGCTGTTAAAGTTTGGATTCAAGCACAGATTGTCGAATGCATCCGTATTCGCCAGACCTCAATATTATTGAGAATGCTTGGGGATGGCTAACCAGGAAAGTCTATGAATCTGGAAGACAATTTGAAGATAAAACAAAATTAATAAATGTCATTAAAGCCGCCTTGTCCGAAGTTTCCCTTAATTATCTTAAAGGAAATGTTGAAATGTTTCTTTGTTTTTATACATTCTTGTTTAAAACTATTCTTCTGTTCAAACTTAAATTATCTCCTAATCCGACATCACATTGGTTATGTAAATAACAAAAAGGTCTTATAAGTAAGGTTCAAATGACATGCCTAGTATGTAAAATTATGCGGAGTTGTATTGAGAACTTATGTTATTTATCATAAGTTTTTTTTTTTTTTTTAATCGGAAGAAAAGCATCGAAAACCTGACCGGTCTACAACAGAAGTGCGGGGCTTTAACCGTGCTAAAAACTTCCGCCCCATGTCCTATTGTCCCCCCGGAACTGTCGCTAGATAATCCGTCGGGACGAGAGGAGGAGCATAATTGCTCAATCGTCAGTCTGTCCCAAGTAAGTGGGTCACCTTATTTGTCATAAGTGTCTTAACACAATTGCATAGATTTGGGTACTAGCGGTCGCCTTAGCACTAATGTCGTCGCAGTAATCATGTTCTTTCATGAACATTCTCTAAGAGCCCTTAACTGTGAAAGAATGAAACTACAGCCATGAGATTCCAGGTAACCTCCTATCAACTAATTTTGAGTGTGTTAGTGAAAAAATAAAAAAAAAATAAAAAGTAAGTAGAAGGGGGAATATGGCCATATTGAAAACCTATAGCCGATTTCGGACAATCCACAGGCATTTATATGGGATATCGTCTGTGTCTGTGTGTGTGCCTGCATGTGTAGTATAGTATGTGTTTATATTTTTTTTTTTTTTCGTTTATGGGAAAAAAAAAAGAAGTTTATAACAGACAACAAAGTAGAATTATATAAATATTAAACATACGATTAGTAAACATAGGGAAAAAGGAAGACATTAGGATAGGTGTACCAGGGCCTTACGGGACTGCCGATTAAGCAAAGCTTCGTAAGGCTGGTACTACGATCAATTAGCCGACATTTGCGTTTCGGCGGGCTCTCTCTAAGCTGCGAAGCTTCTTCATGACCTCAACAGCAAAGTTTGAAACCGCATTCCATTTGCATTGACTCTCCAGCATGTGCCTTACTAGGTTCTCAACCGCTGGCTGATCACCTAGGACGTTACTCAGCTCCTGCCGCTCCCTGTAAAATCTTCCGCATCTGCTTAAAATATGCTCAGGGTTTTCCTTGCACTGATTGCCGCAAAATGTGCACTAAGAACCGTCATCATGATGGAACCTGTATAGGTACTGCCGGAAGCATCCGTGACCGCTCAGTAGTTGAGTGAGGTAAAAGTTTACCTCACCATGCTTCCTTCCGATCCATTCGGCTAGGCTGTACGTCCAGCGAAGTATGTGTTTATGTAATTTTTATTGTGTGCTCAGGTAAATTGAGTTGGAAAAAAGGTACAAATCCACAGGTAAAAAAATAGAAAGTGTAGAAAATGAGTATTATTTCATCGGAAAAGATGGTACTCGATGCAACAAAAATGTGCCACCTCTGCAACTGGTTGTCCAACTATTTCTTCTTCTGTGACAAATGAAGTCTTCAAAAAAATAATCACACAACAAATGGTGACTATTCTTGTGAAGTAGACAAATAGACACATTTTGGTTTTTTTGACCTGCGGATTTGTGCCTTTTCCCAACACAATTTGTCTGAGCACACAATAAAGACGTATACTCTACATGCAGACACACACACACAGACAAATAGCACTGAATAATTACCACCGATATCCCATATAAATCCCATATAAAGGCCAGGCCATAGTGTCCGGAATAATGGCACCAAGACTATTGTCTGCATAAGAGTTAAATGCATGACTTCAGAAAGAAATTACATATAATAGCCTTTCCAATAAAAAATAGTTTTTATTGAACTCATTTACATAAAAATTTTACAATTCTTTAGGTTAAACACAAGATTAATACTAAATGCAACCTAATTTCTTTATTTTAATTTTAAATCTTCATAATAATAGTTCACTTGAATGTGGGGCAGTGGGAATATGTATGTCCTAATTGTTTTAAAGAAGTGTTTCTTTTTTATTTTGTAGTATCATATTTCAATTATTAACAATTCCAGTGTCATACGATATTTTTGATGTTCATTAGACGAAAGAATAAGCCAATTTATTATATTTCAAGTAAAAATGATAAATAAAATCCCAAAGTAATAATCGATTATAACCAGTGATTTTGAAAATGGCAAGAATTCAAAACAAATTTAGATGAAAAACGTTTTGATGAATGTACAATGAATTTCAATTTAATTTCCTTTGTTTCTTCTATACTATTTCATTGAATTATACATTTTATGCTCAATTACGTCTGCATATTATCATTTACTTACCTTTGAATAGATACTCGTACAATAATCAAAAAATATATACAACATTTATTGCATACTTTTTGGCAAACATTTAAACATACACACACGCAGTCACACACGTACACACATATAAGTGCAATGATGAAAAATGTAAAAATTTATTAAATGCAGTAACTAACAGCAAAATAATAAATTCACAAAAGAAATAATAAATTCATATAAAATGAACATTAAAAAATAAAAATGGTATATGAACAAAGCAAAGCACAACATCAACGAACAACGAACAGGGAAAAATGTTGAGAGAAAAAAAAGACATAAAACTGTAGTATACTTTGTAGCGTTAGTGACTTTTGACATGTCTAGAGCATGAATAAAAGGAAACGAAGTAAGGCAAGGAAAAAAAAAAAGAAAACTGTGAGTGTGTATACTATATGTGTTTATGGCCAAAGGAAAACAAATATGTATCTGTGGTAATGTGTTTGTCTATGTGTGTGTGTGTGTGGCATGCATTACGCTGCATTTGAAATGCAAATGTGCTTTTATTGTTGCTGCTTAGTTGTTGTTCGCAATGCTTCTTTACCATTGTGTCTAGAATTCTTTTTACCAGTTGTGGCAAAAAATAAAATAAATATATAGAAATAGTGAAAAATGCATCAGCCACATTGCAACAATGCAACAACAACAACACATACTCTAAGGCATTAGTATGTTCATATTAGGAAAAGAGCTGAGCGTGACGACAAAGAGAGAATAAAGGAATTATTTATATTTCTCAGAACAAAAAAAAAAGAGAAAAGAATTCTATATTATTTTATGGTTCGTTGCACAGTGAGAGAAAAATAAAATAAAAAATATGATGAAGAGATTTTATTGAGTTGCCTGTCAACCAAGGAATCAGCAAATGTTGCCAATGCAGTTGCACCGATTGCATTTAATGATGACAACTACAATATACTCCTAGATACACATGGCAGGAATGAATGTAATGATAACAATAGGGAGTATTACTGTTGCCTCTTACACTTATACTTAGGTCTACTTGTGTTGATGGTTCTGACAACAACATAACAATCTATGTACAATATATATGTAGTACTACATGTTTGTATAAGTTGTTATTGCTTCATAGATACATACTCTTCTCTTCACTGCACTTTATTTCACACTTTCTACTGTTCATGTTCATGTTTTGCATTTCCTCATTTTATGCTTTGCTTTCTTGTTTGTGTTTGTGTGATGTTCGTATGTGTATTTGTTTTTGTTTTGTTCCCTTATGAAGTGCGTTCGTTTTGTAGATAAATACAAAAACAAATAAGCGAACAAACGAACTACACATAAGGAAAAAAAAAAGAAGAGAATTATTATAGAACAACAACAACAAAAACATAATCAACGGTTGCAAAAACAACAATAAACACAATTGGGGGAACAAAACATCAGTTGTATTCCATTAACATAACAAATGTGTATTCATTGTTTGTTAGTAGTATGGCATCGGCACTAACATCAACATCAACACCAACACTTACAAGCATTCTAACAACAACAAAAATTACAACAAACACATGTATATAAACAATAACAATAAGAACAATCCAACCATTTTGCCATTTTACGCGGCATTATACAAAATGTGACAAGTGATAGAAAGGATAATACCAGACAGTTACATGAACACATACACATGCAAACGTTTACACCTACAGGCAGCTATCAACAATACATGTACACTTATATTCATTCACATACTTACACTACAGAAACTGTACTCATGCATGAATGTTAACTTCACTTGCTGTTACACTGCATTGATCAATTTAGAAATAATATTAAAATATATAATATTGTGACTTTTTCGATCAAAGAAGATACTTTAAGTAGGCGATATTTTATATGTAAAGATTTGCAATGGCAAATATTCTTCAAAATGCCACAGAGGACAATATTTGAAGATTAGAACCCAAGGTCAGAAAGAATTTTTAAGTAATGTTAGTGATGTAGGAGCTACTAGAAGCGCAATATCCTATAACGTTCTAGTACTTAGAGGTAGTCAATAAGAGTATTGGTAGTAAATATGTTGTAAGAGATTGATTGCTTCGTTGTTCATTTCTTAATGATGGATAAAATCATATCATAGAGATGATCTACTTCTAATCTTGACTGAATTTGTTTCGCATGTGAAGTCGGAAGTAAATTTAAATTCATTAGGAACTTATGAAAACCAATATAGAAAAGCATCGCAATAACAATAATAAAACAAGACAGTTAAAACCAAGTAATCAACAGAGCAATACACAGTGGCACTGTTGCTGTACCACTTGTTTTTAATTTCTAGAGATTACTCTATTCCACGATTTTCGGTGTTTAGGTAAAAATGAACTAAATAACACTATTTTTGGGAATATGCACTTGAATTTTGTTAAAGATTACCATAGCTATTTTCCTTTATCAAACTTTGACTTTCTATCTTAAAATACTGCAAAAGTTTTCCACATCAAACAATCGGAGAATTCCGGCTAAAACAATATGTAAACTCTTAATAAATAAAATGAATGAATAAATAAAAACCATTTGTTTTGGAAGTTGTAGTATGTAATATGTAGGGAATACTTAAAGTCCAAGATGCTATTCAACACGCCATTATTCTCTTTCAGGTAGGGGGACTTCATAAAACCAAAACTATTGGGGATTCACTTGAAGCGTATCTATACTAATCCACCTTTGACTACATCATCTCTATAAGATTGCCAATTCTCAGGGGCCAATTCAAAGTAGAAATCACTACCTATTCAGTGCTCACAGCTGAATTAAAGATCCTAAGGATGTCGATTCTAGTTTTATATATCTATCATCTATCTTTTTCATTAATCCATGTTTTGTGAATCCTTTCCTGCCTAAACCACTAAACCGATCTTGATAAAATAAATACCAATTGAAAGGTATTGTTCGCTGAATGTGTATAAGCGATTTTATACTTCTGAGACATCAGATCAGCGCTATTTATTACGTGATAGTAGAGTTTTTCCAAAGAACATTGTTTACAGAGAAGTTTTAAGCACTTAAAACAAACAAATGTTTTTTCTAGAATGCGGTCGATTGTGTAGGCCGCGCGTACTTAGTAATTGATGAAAATTATATCCTTTTCTGTGGAAATAAGTCAAAATAAGTAGCTTAAGTCGGAAATATATGTTTTGAGATACATATTTCATGTTTTGTGTAAAATAGTTCCAGTTTGGTTTTATTTCAATGTTTATAATCTCAAATATACTAAAGTAAAATGATACTATGTTTCTAAGCCGTATTCTTCAGTCGAAATAAGTGTTTTTGTTAAGCTGTTAATAATGATAGCAGTCAAACTCATTTTTCGACTTAAGCTACTTTGATTTATTGCCACAGATATGATTAAAATCTTATCTTATCTTATTCAAATAAACAAATTAATTTATCAACTCTAGAATTTATCTTAGTGAAATACTTCATTAACCATAATTTTATGCAATTGTTGTAGAAGTTTGTTGCACTGTGCCCATGGCCATGCCCATGTCGGGCTACCAACTACCAACTCACTCAGTAACTTTCATATGCACTTTCTCATCACATTCTCATAACTCTTTCTCTCTTTATTTTTCGCATAAACGAAGTATTCAAGTAGCTTTTTGCATATTTCGTTGTTTTGTTTTGTTTGGTTTGGTTTGGTTATTATGATTTTTTGCTTACTTTCTTGTAAATGTGGTTGTATGTTATTGTTGTAGATTTGCATATGCAATTGTTATCATTATTTGTGGTGTTGCTGTTACTGCTCCTGTCTATCAACACATGCATATACACACATGTAAGTACGAGTATTTACTAGATACCATCAAGAAATGAAAGCAACAAAAAAATCCTTTAACGTGCCAAATTGTTTTTCTATTATTGTTTGTTATTGTTTGAGCGCGTTGTGTGTGCGTGTTTTGTGTCCCCACAAGTTGTACAATATTTTTCAATTGTTGTTTTTGCAATGCATGCATGCAGTTGTTTGTTTCATTTTTTAGCTTTTTCAGATTTCATACTTATCGTTATTTAAATTAGCATAACAATGCAAAGCGCGTTGCACAAAGATACTTGTACTTACAAACAAAAACATAGATACATACACTTATGTTATATATTCATACAATATACAAAATATTGTGAGTGTAATGACAAAAGATCCCTGCATTGTTGTTGAGTTAATGACATGCATGACACATGGAAACACTTTTCATTTGACAAGTAACCAGATTTTATATTTGTTTATTTTTTTACTCTGCTATAATAAATTGAGCGGGATTATTTGTTTGAAGTAATCAGATTAGTGTTTGTGACAAATGATTTTTTTTTTTTGTTTTTACACATAAGGGATAATGTATGATAAATGAGAAAGTACGCTGAATTATTGTATTTAATGGATGAATTTCACATAATTAAAATGATGTTTATAGAAAAATTACAAATTATAGGATAAATAGATGTGTATGCGGCAAGGTGCTGTGCCTGAAACGTTCAGATGAATGTATAGAACAAGAAAAGGAGAAAAGAAATGACGATTAATGGAGTACTGATTTTGAGACTCAATTGGTTGGACGTGATTTTGTGGACACCTAAAGAAAACAGGTGGACATAGCATACAAATTGAATGAAGATTAGAGACCGCCTAGGACGTACGAAGTGGTATCGTGATTCTTGTCAGTGATCTCGTGTATTTTTTTATATTTTCTATGGGTCGCCAATGAACTTTCTGTTATAGCTTTCTAGTTCTTATTATTTCCGAGAAACTGTCGCTCGAATAGACCTGAATGTAGAACTCCCCTCTTTCTGGTATTATTCGCACAAGCGTAAAAATTTTTTTGATTTTATTTAAGTAAAGGGTATAATAATATTCTAAAAGGTTCACTATTCATAATTTAGGAATTATGAATGCTTTTATAACTAGTTACTCGGGCAGACGTTGCTCTGCCTCTCCTTTCAAACATTTATTGGAAACTGATTGGTTAGCTGTAACATTTGTATAATCATTTCTAGTCATATGCATTAGAAATCTTCTTGATTCGTTAAAATTCGCTTGTGGCCACTTTTAGCTATATTTCCCCATATTATTTTCAACTTCTTCTGCCTCGGGTTCTTCTGTGACTATAATTAAGTAAACGCAGGTTGTCCTGGTTTTATTTTTAATACACTGCACACTTAAAACATTACCAAACTTGTTACATGGTCATGTTTCGACATCTCACTCGCACACCTTGCTAATTTCAATTTTTAAAGCATGTTGCGAGAATTCTTAATCTATAAGTTCTTGTATCAGCTTAAAGAGATTTTACTAAGGTTTGCAAATAACCTTGAACCTATAAATATAGCAAATCATTTTGTTTCTCAAAGTTCTTTTGGACTAGGCAATTAAAAATTTCAATAAACTCTCAGCATCTTCATATGTCAGAAGTTCTTTTGTCATATTTGAATGTATAAAGCATCTCATATTGTTTAAATGTTTGTATCCAGCAGGTTGATATATGTAGATGAAGTTAAGCTATTATTTATAAGATTTATGTCCTCGAGGCAACTTAATAGCACAGATCCCATATTCAGTTTGCTACATTTGACTTCTGTCTTTCAGGCTTCAAGTTTACGATAAACATACAATTATTTGGACTAGACTAAGGTGTAATATAATACTATATGTTTGGAATGGAATCTTTTATTCTCTGATCCTTTTTAATTCCTTGGTTACATCTTTTACCAAATGTTTTTTTTTTTTTTTTTTTGAAAAATGAACAAAATGTATCACGTGATTTCTTTTTGATTGCTCGTAGATTGTCTTTGAATGAATAAAAATATATGCCATTCCAAAATCTATACAATATACAACTACAGATTTAGATTGTTTCGTCTTACTTTACTATTTATGTTGTGTGCAGACAGGTGTGCAAAAAATATAATCTTATTTCGTTATAATATTTCTTTTTGTTGACAAATCACATAGAAGTTTTTGAAAAATTGTCACGTTTTATATTCGTAAATCGAAAAACAAATTGCCTTTTATATCGGTTAGGAGAGAAGTCTTCTAACATTTGATACGAATTTATTTAGAATGGTTGATTGGTGTTACTGATACCAGGCACGATAATATCAATTAAAGGTCTTATAATTTTTATAATCTAACATTTTTATTCTACTCAAATGAAATTTGACTTATTTGTCAAGATATTCTTTTAATTAATTCATACTATAAAAATATAAACTACAATAACAATTTATCTGAGCAAATAATATAAGTAAAAACTGAAGAAAGTAAAGAAATTTCACGGCGTTGATAATTTGATAAAAATGGATGAGAATACCATGTGCCAACGGTCCCGTGTAGGCCGCACCAATAATGACTATGAAGAATTCGGTTCAGTGGACTCAGATGAAGGGCTCATCTTAATACCTCGACCGGAGAATATACATGTACCATTGGCTAACAATACTAATTCCGAATTAAACTCAATGAACTCATCAGCAGCAGTTGGACATTCAATTTTGGGAGCTCAACCAGAGAATATTCCACCGGGTGGTTGTGAATTAAGTGAGCGTATTAAATCGCAAATCCGTTGTCAGTATTGTTGTAAAACACCTAAGCCTGATGAATTGTACCAATGTCCATGGGGTCACCTAATGTGCAAGATTTGCACTTTTCATTTGATAGGCAATGCAAATTTTTATAATAATCCAGCAAAATGCAAAACTTGCAACAATGTCATAACCTGGGATGATATGCGTCTAAATTGGTCGCTCAAACTAGTCTTGGAGGGTATAAAATATCAGTGCCCCCAGTGTAATGAACAATTGGAATACAAGCAACTGGAGTTGCATACAATGGAAACATGTCCAGATCGTTTTATGTTATGCAAATTTCGCGTCATTGGCTGTAAATGGCAAGGTACGTTCAATCAAAGTGTAGAACATGAGGCAACTTGCTCGTACAAAGAAATGAAAGCATGCGACCTACTCAAGAAAATATGGACATTTCAGAAGTGCGAGGAAAAAAAATTTATCCACTTTAATATTCTATATAAACAATTGAGCTCATTGGCGGTAAAATGTATTGATCTAGAATTGAAACCGTATCGTTCGTGGAGTACACAACAAACATATTTCAAATCGAACTCCTTTCGAGCCTTTCATTTTTATTGGAATGTAACTATTGGAATTAAAAACATTCCGACAGAAGGGCGTGAGTATGAAAGAAGAATGGGCTATTGCTTAAAATTGTCGCTTATTAGAAAAATACCAATTAAACTATCATTTTGTTTAATGTCTAATCCCGAACAACCCATAACGGCTGCTCCTAAATTGTACAATTACATCTTTAGAAAACATCGTCTCACCAGCAATAACTATAAGGTTTATATTTCCAATACAAAAGATGAAATCAACAAAATTATGACCTTACAAAAGATGATGATACGTTTATATATGTTTTTGAACTAGATTGATGGATTGATGAAATTAGTATATTTAAAATGTTTCTGTGTGTTTCTAATGTCAATTGCTTTATAAATAACACTTTTTTTTGTTTTTATTTTTTAATAAAATCAATTGGAAATCAATTTTCTTTAGGTTTAATTTTATTTTTTCACATTGAAAATGTTTATTGTTTTTCTCCTATTTTCTTCAAGTCAGCACTAGCTTGATCGACTAGTTCTTTTCCCTTAGCACCAAGGCTTTCACCAAATGCTTTAAGTTTCTATAAAGGAAAATATAATAAAAATATTAAAATTTGTTGGAATTTAGATTTGTATCGTAATGAAATACTACTACTGCTTACATCAAGTTGGTCTTGGTTGATGTTCTCCTTTACGAAAGTCTGAACTTGTTGCAAGAAATCATCAAGGGTTTTTGGTAACTCAGGTGTTTTTGGTGGTTCCTCACGTGCAATGCGACCAGCATTGCTAAACTAAAATTCAATTAAAATTCGTTTAATTTTTTTTATAAAAAAATCATAATGAAATCATTATACAATATTATATATAATATACATACTTGAATAGCGATGAGAGCGAAGAGCACAAATAATGCGATTTTTGCCATTTTATTTTAAAAAAAGTGAAGGAGAAATTTTTGTAGTGACTTCTTTCAATTGACACAAAGTACTAAATTACCAGAGTGTTGTGATCTTTAACAACAGCTCGGAGTTTACTTTAAGCGGAGGGCTTATCGACGCTAGTTTTACATAAGGGGGCATCATCAATTTACTTATTGTATATGGTGTACATAGGAAGGGAAGCGCTTATCTCGCTCAAGTTGAATGCTGCTGCGCATTTGTTGATCGCAGATACTCATATAAAAAAAAAAAAACCTACAACACAAAAGGAAACAAAACAAGGCCACTCTTGAAGTTACTTAAGAGTCGCTTAGTTTAATTGACTCTTATCAGTTCTCAACGTGACGCATGCACAAGTTAGGCTACTTTATAGGTAATTATACCCTGCAAAGACTATTTCAATATGATAGTGACTACTAAATAGTGTACTAATGTAGTCTCAATTCATGCATTAGTCACTTAGTCATTAGTTACTTGCTGTCACAGAAAATTCTTTGTCATTATATTATCTATTCAATTTATTATGCTGTGGTCACTTGTTTGTCATTAAGTGTATTTAATGTTAAGTGAAGCCGAAATAATTATTTTTTTTTTTGCTTAAGTTAACAAAAATTATAAGAAATCAACAATGAAATCAATTTTCAATAAGTAAATAGTAAGTATATTCCTGATAGAAAGTATATAAAGCACGTGGGAGAATCTTTAATATTTATAATATGATTGTCTATCAAATACTACGCGATCATTCATAGAAAATTGCTTATACAGAAATTATTTAAATCAAATAATAAATTTTAATATTTATTTTGAACTAGCGTAGCCCGGCTCGCTTTGCTGCGGCCCCGTCGTGATAATCAATAGCCGCAAACACGAAACACAAACACAGCAAAGCACAAACAACGAAACACACTGTCTCCTTCTTGTCCCACTCTCAATGAACATCAAATATAGAAACGAAGAGTGCAAAAAGTGCGTACTAAGACTGAAAAAATAGAAGTAAAAGAACAACCAAAGCATTAAAAACGGAAAAACGTACAAAACTTTTGGTTTGGTCTTGCAGTGGTTTTCAAAAAACTTAATACTTAAAAATAGTACATATATTAAAAGTAAAAACTCTTTTCATAAGGATTCACTCGTCATTTAAAAAACAAAATTATTTAAATCGGTTTAGTATAATGGGCGCTAGATAAAAAAATGTTAAAAATTTGGTAAAAAGTGCCCTTATCTCGACAACAGCGCCACCTACCGAGTCCAACTGATGCTTAATCCATCTTGGTGACCCCATAAGTAAAACAATAAGAGTTTATCGAAATTGGTCTAGCCGTTTAAAAGCAAAACAGTCACAAAAAATGTACAAATTTTGTACACTCGAATTATATATATAAAGAAGATAAGAAACTAGTCTCATAAGTTCTAGTAAAATCTGGTGCTTAACAAGATATTCATAATTTGTGGTAAACTATTTTAATGATTAAACGCCATCCACATTTACAGACTTCCAATTCGGTGACCATTTTTAGTGTTATTATGTGTTTTGTTTTGATTCTGACAACATGTGATTCTACATAGTTATAAATTAATGTGTGTTCTCCTCCGACAATAGGTTTAATTAAAGGCCCTAAACTATTCGATCGATTGTCTATTTTAATTCACTAAACTTATAAGTACCTGCAGTTTATTTGATTATTTAATTTTTAAAAATAAGTACTTTCTTTGAAAGATCGGAACTCTGCTGGCATAGACGAGTAAAGCAAATATTTCAGCTAGATATTTCATAAACTCAAGTTCTAGTCTGTTACATCTTCTTGATTTCGTTAGACCTTGTTCACACTCAGCCTGTTTGCGACTGCATTCTCTCTTGCAACTTTGTTTGCCGATAAGGGAAACAGAAGGCTGACGTTTTCTTTGACTTTTTTCAGTTCTTTTGTTGTTTGATCATTTCATTTGGCTTGCGTAGAGTGAGGATGCATGCGAAATGCAGAATATAGTGGTCAATGGAAGCGGAATGATAAGAAATTTGCTTTTGCGTCAGAACGCACACCTACATAAAGAAAATGGAAAGTAATGAGTAAATAGTTGCAAGCGTACTAAATCTGAGTGCGAATAATCAATGGCGTCACCAAAGAAGAATCAACGACACGAGCTACGTTTGCTACCAAGGTCGGTTTCATGGATAGTATAATTATTATTATTCATAAAGCTTCATTGTTCAAATTTTTTGACCTTCTGATATGTGACGTACTTCATAAAATTCTTGTAGTTTCATCTTCAATGTTTTATTTTTCCTTGTTCAAACATCAAACTCATAAAAATCTTTAAACAATTTAATAAAATTTGAGTAGTGCTAGACATTTATCAACTTTTTTGTTAGTTTTGTTTTTCTTATACTATTCTGTTGTTGTTCATCCAATTTTAGTCTATTTAAAGAACTCTTGAGAGAGAGAGAGAGAGAGAATAAAACAAACATCAATTGCGCCTGAATGAGATACAACCACAATAGAGACACTGAAAGACTTCGTCCATTTTCAAAAACATTTAAAAACATTGGAAGTTCATCTAAAATATTTGACGTTGAGGCGCAAATAAGCTTGACTTGGCATTGCAATAAAACCACTAATAAATTTCCACTTGCCACAAACATTTAATTGCATTTCAACAACGAGCGATACTTTACACTTCAGACAAGGCGAAGTATCAGATGCTGGCTGAGCAGAGTGAATGAGTGAGTGGGCTGCAAATATGGATGGGGTGAATGCGGGTCGAATATGAAACCATCAACGATGCTATCTATGCTGTCGTTTGCAGTTTATAAACTTAGACTTTGCCCTTTTTTGTGCCTCTTTCCCTTCACCCACCTCACACTGTCTCCAGCGGTAGATAGACAAAAAGGAAAATGCCAATTGAAAGTGTTGAGAAACAATTAGCATCTCAAAATGTTTTATGTAGGAAGTCAGTCAGTCGTCTTTTGAATGTATGGCACTGTTGTATTGTACAAATTGATTGTGGTGTCACTTTTTACTGTTTGGATCGAAGGGGGGTTGAGCAAACAATCTTATCTCTTATAGTATATATTGTACTATAGAACAAGTTCGTAGTAAATAAGTTGATCTCTGATTTGAGTGTCGCCTATTCAGTGTTTATTATACGTATATGGTACTGTAGGCTGGCATATGTTTCAGTCTCTGTTTTCTTTTTATTTTATTCCTATTGAGAGCCCTTTTTATGCTTGGCAGATCTTTTATCAAACAATTTACTCAATGAATTTCCCATGCGACAACTTAAAGCAATTGAAGCGATGCGATGCGATACTTTGCTTGTTATTGTATATTGCCATAGGCTCAGCGATGCTAACGAGAGTGCACATGTTTGCGTTGGCAGGAGCGGAGCACATTGATGAAGACGTAGGCCGCGAATTTAAAAGAACTTCATAAAAGGTGTAGAAATTAGAAAACATACAATTAATACCAATTTTATATTCATGTTGTTCTCTAGTAGAAATGTAAATTTTTTATAAAATCTATTGAAAAATATTTGGTACGATCAATTTTCGATTTTCCTTATAGTATCTAGGGCACTTTTATACACTATTGCTGCAATATTTATTTTAAATTCAAGTGTTAATTACACTGTTTAAGATATTGTCATTTGATAATATAATCTTATATATTAAGTGTTGTGCCCCACTTGGTGGCTCTGCCTTATTTGAATCGAACTGAAACTGTGCCTGTGCATGCCTGTGATTGTTCTTTAAGCTGATAAACATTTTGTGTTGGCAATTATTTTCAACCAAAAGCAATTTCCTCAAAAACGCAAAAAGACATTTTTTTCTTTTGCCATGGAATGTCGTTAAAATGAAAATACAACAAAACAAAAAAAATAAAAAAAAATTAAAGAAAGAACTTATGAATTGTTGATGGAGGAGGGGGACAAGTAGAAGTATGGATAGGGGACATATTGTGGAGGTCTTTGGTTGTTGGTATTTTTTATTTTTTCTTTTGTAATTTCTTATACAATATTCGCCAGTGTGTACTTGCTGTGGTTTTTATTAAATTTATATTGTCTCCATGGGATTAATGAAATAAATCACATTCTGTTTCTCTGCTCTGTTGTCTTCTTCATTCGTGTCATAGCTTATTAAAATTGTGACTGTGTTTGTGTTAAGTACATACATACATATCTACAGTACATATCTAGTATGTTTCTATAGATTATATTTGCTTTAAAGTGGTGGTAGTTCGATGGTTCCAACGGCATAAGTAGACGTTCAATTTGATCTGCCAAACAAAACTTTAATGTTAAGTTATATTTCTAGGTGGTTTAAAGAGTTGTGGATCTCTGAGTATGTACTTAGAAGGAAAAGTATATTTGATATTATAGATCTTTTTACAGTTTTTTGTGTGGATATTTTCATTGTTCTTTCCATTGATGTTTCCACGCCAAAAACAAAGCCGAATTGCAGTTTCTTTGATTTACTTACCGCTGAGATACAAACACTGTCCACCAGTCACGCACTCAAGACCCAAAAAAATCTTCTGTTTGACGTGGTCCAAGCATGCAAATATGAACACAGCTACTTGCAGAAACAAGCTGAACAAACTGTGGTGGTTCATCCGCCCCGGCAGTATTTTGAATCTCTCTGCCAAGGTTACCATTTATAAGTCCATAATTGATATACTTATGGCATTCACACGGGACTTTCAGTAAAGTTAACTATTATCGAGTCCAGGCTATGCTGACCAAAACTCTTCTCAATATTTCGGGAGCCCTCTGGTACATACCTATCTCAGAAGAATATCAATACATTGCGACCTAGAAATCGCAACAGTTAATGAGCAAATTAACCGCCATACCAGTCGATACAATGAAGCTCTGAATTGGCTTCGGCTCTTGCAATAAATGACTTCCCGAGAATGCTAAAAAGACCTACTACTACATAGAAGTATTAACTAAATAATTGTTAACGTAATTTAACTCACTGCTACTGTATCAAAACTATCCCTTATAATCGTTCTATTAACAAATGATTGGAATTGCAATCAAAAAAAAAAAAAAAAAAAAACATGGAAGCAAATCGAGCACTCAGATATTCCGCCAAAATGTCTTTGAACCAATTTTTTTTCAAACGTTTGCTTTTGACTTTCATTTGCTTTAACTCAACAATAGTTTTCGGCTTCTTCTTTCGAGTATTGGCCCAAACTTTTACAATTGGATTGAGGTCTGGACTATTGCCCGGCCAATCCAAAGAAATAATGCCCAAATATTCCTTTAATTTTGACATTTAATATTAAAAAATAATGAATAGAACTTAAAATGTGTAGTTAGGTGATAAGTATTCATAGCATTACTTACGGAGCGATCGCGTTGACAAGGTACGGAATCATCCTGAAAAATTTGACTTTTTTCCTTTTTTGTCAAAGACTCCAAACTTGTTAAAAGCATATTGGGGAAAGCCATAGTTTAGTAAAAACTGTATTTGTAAATTACGTGTGTGCGCCTTTTTTTGGCGTGGGTTTAACATACATAGATGAGTACATATGTGGTGAACAAAAAATATTGCTTGTTTATTTTTGTATAATAAAATTAAATTTTGATTCAAGATGCTATTACAACGCATTGCTTCCGCAACCACCCTATTCTCCAGATTTGGCCCAGTGACTTTTATCTGTTCGCAGACCTAAATAAAAATGCTCGTCGGAAAGTACTTTGGCTCGAAGGAAGAGGTGATCGCTTTAACAAACGCATATTTTGAGGCCAACGAAATGTTAGAGAACCGCTGGAATGATTGTTTGGCTCTTGAAGGAGACTATGTTGATGAATATGATTATTATTATTTAATAAATATGATATTTTGGGAACTTATCAGCCGATGTGTTATACATATGTAAAGCTAGAAGTCATTTAGTGGCTTACCCACTAGTTGAGAGAACGAATATAAACCATGAAGCTTGCAATTATTATTAAATAATCAATTTGATTTTTGAGTTCAATAATTCATAGTTTTTCTAGTTATAAAATTTCTTATTCAGTTTCATCACTTAAGAACTTCATGGTTTTTTTTTGCAAAAAGATTCATTTTTTAAGATTCTTCAAGCAATTTGCACACACTAAATTTGTTGAAAATAAGGGGTAAATGGTGTGAAAAGTTTGGAGAAACAATTTAAATATTTTGTTCTGTTTTTCTCCAAAATTTTAAATGTTATACGTTAAGTGTTTTTGTTTTTAACACAACACTTCATTTATTTCATGAACAACAATAACAACGACTTATACTACTATGGTATAGTTCAACTGAGAATATTGTTGCAATATTCACTCACTAATTTATGAGCAATTTGAATATTGTAAATTTGTGCAGAATTTATGATATATTCACTATAGTATGTATACACATTGGGTGTGTTGTTGGGTACCAAAAACTGCACATTATGCACACATGTGTTTCAGTATCGATGGTTGTGCTTGCGCTTGTGTTGCCTTTAGTTAATAGTACAAAAAACTTTTAACTTGTATGCAAGAATGTTGTTAATGTTAATGATTAAAAAAAACTTTAACATGCGGTGATCATGGAATGAAAAAGTATATACTATATAAGGAGAAGAAAGAGTGACACGACACGTTACTTAAAACTTAAGTTTTTAAAGGTACATTGCATGTATCCCTATATTTACATATACGCAGTATAAGTTAAGCTTATTGAATTGTGTATAACATTTAGTAGCTTGTTTTTGTAATTGAAAGTAGATATATTAATAGTGGTATTAGAGTCATGCACGAATGCATTCGCAAGCAAACATTTCAAAAACATTTGACAATTCATTTTATTTGGTGTCGAAAAAAGAAACCAAACAAATGAAACGAATGGTAACGAAATGTAAGTGGTGTAAAAAAAAACAATAAAAATAAAGCAAACAAATGAATTGAAATGCGTTGCATTAAATAATTTGGTTTACTTTAAAATATCTCTGGTTCGGCAACCACTCTGCATGTGCGACGAGATAAAAGGCGAACAAAAAAGTACGTAAAAAAGAGGCAGTCTCCGTCGTTGTACGCATTTCATTTTTAAGCCTTATGAAATTAATGATCAGCGTAACCATCAATGAATGATTGCCATGTATTCGAATGTTTTGCATTCCATCTGTGCCCACGCGTATAACAAGGACGGTCCCTAGCATTTCAGCCACTGTATCACGCTTCATATCGGACATTCGCCGCTATCTGATGTTGATGTTTCTTATGTAGCGGAGGAACGTTCTGCCATGGGGCGGTGTCTTCGTGGTCGCATAAAAGGGTTCTGTCTACAATGGAAGACCATATCGACACAAGTCATAATTTTATTATTGATGACCAGTCACAGCGACAAGACACAATCGAATAAACATATATATGATAAACTGTTTTATCACATTCCAATTATAAATCAAATCCTATCCCAATTTAAACATAATTATATATAATTGAATTGTTCTGTCCTGTGTCTAACATGTCCTAAAAGTATAAACATAAGTCAAATTCTATCCCAATTAAAACATGGTCCTTCGAGCCGGATTATAAATCAGATTCCATCCCATATCTGAACACCATCCATTTGATTTGACATTTGTTCATTCGTATTTGGTCGGCTTTTGAAATATTATTTAATTTATTTATTTTAATTGGTCGACCGAGTATTTGAAGCTTTCTGTGCTCATAACGAAACAAATGCCTTATTTGCCATTGAACATAGGCCTTCTCTAGATGGCTCCAAGAATCTCTCTCCTTACTCTCCTGCTTTTATTGATTTACTTGCTGTTCTCTTTAGGTTCTCACTCATCATCATAATCACCATCATATTTTGAAGGTCGTCTTCTAATATTATTTATTTTTATCTTCTTTTGGTCTCAGTTCCAAGTTTATTTTAATATATCAGAATGTCGATTTTCACAGTTTTTAAGTTTAATAATTCATGTTACATCAATAAACAATGTTTATTCCAATTTCGGAGATTTGAGGATATTCAGTAAACTATTTAATAAAGGTGGCTTCAATTGATAATTTCCAATAGAAAATCATAAACCACTTCTATTCATCTAGGCATCTATTCATGCAAAGATAACAGTAGTGTACATTGCATTTGTCATAATACGAGTATCCTTTGCTTTGGATTTCACTCCCGAATTGTTGCCTTCTGGGAAACCAGTTTGTGTACAATATTTTTTTTTTCAGTTATGCAGTAAATATGCATAAGTTTAATTTTTTTTTTATATTGTCACGCACAGCAAGTGAGTTTCAGGATCATGATTCCCAGTCGCAAGTAACTTTATTTTGTTCATTAAAAACACATTAAAATTTCGTTCAAGATTAACAAATACGAGTACATAGATACATGTATGCATACTATCTGTGTGTATGTGTGTGAAAGTGTATTTTGTATTCAAAGGTTAAGTGAACTTGCCATAATTGTGTGTGTGTGTGTGAGAGAGAGAGTGTGTGTGTGCTTGTGTATGTTCAATTTATTTTCCTTATTTGGGCTTTTAATGCTTTTCATTCTTCCATTCCATTTTTCACTAAAAAACTTTTCATTGCATACTTTCTGAATGTTGGTGATGGTGAGGAATGAATGCTTCATATATGCCTGCAAGCAATTCCATTTACTGTATTTGCCATAAATTGTGCATACAAATTTTCGATCTTATGAGTTATCAACATAAATATCCGCTGGCAATAATGGATTTCATTTGCTTGCTCCTTGGCTTACAAATTTTACGCTTTGAAAGAGTATTTTATTCATAATATAAAAGGAGCGCCTCAAGATATGCAACACAAAATTGGTGTTTGTCTTTTCAATACTCAAGCACACACACACACAGCACACTCAGCATGACTTCAAGCAACACCTTTCATTCTATAAATGTCATTTTACAAAAAAAAAAAAAGTAAAACTCATAGAAGCCAAACCAAAAGATGATGAGGTGAAGGATATGTGGGTAGTGTTTATTTCTTCCTTCCTGCTTTTATCCTATGCTTGGCCAAGCTGTCAGTTTTATTATGCTTGGCTTTTTCTACCTATTTATAGAAAGTGTAGGCTCCCTCACACCTCCAATCAGGCATTATGTTCAACAAGTTTTGTTTTTGTTGTTGCTGTTGTTGTTAGCTTTTCTCCTATGCAAAATATATACATACATATACGAGTATACCATAGTATGATAATGTTTTAGGATTTTGTTTTCTTTGCCATGCCACCACAATTTGGTTTTCTCATTTTTTTCTTTTCTTGTTTTGTTGGGTCTCTAAGTAAACAATTTCGAAATTTCATATGTATATAAGCATCGTCCTTCTCCTATTTATTATTGTTGTTGGTGTTGTTACTGTTGTTTTAGTCCTTCCAACATTTTCATTCATTAGCATGTGTGTGTGTGTGTGTGTGTGTGTGTGCGTAGTATGTGTGGTGTGTTCAAGTAAAATATATCATTAATATTAAATTTTTTTGTAAACATCTCTTGCACTGACAAGGCCAATTTTCCTGTCGGTTTTTGTTAAGTCCTTGCTTACAGTTATTTTGTTTATATTCATACATACATACATGTGAGAATGTGTGTTTGTGTGTGTGTGGGAAATAATCTAATTTGGTTGTGTGCATTTGTGTAAATTGTTAAGAAATTGACATCAAATTGAATTTGTTTTGGTATTTGGAATATTTATTCATAGAATGAAGAAGATTATATGGGCGTCACTTCCTTTTGAAATTACAATATGATGATATTCTTGTTGTGTGTAGATTTAATAAATTTCTTTAACCAAGAATATAGGTATGTATAGTAGTATATACTTATGTATTTAGATCAAAACAAGTAAATAAATATTGAAGTAACTTTAATTTTATTCGAACTTCGTATAGTTCTTTCATGGAGCAAAATTTGCTTTTGTATTTTTAATAAATATTCTTTCTCTGTTATTCATATAACAGTATGAATTATTTAAAGTTGGAAGGCACTTGAAATTTATTTCGTTTTAAAATAAAAATTCTATTCAAAATTTCATCTTGATATCTCACTAATTGGGTTGCTTTTTAAGCAAGTTTAGAGTCATATGGACGAAAGTAATTTACTATTTTAATTTGTTAGTGTGTGGTGTAAAAGATTTATTGCTTTGAAATTTATTTAGTTTTTATCACTCTTACGTCCTTCTATTATACATATATTATTGACCTTTATCGATATCAACGCCAAACGATAGTATTTAAGGAAAAAGGTGCTTAAAACGAAATATCTGGATTTTATTTTACATTTATTATTTAACGTTTTTTCTTGTCGTTTCAATACAAGTGTTATATCGATTCAATAGTGATTCATATGCGTAGTCCAACTCGTTTGATGGAATAGACTTCAAAGTTCACATTAAAGTTTTTTGAATGGTCTCAATGGCTTCCATTTCATTCTTTGGCGGTTAGTTTCCGGATCATATTGAAAGCACTATATTTCATCTACCAAAACAATTGTTTTCAGGAAGTTTCAATCATTTCTGACCTCTTTGTTTGACACGAATTATGTTACATGAAATCATTTCTGGCCATCATTGCTCTGTTCTAATCATAGTTTGTCAATAAATGACAACCTTTTCATTAGGTCCACAAGCAACCGGTTGTGAAGAAACCAAATGTAAAAGGTACGAGAAAAACATTGTGAATTGTTTTTCATTTATAAGTTTTTGTGTCCAAGCAATATCAATTATTTTTGTTTGTTTATGGCAGGGCCAAACACTAAAGGATTTATTGAGCGAAGTTACTCAAAAGGTCTTTCGTGTGTTTGTATGAATTTTTTTACATATGTATGTCTGCTTGTGCATTGTAGACGACTATTATGTGTTTCGGGACAACATTGCCATTTATGTTGTGTGAGATTGAGAAAAAGGTCCCAAAATAACTGTTAATTAAGTTTTATGATTTTCACTCTTATCTATTTATTTTTCGGATTACATCGATTTTGTCTTTAGATGTACCTATCAACTATCATTACATTTTATTAAAACCTTAATTAGTTCTTTTAAACAAGAAGAGTCCGCAAGATCCTTGCATTGATTGTTGTAGCAGATGAAGCGTTAAGCTAGAGCCATGAATTGAGCGTCGTTCAGCAGTACAATTGGTTTTAGTTTTTATTCATTGCTCAGACAGACCAATTGAACTGAACGTCGCTCAGTCGCTAATTGCTCAATGCGTGGACCTAACCTTAGTGATTTAAATCTCATATATAGTCTCTATATATGTATATCTATTTAGGTAAAAAATCGTAAGCCTTTTTCTGTCTGTGCAAGCCTATCTCGTCCGATTTCTTGTTCATCTGCGACAACAGCTGCTCCTATCCGATGTTTTACTAGTTATTCTGCTATTCGGGGCGGAGACAAATTCAACAAATCAAAGATCATAAAAATTGTCCCAGCCGTTCTCAAGTTATAAATGGTGTATCACACACAACTTTCTTTTATATATATAGATTGATGTATAATATATTTACATACTAGTAAAAATAGAGGAAATATGTAGAAGATAGATAGATTTTGACTATGAAAGTCCTCTTACTACTTACATATATCAAATGAATCATTTCTTAGCAAGTTTTTTGATTTGTAATCGATATCAACTAACCAATACTCCCTATGCTGTTGACGTCTCATTAAGTAAAATGGGTAGAAAAAGCATTATGTACTATGCAATACTTATGTCTTTAGATTACATTCAAATGAGAGAATAATGAACTCATAAGTTTAAGCACCCATTAAAGTGTTTCACATTTTAACACTTTTGTATGTTTTCTTTTTCCGTTCACACAGAAAAAAGAAAAAAGTAAAACGATATAATTTCATATTAAAATGAGAATTCAGTGAAAAAATTTGCGTTGTCAAGTGATGTTAAGATATCAAAAATTAAACACATACATGCTATAAAATGTAGTGAGTACGAAGAGCTGGCGCTATATGGTACATTGAAATGCAAATGAAGTGAGCTTGAAAACTGTAGAACCAGAATAAGCCCGGACCAAACTTGATGAGATTTTTGCAAATGGTTGTGCGATTTTAACCAACACTAACTCATGTGGACACATATACACACACAGAGATATACAGTCGAGCGTATTTATGGAAAACTATGTGGAGCACTCGGAAGTGCCAAAAGCAAAACGCGCAAATGGACAATTAAAATAGTTGAGAAAAGCTGCGGCAACTAATTTTGTCCGAAAAAAAACAGGATAAAAATGGATAAAAACTCGCAACTGCATAACACGCACACTCCCAAAAGGATATGAATAGCTACGATTGTATGTGTAGTAAAGTTTTTTAATTTAATTGGCCCAAAGGACATCATGAAACACAATAGGACGGACCACAGACAGTGTCGTTCAACACAAGCGACAATTGTCTATTTTTACTACTTTGTCGAACAATAGTGAAAATATCTAGTGAATTTAGTGTTATTACAGCGATTGCAATGACAAACTCATATTTCAACATGACAACGCCCCTCATTGAATTTACAGTCAAGACATGTCCTGATATTGTGTTGCACACCCACTCACAGCATTCTGTGTGATATGTCTCTTTTGTAAAGTGAGTCAAGGTGGCAATATACTACTGTATGGGATGACTTTCCGTCACAATTTCACACAATTAGCACTTCAAAGCAGTGAATACGCTAAATTAAAATACAAAATGGTAGCAGACAATGACCCAAGAGTGCTCAGCTCCGTTCCGCTCAAGCTTAATAAAAAACGGAAATGTTACTGCGAATTATTTAATTTGCAAACTGAGATAGCAACGGTTGATTGTGTGATATCAGTGCTTCCTTTTTACAATAATATAGAAGCTTGAAGTGTTTTAAGTAGACGTTATTTTAGTGATTTTATTTAAGTTGAAATATTTAGTAGCTGCATTACAAAGTAGTGGCTCCCACACAGACTAGTAGTTGGACTGGTTTTGATGTCAGGTTATTATTCATAGGGAATCTCTTTCAATAATAGTTATGTTACTAGCTTTTGTCCACGATTATGTACTAGAGAGCTACATGGTTCCACTCAAAACGGCTTTGGACTGCGTCGTAGCAATAATGAATGTGTGAGTTTGAGGAACACGTTCAAATGGAACGTTTGGATATAATATTGCATGCGTTAAGTATTCATTCAACCAAATCACAGCGGAATGGATGAATAGATAACAAAAAATTGTGCTTTGTATGTATTCTTTCTGTTAAATTTGTGAGTATCCGTTTTTTTAAACAATGAAAGAACAAGAAGGTGATCGTAAAAGAGAGACAAGCAGTGTCCGCATGGTATTTTACACAGAAAACAACAGCAATAGCAAGCTGAGTGGACTTAATTTTCCGAACATATTTTCGGATAACCCAGTACTAAATCATAACTCACTCAATCAAAGGAAAAGAAATACCCTGCAGTATGAATCACTGGTCCAAAACTCATTCATTGTAATCAGTACTTGTTGCTAATCTATCCCCTTTTACATGTATTCAACTGGTGATTTCAACAAGGTGATGTCATTGAAAGGGGTGAATTGCCACCGCCTACAATACTAATGACTAAGTATGGAAACGAGCACACACTGGTTCGCCTCTGCATTACCTACAACTAGTGAACTTACTTACTTACTAACTACAACTACTGCCACCAAGTATACTGCAGCGATCCATTCATATGCATTCTTTTCACTTTGGATAAGCAAGACACAAATACAATATTGTCTTAAACATTCAATCACTCATGACTCACGGCTTTAATCACTTAAATTTTCAAGTGACTACGATACTATTCTGAGTAGCGACTTACCTGAGTGGAACCATACAGCACTCTACTCTGTACTCGATCAATATTTCGGGTATTGCATGTATAATTTCTCTTATTCACGTGCTTAATAAATTTATGATATTTTATTTTTAAATTTGGGGACTTGCTCTAGTACTTCAATGATGACTATAATCATAATTAGAAGTGTAATGAAATTTACCAAGAATAAAATCACCGTGCAGTGTTCAACGCATATTCTTCCCATTGCTTGGGTGTTTTGGACAAGTCGACAGTAAGCAGAGAGTATTCAAACGGCTCAAATCTTGCTTCCAGGGCTATTTAACACAAACAGGCTTAAGCTGTGCGAACTCCTTTAGTTTCCATATTTAGATTTGATTTCATTTGAAATCATCAAACCATTTTAATGCATAGTATAGAGTTCGAGTTCCTTAAAAACTTTAAATCTTTTATTTAATGTTATACATAGGATCAATTTATATCTTTTTTTAGATACAAAACCAAGAGCTTCTAATATGTTTGACAACTGTTTTTATTTTCTGTTTTACAAAACATTTTCAAATAAAGTAACATTTTCTATTAAGTCTTTGATCTTGAAAATACCCATAACATGTATACACCAAGCATCTTTTGAATTCCAATAAAAGAAATGTCGCTTTAACAGAAAAAAGAAAAAGAAAAGGACAAGCAACCAAAAACATGTTCTAGACTGTTTTTAGACATTTCCATTACCATGTTTTTTGTTTTTTTTTTTTTGAAGCAAAGCAGAAGTTTCTCTGAAACTTTTGAAAAAACCAAATAGAGAAAAAAAACAAATGAAAACGAAAAAAAAACAAAGTAGTTGCGAACAACCATAAATATTCAACTATCTGCGCCAGACGTGGCATTAACTAAAGCTCCAAACGAAATGAAGGTGTTGGCATGTGCATTACTTTGTGCAACTTGCCACATGCCACTTGATGACATTGTCAACGCGAAAGCTGCAAATTGAGTGAGTGTCTATATTGGCCACAGACGCGACACTGTGATGGAATTTATCAGATGTAGACATAGAATAAAGTACAGAGGAATAAATACAAAGACAAAGGGGAGAGGAAATTAAGAAGACTGTCAGGTAGTCTGTCAGAATAGTCTATAGGTTGAACACCCAACAAAAAAAAAAGAAAAAATATTTGTCAAACCAGAAAAAAACATTTAATGGCGCATAATTTTTTCTTCTGTCTATATGCTTTTCATTCTCTTTAGGTGCTGGAATGACCTAAAAATACTCATTTCACACAGTATGTAGTTGGACGAGTGAAAATGGAAAACCACTTGACAGGTTTCAAAAATAACAACAACCAAAATGACAAGTTAATGAAAGTCTTTACAAAATATTGTAGATGATGATGATGATGGTGATGGTGAGATGAGGTGTGAATAGTATGGGAACGAACGACAAACGATATTCAACATCCTGGCAGTTGGCAATGGGCCCGCAGTACTTACCGTTAGGTAACCCTCATTGTCGCATTGTTGTCATCATCTAAATTAAAAGTGATTTTCATTTAAACTTTGAATGTATACATACTTATTTTCCTTGTCTCACATTTTTTTTGTACTCTCCCTTTTTAGTAAGTGTGGCTGAGACTGTCTATTTGTCTGTCGTCGGTCTGTGTTTCTGTATTTTTAATACAGCGCTCCTTAAACTTGAAACACTTTTGTTTTGGACTCTTGTAGGTTAGGTCCTCTCGCGATTGCAAGAGAGTTCACTCATTAAGATGCCTGATAAATTTATGATTGAAAATGGATGGGGGATTGTGAGGTGTTTGGGTATTCCACTACTAATGTCCAAGGTCGGTCACAGAGGTCTCATTCAGCCTCTAAAACAAACCTGAGAAGATTACGAAAAGAGTCAATGAACTCATGTCCTGACGATTGAGATTGTGTCAAGCTCATTCCCCCACTGTATGTCTGCTAGATCCTTTGATTTCAAGTCCAGTCCAATCGGAAAATGCTATAGACCCAGACCCAGGCAGAGCACACTCATCCACAATTTCGTTACCTATGATTGAGTGCTGCCAAGATTGATGGAGAGTCTACGGATGGTCTTGTTGCTGTGGGCCGATAGAGCCTTTGACTATTATTTTGCGGTAAACAAATAGTAACTCCATAGCTTACAAAGCTTAAGAACCACTGTTCTAAAATATTTCGCCTTGAAAAAACAGAATGACTTTTAATGGCATAATAATTTTCATAAAACTGACATGGTAATTAATGTTAACGGAAATTGTAATTAGTTGGCAATGTATCTGTCTATCTGTCTGTCTGTTTGTCTACATGTTTATCTATTCAGTTGTAGTTGTGGATGTGTGTGCATGTGTGTTTGTGCTGTTGGCAACTCAAAAGATTATAAAAGGTTATAAGTAGATGACGAGAACATTGAAAGTAAATTTAAGTGAAATCCTGTTGCTGATTATAATGATGATGATAATGATAATCAAAATCACAATCATGTGAGTCAACTGCGCTAATTTTCATGGAACTTTATTACATGATTATAATGGGAAAAACAAAAAAAAAAAAAAGTTGTCTCTAAGCTAAGTTAAGATTCTTGGCAAAATGTTTGAGAGAGTAGAAAAGTTTTGAGTTTATAATTTTGGTTACGGAAATAAAGTTTGAACGATGGCGGCGGCGCCAAGCGACACAAATCATTATGGCATGATTTTGAGTAATGTAAAGGCAAACAACAACAACAACAACAACAACAACATGTCTTAAAAGAAAAACAACAATAATAAAAAGTCATATATTCGGCAACACTAGTCGAACTACTTTAGGGGGTTGACTGGAGTCTTAGGTGAGGGACCAGTCTCATGTGAGTTGAATCCTTTTTAACGCCATAAATTACCTTCATTTCCGTGCCAGACAAAACAACAGACAGCCAGACAAACAGACTGAAAGACAAACATAGAAGCCAGTAAACATTGTTTCGATGTGGTTTTTATCGCATGCCCAAATCACATACACCCACAGATACAAACATATTAGAAGTTTCAAAACCCAAAACAGACAAACTTGATTTGTTTCGCATGGTTCTGTTTCTTCTTCTTTTGTGTATCTTTGTTTTCTTTTTGTATCTTTGAAAATGAGTTGAAATTAGTTGAAGTAGCTTAGGGTTTTTAACACAAAGACAAAGAAAAAGTTTATAGTTAAGTTAAATGAAACAAAAATTAAAGTCATTAAAGCCTTAGCATCATCATCGACATCATCATCGCCATTATCATTGGCAGTATCATCCTCATCAATAATTAAATGAGTTAAATAAACTCTCAAAGTTAAAGTCAAAGACTTTATAAGTTTAAGTTCGTGAACTTAGATTTGTTGTTAACTTAAGTTTGACGAAATACAAAATATCTACATTACTTGTAAAGGTCCTTCAGACATTTTGTCTTTTGTCGTCTTTTGGTTTTATAATAAACATATTTATAATGAGTTGAATGGCGTGGCTAGATGAATAAGTTTGCACTTCATTGACTTTGTTGATAAAATTTATCAAAAGGTATTGCATCCCATTATGATGCATCCTAAATATTTTGAATTATTTAACTATTATTTGTTGATCATAGTTCAATGTAGCACAGGTAATCACTTTATTCACAAACCACAATAAGCAGGATCTGCATTACACTTGAACAACTTATTAACTGAAAATGATAACACAGCAAATGCAATTAATACAGTTTAAGTTAAATTAACTTCCATTGATTGAATGGTAATAACAAGAAGAACAAGACAGAGAAGATGAAGTAGATAGATAGATACATATTGTACTTAGGCAGATGAATCGAGAAAATCATTGAATCTAACCAACATTTGAAAATCACTTTAAAGCCAAAGCCAAATTCGAACAAGCACGTAAGAGAAACATGGACTTTACATGGAAACAGACAGTCAGACAGATGGAAAGACTTACATCCTCATCCACCTATTACCATTGATACAGAAAATATTCTCACTAACTCATAGATATCCAGATACAAAGCATTCATTCACACATGCATAGAACGCCTGCCTACAAATTACGAAAATTCCTTACTCAATTTCAGATTTGAAACGCATACCTTTGAATTTGCTCTGCTCTGCTCTGCTTCTTCAACAAGGATATGAAGAAGGACTACAATGTCAATGATTCCGAATTCCACTTCCACTCCAAGTTTCAATTCGACTATGAAAAGTCCTGACTGAACTCAGTTCAGTTCAGCTTAGCTCAACATTAGTCGCATTGCGTGAAGCAATGATAACGAAAATTTCGGTTGAATAAATCTCATTCCTTCTTCCATCTTTTTTTTTTTCCATTTGCCTATTTCTGTGTTTCTTTTTTTGGGTTCTTTTTCTTGCTACTCACATTCCAGAAGTGGGTAAATTGGAAGGTATTTGTTCATATATGTGTGTAGTAAGTTGTTTTTGCCATGATTTTCATCTAAACCTAACTCATGTATGTGTATGTGTGTACATTCAACATTTAGAACAAATGCTGCTGACTTTATTTACTGCCGATTGAAAAAGTGGCAGTATATTTTCGGTAGTCTCATTCCTAGTTTATTATTCGTGAAGCTTTTGTTAGATCTTTGGTTGCAAATCGATAAATGCTGGCATTGCTAATGTAAGATGATGATAATAGTAGGATGGGGGAAATTGATGAAGGGTGACATGGATCTTAAAAAGTACGAATTAAAACCGACAAAGGCAATTTGTATAAAATTTGTTTGCATAGCTTTAAATAGAAATCAGAAGAAGGTAAAAAAGATGAATCTCTGAAATGAGCTTATGTTAGATGAACTGTACTACTTAATACACTCGTGTAGGCATTACTTAGCTACACAAGAATGTACAGTAAATTACATTTTATTATGGTATATGGTAGGGCAAATACTTTAGCTTATTCCTAGGTAAAAAACACACAAAAAAAAAATGTTCAATGTTAACAGAAAATATGGAAAAACATCGTGATACTATGAGAAAGTCAAACTGCATTAAGAAGTTGTATTTTACTCACATTGAGATTACAGTTAATCAGTTAGATGTATGAACAAATTTGTAATAAAAATAGAAGGAATTCAATAGGAGACAACCTAGCTAGAAAATCATTTGCATATCTTTTAAATAATGGTTCCTTAGTGGTTTATTACCCAACACTGTGCAGGTCTGCTGAAGAGATATAAACACGCTCAAAGAAGTGAATTTTGTAATTCTTCTCCAGTAATTAAAGTGGTCACTGAATATTCTTCATCAAATAACTAAACAGCGGCATCACAGTAGATCGCTTTGTTGGTAGTGAGTTATGAAAAGTGAAGCATACTTTTGGGCATGAACTTAAATAAAGAATATCAGGCATCGTTTTCGTATGAAATTGGAAATGAAAACGATTTGCCCTGTGATGAGTTTTGTTTTCGTTTCAATTGCGTTTCGAAAATGGAATCATACGATTTGCCTAATGATGTAATTCGGTTTTTACGATTTCAAAACGAAAGGAAATCGTAGACTGAAATAGTAAGCGATTATAGGCAAAACAGTGAGTTAGCCAATTATGTGCGGACAAATTGAATGCGAAATGTAAGTTTTTTAGGTGGAAATTCGATTAAGGAAATCAAATAACATCAATTTTATGATATTTTAGGGGAATAGAAAAGAACTCAACTCAAGAATCTATACTCATTAGTTTCATGGAGCAAAACGCCGACATTACCAGAAATTTTGAAAAGGGGCACTGAATGTATGTTACTTTTGGCTTAAACTGAAATATTCATGTTTATGCTTTTCAAAAACAAAACAATCCTTTTGTTGTTATTCGTTTATGTTAACAATACTATTAATTATATCATTACTAATGCTTAAAGCTATGTTGTGATATCTTTGGTTTTCGTTGAATACTTCAGCGCTTAATTTCTTGAAGACCATATCAAAATGCTTCCTTGTTTAAACGATAATAAGCAACAATCCTGTAAGAAAGGCATCAGTATAAGTCTATTCTTACACCAGCGGCATTGAATGTATTTACGTAGAATCTGCGAGATCCAAAAGATTGGAATGGTCTCTAAGCCTGTGCCGTTTCATATTTTCATATGTTCCGATTTTCTTGCTTCCTTTTCATTCAATAAAACTTGCTGCGGCCAAAAACACACACAATTTAGTATTTTTCCAATTTCACTCGTTTCACGAAATTAGCTGATTCATGTGCATGGACTCGAACTTAAATGAAATCGTACGATATTCATCAAATTATCTGGCAGTTGGAAAATTGGCGCATTGTCGACTGATTAAAGTTGCCATACCTGCTAATATCCTCGATACGACTTTCTATATTGTTTAAAAGTTGATAAGACAAGATCAATAATCGAAAAATAAAAATGAGAATCCCTTAATTTATTGTTCACAGAACAGCTGACTTAGGTAACAAAGGGAATTACCTTTGTAAACGCAATTCTTGTCCGCGGGGTTGTTAGTAAGAAAGTGCTTTTCGACCACCTGCGAGAGATGCTTTGCATGATAAGTAATGAAACTTAATGACCGTGTAGGGTTAAGAGAACGTCCACCCATCGTAATGCATTTTGTTTTAAAAACATAACGAGAGATTACCACCTGAGGCGACAAGAGACTTTACTGTATTCAGTTTTGCTTATAAACTGTTTAAGAAGTTTGCCCATCAAGGATTTTTGAGAAATTTCACAAAAACTTTTCTTGTTAAATTGATTTCCAATGAAGACAAAGAAACTAACTAACTAACCACAAAGTCTCAATAGATACTTGAGTGTTTGTTGCATTTCAATTTGTGCTAGAATAATTTAAAATTTCAAAAGTGCACTATAAGTGCCTAAGGTAATAGTACATATTGTTTTGTAGTTATGATTTATGGTTATTTTACCGACTTGAACATGTAAATTACTCATACGCAATTTTTCAAGTTCTTACACAATTTGTCAATGACTCTTCAAATACACTTGATTGATATAAGTTTTCGAATAATAACAAAAATGTATTGCAATTAAAATCTTTATTGTACAATAACAATAAAAATTATTTGAGTATTTAAAAAAAATAAAGAAATTAAATGAAAATCATGAAAATGGAAATGACACCCTCAAGGAGCTTATTTTTTTGAATCTCTTTACCTGCTTTTGAATTTCAATAAAATGCATAATTAATATTTCCAATAGGAAAAATTCATTGGTAAAAATAATAAAGAAAAAAAAAGACAATTGAAATAACAAAAATTAAAATGTATTTAAAATATTTTCATTGACTTAAGCAAATATTTTCTAGAATAATATTAAAAGAAGGATAACAATTAGAAAATTAAAAATAATATATGCAAAGTAAATGCATGCAATTCTTGTTATTATAAAAAACATTTAATATCAAGATATGGCGCACATTCATTTCATTGTATAGAAACATACTTCTGGGTATATACAAAATGAGTTTATTATTATTAATTTTAAGAATAATTTTATGCATGACACATATTCAAATATTAAAAGCACGTCATATCAATGAGGAAATGGAAAACTAGCATAAAAGGGAAAAGTGAAAAGAATAATATTCATTAAAACTCTTAATTGGGTTAAGACTTTTGGACACAATCAGCATAACACAACATAACTTTTATTTTAATTAATGAAGATTAAAAAAAAAATCTTACTTACTAAATGCAAATATATTCAGTTGGTTTATTAAAAATTTAATTCAATTTGAAATCCTTGGGTCTTTCTCCAAGAAAGAAAAGCATAGAAAAGCAAAAGTTTTGACTTTTATCATAAGATTTAAAGTGATTTTAATTTATTACGCCTTTCATGGTTGCCTATATTTTGTATGTGTATTATGAATTTATTTTCCAATAGATTTAGATTAGGGGGAAGTTACTTTGGGCCGAAAATCTGGTATTCATTAAGATGAGTCTGTAAAATTTGTTGGTTCTAGGCAATGATTGTTTTGGTATTGGAGTCTGGTGTAGTAAATGTTTTATTGTTTCCTTCTCTTCAATAGTGCTTAGTCACATATTATGTAAGTGTTTTACAATGTCCTCTTGAGTTCTTCGGCAAGAGCATGATGGTTTTCGATCTTCTTACATGTTTGTTTCCATTATTTTTGTGGAACTTCCGAGTTCATCTGCCTCTTCATTGCCCAATGTATCCATTGTTCCCAAGGTATACAAGAATGAAGATGAACATAGTTATTTTCAGCTTATCTTTTTAGTAGGATTAAGTAATCCTAGATTATCTTTGAATTGATCTCGAAAGCGTTGATTGATTGAAATAAAGCCCTGCCATCATAGAGAATATAAATATTGTAAGTAGATGTGTTTAGACGCGCATTATAGAGACGTGTCTCGCACTTTAGCCACTGCCCCTTTGGGGTTTTTTTTTTTTATTTTTTTAGGATTCTCCATGGAGGTGTAAATCTTCTTAAGATTCTAGTAGACCGACCTACTAGCATGCACGATTCACCAGACAAACAGTCTCATGTAGTGCCTACGTACTAAAACCACCCCCAGCCTACGCTGGCTCTTTTTTCAACCCTGGCGGGACAGCCAATAGAGGCATTACTTCGCCAGGGAGAGCTAGGCTAGACCACTCTTCTGTTCAACTCTTTATCTCTGAGCACCTGTTGCATTATAGCAACGATTATACTGCAAGCTTTGTTCCAGAAGTCTTCATCCTTTAGCCCCTATGGGTGTCCCGCTACATTCGCCGCTAGCGTTCGGCAGTTGATGCTTGCTATGTAGCAGACGGAAATTCTGCCAGGAGGCGGTGGCTTAGTTGTTATATAAAAATGTACCCACAAATCAATCGGTGATGGAAGATCATACCGACAAGACATACTTAATTATAGATGTTTTGTCACAGCGTCAAGTTCTCTAATTGTTCTGTCCTGTGTTTTAAACTTTTATGTGTTGAATAAATGACAACCTAGCTTAAACATTTCAAAATTCCGTCCCAAGTTAATTCCACATAAATAAATTCTTTTCCAATCTAAACAAAATTTCATTCCAAACTAAATGTGATTCCATTTTATTTATATTCATGGTCCTTCGAGCCTGATAAAACCATATTTATTCATCGTCCTTCGAGCCGGATCGCATTCGGATTCATCATTATTAAAGGGACCATCCCATAATTATTCAAGATGTGACGCTGTTTTTCTTCTTTCTTATCTTAGCCAAACTAAAATGTCGTGGCCTCCTGGAGTTCTTCTTTGCTTTTTAGCTTCGATACCAGTGTGAAAATCAACATTAGGGATAATGTAGCGTTTGAATAAGGATTATTCTCCTGATGTAAATCGAATTGGAGGTAACTAATGGCACTTATGAAGATTCCTTGTTTGCCAACATTTTTCCAAATTTTCCAAATTCTTATTTTGAAATATTCAGCAATGACTTTTTTACTTTACCTTACCACAATAATCATTGTACAATATATTGTGGTATAAATTTCAGCATTATCCTTTAAGATAAATAACAATTTGTAGTAATCGGTTTTCTTATACTTTTATTTTAATTTACTGTTGTAGCTTAAATGGGATTACATTTTGATTAAGATCGATAAAAGTTATGATAATTACCATTGACCTATGGTATTTAAATCACAAAAAAAATTCTTTGTCCTTTTTATGTATATATGCATATACTCGTACATTTTTTGCTACTTTTGTCTTTTGTAAACAAAAAGTTTTGTTGGTTTGGTTTGTTGTTGTCGTTTGCTCTATGAAAACTAAAAAAGAAATATTTGCCTTACATTCATGAAATATCAATTACCACCATGTGTGACAACAAGCTACACAGCACACACACACACACACACATTTATGTCACACATGTATCCAGATACATGGAATTAAGGATAGAATGATATGTAGTATAAATATGTTTGTGTGAGGTTCTGATTCAAATCGATATTAGAGAGAAGTACGTGAGAATATCAAAATGAAAGAGTTCATTCTTTTGTTTTTTTTTTTTATTGTTGCCACTTTTGTGACAACATGGCAACTTAACACACACACTGTCATAGATAAACAAACATACACAGATACTCTCACTCACTGATGGAGATTTAACGAGTTGCTTATACTCATGGTAGCTACGTACATACATATATGACCTCTGAGTGAGTTTGTGTATTTATGTATCGATAGAACATTATTATCAGCTGTCATCAAAATCATAAACAACTCGTTGAGATCTCGAACAATTTTTTTATTCTCACAGAATATTTTGTCATCAAAAATCAAAGAAGGAAAAAAACTATAATAATATTAATAAAAACTAATTTAATAAAAGCTTTTTGTCATTTTCCGGGTATTTAAATACATACATATATTTTTTGTGGATTTATTTTCGATTTATTTTTAACAAAAGAACAGAAATACATAGATGTGTGTATCCTAATTCAAATAAATTCAAAAGTATTATGGTATATACATTAAATTAATTAAATATTTGCTGTTATGCAATTAGTACAAATATAAATATTTTTTGAGTCAATTTCCAAAAAGAAACAAAATTAAATATTAATTTCGGTGCACCGAAATTTAAATACTTTTCACACTCCAACTGAAGATGTAAGATGAATGGATTCTCACCGAATATAAAATATATTCAATGTTCGATAACGATTAGAGATGAGCTAAACAGTGATTTCAAAATCACAGTGATTCTAAACTGTGATTGAGTCCCAGACAGAGAGACACAGTTTACTTTGTTTACGGAGCAACTGGATCAAAGTGAATCACAATCAATGAAGTAAACTGTGTCTCTCCCTTTCAATGACTGTGAATCAATCACAGTTTACAATCACTGTGTCACTGTTTAGCTCATCTCTAATAATGATGATAATTGCCATTTAAAATTGAGTGATAAATAAAAAAGAACTAGTTTTTCTATCATGGTTTTATATGCAGGAAATACCTTAATAAAATAATAGATCCCATTTTTGTATTTTCAATTATAATTTGATTATATTTTCTAAAAAAAGTCGCTTTGGGATTTGTACATGGGATATCAATTCTAGTAATCACGGATCTCCAAGTGAAATACATACAGCGTTCCGTCATTTGGAAATAACTGTTGTATTTTTAGATGTTGCCCATCAAATGTGTAGAATCACTTCCCGTTGCAGGAACTAAGGAGTGTAATAACTCTGTTGGCGGGATTAATTGTGGCAATTTCACTTTTCCACCCGCTCTACACAATCCAGGAGTTTCACCGCTGTATTTCATTGCCTTACAATACAGACAAACAACTGACATTTCTTCAATCGTTACTGATCTGTCCGCACCGTAATCAATTTCCGAATCGTAATGGAATGCCGCTCATTCCAGGTTCATAGGATCAAAGCGACGGCGCGTTCATTGTGTCGTGCCCACAGGCGTTGTGTGTTGTCCATCAGTTCAATTTGCACGTGAAGTAGACCGCCTATATCACCTCGTCTTACCCTTGTTTTGTTGTTTTCACAGACACTCATTATCATCTCAAAATTCACCAACTTTTTTAATTGTGACAAATCAAATTTCTAAGAAAATCCTCTTTCAATTAAATTGTCTGAAATATGAAATATGAATTGTCTTTTGATTCCATTGAAGAATGTAAAAGGAAACTTAAGTGCAACAATCTGTTTCGCTTCGGATTTTGTACAACCACTATTTGATCCAGTAATCAGAGAACTCCTTGTTTTTTTTTTTCATTTGAATAAACTAATAATTATACTAGCATTGTTAAAGGATCAATATTTAAAAGCTACAGGCTTTCAAAGTTTGATGTTATTTTTTAAGTTATTTAAAAAAATATTGAAAAAGGTCATTTGCAGACTCTAACAAATTTATACGAAATCATATTATGACTTCATAAATCTTTGATTTAGTGCTTCAGAAATATAAGCCAGCATTAAATAGAACTTCCTTGTTCTTTTGCACAAGCAAATAATCTCATTTTATGGGATTATTTAAATTTACAAAACGGATTTGGTCGAAAGGTCTTTAATTCCCTTAAAATGACAAGTAAAAACCATCCAACTCTATTGTTCCTCTTAATATTGGAGTAAATACTACGAAGAAGTATTTCCCAGATAATTTCATTCTGGTTCAGATGTGCAAATCGCGGAGTCCAATCTAAAATTTCAACAGAGCACAAGAAGGCTATTGGTACAGATCTTTACATTATCTTCCTTTTAAAAAGATAAGAGTTTTCTTTTTGCTGGGGGACTTTTGTTCAACACTCCCACATACTTCTGGGTGTTCATTCTTAAACTCAAATTACAAATTACAGCATGACAATGACACTATTGATGTTTTTAACTTAATAAGAAATAAACTGAGAAACAAATTTCTATAGAAACAAACAGACACTGCTTCTTGTCAGGGTCTTAAACTCACATTTAAAATGCATTACAAACATCATGAAAAAAATGATAATATCAACATTCAAACTATGTATGGTATGTAGTATGAAAGACTTAAATATGGAAGCTGAACTAATAATAGTATTAAAATACACGCTAAATACTTTGAACAAAAAACCACATTTAGGATGTCATTTTGTTTAGACAAAAACATTTAATATAATTATTATTGTTGTTATTATTTTATAATCCGACGATTAATTATGTGCGTGTGAATGGAAAATTTAAATAAAATTGAAAAAGAATACATAATAGAAATGCAGACAGATAGACAAAAAGACATAAAATGTAATTGGTTGACTTTATTTATTTTTGTGTTTATTGGTTTTAGGAAATTGTCGAATTGAATTATTGTTTATTTGTTTTCTATTAAAGCTTTAACATACAATAGAAAGATACAAATTATACCATACACAATAGAATAATATAGAAATATATAGAAATTTAAATGTAAAAATGATTAGAAATTTGCACCCTTTACACTATGTGCTCTTCATTTGAAAATCCCAACAACTTTAGAGAATAAAAACATGAAAACTGTTCAACTTTTTTTTGTTCTTGTACCCTCTATTATCATGTAATGGATGGGGTAAGATGGGCAACTGAACAGAACACAGACAAGTTGTGGCCAACTTTTATGCTTTCAGGTTGGCTGCCATCTCTTCTTCTAGTGCCTTGCGGTCATTTTCCGCAGTTAATTATAGTTTCCGTGCAACTTTTGCGGCCAACGAACCTCAGAGTGCTTTGTAGAACAGACAAAACTCGAAAGTGACCTGTTTTTAATGAGCGGTTAAAACGAAGGAGCCACAAAGAAACCAAAAAAGTTGAACGAAAGGCATTAAAAAGAAAACGGAATGAAAAAGTGTTGAAAATTATAATATTTAAGGTGCAAACTACTACAATTCTACTGACCTCATCTTCACAATGTGCACAATATACAAAGTATTTAATGTTGAGAATTTAATTTATTAAATTTTAAATTAATTTTAAATAAAAGAATTCACAGATACAAAAAAAAAAAAAAAAATACAAAAAATTGCAATAATTTTTCCAGTTCAGGAAAATTGTGAATTATGAGAGAACCAATGAATGAAGTAAATGATATAAAACAGGATTATATAGTAGAATGAATGAATCTTATGTTTTTGACATTTATGATGCACAACGCGGTTTCTGTCAAAATATTTGACATGCAGTTGTTGTTGTTGTTGTTGTTTGTATTAAAGTATTAAGTAGAAACAAAATGTCAAAAACATGTACAAGAAGATACTCGTACATGCAAAATTCAGTCATATTATTAGAATGTATATAAATGTGACATAGTTTAATGTCATAAACAATGAATAAATTTGTTGAAAACACTTGATTAAGTTGAATATTGAAATTAGATGAACATTTTAGGGAACATATACTCTCTGTACTTATTATGTTGAAGTTGAAGAATTTAGTACTAAACAAACTCATAATGTGGAACAGTTCACCATATTGAAATATTAGAATTAAATTGAATTTGAATCTTAATGAATGTATAATTAGCATAAAGTTATGATGATGATTCAAAGAAAGTGGAGGTCGTATGAGTAATGTCTCTTAATTGAGTTCATGGAGCGTATAAGTGATTTATATGGGAATAAAATAAGTAAGCGCAAAGTCAGAAAAGGGGACTGAATTGTCTTTGTGCAAACCTGCCATAGAGATCTAGGCTAAATAGGACTCTGATGTATTCGAAAATTTTAGTGACTTTTAATCGAATGGATTCACCAGTGTGTTGCTTGGGTTTTTATAGCAGAGCAAACTTTACCTTGTATGTTCCTGTACAGTGTTCTTAAATGCACTTGGATCTTAATTCAAATGCTTAATTCGTGTGAATGGGAGGGCAACATATAGGTACATTCAGGATGTAACATTTGTTGGCAGTCGACCAGCCTTTGGTTTCAACCCCTGGCTCGGATTCCTGTTGACTGGTCATGGTTCCCTTAATGTTTTTTTATATTCAAGGGGCCTGAATGATAGTGTGGAATGCCCTTGTGGCTCGATCGGGGAACGTGGGAGCATGGTTTCTGTGTATATCTTCTGTATGATGATTTGAGAGATCTGAATGTGTTCGGTATTTTGAGAGTTAAAGGGCGTTATGTTTTTAGTCAGGCGCTCTCCAGTAGGGAAAGTGTTGGGAAATTAAATGAATTTGCACGTGCAGTATTACTTTGAAACATCGTCCGCTTATAACCTGAGGGATCATGTGTTTAGTGTGTGTGTGTGTATGGGGTGGGATTAGTGTTGTCGGGGGGACAACAGTCCCCGAGCTTCATGGAGCTGTTCTGGTAGTGACTTTCGATCACGCTGCCTGGCGATCTAAGCCTACTATCCATTCGCTAAAGTCCTTGTGATAGTCCATCCATTGATTTTTGATCACATGAATGCTTGCCGGAAGAGGTAGGAGTAGACCTCGCCCGAACCGAGAAAACTATACCTATAAATATAGTGTATACCGTGCCATCTGTGAGTTACAGGTATATGTTTTGACTTTTGGGCCACCAACCCACGAACTGTTTGTGGTGCAAATTGGTAGTACCTCGGGTACGGAGTCCGACCAGAAGCTCTTTTCTGGTCCCACGGGTGGTCAGGAACCCACGGCTGGTCAGGAACCCACGGAATTTGTTTCCGTCCTGGCCAGCGGAGATGACCCCTTTATGGGACTATCGTGGTGGCTGTAGTTGTACCCAAATGCGGGTAGAGTGAGAGCTCGACGTGGAGTTGCGTTACATAAGCTGGTGCTGTGTCTCACAGAGCAGCTGAGGCTTTAGATAGGCCTTGTTCCAGACCAAGGAATGAGTCATACGACCAAAATAAGTATGAGTTGAATTTGATACCTGTGAATATATATCTAAGGGGATGTTGTTTGACGTTTATCAATCCCATGATATAAGTCTCTATGACAGGTGTTCATGTTAAAACAATAGACTTTCAAATGCTTAATCTCGTGATGGTTCCCTAAAGCGTAGGACACAAAGATATCACAAAAAGATAAATACATCTTAAGTGAGTTGGATTTCATTACCGACTTCCACTTCTTTTCACCTTAAATCGGTTTTTTATCAGCATCAGTTAAGCCCTCCTTGATGTAAGGCATGAAATACCTTATGCATAAAAAATTATATTTTACTGTCCATCTAAGAATTTTTGTAGATCCACAGATTTGTTCCACTTAAAAATTTTTACAGCTTTTTAAGCTTTTTCATGTAAGCAGTTATTTTTTGAGGTGTATAAAAACCTAAAACCAAAAACCACATACTCACACCCACAGATACAAAAAATTACTCATCCAAACACAAATTTAGATATTTGTATACACCTACAAAAACACCTCAGGTGTTTTAAATTTTTATTTTGAACAAAGCCATAAACATTTTTCGTTTTGTTTTTATTTGTTTCCCTCTTGTTATTTTTTGTTTTTTTATTTAGTACAATTTTATATGATTTTTAGGTGTCAAATTTAAACAGAAAGACTAAAAGACTGAACAGTGACTACCCAGCAAATCACAAATAGGTTTATATCATATACCGCCCACAACTCAAACGCCCAATTAAATGTATTAGCAGGAAAATTCAGACGAAGAAGGAAAGTGTTTTCCTGTTTTTTTGGATTTTCTTTTGTTGGGTTGTTAAACAAAAGTGGAAAACAAACACACATACTAAGCAACAAAGCTCGGTAAACCAAAACATGTTACAACATTTCTTTTACCAATCAAATGCCCGAAGTATATAATGGCACTTGACGTTGTCTAAACTTGAATAGGACCAGGAGGATGAGGATGAGTATGACGACGATGATATCAGTGGGACTTGTAAACGTCTCAACGGGGCGGCAGCTTACACAAACCGCAACACAACTGTACAAAAAGACAAAATACAGAGAAAAAAGTAAATAAACAACAAAAACAGAACAGAACAGAAAAACATCTATGAAGATAAAAAGCAGAGAGCATAGAGCAATGAGCAAACAACATGAATCTAGACAATGACAGCTTCTCAACATTTGTTTGGAAGAGTCTCTAGGCTATTTGTCATATGAGTTTGAGTTTTTTTTTTTTTGCTTTTATACAATATTTGCCATTGTTTTTGTTGTTGACGAGCAAACAAGGGACATGGATACATAACACATAAACACATGCATGCAACATTTATATGTACATATACGTAAACACCTGCAGTGCATTCTCTGATGAAAACAAAACGCGAAAAATTACATCTATAAAAAGTGAAAATCAGTGATGTTATTTTTTCCAATTCTTAGATCACATTATCAACTATTGGAGGGGTTTTGATGGTTAAAGCATTTAAATGAAAAAAAAAACTGATCTCTTTAACTTCGGTAAAAAAAATTATCATAAATTGGTCGTGTTGAAATTTTTTAATATTTTAATGTATGCACTCTGACATATTGTAGCACTATTCGTCAACGAATTTGTTTGCAGCTTTTCTTTTGAATCTAACTCTGATAAGAGGCCTGCCATGTGCACTGTACTCAAATTTAATGAACTCTATACTCATTGTGCAATGTACTTACGCATACAAGCGAAAAAAGAAGTACAACTTTTTGCTACACTCCCTCTGAATGAAATCTATTCGTATTCTTCGCTTACACACGAACACACGAAATAAAACGATGCGTATAGTAAAAATTAATGAAATGAAGCGGGTGCAGTAGTGTTCAACCAAAGACTATTAAACACATAGAGTACTGGAAAACTCGATCACGGAATTGCTGTCTATATGTTAAATAGTCCTTGGTACTATAACGTGTGCACTAAGCAAACGCATAACACAAAAATATTTCGAAAAACTAGAAAGAATGCTATCATTGGCTATGCCAAAGATGTAATACTCTTCACGCTCCTCCGGGTTGTATCCAACCTTCCTTTCTTAGCATCACTATATTCTCTCTGTTACAGTTTGAGTATCAACAAAGAAAACAGTTTGACTATCAAATATGAGCACAGTTTGAGTGGCACTGTATTTTTATTGTACTTTTACTCATTATAAGTTTGTCATTTAATTTGGGTTTGTATGGGAGGTACTCCTCCTGGTAATCCTAGGATCATGAAATTTACATAGTTGATGAATATGGATCAGAAACTTATAGTATCCAGTTCGATGTGTCAAAAAACAAAAAACTTTTTCTAATAAGATCATTAATTTTAAAGGGGGTTTGTATGGAAGGTACTCCCCCTAGTGACTCAGCTCTCTAGCTCAAAAGCTGAGGGCCTAGTTTGCATACAGATTGATGGACGGACAGACGGACATGGCAAAATGAACTCGTCTCATCGAGCTGATGACAAATATATATACTTTATGTGGTCTGCGATGTCTCCTTCTGTGTGTTACAATCTTCATGACAAACTAATAAGTAATATTATTCACTCCCGTGAAGAGTATAATAAGAAATACAACAACTACGTCTTTATTTCATTGCTTAATAAATATATGAATAGGTACATTCAGTGTTAAAGCAATAACTGTGGAAGTATAAAAAATTGAAAAATTTCTACTTTCAAAGCTTCGATTGTTTTCAACTGTTCATTATGAACTGTTGCTTATGCTTGTGATTCTGAAAAATAACGAAAATCGCAGTCGAAGCAACAGCAGAAAATGATCATGGACGAAATCCCATCAGCAACAGCAGTTGTCGTTTTTATAATTTTTGATTTTGCCTTGCTTCTGCTTTTGATCACCAGCGCAAGTCGCAGCAGCAGCGAGTGATCAGATTTTGCAAGTCGACGCAATCACAGACATCGTTTTATGATTTTTGATTTTGCCTTGCTGCTGCTTTCGTTCGATAGAAATTGGAAGCGATTGTTTTCTGCTTTTGCTGGTTGCTTCTTCCTGCATTGTATTGTACATATGTATGTTAGTAGGTCAGTAGGTTAGGGAAAAAAGCTTTGTATATAAGAATGTTTGTAGAAGCTTTGCATGATGCCAGAAGAAGCTTTGATTGTCTACCTTGGATATTTTGTGTGAAGCCTACTACATTAGGGAATTGTGACATCGTAAGCTTCTGGACAAGAATTTAAGATCACTATTAAAACTGAAGAAATTTGCAATCAATCAATGGTTAAAGTGGTGCTAGAAGAAGATTATTCAAACGGTTAAATAATAATATAAAACGTATAATAAAATAATAATAAAAATACAACAATTTTTAAAATTCCGTTATTTGTTAAGCTTATAACAACTTGTGGTGTGAGATGTCTGGATATATAATCATGCGATTTATTATTGCTGTAAATTTTTAATTTTTGGTAAATTAATGCATCAGTTTATATTCCATTAAGTATAAAGAGGTTGTTTTATATTGATCAAACAATGGTTTTAGATCCTTATTGACGCGTCCAACATTTTCCATAAATTCATTAAATTTTTCAGTATCTCAATAAGTTTCAAATTTATTGCCTGCTTATGTTTTAGAAATGCACATGATCTGCTCATGATATAAATAAAATATAATTTCTTTATCAAATTTTGATTCACATAGATAAGTGTATAATGTGTACTATTTGTGCATTTCTTAATGCAATCGAAGGCCATCAACTTCATAATCACCTTTTTCAGATTTCTTTTCAAACATGATGATTTAGTAGCATCATCATAAAAGTGAATGGTATTTTTCCACTAGTCAACAAACGGTTCTTTTTTATATCAAATCTTCTTTTATATTCCATTCTTTCTATTGCTTTGCACTTTTATAGCTTAGCACAACAGCAAACATCATTAAACACCTTCTTATCTCTTGTTCTCAATGCACTTATTAAAGCTTTTGGTTTGTGATCGATTGGAGCTTGCATATTCAGTGAGCATCAAACTTCCTCGGTCGATGCTTGCAATGCATATTTAATGGAATCAAACTTGCGTGGGTTAATCTGTACTTGGCTGCATATTCATTGAGTGTTAAACTTCTTTAGTGAACGGTCGTTAATTAAACTCGTTCTGCTGTGGTGTTTAGTGGTCTTTTTTACATATTACAATTGAACAAGACTCTTCAAAAACAATCATGTTATTACAACTAATTGGATATTGGATCATTTTCTATTTTGCTTTTGGAAAAAAAAAACAAAGGTGAGCTTTTTATTTCCTTTATTCTAGTTATTTTGAATTATTTATAATTTTAAATTTGATTAAGTGTCATTATGTGTTGATTCTTAATTTGCAAATGCTGATAATTTGGTTTGATTGGACTTTGATAAATCAACAGAATAAAGGCAGGGTTTTAAAAATGCTGTCATTTCTTCATTTCATTTACTGCGTCTATATTGTGACTGCGAAAAATTGCCAGCACGGCAGCACAGCAATGACAGCAATGAAAAAACCAATGATATGCTGCCAAAATATGTAAAAGTCACGATAATTTATACACTTTTGTTTTCCACTGTAACGTATATACGGCTAAGCGCTTCTCACTCTTTGCTCTCTATATCAAGAACAGTTAAATGTTTTAAAACTTGGCAAAGATCAAGTTTGTGGAGAATTTTATAGTCTACAACTATTGTTCAAACTTTAATTGTCATTTAAAGCAAAGGAGATGCAAAAATTCAGCTTTCCCCTTATTATTCCGATTTTTTTTTAAACTAAAATATTCGGGTATGTGCTACAAACAGCTTTCGTCTCAATATTGAGGCGATTTCAAATCCTAAAAAATATGCAATTAAAATTTTCATAATTTTAGTTTACAAGTATTAATTTACTCAATAATTAAAGTATCAGAAATTGCTTTCGCCTCAATTTCAATTTTTTTTTCGATTTCTGCGACACTCCTGATACTTTAATTATAGAGGAAATAAATACTAGTAAACAAAAATTATGAAAATTTTAATTGCATATTTTAAGGCTTTGAAATTGCCTCAATTCAAAAACGTCGGCGTTTTCTAGCACATACCCGATTAAAAACTTTTTGATTATTAAACGAAATTCTTATGAATTTGTTGATATTTCTTTATATGAATTTAATGTTTAAGATTTTTAATAACATAAACAACATTAGTAGTATTGTAATAATAATGTAAACAAACTCTATGTGAAGGTAAGAAGGAAAGAAAGAAGTGGCTGTATCTCCAAAAATAGACCTGATACAAAAAAAAAAAGAAAATGATGAGAAAATGCGACTTTTCCAGTGAATTTTCCAATAAAATTAAAAATTATTGCATATTGTATTGTCTTCAGAATTAGAGGTGTGTGCCAAATTTCAGGTCAATCGGTCAACAAGAAGGGGGTGAAATTTCAATTACTAGATTCTACTACAAGATCCTGACCTAAAAAAAAAATTAATGTTACTAATATTAAATATTGATAATAACAAAAATATTAACAAAGCTATACATACTTATAATTAGGAACTTAAAGATAGAAATAATAAAAAAAATACATTGGGAGACTTAGAGAAGATTGCAAAGATTAGATTTTTTTAAGAATTGCAAAATGAGTTTAATATTATGTGATGTACGATTGGAAAGGATGGAAAGGGGATCTGTGTTTGGGTAGTATAAACTACGTATTGGTTGGGTTTTTGGGCATTCAAAAAGGATATTTAAGAGAGTTGAGCTTTTAATGCAGGAACAGAAAGGGTCCAGTGGTGATGTGATGCACAAGTGTCAATGGAATAGCTTGGTCGAAGTCTTAAAAATTTAATAATGTCCAGTCTTCTGAATTCGTCAGGTAGGGCTGGAAGGAAAGTTTTAGTTGATAGTCTGTTAAGGTTGACAAGCTTGTACCAATTTGATGTTGTTTGATGTAATTCTGTGTGTTGGAGTTTAAAATGAGACTTTATGTATTTTACAGTGTCTTGAGAGAAATAACACGGAGATGTGAGGAGTGGAGAGAAAGCAGCTTCTTTGACTACTTTGTAAGTAATTTTTATTAAATGTAAGAAAATCCAATTCTCTTTGCCTTTTGTACAATTTTAACTTGAATGAATTTCACAGTCTCTCTCTCTATTAGTATTGTATATTATCGCTTATAAAATAGTATGTTATTCGGTCTGTGGGACCACTAAATTTTAATAATCACAGTCCTTTTACACAGTTTGATGAACACCAAAAGAAAATGTTTTTGCTATTAATAAATTTATTAATAAAATCATCACATCACATTTGCTTGAATGAAATACATTTTGCTTACCATTGCTTACTTGTACATATTTATTCTGAGTGGTTGTTACGAGCACATTCATTATAAAATTTCCATATACTCGTACAATATTTTAAGTAACCATTTTAGAGCACTGTAAAAACTTTTTACTAATGAGTGCATGAACAAAGTTTATATTTTATTGCATTTCTTTATGATTAAACACACGTGTGAGTAAGTTGAGTTGATGCGTCAAAATGTGAATTCAAAAACTTTTACCTTTCGCTAACTTTACCGTGTGTACTACATATAACCTTCCCTTCATCCTTCTTTTCTTTCACCTTTCTGTTAGCGAATGTACAATTATGTATGCCAAATTCAAGTTAATAACTTTTTATTTCTTCATTAACACACATAAACATTTTAAAGACTTCATTATGTTATTTAGTTTATATGAGTTTTTGCGCTTTCTTCTTAACGAAAGTAAGTAGCAAGAAGCTTCTTATACCCTTTAGCATCATCAGCCAAAAAGGTTGCTATAACAACTTGAAAAGAAAAAAAAAAAACAATTTTTTTTATTGCTTTTTCGTTTACATTTCACCCTAAAATGATGTGTTAGCCTAGAAGACCGCGAAGGCTGGCTCGCATTAAAGTGGAAGGTGTGAAGCCGTTATGGCTTCAGGTATCATTTTTTTTTTGAAAAAAAATGGTTATAATCAAAAGGTTTTATTATCAAAAATGGTTAACGAATCAAAAACTTTGGCCCCTACGGACATGGGTCAGTAACATGTTTTCAGATTATTGTAATTGTATAAGGGGTAAATTAATTTTTGAATATTGTTCTACTACTACTTCCTAGTTTTTATGATTTATAAAGCGATTAAATGGCTAAAAAATAAACACTTATTAAGGTAGTAACTGTGCCATACTACTTATATTCAGAATTAAACTACTATTGCCTAACAAAAATCTCTAAATATGTCTGGCATTATAGTAAGACTACCTCATTCCCTCTTGATTTAGCATCCCTCTTATGGTTGAGCACATTTTTATTGTATTGTAACATCATCGTCTCACATCTCTTTGGCTAGTACCCGTACTATATGGATGGTTCTTAACGGGCGTTGGCAGCTGTTTCCACTCATTAGGCACTTTATTAAGCAAGTAATTAGCAAAAGCACGTAACTTGCAGTTAATTGATATTATTTGAAAGCTAACAGACCCTTCCTGAACCATCCTTCCATCCTTCCACCCTTTGCTAATTCAACACTTCTAATATTGTATAACGAGACTGCAAACATGCCGATTTTATTCTTTCTCTTTTGCCTTTTGAACATACTACAAGTTTAAGTATGCTGCATTGGCTGCGCTTAACCTTTGAACTTTTTGCAATTGTGCACAATTAAGTTGAAATTGTATTATAATGTTAAGTAATTGTTTATAAGCCGATTAAACAAAGTTTTTTTTTTCTTCCGTTTCTTCTTTACTCTCTGTTTTGCTTTACTGCAAGCGACTTTCTTTTTGACTTGGCTTAAAGCATAACATTAAGTACAACAGACGGCAAGTTTAGTCTACTACTACTATACTACTTCTACTTGGTTAGGGAAATGTGAGGGGGGAGTCTTAACTTGTAAGTTGGCTTAACATTGAAAGTCATATCGAGTTGGCTCAAGTTACCAGTTTATATTGAAAGAATTTGTTTAACGTATTGGCGTCGCCCTTGTTCTTTTCGCCTTTGTTGTAGTAGAAGTTTAATATATTTTCGAAGAATCAAATGTGCCTTTAGGCAGTTGAGCTTTCAATAGATATATTTCTTTTTTACTATAAATTAAAGGCATGATTTGCGTAGCTCGCACAAAACACCATCAGACATGCTTCAGCAATCAACGCTTCCCATTTTGTTTATCTTAACGCTTAGTTTTCTCACCATTGTCTTTGGGCAATTTATAACACAAGTAGGACCACCTGGTCCACCAGGGGTTCCTGGTTTACCAGGACTTGAAGGTCCCAAAGGTGAAAAAGGTGAGCGTGGATCAAGTGGCCGATCTGGTCCTATTGGACCCACAGGACTTACTGGACGTCGTGGTCGAGAAGGAACAGCTGGAGCTGTAGGTCCTCCAGGTCGGCCAGGTATACGTGGTTCACGTGGTTATCCGGGTGAGAGAGGTCCTGAAGGTGCACCAGGTCCGGTTGGTCCAATTGGACCGGCTGCACCACCAGCAACAACAACAACGACAACAACTACTACGACAACAACGACTGCCGCTCCAGCAGCATTTAGACGTCAAGTCATCATAGCTGGTAACAGACATGTCATTGACGATGACGATCTATACGATGATGTTGAATTTAAAAGATTAAAACATTTTCGTGGTGGACTAAAACATCGTCGTCAACCTCAACAAGATTTGGAGGATAATACTCCCAATATTCGTCAACATTATGGTGACTTGTGAAATGAGAACATCGGCTAATTAGAATTCAATAAAGTTTAATGAAAAAACAAACAAAATATTCATTCTTTTGTTTTTTTTTAACAAAAAATTATTTGTTTTGCAAATCAAAGTCTCAAAGCTTTGGTACATTTTGTTATCATATATTTTTATATTCTTTTTACAAAGACCAAGCTTTTAGTGCAGTTTTAAGAAAAGAAGAAAATCATTGCCATTGTGAAGAATAAAATTAGAGATCAAAATCATGCTCTCTCTCTCTCCCTTGGTGCCCCCTCTATCTATTATTGTGTCTGCATATCACACAACAATAAAAGTAAGTGTGTATTGAAAGCTTGTTCACCTTTTGCTTATCTCTCTTCTCTCTCAGAGCTTAGAATGCAAATGAAACACTTCACTTGTCAAAAGATGCCAAATCATTCATTATTAAACTTGCACTTAAACACCACACTTCTTCGACGCTTAGACATTTCCTGCCATGTGGTTTATTAATTTATTTAAAATCAATTGATACTAGTTCATGTAAATTTAAAATATTAATAGAATTGTGAGCATAAAATATTGTACTTAGTTTATAAATGTAAATTAGTTGTTCATTTTGATTTGTGAAGGCATTTATGAATATCATAATCAAATTGCTGAAATGCACAATTGGTAAGTCCATTTATTATTTCAATACACTAAATGCTTACTTATTTTGATTTAGTTTAATTTCATTCTTCATAAATTAATAAGCGTATTTAGTATTTCTTATTTAAAATGATCTTTTATTAAAATTATGAAATGCATTTAATTTGATCTCTGCCGGTGCATAAGCATTAAAATGAGACACCGCCGCATCGCGAAGCGCCGACAGAATTAACACGGAAGACATGCACAAACATGAAAATGTTGTAGCATGTTGTTTTTGTAAGTTTGATTTTTTTTATATCAACCATGCAGTGTCATTCACTTGTCTAATTCAACACAGTCCAAGTTCAAGTCTTTGTTGGAAATGATTTCAACTCACTATGGTAAGTTGATGTAAAACTTTTTTGTAAAAGCTTTACTTTTGTTTCCTACTTAAAAGTTCATATAAAATAACTTAAAAAAAACCGAACTTATACTTACTTATGTATATGCGTAGGTGTAAGTATATCCAATCATCATTTGCTTCTTTATTTCCTCGCAAATCAGTTGTTTCCCTCAACGTGTTATTTATTTAATCTTATGTAAAGATACTGTTAAATTCTATAAAATATCTAAATCCAGAATCCTATTTTTAACAGACAATAAATTATGTTCTACATAAACTACAAGTTTAGTTGGAAATAAATTCCATACATTATAAATTCTATGTCAATAAACGTAAAAAATGTTCTTCTAAATCAATCGATCATGCTTATTTTTCGTTAGCAATTTTAATCTTTCCCTTAATTCTAATAAGGCCCAGGCATTATGCGATTGATCGTACAATCAAAGATTTTTCATACAAATGAGCCATGACCCTTCCCCGCTCACATTCAAAGAGTCCACAAGCAAAATGCCATTGTACAATCGATCGCATAATGCATGGACTGCATAATAAACAACTCTCTCACACTCTCTTTGTTTCTGCATATCACGCAACAAAAACAAGTGCTTACTTTATTCTTGTCACCTTCGCTAATGTCAGTTTACTCTCAAAACTTCATACTTATGATCTCTCTTCTCTCAAAGCTTAGTCAAAAAATGCAATAAGAGGAACTTATGAAAGATGAGAAAAACTTATCACTTATTAATTTGTATGCAAATACTTATGTACTAAATTTTGATCACATCAGTTTCATGTTTCACTTCTTTGAGAGAGGAAGTTCTTTGCCGCTTAAAGGATTTCGTGTAGTTTGGTTAGTAAATTTATTAAAAATCATAAAATAGTTCATATTTAATTAAAAGAATAATACAAAAGTGCTTGAAAATTATTTATATGAGAAGTGTTTGTAGTGCAATGACTTAGTGCACATTGGTTGTTAACCTTGAAAACTTAATGTAATGACAAATTGCTTTACTGCGCAGTTGGTAAGTCCCGTTATCCATTCAATATTGTTAAATATCATATTGAATAATTTTAGAAATGTTGACTTCGTGCAATTCAGTTATTAAACTTAATTTGTGATTGAAATTCATTGAAATATCAAATTTGAGAACTGCACAGTTAGGAAATCCCTTTATCTATTTAATACACCTGAAAATCATAGTGAGTTGTTTGTTATATGCATAGATGTTGTTATAAATTATTAAACGAAGGTTGAACATTCTGCGTTTCCAACAAAAAAAAAAAAAAAAATGTTACAATAAAATTGAAAAGCATTTATTGACTAGGGCTCCGCCGGCGCAACACATAAAAATAAGTCATAGCAGCATCGCGTAGCGTATGCAGACCTAAACACGAAGACATGAAAAGACATGCAACAACATGAAAAGACATGCAAAAAAGCTTCATATATATTTATGATCTCACCACTCAAAGCTTACTCTAAAAATGCAATAAGAAAAACGTATCACTTATTAATTTGAATGCAAATACTTATGTACTAAATTTTGATCACATCAGTTTTATGTTTTACTTTCTTAAAAGAAGAAGTTCTTTGTCGCTTAAACGTTTTCGTGTAGTTTGGTTAGTAAATTTATATAAAATCATAAAATAGTTCATATTTAATTAAAAGAATAATATTAAAGTGCTTGAAAAATACTTATATGAGAAGTGTTTGTAGTGCAATGACATAATGCAATGACAAATTGCTTTACTGCGCAGTTGGTAAGTCCCGTTATCCATTCATATTGACTTCGTGCAATTAAACTTAATTTGTGATTGAAATTCATTGAAATATCAAATTGGAGAGCTGCGCAGTTAGGAAATCCCTTTATCTATTCAATACACTTGAAAATAATAGTGAGTTGTTTTTTATATGAATAGATTTTGTTATAAATTATTAAACAAAGGTTTGGTCATTCTTCTTTTCCAACAAACAAAAATGTTGCAATAAAATTAAAAAGCATTTATTGATTAGGACTCCGCCGGCACAACAGCATAAAAATAAGTCAGAGCAGTATCGCGTAGCGTAGGCAGAACTAAACACGAAGACATGAAAAGACATGCAAAAAAGCTTCATACTTATGATCTCTCCTCTCAAAGCTTACTCAAATAATGTAATAAGAATAATTTATCACTTATTAATTATTGTATGCAAATACTGTACTAAATTTTGATCACATCGAAGAAGAAGTTCTTTGTCGCTTAAACATTATCGTGTAGTCGTGTAAAATAAGTCGTAGCAGCATCGCGTAGCGTCGGCAGAGCTAAACACAAAGCCATGCAAAAACAGGAAAGCTTAGGTGAATTGTTTTTGTTTTGTTTGTGCAATTGTGGTGAATTTTGTCTTATCTATTATGAGAAGTAATTTACTTGAATAATTCAACTCGGTGTGCGTATAACCTTCTCTATCAAATTTAGTACTGGTAACTTTGCATAAAATAACTTTGATCAATTTTGTGCTACCATGATCTCCGACTTTTTATAGTCTCATTCATAAAAACATTGTTATGCTTCTGCTAGTCATACTTATACTTTATTTGTTTGTTTCCTTTCTTAAATACAAATATACTTGTACTGTCTACTGTCCTTGCGTACCGGAGGGTATACAATAGTCAGGATTGTATTGTGCTTTAAGTGTGTTTTTCACATAAAACATATTTATTGTGGTTTTGTATAGTAATGTAGTACTAGAATGATCAAAGTTCATTAACTTATTGTGTGTTGAATTAAAACTGTGAATGTTTCTTGTGTCATAAACCACAAAAGTCGTCTAAACTATTTATTTACCTTCGGACCCATTGTTGTAATTCATGTTGTAGTGTAGTTGTTGTTGTCATTTGGTTTAACGACTTTAATTAAGCGCCAAAGAGTTGATTAAATGCGCCGCCAGCGTCTATTTGTGTCATTAAACTTTGACCGCTTTTTATGACAAACAATTCTGTTTTCTTAGTTTTTTTTTTTTAGGATTTTGTTTTTTTTTTCCATTTTGGTTACAACAATTTTACTAATGCTTATCCAGATTTTTTGTTTTGTGCTTTTTGTCCAGCTGAACTTAACGTGGCTATAAATAACAGAAATTATGTGCAACAAGACATTTTTGTAGCTCACTCACAGTTAATGCGCTCATGAATTTTAATTCGACGACGACGATGATAATGATGATGATGCGAACGTAACGTCCACAACATGCAAAGGACACGAAGAGAGGATATCAACATGAACATGCATAGGCAGGCGTCAAGTCACTTTACGTCGAATTGAGTTGAAAATTAAAGTAAACTACGCCATTATGGGAGGCTCAGCGGGTGACCAGCGTGGTGTTTCCCATTTGGCCAAGTCCTTGCGGGGCGTAAAGTCCTTGCTCCGGTTTGTAGCTGACTGGCGACACAACGACCACAATCAGCATTAATTTAGCGGAAGTAATGCGAAAAATTGTTGTTGCTTGGTTTTCTCGCTTCTTTTTTTTCTTCCTTATTCAGAAAATAAAAAGAAAATTTGTGCCTTTTGACATTTTTTTGCTTTGTATTTTTCCATTTTTGTCCTTTCTTGTATGAACTCATTTACGTTTTGGTAGGATTCAAACCTTTGCCCATTTCCGCTGCGCAACTAATTGTCATGATGGTCATGATACTTTTCACTATAGATTTCTTTTCCTTTTGATCATCTTACTTGTTTTTATTGTTGGACAAATGACATACTTAGGTCTGTTGGACAGAGTCCTCTGACCGGATGCCTTTGTCGCATGTTAAGCATAGAATGAAAATTTTATGAAGCATGAACAAAAAAAAAGGGGTTCCTTTGTTTCTTTGGGGCTGTACGATTGTTATTAGCCAAATCTCTCTTAACAAATTTACGAAATAAATTAAAGAAAATTCATTTGTTTGTCTTTTTATTCCTATGGTCAGCACAAGACTGGATGATTAATGTGTTTAGTGATCTTTGCATTCTTCATAAAATCTATTTTGTCATTATTTAATTCGCAAATGTGAACTAATGGTTGCAACCAAAACTTGTTATAAAAAAAATGTATTTAAATGTAGGGTATCAGGAACTTGTATATAGCATAGCGATTTCTTTTCTTCTTACCAAACTTTCTACCCATTTCATTGTCCTCATTTCTTCACACGAAATTTAATTAAATAAATATCGTTAATGATTAGTTCAGTTTGACTTTTAATGGTTCTTTATCGCTTCATCAAAATTACCCACATCTTTATTTGATTCCAACTAAATGCTTTACGATAACAATTTGCTTTGTTTCTCTCTCAGAATTAATCAACATATTGTAGTATTTGTTTTTATGGTTTGCAACAAGATACAAATTACCTTTCTTATTCGTTCTATCTTACATTTATGTTATATCTTTATCTTATATTGATCTCTTAATAGTATTCTTGCTCTATGTGTATTGAATATTAGCGAATTTCCATAATTACCATTATTAAGTGATTTATATTTATAGTTTTTCTATTGTTTTGCATTGCAGGCTATTTATTATTTGCTGTAATCGTCGTTGTTATTATTAATGGAAATATGCACATAGTATTGATAGATTTTATTGCAAATGCAAAAACATTAATTAATTTATATTCAGAATATTCATAATCATATATGGATTAGCTAATGACTTTATTGATAAATGAGATAGATATCATTGAGAAATTCTCAAGATTCCTATGTATTTTATTTATTTTTGTTAAGATAAGAAAAACAAAAATCGGTCAAGTGTGAGTCCGACTCGCACATCGTGCAAGGTATGGGATGTACAGTTATTATAGGATATTGTTATTAACATGGTTGGTGAATATAGATCACACACTTATAGTGTCAAAATTTCAGTTCCATAAGACAAAGAACAAAAAAGTTTTTCTAATTAGAACTTTGATTTGAATTTGGGTTTGTATGGGATGTACCATTCCTAGGAATTCTAGAATCTTGAAATTTACATGGTTGGTGAATATGGGTTTGACAGTAATAGTGTCTAAATTTCAGTTCGATAAGTCTTAAAACAAAAAAGTTTTTCTAATAAGAACATTAATTTGAATTTGGGTTTGTATGGGAGGTACCACTCCTGGTAATCGTTGGACCTGGAAATTTACAAGGTTTATGAATGTTAGTCACACACTTATAGTATCTAAATTTCAATTCGATAAAACAAAAACAAAAAAGTTTTTCTAATAAGAACATTTATAAAATTTGGATCTGTATGGGGAGCCCTCTAATTTTTTACCTTTATTTCAGCGACCGTAACGGTTATAAGTAATGATTCAAAAAATTGCTTCTTAAGAATTATTTAATTACATATTATTAATTATTTCTCGCTATAAGTAGGTACTATTCATTGCTTTGACTGTTAATTTCAGCGCCATCCATCACAAAATGCAGAATTGTCACAAATAAGTTTTATTTTCTGAGTAAAAAAAAAAAAAATAAAAAATAAAAATCAGCCAAGTGTGAGTCGGACTCGCACACGGAGGGTTCCGTACCATTGTACAAGATTTTATTTGCATATCAACATTGAGATCGGGAACTGTGAAAAATGTCAAAAGCAAAAGTGAAATATTCATACAGCCTAAAAGTATACTACAAAAAAAAAAAAAAAAAAAAAAATTAACAAAATATAAAACAAAATAAATAACAAAGCGTCTAAACCTGTGGAACGGATCCCTAAAAACAGTTATTTTCTTAGTAAAAAAATAAAACTCAAGTATTACGATTATTTTCTGATCAAAAAAGCTCACAAATAAGTTTTATTTTCTGAGTAAAAAACAACACCTAAGAATAATTATTATTTTCAATTTTTTTTTTTAGATATTCCTCAAAATAATAATAAATAAATAAAAATTAAGGCAGTTTTGGGTAGTTCAAGTGATGAGAATCACATTGGTGTACTCCTTTTCCATGTAACATTTCTCCTTCACTGTGATTTTTTTTATTTTTTAAATTGATCAATAATCATTAGTTACGGTCTCTGCTTTATTTTATTTTTATTATTTGTCGTTATACACGCTATTCAATTACACACTCTGTGAAAATTTCAACGGTCTACTTTTATTGAAGAGATAGAGCCATCTGACGGACGGACAGCGAAGGCTTAATAGTTGGGTCCCGATGACACCCTTTAAGTGCGGAACCCTAAAAAGGGAAAATTCAATAATAATAATAAGAGGATGTTAGTTTTGAAAGACTACTCTATCTACTACTCTATATGAACCAGAATTAGAGTTTATGTTTGTTTAAGTATCCCTTTTAGAGAAAAACACCTTCTTTTTTGAAGTTCACGAAAATTTTACACGTTCGGCCTATGTAGTATGTATGTATGTATATAATTTGCTTTAACTATAATTGGATTGCTGAAAAATGTCTTACAGATTACGAAACTTAAAATTCTATATAAAAGCAGAATGAAATATGCATAAATATCTACAAATTGGATTGATTTGTTCAATGTACTATATCATCTTTATTCTGAAATTCTACATATTTTCCATTCTCTTTCATTAGTTGATATTGATTTCGTGTGACTCAGTGCAATTGTATCTCTTGCATCTTTTATTTCCATCTCACACAATTGTGTTTTCAAAGCTTAAAATAAAATCAATTTCTTATATACCAATTACTACTTGAGTACTACATGCCATAATACCTGATTCAGCAAAAAGTGATTTACTCTAAATAATAAAATATTGTATTTTACGGAAACAACAAAACAAAAAAAAAAGAGTTCAATTTCATCAACGACTTTGTCAACATAACAAATAAATGTCTGTGCAAAAAGAAAGTAAGAAAAGCACTTTGTTAAATCCAAGGAAACAAGATAAAAACCGCCTCAAAATTGTTCAAGAATATTATTATAAAATATTTAAAAGCCTAAAATCTATGAAGTACACAACAAATATTTGTTACACGGAAGTTGAGGCAGTTGTTGTTACTACAATAGTATTGTTGTAGCAGATTCATTTGAGGAAACAACGAGTATGTTGAATTGAAACAACAGTAACAAATGTACAAAACCAACATCAAGTAAAAGATCTACTACTATGAGTAAAGAATGAAACTGTAGGCAGTTGACAAGAATATTTAACTTCGTTTGTGTTGAACGTGTAAAGTTAAGTTTTATACATGAGAGTTTTGCTTTTGTTTTAGAAAAGTAAGTAAATGCATAAAAAAAAACTTTGTTTCGCTTTCGGTGAATGTTAAATACACTTTATATGAGTAATTGGATTTACAATGGGGTTCCCACCATGCAGACAACAGTATGTTTGGATTAATACAAGTATATTTTACTATAGAACATCAGAATCAGATGAAAGATATGTATCTCTAGCCAAATTTTCATTCAATAATGACAAACTTCCTAGTCAAGTGAAAATACCATTTCATTTATCGTAGATACATTAAAGATTGCCCTCTTCTTGTGTTGACATTTTCTATGTTTTGTACTAGTTTTCTTTGTTGTTATTTTTTCTGGCCACAATTCTTTATCTTCTTCTTCGTCATCTTCAACCGAATGCAAAGTGATTTTTGTTTAGTTTCCGTTTCCGGGTTGAGTTAACATGTTCATTCATTCCTTGTCTTTCTCTTTTATGGTACAATATTTGCGTATGTGAGTTTGTACTTATATATGTGGTATGTATGTGTGTTGTTAAAGGAACAACTATTGCATTTGTATTATAGTACAAAGTATTTATGTAGTAGTTGTTGTGCTTAATGCACAGCTTGATTTCTTGTTGTCATTGTCATCGTCAGAATCAGAATCATATATAGAATCGGAGTCTGTGACTGCATTTGAATCTGTTGATTACAAGTAACATCTTCCAACAACATAACATGGTTTGTCTCAGTAACTCATGCATGTATTTATTTGTTCGTTTAGACTTGTTTAAGTTTTTCCATTTATTTGTTATTTCTTATTTTCTAACTTAACACAATTTCTTTTCCATTTCTCCAATTCCTTTTACTATGTATATCCATATGTACTAGGCCTTTATACAATACTATCTATCTATCTGTATGTTTGATGGAATAGTTTTCCCATTACGTTTATTGTGCTCGATTTAAATATTAAATTCTATTTACTGTAAACATTTTTCATGGTAGATTTCTTTTCATTGCATATTTGCATAAATAAACGTTTAACAATGAGTTTGTTCACAAAATGACAACGACAACGGACAAAAACTACGCCTACATGTGATTTTTTGTACTATATTTCCTAGCGCCCATGCCATAGGCACGCCCTATTGCCATTTAGTTTTGTTTAGTGCAATTTACTAACTGTGTAACCTCATTTGAAAATGTCAAACGCAGTTTAGAATCATCGCTCGTTGTCGTCGTTGTTTATGCCCATAACAAATGACCATCAAATCTCTCTAACCACTTACATCTATATGCTTTTTTTGTCACCCTGATCACAACTAGTACTACTACCTACTACTGCTATCCAAAACAATCTCCGCCTGCTTCAACGTTTCTATATGTCTGTCTGTTTGTCTGTTCCTTTGTGCCTGTCTGTCGTCTTTTGACCGCTTTGACCGAGTGTAATTTGTTTGCATTTGTGTGTAGGTAACAGCAGCAGCAAATTGTCGTCTATGCCACCACGCCTCCAAGCACCCTCCATCATCATCATCAACACATTCGTTTGTACCCTAATAGCTTTTCTATAATTTATCATAGAATATTTATTGCATAAGCTTTTGTTGTTCGAAATTATGCATTTATTATTCAAAATGTCTGCTTTTCTGCTATTCTACCAACTATCACAACCAATAACAATATTATGGTATCCTACACACATATATATATTCGCATATATCCTTTTCCATCCTTTGCCACTACCCTGGCACATGTCGTTTTGAAAATCGTGACGCTTTTTAAACGTTTTTAACGTTTAGTTTCCTTTTTTTTTTTTTTTTTTTGATGTTTTATTGTTCTTTGCAATGTAATTATTTGAAAAATTGTCATATGTGTTATGAACACAATGAGAGTTGAGTGTGCGTGGTTTGAGTTTGGTTCTGTGGGAACAGGAATTCTTGCTTTATTTCCATTGTTCAATCATGTGCACACTCACGGGCATAAGATTATGAACACTTATTGATAGATTTTTAAATAAAGAAAATTCCATTTAATTTTTAGATTAAGTTAAAGTTTGAGCCCACCACAAACTTGTCAAATTAACACCAGTACATGTATCCTTTTGCATAGTCTGTTTGGAATAAATTAAATAAAGAGAAGTGTTGTTGGGAGTATTCAATTCCAATTTGGAAAAATTGAGTCTTGTAGTGTGTGGTGTGAAATCATTTTCATATTGAATAGAAGGATACCAAGGTGAATTTCCGTGATTTCAATAATGCATATGAAGGTGGACATTCACTTGGTCATTGATCGGAACTGTCCTGCAGAAAAGGTGGCCCTCGAACCCAGAGTTGGGAATTCAGTAATTCAATAAAATTACACCACGAGATAAAATATCAGACGGACTAAGAGCTGTAGGAACGTGGTGCCAGACCATAGCGCAGCCGTATGCTATTGAATAAACGAAACACGATTAGCGACAAAAACGTTAAGCTTTGCTGGCTCACTGTTAAGCCAGGCCAATATGACTGTAGAATCCGACCACCAGTGATATGATCTTATTGATCGTTTTTGCTAAATACGCTCCTGCGGGTGCATTCGGCAACATATAATTCTGTTCTTTTACTAGCTCCTTTAACCTGTTGGAAGACGACGTCTTCCAATGGAGGGAGTTTGTTTGGTTTTAGGGAACTCTTTTCATAGTTCAATGGTGTTGACGGTCTCGCGGCCCTCACAGCTCAGGTTCTAACCTTGATCAAGTTTAATGTAGTTTTTTTTTTCGCAAGTATAGAATTTTATTGATTCTTCGCCTTAAATAGTTCAAGTAAAAGCTCTTGGACTCAACATTTCTTTTACGCTTTTATCATTGAGAAATGATATTTGTAAAGAAATCTTTATATTTTTTTTAAATAAAATTATCTTTTTTCTTGCTGTTATTTTTCCCACTCAATGAATTGGTTTTATAATTTTGACTTGTAGTGTGGCTATCGTAGTGTTCTCCACTTTATTTGTCTTTATTACTACTGTTCGTGTTCTCTTTACATTTTTCCTGTTTGTTAAAGTTAATAGGTAAATTTGAATTGCTTAAATAATTAATAATGGTGCAATGGACTTTATCCTTGTGAGTTCGTTTTATTTGATTTTGTTTGTTTAACTGGAATTAACTTGTTAAATGCAATGTTTGCAATTTGTGTAATTGGTGTTTCTTAAATGAACTTTATATTTATTGTGTGTATGCGTAAGGGAAACTTTATAAATTATATCAAATCGAACTATTTTTATTTGGTGAAATCAAATTATGACATTCAAAATCACATAAATTTAGTAGAATTTTAATAATATTGTAATACATTTTTTAATCTGATTCCAATAGAAATTAGGTATGAAGAAAAAACATTTCAAAAGAAACCAATCTATTTTTAGATCATAATGGTCAGTGGCAATGTATGTATCTCTGCTCCCCTTTCGTGTCTAATTGTTCATAAATTGAAATAGCTATTAGATGCGTTGCGCTTGTTGAACACAACTGAAGTCAAGACAAATCATTTTTTGAAGCCTTTCACTTTTTCATGTATTTTGTTTTCCATAGTGTTTCTCTATTATTTTCATATATTTTTGGCTTTTTGATTTTTTTCTATAGATCAATTTATGTTATGTTTATATCACAAGTCGCCTATAGCCGTGATCGTCTAGTGGTTAGGACCCTACGTTGTGGCCGTAGTAACCCAGGTTCGAATCCTGGTCACGGCAATACTTGAAAGAAGTAGTATTGTCACGGAGGAGACTTTTTTTTTTAAATTATTCTTTTTTATAAATTATATTTTCAATTGAAAAATTCATTTTGTTTTCTTGCAGATTATTTATCTTCAAATCAGCATCATAATCATCATCAAAATATGTAAGTAAATTTATTTATTTATATTTTCTTATTAAATAAGTAAGCTAAGTTCAGTCAGAAACTTTATCTAACATTTTGTGTAAACAATAATGAAAATATTCTCTATTTTCTATGATTTCTATTATATTGTATACTCGTACAAACATTGAAGTCATTTTTCATGTCCTTATTTATGCTAAGTAGAAGAGTAGTATCGTAGTGGTAGTGGTAGCAACATTTGCATCCTTGTGCCACAAACTATGTCAATATTTTCAAATATCTTCTACATAATAATGGTGTCCCATCTTTTATCAACTATTTTATTGTTGATGCTGCTTCTTTTGCTACTTATCCTTCAAATGAAAATCACTTTAAAGGAAAATCCGCTACTTTCACTCGTTACGTTTCTTCAGTTCTTCACTTCTCTGTCACCTTACCACCACCATCTATTGTACACTTTTCCTTTTTTGTGTCTTCTTCTCATTCTTTTTGTTGTGCTACTACTCTACTTCTACTTTTGTCTACTTGAACATATTTCAGCGCCTTGAAAGTTATATTCACCCACAAAGTGGACTTGAGTCGTCAACTCGACGCGCATTAGTCGAAGTCGTTGTTGTCATCGTCATCATCATCGTTTGCATGGCAGTCAACAAGAAAAACAATAATAACAATAACAACAACAACCACAACAACAACAACAACAAAACAATGTTGCAAGATTCAACATTCAACGTTGAGCTCAACTGAGCGCAGCTTAAAAGTGTTCTGCAGACTATGAATGTCAATAGACAATGGAATTATTACAGGCGAGTGCATTCTAAAAGGAGAGAATATCATCCTAGTGGAAATGGAAGCCAACCATTACCAAAATGGTGATGAAAACAATATTGGACGATGACTATTATGATGATGATGATGCTGATGACGACGACGACGTCGCGATGAAGATGGCGTTAAACAATATTTTTACATTTTGCACTTTTCCTAAACAACAACAACACTAACAGCAAAAACAACATAAGCAAAAATCGGAAGCACCAAGTAGCAGCTTTTTTTCTATTTTCCCTTTTTCTTTGTTTGTCCTTTTGCTATTTTTCATTTTAAAATATTTTAATGGAGAATGGTGTATTAAATTTAATCTAAAGTTTGTAACATTTACTAAGAAATTTCTTTGGACTTGAGTAGATTTTCATATTCATAAGCCAAAAGATTCAATTAGATTTGTTTTGCATGAGCGCTAGGTTAGGTTAGGTTATGCAGGCTGTTCGCGAGTTGAAATAGAACCCTTAAGTTCCATTGTGATGTCTGATAAAACGTAAAAGGGTATGGGAATTGTGAAGGGTGAGAGGTAATCCACTTTTGCCCATAGTTGGTCCCAGAGATTACCCTCTTTCTCTTAAACCATCCTGAGGAGTCCACGAACAGAGCCAGGTCCCCCTAAAGACATTCTACCAAACTACCCAACTTCTCGAAGAACCGGGTTCGTCTACTAAGAAGAGCAGGGCAATCACAGATGCTCTCCGGTTCCTCCTCATCTTTATAGCAACGACAGAAGCCATGATGTGGAACCTGCATCCTATGGGTCATCACCCCGATGGTGCAGTGATACGTCATAACTCCCGTCATTGTCCGAATCATTTTCTTGTTGAAGTAAAGAAGCTCACAGGTTCTCTTTGCTAGATAGCAAGGCCAAAGTGTCCTAGTGACAGTTCAGCTAGACTCATTTGCCCACTTTTTGCCTGCTAGATCTCTGGTTCTCACTTCCAGGCATGAGAGGATATCCTGTAATGGTCTGGTTTGAGACACAGGTAGTGCCGAGCCTTCCCTGGGAAAGCTCGTCCGCCATTTCATTACCTTGGGTGACACGGCACCCAGATAAGCTTGATAGAGTGTTGCCGAGCTTGATAAAAGCTTCCACCGTTGCTTGGGTGCTAAAGTCTATCAAAAAATGTCTTAAATTTTAATCAAATTCTTTAGTTCATATCCCTTGCCAGCAGCAGCTTCTGCTGTGTGTATGAAGGTTATTTGAATTTCATTGTTTCCGAATTTATTATTCAAACTTGATAAAAATTTTCCAAACGAAAAACTTTATTTTCTTATGGTATTTGTTTTTTGGCTTTTAAATTGCAACGACGAAGAATTTGGTTGGTGAATGCCCTTAAATGCAGATTTTCTATTTTCTCAGCATCGTCGTATGTTGCTTGTTGCATTTACTATTGTACCATACTATATCTAGATACATTTGTGGCTGTAAAGGAAAGTTTTGTTATTGCTTAAAAACAAAAAATACAATATATAGGGAAAACTTACACCATAGTTTGGTGTGTGCTTGTTTTTTGTGTGTAAGCGTCCATTGCCGTAAATTGAAAGCGGCATTTTGTTAGTTTGCCGCAAGGCGTTGTCCTTGCCAAGAAGGCGTATGGATGTGAATGTGGATTTGGATGGCACGGTGCATTGGGCACTTTTTACTTTTCTGCTCCTTGCTGAAGCCTGGTGAGTCCTTGAGGTGTAAATTGTTAAGCAAATAAACAAAAGTATATATTTCTTTCTTTGTATATCGTCCCTTGTTGTTGTCATCATTCTTGTTATTTGCCTTTGCAACTGTTTTAGTTCTTCTTCCCCTTTGTTTCCTTCGCCAACATTTAATTTTACACAATTCTCACTTTCGCATTTTTAGCGTAGTTCGGGGGAATTCAGAGCAAATAAAACTTTTTGCTGCATTTTCTTTTCTCTTCATTTTATTTTATTTGTGTGTTTTTTTGTTATTTGTTTTTTCTTCTTGCTTTTCTTTAATTTTCGTATGTAAACAATGTTTTATTGTAGTAATAGTAGTTGCTTGTCCTGTTTATTTTCTTTGTGTGCATACGATTGTGTGTGTGTGTGTGTTTGTTTATTTTAAAAAGCCGCAAGGACGAAGACGCAGGACAATATGAATTTGTAATTGTTTTGGCGTTTAATTATGCATAAATTTTTATGTTGCTTTTATTTAAATTTTTTATTTGTTTTAAATTCTTTCCTTATAGTATTGCTTTATTCTTCTTCGTTATCTTTTGTTATGAAATATGCCATGGCTAAATTATTGTATGTCCATTTATATGTTTTATTTGCAAATTTATATCTGCTTGAATATATTTTTGTTTTTGGTAAAAAGAAGAAATCTTTCCTTCAAAATTTTCCACATGCCAAAATTGTCATTAATTTACTTAAAATGGAACTCCAATTACATTTTCATTGCCTAAAGGCAGTCGGTTAAATGAGAAAGTCTCTTTAAAATTTTTTTTACCTTTTATTAAATGAAAATGTCAAATATGTTCGACCAAATGTAACAGAGAAAAGGGAGACTGGGTACTCCATTTGATCTGCATTAGGAAGGTTTAATTACACATTGTAATAAAGAGTCTTCCAATTATGCATCAGAATGGCATTAGACTGGAACCCTTCGAATACGGAAGCGTTCCAACGGGACCCTGTTAATAAGCCTACACTGTCCGTCCGTCCGTCCGTTAGAGAGCTCTACCTCATGAATCGTGATAGGTAGATAGTTTCATTGATTGATTTTCATTGAGTGTTTAGTTCAATTGCATGCATAAAAATCAGATAAAGTTAAGAACATAGAGGGGTCCCCCTTCCAGACCAAAATTTAAATTAAAGTTTTTATTAAAAAACCTTTTTATTTTCTATCTTATCGAACTGAAAGTTCGACACTATAAGTGTGTGACCAATATTCACGAACCATGTAATATATGGACACTATAAGTGTGTGATCTATATTCACCAACCTTGTAAATTTCAAAATCCTAGAATAACTGGGAAGGGTACTTCCCATACAAACCCAAATTCAAATCAATGTTCTTATTAGAAAACCTTATTCGTATTTTGTCTTCAATGAACGATGGTACGGAACCCTCAATGTGCGAGTCGGACTCACACTTGACCGATTTTTGTAATATTATCACTGAAAAGTTTCGTTAAACAGTAACTAATTTCAGGCTCTTTATTAAATCATCATATTATAGATTTTTTTCAATTGAATATGAAAGTTAAATAAATGAAAATTATATTCTCCTCATAAAATTTGTGCTGAAGTTGAACTTTTATAGAACATAAATTTACATAATTCTTGGTTTTGGTTTTTTTTTTTTAATTATTATTTTACTTGATCAACTGAAACTAGTTTTCATTTTCGGTTAACAAAACTTAATAACACAATCATGATTTAATGAATTTGCAAGTGAAACTTTTTCGCCGATGATTGCCTCACATCGAAAGACAGGCAAAGTTAGTTGCTGCAAGCAAATATCATACTATACCGTAGAGGAGTTTGTACAATATTCGATCCAATTTCCAAATACCAAGAACAGATAAAATTGGCATATTTGTCTAAATATTGAATGTGTAGATGTTTCCATGTATGATATTCAATGAATGATGTCAGTTGTGGCAGTATGTGTGTAAAGTTTTTCATTGATACAAAGTTACTGTTGAACAAAAAGCAAAAAAATAAATAAAAAATTTCCATTGAGAATCATTGTATTGAACATTTTTCCAAATTGCTTGAATTGATTATTGATCAGATGTACCCATATAGTACTGTATCACGAAGTGGTTTACATTAATTTTGATGAAAAGTGTGTAACACCAATACGATGAGATGAGTAAAGAGATTTAATACAAAAAATTAGATTTATTCAGGTGTGTCACAGAAATCTACAGAAATTGAAATTAAATTGATTTCAAAGCCTAAAAATATGCAATTAAAAATTTCATAATTTTAGTATACAAGTATATATTTACTCCATAATTAAAGTGTCAGTATTATGAAAATTTTAATTGCATATTCTTAGCCTTTGAAATCAATTCAATTTCAATTTCTCTAGATTTCTGTGACACACTTGATTGGATATATTATTTCATAGACTACTTTTAGAGATACATTTTACTTTCTTGCAGCTCCCATTTGCATTTCTGATACTTATTTTATTAAAAACTCTTAAAAAATGCTGAAGAACAAAAAAAAGGGAAAGAAAATCGAATAAGACCTAAAAAGGCAACAATTACACAGCCCTGGGCAGAGTAATCTATCTCACAAACAGCATTTTAGTCATTTTCCCTGTTGTTGTTGAGAAAAGTAGCATTCAATACAGCATTCGATAAATGTAGCATTGAATGCTCAGTGTGAAAAGACTGTAAGTCTCTGTGCAAAATGGTGTTACGCAAAAACCAAGGAGCTCCAGATAAATGGCGATGTGCCTTGTTTTGATAGGCTTCAACTAGTTGAATGCTGCTGGTTGCAGCGGTACCCAATATTTGAATCAAACAGGGGCCACTATTTATTTGTAAATTGTCCTTCTGTTCTTGAGCGACAATTTACTGGACTGGCATAACAACCAGTCAAGCAAAGTCAACTTAGCATAACAGCATGCGGTGATGTCCAGGATCAGTCCGAGGTAACGGACTTGGTCCACCTGCTGTATGATACGAAATACCAAGTTGACAACCGGACTAAAGCCACGCCTTAATATAAAAACACAATTCGCTGATTTATCTGCATTTATTCCAACCTACGCTTGGTCCAGGCGTGGAATCTTTGCAAGAAATCCTTTAATAACTCTGAAGCTTCCTTGGCCGAAAAAGAGTTTACTAGGACGGCTTTGTCGTCCGCATACACTACATAGTGATAGTGGCTTCGTCACAGTCAATCGCTAAAACACAGCCTTGCGGCACGCCAGCTCTAACTTCTTATCGATGACTTCGTGTTGCGCACGTTGAAAAAAAAAAGGTTCGACAACATAGATAGCTTTTTAATAGGTTGTACGGTTTAGCTGGGAGGATCTTTATACATCAACATCAACATAAACTTAATTACTTATCTACAGATTAATGTATTGTATTTGTTATCATTATTCCTTGTTACAGGGTAACAAAGTGTCAGATATATTTCCTAAAACTTAAATTTTTTCTACTTGTGTGTCTTTTCAAGGGATTTCTTTATCTGGAATTTAAAAGCTTAAAAAAAAAATGTGAGTCAAATCGTGCTTACTTTCAATTTTTGTTTTTGGTACGTTAGGAATGAAGATGAAACTGGAACGTGGAAAAGACCATGAATGAAAAGAGATTGTTTCTAAATTGATTGTGATGAAATGGCGTACAAAAACCGAGGAAAAAAACAAAAATGATGAAAAGAAACGACAAAAGTTTGTTTTAGTTTTTAACAACTTTTTACTTGATCCACTTTTCTAACATTGTTTTACTTTTTTACCTCTAACTGACTGGCTTGATTTTCTTTCTCTGATTCATGTTTGTACATGTAGTAGATACACAAAACCTGTGCCTAAAAGTATGCAACAAAGTATTTTTAATTGTTTCAACAGTTTTGTAGCTTTTACTGGGTTTTCTGATATTCTCACAATGAAGAAATAGAAATACATACATATATATGAGTATACAGTATGAGTATGAGTTTAAAATGAAAAATAAATGAAATTAAAGTGATGAGAGATGAAAATGGTCTTTAAGTCGCTTAAACCGCATCAATGGCATTTCATAAACGTCACGACAATATGATACCCTACAAGCCTCTGTGCTTTGTTTTAAACCGGATTCACTTGAATAAAGTCACATCAAATTAAGTATAATACCCACTAATCGCCTTCATTTTCATTTCACCATTCATTCATTTATTTATTGAATATTGTAGAACATTCGTAGCGTTTGTTAACCACAATAATATTTACCTTATTCAATTGCTGTTCCCTCTATCCATCATCATTGTTTGGTCCTCGTTGTTTTCTACATTTAATATTGTTCATTTGTTTTGGGGTCACCCTGAAATGTCAGCACCTCTTGGCTCTCCTCCCTATATTGTGGTAAATGAACGTGTATGGTTTTTGGAACTTGGTCGAAAGCTAAATGTGTTGCTGTTGTTGTAGTTACAGATGGTTATATATTGTTGTTGTAATTATTGGCATTGGTAGTGCTGCTGTCGCTGATTTTGATGTTGATGATGATGGTGTTAGCGTTCATCAGGTTTGTTATTGACAAATAAATTAAAATTGTTTATTCTTTGTTGTGTGAAATGTTTGCAAACAATTTCATTTACGATAATTTTTTCCTTTTTTGGTTTTTCAATTGTGGCAAATGCAGCAAGCAGCATTGTTATTGTTGATATTTATGTGGAATTTTGTTTAATTTTTTTTTTTTTTTTGTGTTTGTGGTAAAAATGTTAATGCAACACGTAAATAAATGAATTTATTTAATATTGCAACTTCAACTCTTCATAAAAATATTTACAATTGAAATTTTATGAAGCATATTTTTTCGTTGCTTTTCAATTTTATTAAAGTAAATTTTATGGCATCAATTAATAAATATTTACACTTCATTGCATTTTCAAGTGTTGATTAATGTAATCATTAATTGTAATATTTATTTATTTATCAAAGTAATGTTGTAAATTATAATAACGAAAAACAAATGATGTTTTTCAGATTTTATAAAAATGATTTATTCCCATTAGGTATTTATGGTATCTGGTTGCCTAGAAAGAGTTTCATAAAAAATACCTTAAAGAGAAGACATTGTCAATGAAGTTCCAGTTTATTTAATATTAAAAGAAGTTGAGAAATTTTGTAACAAAAATCCCATAAAGGCCACAAAATAAACACTAAACCAATATAGTTGAATGATTGGTAGAAAGTCTGTCTTGGTAGGTTGTCACAGGTACCTAATATTGTCCTTGGTCAAGAACACGCAATGAAATCTTACTTTCCTTCGGCCACACAATTGTCAGAAAAGCGGTCGTAATGATCATAGAAAAATACGTTTAATTTAATAAATTATCTAGTATATCTAACATTTCAATAAGAGGAAAAGAAGAAACATTTCATATATATGAAAATTATATCAAATAATACGTAAGATGGTGAAATGATTGGATTAACTTACTGACTATCTGGGGTCAACTCAAAACAGAACACAACTGAGTCTACTTTGCGGCTGTAGACCTAACGTCATCAGACACATTCATATACTCAGCATGCACTATGAAGTTAAATGTAAGGCTTAAAAAATAGGGTTGCACTATGAAGATGCAAAATAATTAGTTAATTCCGGGGACTGCACTATGTGCATAGGTTTATTTGAAATTATACTTATAATATCTGAACTTATGTGCATTTAATTGCTTTCAGGCTGGTGGAATCCAGCAATTTGCCTTCAGATGTCTGCTTTATGTGTATTTGATTTCTGGGATATTGCAAATAGCTGAAATTAGAGAAGGAAGCACAACGCATTCATTTCTGACTAACTTGTTCTTCTGCTCTACGACGCAATATAAATCAATATTAGCAACGGCTGCGCTGCCGAGGTACCGCTTGTTTTCAAGTGCACTGCACTTGTTTTCAAACGCTACTAAGGTGCAGATTAGTGCACGCTCTAACTTAATACTAATACTATAAATTCTAATCACCAAAAAATAAAGCAAATAAGATTAAGTTCATCGATTAATAGACTAATGAGTGTTACTTAATTTTTTCCGATCATCTAAAATATATAGAGTTAGATACCAGGTCGCAGCATAGGTTGTATGATTTATATAAAACTGGAAATAGTCACAAAAAATAAAGGGGAAAAATTCCTTACAACTCGAGAAGGAACATTAAAATTTATGCTACGAAGCAAAGGTTCCACCAAGAGTCGTTCTACGACTGAATAATTTTGGAGACTAAACTTAAGACGGCTTTGGTAGAATGGAAGGTTGATGGTTGAGGATTCCAGTGTAAGGTACGCTGTGCAAAAAGCAAGAATTGTTTTTGAACAGATTCAATATCAATATACTTTTTAAACTGTTGGTCCCATACACAAGATACGTCTTACTAAAGATGTGATCATTTAACTCTTTAGATCAACGTTTATTATATCCTAATACGACTCTAGCTTTATAGATGATAGAAGATAAATTCATGAATTGTGTGACACGTTCTAGAGTGTGATCATTAATGAGGTAACTGTTTACAAAAAAAAAAGACATAATTTTACATTTGCCACAGTTAAGCGTGACGTAGTTCATGGCGCACCACTGAGATAAGGAATCAAGATATTGTTGAAGAAATATTTTTTGAAATCATTTTTATTTGGCATCTTAGATGTCTTAACCTCTCTCAGAAAATGGCAGTGCTCTACTTCATAAACGGAGAAATGTATTGTAAATGGGCAAATTTCAGTTGTTAGAAAGGGCTTTTGACATTATTTATCATGATTCACATTATGTGTTGTTAAACTCTTTTTTTTTTATTTTAAATAAACTCTAGAATTTATTCTTTCAATTTTTTCTAACTATTCCATTGAAGGCAATTTACCAATGGCACACATACACCCACATACATATCATGTGTTGCCTCGAAAATAAATGAGTGCACACATCAAAATTGGCTTGCTCAACGCCACTCAATGAAGCATCCAAAATCCTATTTTCGTGCAGGAATCGCGCAAAAAAAGGGACATGGTAACCATGTAAAGCACCTAAGGACACTTTCAAAACAAAAAAAAAGAACCCAGGCATAGACAAAACGGAAGAGTCTTACACATACATATAAACACAGACACTACCACACACATTATATATACGTATAGATAGTATTTCAGAGTATATGAGAGTATCCAGAACCGACGCCGTCGATTCGAAACATCAATCTCACTAACATTACTAGTAGATACGAATCTTTCATTTTCCTATTTCCGTTTGTGTGTGTTTTTTCGCCAATTTTTTCTTTAACAATTTTTGGTCACATGAAGTTTTTGTATTTTTCACAAAGTGAAAGGTATACAAATATTTATGGGAAAGTTGTAACCGATGAATTCGAAGAGTTCTAATTGGTTCACAGGAATTATAATTTGGTAAATGATTGCTATGGTGAGTACATGGGGAAGAAGGAATTACATGAATTACCAAGTTTATATCCTATAAAATTTATTTATTGTATGATTGATTTCGGTGAAGGGCATTGGAGGTTCTATGAAATCTTGAAGAATTTTTGTTATTTTCATTTCTTGTGTGTAGTTTTTCGAGTCGCGTTGAATCGAGTCACTTGAATGTGCGGCGCATCGTGCAGAATGTTAATGTCGCCGCAATAGTTGACTTTACAGCGTGGCATCATAGTCGTAGCCGACAGCGACGAACAAAAACTCGACTAGAAGGTTGATGATGAGAAGGACGATGATGATGGACCAGAGGAAAAAAAATTCAGCGTCTGATTGAGCGCGCGTCCCGACATCAAATTTAAATTTCTTCATTTTGCTTGTTTTTCTCGATTTGTTTTCCTATTTTCATTTCATTCCGTTTTGTCTCTCTTACTCCAACCACCACATTCAATCTTGCTCTTGACTTAAAGCGGCAAGCAACGCATAAAAGTATGCAATGAAATGAAATAAGGAACAGAGAGAAGTAGGAAAATTCAGGTCATGCACGAGCAAAAGTAAGTGGATGCGTTCTTATCAGCGCATACAAATGTTTTATCTCTGATGAAAGTCAGTCAGATTCATCGCACCGCACCGCACCACATCTCGCATCGCATCACATCAGATTTCGCCATTTCCGTTGCTTTTCGTTTAAAAGATCCTTCTCCTTTCTGCTCCCTATGCTGTGTTTGCCTCGTTTGTTTTGTTCATTGATAGCGGAAGCATCAACGTTGACCCCATATTCCCTTACTCACAGATAGACAACACACTTTGGCGTTTTGTTTTGGCAATTGTCGAAAGTGCTGCCATTGGCAAAGTATTCACCCTCAGTTACTTATACAATTTTACCCTTACACACGCATGCAGGAGCTATGACTTTGGGCTTCCGCCTCCGCTTAAAAAATATAAAAGTGACTATGTATATGCATGTATGAGTGTGTATCTGTGTACGCGCTTATTTACTTATTCATAGCATATAACCTTAAACATAATTTTGTTTGCTTTTCAAGTCAAGTCCCCTCTTACATACCATAAGTGTGTATGTGTAGTATCTATGTGGGTATATTTGACTATTTGTTATTGTTGTTGTTTTTGAAAAGTTAAGGTTAAAAAATGCAATTTAAATTTTTTTTTTCTATTTGATTTTCTTTCCAATTTTATCTCTCATATGCGTGCTTTGATAGTCTGATTTAGGAAATTTTTGAAAAACAAAAACTTTTGTTTATTTGTTTTTCGTTTTTTTTTGTTTGTTTTTTTTTTTGCACCCATAAAAAAGGTCGGCCTAAGTAAATAATTTCTTTTATTTTGTTTGATTTTATGAACAACAAGGAGCCCTTCACATATGTGTATTCCTTTTTGCTGTTTGTTAATTATGGGTGCAAGTTTCTTGGAATTTTTGTACACTTCACATTAGTAAATTTTCAGATCAATTTTGATGTTTGTAATGTACAGAGTCATATATCAGTGAGCTTATGTTAAGATTGAAACGATTATGAGCCAATCTCATGTTATTTAAAGATGAAGCCATTATGCACAAATTAGTATTGGCTCAGATTATTTGTTTCTGGAGTGAAATTCATACTAACAAGTTTCAACTCATGCTTGCACTAGGAATAAGTAGATTTTATTAATTATGTATATTGATTAGACCCACCCCATGAATTTGATCTTTATTATGGGAGTCTTTAAATAAAATAGAGTTTAAAAGTTAATCAGTTGATCTTATCAAAGCTTGTATAAACTTTATATTTGTGGCAAAATGTAACGAAAAACTAGACAACAACTTTTTTATAAATGTAATTTTATTTGCAATTATTTAATTTTTTATACATAACAGGATTGGAGAGCTCCAGCCAACTCAACCAATAAAGAACTAAAAATCTGTTCTAATCTATAATCTATGTGGAAGATCTAATACAAGAAACCTTTTCAGGCAGCAATCCATGTCGTTTACCAGAAGAGTTATAGCTAAATTGTTGGTATGATTATGAACTTTGGTTATGTACCTTTCTGAACTTTTTCTTATTTCATCCTTAATAAATGGCATTTTGAGATGAAAATACCAAGAAACACATGCTATTGTACGTAGCGTCATTGAGTGTTACATTTGCAGTATCTCAATGTTGGAGTTACTTGCAGTTACCCACAGCTGCTATGCATATGTCCACACCAGCTTCAGAACTGCCTTAAATAGTCGAACTTTGTTTTCTAGACTAAGTTGAGACCTTGGTCCAAGGAGCGAGTATATCATTCTGCTTTTTATTTTTTTTGCTGCATTTGTTTTGGTTTTATGTGAATCTTCCAGGTAAGCCTTCGGTCTATGTGCCTTTCTAGGTATTTGAAGGAGTCGCTTTGTGGGATAGGAGAATTGTTCAATATTACTGGGGGAATGTTGTGTGGACTGACTTTAGTGTGTTCACTACAACATACATTGCTTCGACCATGTGTATAGATAAAAAATACATAACGCCATGTAAGTGGTAATACATTCGACATTCTAGTGGTGTTTATAAATGAAAACTTTTATGAAGTGTTTGTAAGTTCTACTGAGATCAATGTTTATCTTATTTTGTTTTTCTTATACCAAAAGTGACTAAGCATAAGAAATACTTTACAATACAAAGAATTTGAAAACTACAAATTTTCTTAATTTTTAGATTTCAAACCAATCATATTTATTGACATCAACGAATACCGAGTTGTAACGAAGTTCTTTGATGAATTTACATGTGCAAACAATTTGAAATGAAATAATATTCATTGAAACCTTAATTGTTTACTCAATTTAAATTGGCTTTAGACAAGTGAAAAGAAATTAATGGTTACTACACTCAATCATTTGCAACTAATTCGATTTAAATTCAACGGATTAATCAAGTCGTCGACAATGACAATGACAACGATGACGATGAACGCTGACTTTGACTTGAGCACTAATCCCAATACATTCAATTAAGCAAAACCTTCTTCTTGTGCGGCAATTACCCTTAATCGAATTTAAGTTCGGAAATCCGTTTAAAACAATAAATTTTTTGCTAAGTTGTTTTTTTCTCCCATTTCTTCTTTTAATTCAATTCTATCTTTCTTTGACAATATGGAATGAATCCCATTAGTTTGAGGGTTGATTCAAAAGTAGTACTAGTAGTAGTAGTACCTTTGAGTGTGGTATACTAATATATTCATTTGAGTTTGAGTTTACAATTACAGTACCAGCAAAGCAAATGAATTTACAAAATGCAAATTGAGCAAGGCAATGGATTTAAGTTAGTCCGCTTAACGAAACGTGGCTTAAATATCACGTGGCGTAAAATCAAAGGAAAACAAGAAGATGATAAAGCCAGAGAACCGCAAACGTGGTATTTCGAGACTTTGCCAGCCATCAGTTAAGTCAGTTAGACTAAAAATGTAGCGTCTGTAACGCAATCGTCGTGTTAACGTCTAATTAAATGCATTAAACTTTTTCACTGAGGGTTGTTTCTCTGTTTTTTGTATAATAATAAGAAAGCTTGAATGGGTATGGGAGAGAGGGAGTATGGGAGGAATTACTACTTAAAAGTCGTAAATTCAGAACAGAAATAAATGGTCTGAGACATGACAGATATTGTGCGACGCTATGTGCCTGGTATATTTGCATTTCTGTCAACTTTGTGTTAAGCTGGTCACCCTAATGTGCGTCAATACATTATCTTCTCCTTCAGAATGACAGTGCAACGGAAGTATTTCATTTATAGTGTGCACAGTGCTTGGCAACTGTCGAAAATGTCACCATTTCCGGTGACTCCTTTATTTAATTTCTTCATGTACGGACAGCGGATGTTTTATGCTTCGCTTCTGTTTTTAATTCATTTAAATTTTTCATCGGACATTTCCTCCTTAAGACTTATTCTGTATTCTGCAAACAATTTTACAATCCTTACTTGCAGTTATCCTTGCAAGTTTTCATTGAAAAAGTGAAGACTGAAGTTGTTTTTCTTAATTTTTTTTACATACAAAATTAATTGCCATTACTGGAATGCGAGTATTTGTTAAAGTAGCATAAGGATCAACAGAAATCGGTGCAACAGCTGATGGCACATTCATTCAATATTTCAGGTCATTAGCGTCTCTTGTCATTTGTCACCTGAGTGCATTTTACCAATTGAAAATTAACAAATCGAAAATATCTGATTGAAGGACATTAAGATGAAAAGAAGTATAAATTATTGCGTGATATGTCAAGGTCTTGAAGCAGAGAATGCGATATGTGCTTATGTCAATAATGTTATTTTCGAAATCAAATGGCATCTTTGTGTTTAAAAAAGTTTCAAGAAAGTCGAAGTAAAATAAATTTCACTGATTAATTGGGATTTGGCTGGTGGTGCTTAGGTGTGAATACTCTTAACCAAAGTAGTTATTTCCTATTTTGTAAACATAAATTTGTTTACTTTAATATTGCATAATTTTCTTCTGTTCCTTTTGAGTCATTTCCTTTTCACATTCTTTAAGAATACAAATTCCTTCATAAAAATGTTGGTAGGAAAATCCATTAACTGTTGTGGTGGCTCTCTGCAAAGACAGTAGAGAATATAAATTTTGAACACGGGAAATCCATAATAGTACAACATACTAGTAGTGGACGAGACAAGACTAAACAAGACCAAAAATCTACCATAACTATGTACAATACAATAGACAGCGGATATTGATGAGATTTATGGCTTTTGCCAAAAGGATTCGAATTTGGTTTCGCTGCTTATTTATTTGAAAATAACTTGCTACGCCTTGAAGTAGACTACTACTACACTTCACAATTTCTCTGTGGCCACTTTTTCTTTGAACACTTTTAAGACTACATATATATATTTTGCCATTCTTACTCTCTCCCTATGAAACACCGAGGCACTTAACATAGTCTGTCGTTTTTGTGAAATATATGTGGCAGCTTGTTAACCCTTTGGTGTAGTTGCAGCAGCCTAAAACCAAAAAAGGATATTACATATCCTGGCTTGCTTCGGATTGGTTTGGTTTTGTTTTGTTTTGTTTTGTTTTATTTGAACGTCGTCATTGTCCTCGTTGTTGGGCCCTACAGGAAAGCAATATAGATTGAATAAGTATTTGTTATTTGTGTTATGTATATTTTTTCTGTTGTTTTTTTCTTCCATTTGTGCTTCCACTCGCTCTTAGACAAGTCGAAGCAAACCATCATTTGATTTACGATTGTTACTTCCGCCATTTTCATGGGATCCCTCTCACTCGTCACCGATCAAGAAGGACTTTACTATACTATTCTATAGTATGCTATTGTCTTTCAAAGGAACGCGAGCTGCAAATAAAAGCTTCCGGCATAGCAACTTAGCTCTGTTCTGCGCTTTCCTTGTTTTCTTCTTCTACTTACTACTACTAACAACAAGAACTACAGCAACATCATTTGGCAAATGTTTAAGTTTAGTTTTATTTGTTATTTTTGTTTTGTTTGTTTTATTTTTATATTATTTTGTGTTATTTTATTGTGCTTTAGTTGCGGTTGAGTTATTGTCCTGTCGATTGTTGCACATACTCGTCCTAGAATGTTGGCTAGAAAATATGATGCTATTAAGGGTTTATCCTGTGCTTGTTTCCCGTGCAAGCGGGCACATAATAATAATAATAGTCATCATCATCAACATGATTTTCTCTATTGCCATTATAGACACCAGTACTCTTCGTCATGATGATCGTCATCATTATCATCATTAAAAGAAGCTGCTTTTGGAAATGCTTTCGTTTTTCTTTGCTTTCTTGCTTGTGCTAAATCTTCTTCTCTCATCAACCGCAACCTCATTTTCATCTTCTTCGTTGTCGTTCGTTTTGGTCTCAAGTGACTATTCACAGCTGAAGATTTATTGAATGCTGCGTTGTTATATCTGTCGGGCTGTGTATCAGTCTGTGTGTCTGTTTGTTTGACTATTTGTGTGAATGTTTGTCTTGTCTTGTTGTTGCCTGTATTTGCTATTGAGTGTTTATTTATTTTCAAGAATCATAAAGAATATACGCAAACAGACGGACAGAAAGACAGTCAGGAGAACTCTTGAACGGGAACTTTGAAAACAATTTGCTCAACACAGTCAATAAGTTTTTCCATTTTCATTTTATGGTTTTCTTATTTTGCTTTTTGAGTCTTCCCGCGTCATTGGTGCTGCAGCAGCAACTCCACTCATGTTCTTGAGTGTTGTAATTTGTGGCAGCAAGTTTTTCTTCCCTTCTGTTACTCTCCTGTCCATTGCCCCTGCTTAACTGTTTAATGAAGCATTCCAATTGAAGAGTAGCTAGTGCAATTTTTATTTTCTGGTCAATGAACATTCAATGTGTTAAACGTTGCTTTAATTGTCTGTCTGTCTGTCTGTCTGCCAGTATGCCTTGCCTGACTTGTATTACTCACTGTATCCTGCTTGTCCTTTTGTATGGTTCCTAAGTGTGTTGCTTTGCTCCTCCTTCTTCTTCTCTTCTCAAGTATTTGTATGTGTGAAAAGTTTTGTTTCGAACATTTGTTCGCTATAAATTGTTGTCGTCGTCGTCGTCGTCTCTGGGAGCAAATACTTCTTTACTTTAGTGTTAATGTCATGCTATTAAAACCTTTAAACATTGTTGAACTACTTTGTTTAGTACAAGAAATGAGAAAGAGTTTAAATTACTGCGTGTAGAACCTTTATCAGTAAAGTATATACAGCAACAATTAAAGGGGCAAACATAGATTCTTTAAGTATTTAAAAAGATCTTGCAACAAAACTAATCATCTGTCAAAGTCTGCACGTCTTTAAGTGATATAAATTTTTGTTATTTTAGCTTTCAACTTATCATCATTTCAAGTTAAGTTGGCCATCATTATTATCGGCAACTTAAACTGAGCTATTCAAAGTATAAGTTATACTAGTGCATATATATTGTACTTAGGAAATATGAGCTATACTTCAGCCAGAAGCAGTTTTTAAATTAACGCCAAAGAAAACTTCCTCACTTAGAGAACACTTTAACTGAAATTAGTAAAATGCAAGAAATACCAAAAAAAGAAAGCAAAAGAAACACAGTAAAGAAGAAAATGGTGGCTGCATCAAAATGGTGTTGCTTAAGGCGAAGAATAGTAGTAGTAGTAGTAGTAGCGAACGACCTGTAATCAGCACGCTGCAACATATAATGAAGCTATCAAGCATAAGATGGCGCTTAAACACGCAATCACACTTTGTGTGGCAGTAACAACAACCGAAACATGAATTGCCAAAGCTGGAAGCGGCGGGTGCCAAGAGTCAGGTAGCACAGCTGCTCGTTAGCCACGATATTACTTTGAAGCCGCTCAACGGGTTCTTTATACTACATATATCTAGAGTATATGTGAATATACGTGTATGTTTGTTTGTTGTTAGTAGTACCTACGTCAAGTATACGCTTAATATTTCCTTTTTTTAGTGACTGGTTGTAGAGGGTCGTTTGTATGAACTTTCATTCTCTCGTATGCATATTTATTTTCCTTTGACGTTTTTGAGTCGTTGACCGAAACGACCGACGTTAGTGAGACAAAGCGATCCAAACGACTTTTGCATAGAGGAGCACCAAACATAGCGCAGTAGGATGGATAACTGCTCCAACATGTTCCCTAACTTCAAGCTCTATTTTGTTGTTACTTTATCTAGCCAACGTTGTCCGTTATAGTCACAGCTCTTAGTAATCGTCATCGTTTGTTGTAGTCAAACACCCGTATATGTGTGTATTCATACATAGAATGGAGAGACCAACCCAAAGCCTGGCAAAGCATAGCCAAGCCCAGCCCAATGTATGCCCCATGGATGTGACCTAAATTTATAGTTTATGAAAAATATATGCAATATAAAATGTTGCCACAACTGAGACACACACAGACGTCGCGGTATGGCGATTGTGACTGGCAACACGCACGGAAAAAGCGTTTCATTATTTCTAGTTTTATTCCACCAACTTTGATGTTAAAAAAATAGAAGAAATGGGAGAGAGAAACGTTAAAAGTCGTTCTCTAGGTTATCTAGTTAAACCGAACTTTTAATCATTTTTAACATGATTTGATTAGATATGGATATTTATATACAAGTCTAAGAGGTGGCTCCTTCCAAGAATATATTATATATCAATATAAGCAAGTAATCTTAGAAATTCCTTTGAAGTTCACTTGGGTCTTATTTAAACTGAACATTTAAACATGTTTTTTCTATCAAATGGATATGAGCCTTGAAGACAAAACTTTTATATAACCCTAGCAGTTTCACCCGGCGTTGACTGCAATTTCGATATGGTATGTGTAAATTGTTTTTGCTTTAGAGGATTTTTTTAAGAGCGATTTGTCCAGTCTATTTGTTTCATAGCTTTTGACCAAACACACAGTCTTTCTTTTGACCCGTTCTCAGTGAACATAATACTCAGAAAGAACAGAACACTCTCGCACAGCAGTTAATAAATGAGAGGAACAAATACAACAATAACAACAACAGCACAAGAAACAGCAAAGTACAAACAACAAAAAAACGTACAAATATTTTAGTATGTACATATTATATAGGTGAAAGAATTTTGAAAATCACTTAAGTAGTTTTTGAGTTTATTCATTACAAACTAAAGAACAAATCTTTCCTCTTAATAATATTAGTATAGATATTGATAAATAATATTATCCCTTTCAGAACTCTAGATTTTATGTTTCTCTTTAGATTTAGCAAAATACATAATATTATAGAGATGATTCAAATGTTGCTATTATGAAGGTACATACATATATATGAAACTATCCCTAATCATAAAGGCATTTAACTAATAAAATGTTCTTCCACTGTTTTAAATTTCTCTTCAATGTTAATATTCCGTAAACATCATAGTTTTTCAAAGGCTTTGCTTTTATATGCAAAAAAATGAAGAATGCAAAACAAGAATAACACCACAATAATAACAACAACACTAAAAACGACCACAATTTATATGTATGTGTTTATATATAAAATAATATTTTAGCGTCACAAGTATGAGTATGTAAGTGTGTGTATATTGCACATGCAAGTGGCATTTGTAGAGATGACGAGAGTAATGGCGGAAACGGATGTTACGCCAGCGTAAAGTGTGGCAAACGGAAGTACCTCTCTCCTCGTTATACTCGTAGTATAAATGTGCCATGTTGTTGTGGGAACCATTAAAACAAAAACAAAAAACAACAGCAACAATAATAATAATAATAACACTATCGCGGGTCAAAGAAAAGTGACGATGTATTTGTTTTTATTATTATTATTATTTATATATTTTTTCTTTTTAATAAGTCGTCAAAAGCAAAATGGAATAGAGCAAAACAAAAAAAAAAACAGTGGAAATAATAATAAAAAAAAAAAGAAATGTATGATTCCTTGAAAACCTTCAGGCACTTTTACTTTGAGTGTTTATGACTGTAAAAGAAACGCCTTAAAAATGATGTATGCATGTAGAAGCAAGCACTGTCAAAATGCTCGTTTCAGACTGCCAACAAAATGACGGTATACATGCAGAGAGAGAGAGAGAGAGAGAGAGAGAGAGAGATATGTATGAAGAAGCAGACTCTGCAAACCATAGTTTGTTGTGTGTACATGATCATAATTTAAGGAACTGCATTGCAGTTGAAATTTATGAGCTTCAGTTGAGTAGAGTTAAGTTAAGTTGATTTTCTAGTTTGTAGTTTTTCAAAACGCGAAATTTAACTTATGATAAACGCTTCTGTAAGTGCCCCAGTTTCTTTATTTGATGGAATCCTTAAGGGAACATGGATAAATAACAAATAAATTTTATGCTTTGCTTAATAAATATGTTTAAATGCTTATATATATTTTGAATCTACACCCAAATGAAATCATGCGACCTAATAAGCTAAATTTTTGATAACGTAAGTGTTTGGATATTCCATTTCTAGAGGCAGTATTGGAATCAATCAGTCGTCTTTATGATTATAATTGGAAACAACAACATACGAAAATTAAGTAACATTGACCAGAAATAGAATAGTTCAGTGAAATTGTTAGAATTACATTCTTCAGCTAAATAGTTTGTCAGTAATTAGTTGTGTATTATTACTAGATATTTTTGCTTCTTAATTTCAGTACCGGGTGACTGAGATCGCTTGTTGCTCAACACTTTTAGGGGCCATACGTTACGAGGCACGCCATAATACTTTCATTTCATACTTTCACTGGCCACACGTAACTGAGTACGTTCTTCTTCTTTTATAATTCTAGATAAATGTGCTATGTCGAATTGAATGATGGCAACGTTTCTTGACTCGGTTAATTTCGAGAATCCTGGTTAGGAGAATTTTTTTTTCGATATCCCCTTTTAACACGCAGCTTCTTCTTTTACGACTATAATTGAGTAAATGCGGGTTGTACTGGTTTTTAATTTAATTCACTGCACATGACTACCGCTTAATACATGACCAAACTCTCTTCATGGTCATGTGTGTCATGTTTTGCCATCTCACTCGCACACCTGGGTAATTTTTTTTCTTTTAGATTTTTCTTTTTTTTTTTAAACCACCCTAGAACAAGTATTGCAATTTGTGGATCCATTCTTCAGCTTTTGCAGGACTTACACAAAGCAATTAATTAATTAAAATATAGAAGATTTGTACTATACTGCCTAAGATCCAGAACACTTTTACACATATTCAAACTATTAATCGATCTTTAGTTTTTGTTTTGTTTTTGAAACTGCTACTAATGGAATTAAAGTACTTATAAGTATATTCTATCTACAATATATCTATAACATATCTTATTCCCGAATCTCACACCACAACTATTGTATTTGTATTTGAAATCACATCAACCGCACCCACATGTACAAAATTGCTATTGTTATTCAATTTTTAATATACGTCAAAGTCGGAAATCAATATTGAAATACCAAATATCGTGTTGTTTGTACATTTGTTCTATAAGAATGACTACGATGACGATAAAAATGAAATGACATGACATGGCTTGGCGTGGCCTGGCCTGACGTGGTCTGGCATGATGGCGTGGCGTTAAGTTCTTCAAGTGATATGTATTGGAAAAATATTAAATATTGGTATTATTTTAAAAGTTTGTTTGATTTTGTTTTGACATGAGATTTGGAAACATGCACACAGTTTGTGTTGTGTTGTGTTTATTGGAGCTTCTCACTTTTGATTGTGAATAATTCAATAGAACAAGTGACACCTTCCGTTTATAAACGGGCGCAGATGGTTTTGAATTATTAAAATGACAATGGATTGAAAAAGGAAAGAAAGAAGAAGAACGAAAGAATATTGACAAAGAATTTATTCTTGTTAGATAACTTTTTTATTGAATAAAAGAATCTTGACTCTTTTGAGAGTTGAATATTCAGTTTTCATGAGTTCTTCTACTATAAATGTCAAATAGTTATAATGAAACTTTATCATTTATCGAACCTTTGTTCATATGGTTCTGTGGCAATCATCATTTCAGTATATTTATTTATCAACATTCAAGTAAAAAGTTTTTCGTTGACATTTGCATTTTGGCGAGTTCTGAATTATTTTCCACCGCAAATGTTAATACAAGTGGCAATCATCCTTCATCACAACATGTGTTCCCTATAGACCATCACCACATTCCCACAAAAACCGCAGAGATATGACCACACAAAGTATGTATGCATTTGCAAAAAGCTTATCACAAGCCATTACCATTAAAGTTGCTCACACTCATACTCTTAAAAACATATAAATACTCTCATTCAGATAGTATAAATTTCATGTCGTAGATAAACGCATTTCAATGGTTGAACCGGAAAAATCTATTAGTTGCAAGTAAAAAGTGCCACGTCAACAACCCCAAATACGCAGCAGCAGCACTAACAATATCTTAGTTGGCTATTTGTCTGTCGGTCCATACCAACCTCCCTCCCTCAGCCACTCGTCTCTTTTATAAATATGATTATCATATTTTTATGCTTTGCACAAACGACAAAAGTCTTTTGTTACTAGGGGCCATGATGATGACGACATCGAAAAGGACAACAATGATATCGTCTATTCTCATACCTTTAGCTTTTGATGCTCCTTTTTTTCCTTCCTCTTTTTAAAGTTTGACTAATATAATATTATGGAAGTGCGAGTCTATTTCTTCATCCTCTAAGTGGATTTTCTATCAACCACATCACTTTGTTCGTCCAAAGGTGACAAAAGATATTGCAATTTTATGAGTAATCCTGACACTTTTCATGTCACAGGGAAAAGAACCATTTACAATGGAAGGGAATTTGCTTTTGAAAAAGATTCTGCTTTCACTCTCTAAACGAACTTGGCTTATGCTGAGCTCAGTTGAGTCGATAATAAAATGTTCACTTGCATGCATATACAAAGATTTCATCTATTGCCGTTCTCTCCAGTGCCATTACCATCACCGTCGCCGTCTCGTGTCGTTAGCGATTCAAAAAGGACAATGTCAGCAATGACTAACCTCCATTGTTTGCCCATCTATGTGGCTATGTGGGAGGCTGTACGGAGTTGCCGAGTTAGCCGAATGAAATATTAAAAATAACGAGAAAAATATTATGTAGCATAGAGAAAGATATTCTGTTCAGACAAAGGCATTTCCGGTAAACCCCAATATTGAAAACAGGAGTTGTGTTATGAGCAATGCCTGAAACCGGGAAATGTTGTAGCAACTTGTTATTATTATTATTTTATTATTGTTGTTGTTGTTGTTGTTGTTGTTGTTGTGCTTTTTGTATTGTAGTGAATGATGTTGATGTTGTTTGTTCCTTGCTTGTTCCTGTTTCTCTGGCAGCGACACCCTTAGTAGTAGTCACAACTGTAGTTACTCACTGCTACCAGAGTTTCATTTATATCCTTCGGCATTATTATTACTTTACATTGAGTCTATAATGTTGTATTTTCTCGCTTGTCAGAGTCTAGCCTGGTGGTCCAATACTCTATTCTGTTGGTCGCCCCCAACTAAGTGCACTCACTAGAATCCAACTCTATAGTCTTGTTGTTTGCCTTGCCTCTGTCTGTCTGACTGTCTGTAAAGTGTCTGGTCGATGGGGCGTGCTTTTGCTTCTACCCTACAGGCATTACATGCCATTATTAATAACCATAACTCAAATCTATTGAAGTTTTCTGGTCATTGATTTCATTCCTTTAGTCTTATAGCAGATTTCCTAAGGCTAAAGTTTGGATTTTCATAGATGACATAGATGATATGTGTGATACGGCATTTGTGTGATATACTTATATTTCAGTGTTTATTGTTATTGTTGTTTACGACAATTTCAAAGACCAAAAATTACAATTTGAAGTTTGATTTGGCAACTCAACTAGACAGACTCCGGACAGAAGCAGAGAGATGAACAGGATTGATAGAAACATGCATTATTTTATTGTTGGCATTAGGTTCATTGGTTTCATTGTCCTGTCATTCACAATGGGAAAAAGTTTACATATATATGAGTATAATAAAATTTTATGAATTTTGTTTTTTAATATTTTTTACTATAAACCAATGAATCTCTTAAAATAAAGATAAAACAACAAATTGGCAAAGTTTTTATTAGTTAAAGTTTATTGTACAATAGTATGATTGATCAAAGATTGAGAGGAAAGGGTGACAAAACATGAATCATTATATTAAATTCATGTTAGACATATGCATTAAAGATAATTTTATGTATTGATATGCTTAATGATTTTTATTACAGAATTAAGCCTTGACACATTTCATTGGTGCAATCAATAAATTTTAAGTTGAAAAGCTAAATTCAAACTTAGTTAAACCAAGAACTACAAATTGCTTCATGAAGTCCATGAACATTTACAACAGTTCAAATTACTTTGAACATTTTACCAGTTTATGTATGAGTTTTTGGTATTTCTTCGTCCACAACTCTTTCTTGTAGCCCTTCGATTCCTGACTCTTGACTTTCAAAAATTATATCTATTCAAAATGTCGTAAATATCATAAGTATTTTCTTAATTTTCTTACGCTTCCGGTCATGAAGCTACACCAAAAGTTTCTGCATGCTGAGCTGAGCTAAGCTCAGCTGAATGCAAGCTGTAAGTTGACTGCAAGAGTTGTAAGATCTTTTCGTTTGCTACATCAAAAGCAAGAACAACAACAATAGCAATAACAGTTTGATAGAAGTACAGTAGAAGAAGAAATATTAAAGTATTATGCAAGAGAAGTTATGTTACATTTGTCTGTCTGTCTGTCTGTCAGTCAGTCAGTCAGTCTGTTTGTCTGTTTTGTCTACTTGCTTGTCCTAACGTGTCCATTTGTCCTTTTGTCTGTTTGTGTAGTTATTGTATGTACGTACTATGCAGTTGGGTAACATCTTCGTCACGGTTCTCAGCAGTAATGTAGTCGACACTAAGCAGCAGTCGGAAGAGTGACCAGGATAAGACCAAGCAACTCAAAGTATTGTACGTAGTAGATAAAATCAAAGAAGGAAAGAGGAAACTGTTGAGAAATTCACTGCAAAACTAAGATAAGCCGAAGAAAAACGCATAACGAGTGTTGAGCGAACGCAATTTCATCATCAGAAGCAGTTTTCCTTTCTATACTGCAACAAGACCCAGCTGAAATAAAGTTTTTCGCAACGCAGCATGAAAATTATACGAAAAAGGAAAGAATTAAACTTGACTTGAGGAAACTTTTCATTTCGCTAAAAGAAGGAAGTTCCAATCTTAGTGTCTGAGGGGCAGAAGAAGTCATCAGCAGCACTCAAAAAGCAAAAGAAACTTTTAACGCTTCTAATTTCTTTTCTACATTTGTCAACGCTCCCGACAGTTAAGAAGAAAGACAAAACGACAAAGGCAACAGAGGACGGACAAAATAAACGAATAGGAACGGAAGGAATAGGATATAATGCTGTGACACTACTGGGTTGCAAAACCGGATGGGCGTAGATGATATCTCTTAGTTTAGTTAATAATTTTTGCAAATAAAATTAAATTATTTTTCATATAAATTTTATTAATTGCTTGGTGTTGTTATCGTTTTGTCCTTTCCACTTCCAAATGGATTAGTTTTTTTTAAAAGATTAAGTTCCCCCGGGAATACATTATTCTTTGATAGACACGCATCGTTGCTGTCAAATGATTCTTTTGTTAAATTGTATTTTGACGCATTCAACACAACTGCTTGTACTCTTCTTCCTCTATTACCCTTTCTCTTGGTCAGTGTTGTTATTGCTTTCAAGCGTGCCAAAGGACATTGGCTCTTTCCGTAGTTTAATAGCAAACGTTGTTGTGTCACAGTTGGCATTTCCCAAATGTATTTGATTTGACACAATAACTGATGATGTTCACGGATACTTGAATGCACGCACAAAGAGATGGGGCAAACTGACAGACAAACAATTTGACACAATACAATGGGTGGCGTGGTGGGTCGTCTCCAATAACCATGAACCCCTGTAGTTATACATCAAGAGATAGATTGTATATTATATAACACACTAAGGATAACAATTTCACGTTCGCTTATTGTCTGCATTTAAACGGTTCCACATTTCCATGATGAATGGTTAGCGAAAGTCTTGAGTCTTTGTTTTGTAAATCATATACACAATCATACAAATACAATAATATACTTAAGGATACAAATACAATACACCCCCTAATAGTGAAAACACATTAGAAACAGATAAATTGTATATGTACTTAATACCATATATACTATAATGGATACTTGATAATAACTGTTATTGAAAGCTTTATTATGTGCGATTGTTTGTTGTGTCCCTTTTGATTTGTGATTAAGTTAAAAGGGTATATCATTATACAGGTGCAATAGCAATAATGCTATTAAGTATATAAGTCCATACCCTGCAGTATGAATCATTAGTTCAAAACTGGTTCTCGGCTAGTCCCATTGAGCTAGTGCTAGTTCCAGCAATCTCCATGTCGAATTTAACATGGCAATGTAATTGGATTTGCATTCACCGTTCACTGCCGGTCTCGTTCGACAGCTGGTCTTACAACAGGTTAAAGAACCGAGTTAAAGAACAGAACAGTACCACCATTGAACTAGTTCGCTAAAAGCAAACAAACTACCAAAAAAAAAAAAAATGCTTCCATTCGTTCATTGATAAATTGACTTGTCTTGTGCTATACTTATCTTAAATATGAGTTCCATTCATCCCACTACAAATCACTGCTTAAAAATTATTGAATGGAAACCTGATTTATTGGTCTATTTTTCTATTCAAATAATTCATTTTATTAAAATTATTCCAATTTATGCATTGATATTTTATACTATGCTCATCATCATCATCTCATCATTGCATTTTTCCTTTGTTTTACGAGTTAAATTTATTTCAGATGCTTTCCATTCACATTAAGTTAAAGTATGTATTTGCCATAAAATAGAAACAATTGAAGATTGCAATAAAATATCAAAAAAGGGGGCAAGCGAAGAGGAACATATTGAACAATGAACAAAAAATCAAAGGCATCCATTTGAATTCGCAATAAAGAGAAGTAGAAACAGATGAAGAAATACAGATGTACGCACAAACTAAGGAGCACTATACCATAAATGATACCAAGTACTGAAACGAAATATTGCAAAGTGCGCCAGGCAAAAGTTACGCCCTTCTCGCTTAAAAATTTGCCAAGTTGAAATGCAGCAGGAAATGTTGTGTGAGAGAGGATGTGAAAGTTCTTCAAATGATTCTTGCTGCTATCTTTCAATCAAGGAAAAGTGTTATTCAATGCGGTGTTGGCTTGAGTGTTGGATCAGTGGGTGTGTTTGTTTCCGTGGGAGTGATTTGATTCATGCCCCTCAGGCTTATCGTATCTTTTAGTTTACCTGTTTGTGGATACTTAAAGAATAGTGGGTGAATGGTATGTTGTTGGTGGTAATAACTTGTACTGATGTGGCAGCATATATCAAGCGCGCCAAAAAGTATGCTACGCACATACAAATGTTCACTCTCATATTTATTTCATATGGATGAGCGCACTTCACTCTAGCGTTTTTCAAGTATTTTCTATACATTCATATATGTATGTATTTATATGTGTTTCTGTGCGTGCGTGTGTTGGTGTGTCATTTTGAGTGAGTGTGTCATTTATTGTGTATTTATTTGACAAGAGCGCGCACGTGAGTGTGGTAAAAGCGTTGGCTGACGTCCATGATCATGATGATGGTGATGGTAATGATGATGGTGGTGTCGTTGGTAGTGACGGTGTCGGTGTCTGTGACAGTGGCGGCGGTAATGTTGATGATGTGCTTGCAAAATGCAGCACTAGCGCTAGCATCCACCATCCCCCATTACAATGCCAACCATTAACCAACCCAAAGGCGGCGGAGCGCACACATGCTGCTTAAATGTTAAATGATGCAACATTTACTTTGGAATATTTTTACAATTTTTCTTATTGGAAGTTCTATTTTGGATAACGCGTTTTGTTTTAGATACCCTACTCAAATGAGCATATTTATTATGAAAAATATTGATATCTTTATGTTAGATACACAACAAAAGAGATAAAAAGTAGTATAATCTATGCATTTGATTGTATTGATAAACTTTATAATCAACAAGGATAGATAAACAAAATATGAGCTTACGTTGTATTAAGCAAATCATTATATTATAAGTTCTTTCAATTCAGTTGTTTTTTAATTTAAACTACCTGGTTTTCATCATATCTACATTGATGAATTTGCAATTTTCCTTAAATTAATGCAATAGTAGTAGCAGGGTATCTATAAGGTTACCAAATCTCACATAGTCATTTGTCCTTGTTTTGTTTAAGTTTTCCGATTTTCTTTTGCTGCAGCGTGTCATTAGTTAATGTCGTTTTCGTCGTCTTGTCCTTGTTCCTGCTCGAATTCTACTTGTGTGAGCTCCTGCTGCTGCTCATGTTCCATCGAAAATTGTATTTCGTCAGTTTGGTGTTCGTGTTATTTGTTTTTGTGCTTAAATAGCCCCCTGCCAAGCATCACTTCCTGCTCATCCTGTTTAAGATTTTGTTGCTTGAGATTTATGTTGTGACTTGCTTAGATTTCTGCGCATCATGTGCAACATCAGCTGCTGCCGTTTCTACTGTTAGACGCTTCAACTTGAAACATTTTCAACACATTTGCGTTATTTTCACATCACTGAAACTGAACTTTTTCCCACTCAAGTAAATATTACAATACTATTAGTGCGTGTTTGCGTGTTTGTGTCCCTGAAATCGAAATTGTTTTTATCCTTGATTGTTTATTGTTGGTAGAAAGTTGTTCGTTATATTACAACAGAAAAAACAAAAACAAGGAAAAGGAAAAGAAAATGAAACTTACAACAAATGCTATTATCAAATGTTGCCTTTTTTTGTGGTTTCAGTTTGTTGTTTTTTTTTATAGGGGAAATCTTGAAAACTCAAGTTTGAAAATTAAAATAAAAAATCGATTTATTTAAACTTACGACACTCAAAATATGTTGCCATTTGACACATTTTCACTTTGAGTTTGATGCCATGATGGAGTTCCCTCAGCCCAACAACAACACATAGTACTCTTTGTTCAACCATCCACTCATCCATTTATTCATCAATCAATCAATTGATGCGTAGTTATTTCAGCGATCCAGATAGAGAGAGAGAGAGAGAGCGTGAGGGGGAGAAAAAGTAAAAAATAAAAGAAAAATCCCTTAAATGAAAAATGTCAAGTTGACCGACATTCATTCCTGGCAACCTCAAAGGTTCAACGTGAAAATTGTATGAAATTAACGTGCGTGGCAGCCACTTTGGTTGTAACCGTGTCCGTGTGTTCGCGTGTCCTCATGACAACCAATCAAGCAATCAGTATTGATTGAATAATGAATGACAATCACGGCTGCGTTTGACAATAAATGACCTAACATTTTTATCCATGAAAAGAACTGTACTCTTCTCAAAATGAACTTTCATTTTAAATTTATGATTAAACTTTGAACTCAACTTTGGAAGTGTTAACACCTGCATTCAATTGAACAGAATCTAGTAGCAGTTTTACTGCCATCTACAATTTATTAGTAATTTTACAATATAATATCGAAATACAAAGTTCAAATTTAAGATCCCATGCGCAGTAAAGAATTTAATCATAAACTCTGTTGCCATTCCCAGCTGCATTTCGAAATTAATTTCATCCTTTATTACTGATTCATTTCACACACGTTTTTATTCCTGTTCTCTTTTTCACATTTATTTATCGCTCAAAGTCATTCTAACTTCATTTGCTAAAGTGAAAGCCAGACGACGACGACGATTGTGAAATGAAATTCGTTTTTTTTCTTTTTTTAAATAAAATCGAGCAACAAAAGATAGAAGAATTCACAACAGTGTGGCTTGTTGTTTGTTGCTATTGCTGTTGCTGTTGATTCAATTGACTGTCTAAATTCTGTTATTGTTGCTATTGTTGTTTTTTGGTTGCTTTTAGTTGATTTTGATCGTGGTAGCAACGGTAACGGAAACGGATGCACATGCATCAAGTCGCGGCGCCGGCATTTTGTTCGTTTGTGCCGAAATATTCGTGCATCATAGTACACTTGGTTTCGAAGCTCGGAACCCTTTCAGTTTGCTGTTCCTGTTTTTGTTGGTTTTGCTGTCGGTGTTGCCGTTGTTGTTGTCGTCCTGACAACACTCATGACTTGACGTGCCACAGCTGTCCGCTAGAATATTCGACAATGGTCAGCAGAATGAGTGTATGTGTGTGTGTGTGTCTGTAGTAAGTTTCATTACCAAACCTCCATATTTTGTTTCTACCACTTTTCAATCCCAATCACACTTTATGAAATTCTTTGTTGGTTATCCTTTCAATTGTACATTTTTTTGTCCTTATTGTTTGGTAGAATCTTTCATAAATTTTCATTCTTTCGTTTTATTTGTCTACTGAGTTTTTATTATTGTATCTTTTTTGGTCAACGAATAGAATTTCTGCACATTTCTGTATTTCCGGTAAAAATAAGTGAAATGTTTTTATCATTTTTCTAGTTTTCATAGATATTTTTTACATCTGTACTTACACTTACTAAGTTGAGACTTCAAGGTTTAGAGAGAATTAATAAAAAATAAAAAAAAATTACTTTTGTATAAAATGCTTTCATAACTTGAATTAATTATAAACTCAGAGAATTTTTTAAGTTCCATAATGATGTGATCATCATAATGATGAACACATTATTTGCCAAAAGTATTTCAGTGTTATACTGCTTTGTGAATCGATAACTACAAGAGGTGATAAACTATTTTGCAGTTAGATTTTAAGATATTTTATTTCGTTTAATGGCAGCCTGAATGATTATGTCATTATATCACTATGTGATGAAATTTAAGAAATGAGCTCCATAATAGAAGTGATCAGTAGCGAGGGTAAAAGATTTAGCCACATTTGTATACCATTCCATTTATGTGATTTGTTTTCTAAAAAAAAAAAATAAATTTGCTTTAGAATATTTTACCTTTAGATGTTAATACAAAATAATAACGCCTGGAAGTTTTATTTATATAAGGGTGGATCAAATATAAACCGGAATATTACAAATACTTTTCTTAGCCAACCATGAGTGCTCTCACAGTGTAGGTTCTTGTAGTGTATCAGGAGTGGGGGAAACGCTTGGTGAACTGTTTGACTTAGTCAATTCGTCAGTACAGCTATGAGTGAGCAACAGGTTCCAGCGTCCGTTGCACAACGGGTTATAATAAAGTTTTTAACTAAGGAAGTCGTTAAACCGTGCGAAATTTTGACTCGATTGAAGGCTCAGTATGCGGGTGATACTCTGTCTAAAACTCAAGTGTTTGATTGGGCCAAAAAATTTAAGAGTGGACGAGAAAGTGTGGAAAATGTGAGTCATAATCGACGTCCAAAATCAAGCGTCTCTGGTGACAACATTGGTGCAGTCGTGACCTTATTGAAAGTGACAGGCGGCACACTATTCATGAAATCGCTTTACAGGTGGGCATTAGCTATGGAAGTGCTCAAACAATCATTAAAAATCATCTTGGTTTCAAAAAAATCTGTGCCCGACGGGTCCCAAAGTTGTTGAACGAAGATCAAAAAAACATCCGACTGCAAATCAGTAAGAGACATCTGAATCGATTTCAGCGGGAGGGAGAGGCCTTTTTGAGGCGTATCATGACATGTGATGAAACATGGGTGCATCATTACACTCCCGAATCCAAGATGGCGAGTAAAGAATGGCGTAGGAAAGACGAAGCCGGTCCTGTGAAAGCCAAAACCCGTCTCTCAGCCGGTAAGGTCCTCGCGACCGTCTTTTTCGACTACAGAGGAATTTTGCTCATTGATTTCCTACATGACCGACGTACAGTTAACTGCCTACACCTGCCAGCTGTTGGAGGCAGCAAAAGCCGCTTACAGAAGCAAAAGACACGGTGTCCCCATCAGAAACGTCAACCTTCTTCATGACAATGCCAGGCCACATACGGCGGGTGAAACGAAACAAAAACTGGAGGATATGCATTGGGAAACCCTTTGAGCATCCTCCATACAGCCCAGATTTGTCACCCTGTGACTATCATTTGTTTGCGCCTATCAAAGATGCACTTGGAGGATTGCGATTTGACAACGATCAAGATGTTGAGGAATTCGTGCGTAATTGGTTGGTGACTCAACCTCAATGTTTCTACGAGCAAGGAATTAACAAGCTTCCAAACCGCTGGGAAAAATATGTAGAGCGTGAAGGAGACTATGTAGAAAAATAATCAATAGTATTTTTGTTTTGATTTATAAATAAATAAATATTAAAAAAGAATTCCAGTTAATATTTGATTCACCCTCGTATCTACAATAGTTTTATAGTTTTTCTGATAACTTCAACTGCATTTGATATAAATTTCCTGTTTAAACAACAAAATTTAATTGAAATTATTCGGTTGTTTCGTTGCCCATAGTTGAATGAACAACAGTAAAAATTAGTTGGAAAATATTGTCAAACAACAATTCTCTGGGTTTTTGTTAATTATTTTTTAAAAAATCAATTAAGCATTTCATTTGCCTTTTCCATCGACATTTCACATTTTTTATATACATATTTTTATTTATTTAATTTGTTTTGTTTTTTTTTTTGTTTTTGTGTTTTTTTGTTTTTGTAACATCACAAAAAATTGACAAACATTTTAATAAAATTTATTTTTATTTGATTATATTGTTTTACAATTTCTTTTCGACGTTTTTTTAGTTATTTTTTTTTCTTCCTGTTATCGTATTTCATCGCCATCATTTCATTAGATCATCCAATTTCAATCAACACTCATCATGCGAAATAATGAATGTATAAATATTTTAACAAGTGTTATTTTAATTGCAGTAACTCTGTTATTCATAAAAGGGGGGTTTTGTTTTTATTGTATGTATGTATGTATATTATTTATTATATTGAATTGGTATGTAGTATATGGAATTTATCAAGGTGTTTGTAACAGGTAGAACTGTGCGCGATTACCTCATATGGACATTTTCTGTATGACGAGAATATATGATTGGGTCAATGCAGTTTTTAAGACGTTGGATTGTTGTACTGTGATAATTTGTTGAGAACAGAAATCCTTGTGATTAGTTTTGTATAAAAATAGTAAAAGTTTCTTTTCTTGATATACATACATGGTATGTTCATTAAATACCCGAACTTTTTAGTTATAAAATGAGTACAAATACATATTGTGTAGATTGTACATTAAGATAAATTTTAATTCTTCTGTCAGCATTGATAGCTATTATTTCACGTACGTATTCCCATTACTCTGGTCGTCTGGCTTTAATTGCTCAAACCAGATGTAAACTTGAGTACAACTCATACACTCAACACCATAAACTTTTCTAACCTTTTCGTAAGTCTCAGTGAATTTATTACTAAGTTTAAGTTTGTTCCATGTTTTTGTTTGTTTTTTTTTTTTTACGACACAAGCACCCCGATAGGTCCTATTAAAACGTGCATAACTTAGTCAGTTGAAGATGGATCAGCCTGAGCTTTGCTGTGATCAAAAGAAGAAAAATTCACCTTTTCAGTGTTTGAACCCAAACTTTAATAGATGGCGCTATGTATTATATGATTCATATTTAAAATTCGGTTATTTAACCCTTATGTGGACACTAGGTATGGTACCCTTATTCCGGACACTATGGTCTGGCAAGACAACAGGTATTTACTTATATTGGATATCAGTGGTAATCATTCTGTGCTGTGTGTGTGTCTGAATGTATAGTACGAATATATGTGTCAATGTCATTTATATTGAGTTTTTAGGTAAATTGGGTGGAAAAAAAGGCAGAAATCGAACATAACGATACTTCAACGAAATACATCGAGCCATTTGGAAGAAACGAGGTAATAAAGAAATTTACAAACACACAAGATACGCTCGAAAAAACATAACCCTTCTTGGTAGACAGATGAAAATAAAAAAGTGAGCACTATTTCATCTGAATAATTACCAATGTTATCCCATATAAATTCAAATAAATGCCTGTGGTCAGGCCAGAAGATAGTGTCCGAAATCGGCTATAGGTTTTCAAAATGGCCATATTCCCCTCTTCTACTTACTTTTTTTATTTCTTTTTTTCACTAACACACCCAAAATTAGGTGATTGGAGGTAACCTGTAATCTCATGACTGTAGTTTTATTCTTTCTATTATTCAAGTCAGCTCAAAGTCAAAAAAGGTCTGGCCAGACCAAAATGTCTGTTTAAGGGTTAATGAACATAACGATTTTTTTTTTAAGTAAGAACTTAACTTACATAATACAATAGTTGACCCAAATTATACGAATACAATCCGACTGTACAATCATAAGGCAGCTTTATAAAATGCCAGGAATAATTAAATATTCTATGTGATCATCTGAGGTTTGAAGTGTATTTAGTAAGCTTCATTGTCCTGCCACATTTGACATTCGGTAAAAAATTATTATGATTTTATATTGCATTTTGTTGATTAATTGATTGATTCATTATGTAATTAATACATTGAAAGAAAATTAAAATAAAGAAAATGAATTTTAACTAAAATACGAGTATATTATGAACCTTATTGCAATGCTGAGCTTAAAAAAGATTTTATTCAAAAGTTAAGTAAATGAAAACAATTTAGAGTTTGAATATCTAAAATCAATTAAAACATCTATGCAAATTTTCTTCAGTGTAATCTGCTAGTGACCATAAATGACACAGGGCATTGTGTTAATTATTATTATCATTTATTAAATTTTTGCTTTTATTAATATATATTTTTAATTTATAATATAAAAATATCAATCACAAACAGAGTTGCGACTTTTATTATTTGTACTAGTATATTATATTATACAATATATGAATTTACGAGCACACACGAACACGCACTATGATAAGTGCATTTAAAATAAAGTATGTAATTCAATTAATTGTTGTGCGTGTGTTTTTTTTATGTCAACATAATTTTTATTTAATTTTTACATTGACAAAGTTTACCGCCTCAACGCTTTTCCCCCCTGTATCAATGCCGCTCACTGTTTCCCTTAATTCCAAAGCTACTGGCTGCTGGTTGCTGTCATCGTTGGCTTTGCCGCTTCGATGGCATCTTTAGCGCTTTTGTGCCTCCTTACGCTTGCATAAATCAATTCAATTTGTAATAAATTTTCCAACTTTTCATTTAATATTAATTTTTATGTGGTTTGTAAAAATTTTCTTTCGTCTTTCATCATACTTCTTCTCCCCCTATCGTCTTCATGTCGTTTGTCATACATTCAGAAGTTGGTTTTCATTTTCTTGCTGTTTTTCTGCCGGGACACATAAACTGCAGCAAACTTTCAACGACTTCTTCTTCAGTGAAATCAATTTTATTATAATAAAATAAGAAGAGGCAAAAATAGTAAAAAAGAAAAATAAATAAAAAATGTCGCATAAAGTCTCAGGCTAGGAAAAACTTGTCCAATTGCTTCTGCATGCACTATGTAGAAAATAATGAAAGCAAAAAAAGAAAAAAGAAAAAAATACTAGTAGAGAAAAGTTTATCGTGAAAGCATTTTGCAGACCATATTCTTGGCTTTTTACCTACTTACGCCTACAAATACTCCACTGTACAACATGTAGACACACGTCTACGCACACAGTCTTTTTAGCTGGTATTGCTGGTATTTTAATAGTCCTTGTGCTTGCTAGGTGTTGATATTTCAAGCAGCTAACGCAGTCCCAGTAATGCTGCACTGTACTGCACCGTTGTGAATTGTGCATGATGTGGTCGTTGTCCTTACTACTTATTACTTATCGACTTCTCCAGCATAGAGAACTTAACAAATTGACTTGTGCCAGGCGTCGTTGTTCGTAGTTGTCGTTGTCATCATACGATTTACTATGCCGCTCCTGACACTTCCGGAGACGGTACTTCTTTTGGCTTCATGGCTCATTCAACTAGTTTGCCGCCTTTTTATTATGATTATCATCATTTGAGTTATTGCTGCGGCCTTTGCGCCAATGTAATTTTATGTTTGTCTGCTTGTCGCCAAACCTGTGCTGCCTTCCTTTACCACTTCATTTCTTTTTTTTCCAATCTAAGTGAAGTCGAGAAGCATACCACAATGTCGTGTCGTCACTTTGTCTGCGCCAGTTATGTTTAATGGACATGGCGTTAAACTCGTTTCAGCATCATTTTTTTTTCAAAGTATTCTCGGCAATTCTTTTCAATTTGGCAACTCTAAGTAAATTAATATTCACGATGATTGCAATTCACCCGTTCTGATTGGATTTGAAGGTGATTGCTCTGATTGATCTCAAGAAAATGGCTTTCTATTAACTAGTGGCCAAACAATTTTTTAAATTGAGTAAAGTTGCATTTCTGAAGTATTTGCAAAAAAATGTAGATTACAAAAATCAATTTAATTCATTTTCATTGCTGGCGAAAAACCCAAACACAAACAAAATAATTTCTTACATATTTTTTTTATATTTTTGTTATCCCAGCTGGTCTTTTGTGTAATGTGTGTGTGCCTGCAATCAATTTTCTACAGAATATTTTTACGTCATTTGCGAAATGAAATCGCTTTCTATTTACCCCAAAATTTCTTTTTTATCACTTTTTATTTGTCGTATTGTTGGTTAAGTGCATTTCTCATTTTATAAAATTGGATTCTTTTTCTCATTGTAACAATGTGCACTTAATGTAACTCAATCTTTGAAATCATTTTTGTATTCTCTTCACAAGACTAGTGGAAAATGTTTAAAGACTTTAGTCTAAAGATTGTAACGCATATAATTGAATATATGAGGTGGTCTCATAAATTTCAGATATATTGACACGATCAGAATTATATGGGCTTGGTGTGTCTGTCTTAATATCAATCTTAGCTGCTTATAAACTGACTACTTAATGATTCATGATTCATATATGGATAACTTTGAAATATAAATTGTGAAGTGTATATAAGATTTGGTGAGTCTATGTATTTTTCTTCATTATTATTTTTTTTTATCCATTTCGTCTATTTGAATGTCCGTTTCTGTGTCAATGCTTTCCCTTTTCATGATGTTTATACATAATTCGACCTACGGTGCAAAATAATCAGTTAGAAAGTTTATTACTCGGATTATAGAAGAGATCGAAAGTTTTATTCTTGGAGTAAAATGTTGTCAAAACATCAATCTTTCCATTGCTTCATCATTCACATACTTCTAACTTAATTTCTGGATACTTTCGTCACAAAATATGGTTCACGTTACTTAGCTCGTCGAGCCATCATCTTTATAAAAAACTTTGTGAACCCTGCTAGAGACCCCATTGCATAGAAACCGGCTCATATCTGAACATCAGACACTATTATCTTTAAGGTGTTTTTAAATAAGAAGGTCACCTCAATTAAAAAATGTCCATTAAAATGTCCAAACAATAACAAAACCATAAACAATTTTATATAACAAAATATGTCCAGTCTTTTGGTTTTTTCATCCTTTTTTATCCTTACACATACAGATATGTATGCATCTGATACTTAAATAAAGTATTCTTTTAAAATTACTGGAAATTGCTAGAGACAGATGAAGGTCGTCGTATCTGCGAAGTTCTACTATACTCGTTTTTTCTGTTTTGTGCTCAGAGCTTAAAGCCACATAAATGTCTGCAACTGATGGGTTTGTGGACAGGCAGCAATCTGAACGATGAACGTATCCTTTGTCCTGTCAGACAGTCAAATGTGCGCGCTTCTTTATTTCTTTCAACATCATTCCTTTCTCATCGAAACACAGACATACAGACGACTGTGTTGATAATGACACCTTTTAAATTGTTTTTAATCCTTTTTATTAGCAGCTCAGCACTTGAAATTCGACACTGATGTAACTTTGTATTCTAGACAGCGTCTCGATAGTTTCCCAGCAATGAATGTGTTTTTGAGGCTGCCATTTTGAAGCTTTTTTTTTTTTTCACCATTTGCCACCAAAAAAAAAAAAAAAAATGCTACATATACGCCATCGGTGCCATAGTGAACAGGATCACTAAATAGCGTTTTGTGTTTTCATTTTCTCCCTTCCATTTTGTTAGTATTTATTGCACTTAAATTCATTGAAGCATCCGACTTCATCGTCGTCGTTGGTTTTTGTATCTTTTTCAGAAAAGATTCTCAGACACTAACAAAAAGTATTGTTAAAGGAAATGAATGTGTTGTTGGGCGCGCCACAATAATTCATTTGTGACCAATTAATTTTATTGAAGTGTTTAACTCATCAACACCATGAAATGTGTATCAACCAAAATCCCTCTTGATTTTTATATGTGAATTTTAATGTTTCTGCACAAAACAAAAGATATTTGCTATAAACCTCTGGCTTCATCTAGAATTTATTTAATTTGCTAAAAATAGAATAGTCGAAGAAGGTCTAAACCTCACCTATGATTTTTGTTTTGATAATTTAAAAAAGTTTTAAAATCGATTGAATTATAAGGTAAGAAGACGGTACTGTTGTACGCTCCTTTTAAGGTAAATAATTCGAATTATAAATCCGTTTTTCGTGGTCTCCAAAAGGATTGAAAGATGTATTAAGCATATCCCTCCTAACGCTTCTTGTTTTATACGAGCATTGTCTTGAAGCAAAAAGTTTATTTCAACCAAGTTGAGAGAAAGTCATATTTAATCAAACTTAGGTGGCTGCAAACAAAGGTACTGCTTGTATTAATCATCATTATTATGGTTCCGTTCTAGACAGCTGCGTGACTTCGCATTCTATTTCACTCAGTTTATATTCGAACGTAGATTTTTTGCCATCATGCAGACCTCTATTCCATACCCAACGAGTACGTCCCAGGTCGAAATAAAATGAAACAGTTTCTATAATTTTTTATATTTATTCCTGGACTTATGGGATTCACCGCAGCTGAGTCAAATGTATATCTCATACAGAAAATTCAGAACTCTGCCCTACGTCTGATAGTTCACTCTGCTTGGTACGTTCGTAATGACATCATATCCAGGGACCTAAGAATCCTCTCTGACCATGAGCAGATAAATTTCCACATCAATAGGCTGCCTTTTGCTTTGGAAAAAATAATAATGATAATTTATATTGTAATCTCATAAATAGTTTTTGAAATATATTTTTACAATTTTTTAATTATACACGAATACAAAATTTGAAGCCAATTTTTATAATAAGTATATATGTGTTATACAAGAACAATATAAATTTGAAATACAATTTTAAGAAATCTTTCAAAGTTAAATACAAAATTGTAGCCACTTTTTTTTTTGTATTATGTTTCTTCAAAATCGTCATCTTATCCATCAGATATTTCCAAAGCTTCAATTACTTATTCAGCCTCGTCCTTCCCTGTATGATTTTCAATTCTTTGGATCAAATTTATTTAGATTATTTTAGTTTCCAGCCTATTAGAAAATATTAAAAATTTATTACTTAAATACTATAATCAAAATGTAACAATATATTTTAAATACCAAATTAAAACAGTCGTTTGGTCTGTTTTGAACGTTTCTCATTAACCACAATATCATCTTCTAAATCGTCATCTTCGCCATCAGATTTTTCCAGATGTTTTGTTATTTCTTCAGACGCTGCATCAGCGCCACGTCGAGCATAACGTCTTCCCTCTTCAGTTTTCAATTCTTTTGCTAATTTTTCGAATTTTTCCAGATGTCTATAGTTCCCTTGCTATTTTTTTCAAATTATAAAATTTATTAATATTAATCATTTCACATTACATATCATAGATAAGTTAGTAATCAGAGAATCAGAATCAACAAAAGAAACAAAACTGAAAAAAGAATATAAACTTCATTAGGTTAATATGAGGAATTTATTTAAACAAGCAAAAAATTATATATTGAAAAAATTAAATTAGCGATTGCTTCCAATTATGATATCGTCTTCGAGATCATCACTTTCACCATCAGAGTGCTCTCTATGAGCATTTAAATTCTCAGCTACTTGCTGAGCATGGCGTCTAGCCAAAAATTTACCTTCTTCAGTGCGTAAATCATTTGCTAAGTGCTCATATTTATCAAGTTCTCTATAATCGCCTTGCTGCAAATGATAATGTCAGAAATTAAATAATTAAGTAAAAACGAAAAAAAAAAAAAATATTATTTAAATTTTTATAAAAAATATAGTGAGTTAAATCGAAGAACAGAAAAATCATCATCATCATCAATAATAATTAAAATAATATTTGTTATTAATATAGAAAGAGTTATGGTGGGAAGAGAATTTATAAATATAATAATGATTAGTTAAAAGGTTAATAGAATTAAGTAAAATTAAATGAATTGGAGCTGAAAAAGAAAAGAAAGTTATGTTGTTAAAAATATAAACAATACAAATGCAATATAGGGGCCTTATCCCCACCTCATCTCCATTTGATGGGTAAGAGAAGAAAATAGAGTTGGAATTGATTGGACAATTCACACGCACGATTCTGATAAGAATCATTATTTAACCCGCTTAGAAAAGCTGGGCTCTGTGAGAGGTGAGAGGCTAGATAGAAAAGAAAAAAGAATTTCTAATACTTCTGTCATAAACTTAAAAAAATTATTAAGTGAAGCGGAGTGAATGATAGTTGATTCATATGCATATATATCTGTGGATTATGGAAATAATAAAAAGATTAAAATTCAAAGGCACAATTCTGAAAAGAGAATCATTATTTTAACTTGCTTATAAAAGCTGGGGCTCGAAACGAAACTGAACCTATAAAATATAAAAATTAGATTAAATAAAAGCTAAAGAAAAGATTATTAATTAATAAATGATTTAAATACTAAAAATAATTGAAAATAAAATAAAATTGATTAAATAAAATGTTAAAAGCTAAAAGAGGGAAATAAAAATTTAAAAAATATCATAATGAGGAAAGAAGATTATTGGAAAATGTGAAAATGTTAGCCAAAATAAAAATATGTTAAATAAATAATAAATATAAATGAAATGCCGTTCACGTTCTGATTAAAAACTGAAAATTATTTCGATAAATAAAAATAAATACAATTACATTAGTGCACCACTAGGTCGACTTTAACTGACTGGTGGTTAACTGAAGTTTTGTTCTCTGATTTTTGTTAAGTTGTTTAGAGTCGACTTTGTGGTGTTTTAAAATCTACTTGTAAATGCTTGAGCAAATTCGAGACTCTTTAGCGATTTTAATTGGAAATAAGTTTTTTTCTATCCTATATTATATAATTTTATTAAAAATATAATTAAGAAATCCCATTTCGAGAGTTTACACAATTTAAGCACATCCGCAAAACAGACAATTTGATTTCTACAGATAAAATGTCTTATGAAATTCAATTTATGAAGCTGCTGAGTTATTTCCTGGTATATATTATATTATGAAGCATTCAATGAATTGAGCATGAATGAATGGAAAAAATTCAATGATTATTGGAAAAGGAGAATCAGGAACAAGTTTGCTGCAACACAACCCCTGGCAATAAAACTTTAAATAAATAGAGTTGTCGTCGTTAAATTGAGGCTGTACAACATATTGAAGAAGGGTGTTCAAGAAGTGTTTGCATGTAAGTAGTAGCAAATAGCAGTAGTGTAGTGGATGAATGCCAAAGCTGAAAGGAAAAACTGATGGGTAAATGGTAGCACACAGCAGTGGTGGAGTCCTTAAACTAAGTAAAAAGCAGAATTGATTTGAGCGGTCTGATGGTCTAGTATTTTTACTTGTAAATGGAATGAGGCTTTGATATTATTGGGGTGTGATGCCATTTCTATAGATATGCCGCTGGCAGCAACTGTGTGCATGAGTTGATCTTCGTAGTCTTCATCGGCAATTCTGATGATGATGTTGTTTTGCAGATTGAAAATCGTAGACGTAATAACCGTAATTGATTTTTGATTTGTGATTTAATTTAATGGCTGTAAAATTGTTGTCTTTCGTGATGATATTTTTATGATTAAACCATTAAGCATAGCAAAAGTAAAACAAAGACTATAGATATTGGTAAATAATAAAGTTACGACGATAAAAATGATTAATTTGCAAAATGATGATTCATGATTCAAATGAATTTCAAATATTTTAAAATAATCTCTATCACAATAATTCAAAATAAAAGCATAATAAAATATTCTTACTAGAAGCTTTTAGCTAATTTGTTGATTTGTCTACATATAGAAAATCATTATGCTTTATCGTCTGTTAATAAATGAAGCAACTATACAACTTATTTGCCTAAAGTGGAGTAAGTGTAGTTATCCGATATGTCATAGTACTTAGTTAAGTTTATGCTAGTACATTATCCAACCTATATACATGCCACTTAAATTCGGCTCACTTTAGATATTGTACATACATAACTTGAGCTCAAATTATCATCAGCTAACTTTATGAGAGAGTTTAGCATTCGACACCGAGTCGTCGAGAAGTTCGACTTGATTTTATGAGTTTTCAACTCTTAAAATTGCTGCAATAACACTAAATTCCCTTGAAATGAGTCGCCTCGCCACCAAAAGCAAACACAGAAGCAACATAATATTAAAGGATTCAATGATAGGAAATGGGGGCACACACAACAGGGCAGAGCCAAGAGTTTTAGCTGTAGATAGATGAATCTGGTGTATCTTGTGTCCCTCAGGCCAATTATATTGAAAACTTTTCTACAGCTCCAATAGTAGAAATTCCATTGCAGTAGCAGAGACAGTGACAGCGACAGCAGCCTCAATGCGATGCCCAGGACATTGTGGTTCAGTTTAGTTTTCATTTGGAAAACCGGTAGGGAAATACAACTGAAGACGAAAATGATGTTCTCAAAAAGGGGAGGGGTTGGAAAAGGGTGTTTGTTGTCGCTTTACATATTTGTTTGTGTGAGAGTGGTTTGTCTATAAATTCCGTTATATTTCTGGCTAATTCTACATTTTAATTGTCGCTCGTTTGTTTTATGAGTTTGGTTTGGTTTGGTTGTGTGTTGGTTAAATTGGATTTTATTCGGTTGTATTTGAATGGTTTGTGCATCGTTGGATTCACTACAACATCTATAGTCCGTACTATTGCTCGTCTAGTTGTGTCTTGGCTTTTTTAGTCATGATTCATATAGTAATGAAGTTACACACAAAGTGCAATCCTTGGATTTTCTGATTCCATCTACTTCTTCTCTTTCAAATCCTTCATATCAGTTTTGTAATTTGAGGCTAATATGAAATAGCTTTTGAAGTTTGTTGTTAAAGGACAATTTTGTGTGTAGCTGCACGTTGGTGTTATTTGTATGAAGCTGCTTGATTGCAATCTATATATTTGTGAATGTTGCTTAAAGGATATGTGGTGAACTATGCTTCATGCAGAATGTTGTGGTTTAAATCATCCCTGCTAATGATTTCCGTTTGATATTTTGCAATTTTAATTTAATTATTGCATACATCTAGGCTCGTTGCTAAAAATATTTCTTCTTCCAAATGACTTTCGTGATATTTCGGAAGTGGGTTCTAGTCTTCCCAACTTTTATTTTCCACAACAACAAATAAAGATTAGTGGAAGATAAATAAATCAACTGAGTCATATTTTTCTGGTTGATTTACTATGTATAAGATTTTAAGAGCAGGATTTGGTTTAAGTTACGACATTTGATGCATAACATCATAACTTTCACTTGATTAACTTTTTTAGGTTTAAAGAAAAAATGCACACACACATGTATTTGTATGCTATGCCTTATTTAACGCAGATATCATTTTTAAAATGTTCTTTATCACAATTTACACTTCATAAAATCATGGATATGAAAAGACAAGCAGCATTTTCATTTAGTCACGCTCCAGCTTTGCAAATTTGTAATCAATATTAAATTAAAAGCGAATAGGCCCGAATATTGAATACCCTAAACCATAGCTTCTTTTCAAATAAGGAGTGGTGATGAATAAGAAATGCTAATACGAAGAAGTGAACTTCATACAAATCCTACACAACAACATCGATTCTTTTCGTTGTGGTAATCTTCTTTTATTATTTTCACAAAATCAATGTACCCAGTTTGGATATGGTGTATTGACAGTAAATCTCTTACGCCATTTCTTTGCGCTAAATTGTCAATTGTAATATTCATTAATATTGATTTACCAAGCGTGTTTTGCTCCTCATGTGGGTGTTCTTTAGTATATATTTTGTATGTAAAAACCCAGGAGCGTATTGAGAGGCCTAAATAAAACGAAATGTTACTTCTCTCTACACTTAACCGATTCCGCACAATTAAATCTAACTATGTGAAGGGCTAGTCAAATGATAAATATAGTAAGCGACATCAAAGATGGCTAGTGTTTCTTTCTTAACAAAGATATCAAACCTTTTACAAGGAACGAAGATTTGAATTAGAAATATATGTATATATACTATGACCATGTGTATTTCGATATGATTCCTCTCGGGAGACTGATTATTTTCATTTTTATAAAAAAATTTCCATCATATTATAAGTATAAATAACAAAATCCATAAACCTTAAAATTTGTATTTTTTTTTTTATATGCATCTTTGCAAAATACTTTGGTGATAAAAGGAAAGTAAACAAAATCAATATGCTACACGTTTCGTCATATAACACACACCCTTCTCTCTATGGCCACAAATATTTTACAGTATGCTGTAGCTAATTCCAGTTTTCCAAATTTGCCTTCGAAAGAGCTTATACACCTACATATTTTTGTAAAATAAACCACAAACACCAAAATACCAACAATTTAGATAAGTATTCTTTGCACCCATTCCAATTTCTGGTTGGCTGGTGTAGAAGCATATACCCAACAAAGATTCCTTGCCACATATTTAAACTCATTTAACTCACTTTGATTTGCGACGTTTTGTTAATTTGAAGCTTCAAAAATATTCTACGAATTTACATAAAAATAAAAATATTGAAATATTATACCGATATTGCCGCGATATGACTTCCAACAATTAAGTTAATTAGCCCAAAGATCATCATATCTACATATATTTTAATACAGAGAAAAGATTTTTTCGCACAGTTTTACTTTACATAACGTCAACGTATTTTCATGAAAATTATATGGTTAAAAAGGTATTCATCTCTAGTATGGTATGCAAACTTCGTGAGAACTGTAATTCACATTCTATCATCTTAGAAATTTTATGAAATTAAATTAATTACACGTGTATCACTGAGGTCATATATTGGGTATATAAGTAAGTTTTAAAGGAATTTTTTTTTTCGATTTTTAAGCATTATTGTGCAAAATTGGTACCCGGTATTATATTGAAAGTATTGCCAGCTAGCTATGACTTGTAACCACTTTTCTGGCATGGACTCCACGCCAAGAAAGCATCAAGCCAATTTTTGTTACCTTCAACTGAAGTGAAGCGAATTCCTGTAAGAGCGTTCTACATCGACCGGTACAAGTGGTAGTCTGATGGTACAAGGTCTGGACTATAAAGCGGTTGGGTTAGAACTACCCATCCAGTACCATCGAAATAGGTTTTGACCACGTTTACGACATGCGGCAAAGTATTGTCATGGTGAAAGATTAATGGCTCATGAGTGGTTTCCCATTCAGGCCATTTTTCCACAATCGCACACATCAATTTCATCACTTTTCAGAAGCTCGTAGTACGTAATTCCGTTCTAGCCTCACCAAATGCAGAGCATAACCTTGCTGCAATGGATGTTTGGCTTTGGCGTCAAAAGTCCAGGTTCGCGCGCTTACATACTTCTTGCGTTTTGGATTATGTAATGAATCTATTTTTCATCTGCGGTAACGATACGATGCAAAAACGACTTCCCTTTTGAAGGAGCACTTCGGAAGCAATGATACGCCGTTCGATATCTCTTGGTTTGAGTTTGTGAAGCACCCAGTTTCCGACCTTGAACCATATCAATGGCTTTCAACCGCAATGAGCTGAATTACGTCTAACGTTGATGCAAGTTTGACCATCGTCCAAAATTACTTCCAATTTGGCGTCTACAAACGTTGGTGGCCTTCCTTCGCGCTCCTTGTCAGGATATGTCAAAATATCCACTTTTGAAACGTCGGAACCAGTACTCACAGATTGAAATTGTTGGAACATGCTCTCCGTAAGCTTTACACAGCAGCCGATGTCTTCCTGCTGCACTTTTCTTCAGATGGAAACAAAACACAAATGCTTCCCACGAATGTAGTTTTGTAGGCACAAAAACAGACATAGTTGTCGAACGAAAAAATCAAAGTTCAAAGATTTTCAAGGAAGATATGAAGTTATCCAGTTTGAATTAGAGTTTGAGTTTGAATTAGAGTTAAGATTATCTGGCAACTTTATAGCGAAAATAGATAAAGGGTTCAATGCTGCTTTAAAAAGATTTTACATTAATTTACATTTCTAAATGTCTTTAGCATCGCCTGCCTTCCTATTCCAAAAGTAATCATTCTTTTACTATCCATCTTGTATTTAACAAAGGCCTAGTTTAATTAACAACATTTGAACTACAACATTTTTTTAATTGAACGAACATAAAGAAACGTTTCACTTTGATGAGAAAAATCCATTGTTCATTGTTTAACAGAATAATTCCAGAAGATCAATCTTAAAAGAGCAATAAAACAATTTTTATGTCCCTCACATGGCAATGCCATAATAAAAAGATAAACGAATGAGACAGATACTACCTACTTCTACTACAATATAAAGAAGAAGGACTATAAGAGAAATACTTGTTAAGACAATTGCTAGAAATTGCAGATAATAACAAAGAATAAGAAAAAGTATATAAAAAAAAACCACATGAAATGAAAGCAAATAAAGCAAACCAATAAAAACAAACGCACTCAAGCGGATACAAAGCAAGTGAACGAACAAGTGATAACATAGCAAAAGAGATAGCAAAGGATAAAGGATAAAGGTTGAAAAAAAAAAGAAAAAAGTTATAAAAACAAAAACCACAAGAAAAAATACATACGTATGAGCAACGTTTTTAATTGTCCGACATACGTTTTCGTAATTGGTGAAGAAAAGCAAACCAAGAATGAAAAGGAGTCACAGAGATGGACGAACGAAAAGATAATAAAAGAAATAAGTGGAGTATGAATGAATGAAGCGATAAATGAATGTTACGATGAATGGCAAAGTATACAATAGCAGCAAAAGGCTAAGTGTTGTAACTGAAACAAAAATGGTTATTATTAACTATACGAGTATATATGGAGAAGTGTAATACATTTTTCCGACAAAATGTTGTTCCTTTCGCTATTGTCATGATATGCTGGAGGAGTTTGCGGTCATGACATATGTAATGATAACAAGTATACGCCTCAGTGTATATGAATGGGTTGAATAGCAACATATTACAGCGTTTTTCAGTTGAAAGCAGTGACAAGTTGTTAATAATAAAATATTTATTAAACTTAATCACATAAGATCCTTTAAAATATTATAAAACAATGAAAGCACAGCACAGTGAAGTAAAGAATTGCCCAATCTCAAGATTTCTCTATGCCACTTTGAGGAATACAGAACTAAAGAAAGGCAAAACAACAGAATACAGAATGTTGCTAGCGACCAACAAAGAAGAAAAAAGTGGCGGTAAAAACAAAAGAATGTAAACAATAATAAATAAATACCAACAACATCAGGGCAACAGGACAACGAGAGCAATGAGAGCAAACAGCAGCAGCGAATGGCATAAAGTAAGAACAGTATTTAATTAACTGACATCGCAATTACAAATTCTGTGCAGACATTCGTTTGCTTCACAGGGCACGCTTGAGTTAAAGCTGTGCGGTGGTATGGTACAGTATGAGTTTGGTCCTTGGTTGTGCTTTTGCCAATTGAATCAAGCTCCAGATGTTGGTTCATGCTGTTGCTACTCAAAGTCACTTGGTAGAGTAGTGTCCATTCCATGCGGCGCACTGCACCAGCAAACAATTTCATTTTGTAGCACTAACAGCAAACAACACAACAAAATAAAACAAAACAAAATGAACAAAAGTATGAAAGTTGAAACAAATAAACAATGACAACAAAACTATAAGGCAAAGACTAAAAGACAATGATCATGAAGAGGAAATAGGAAGAAGCAACCGCTGGAACGACTATTGGGAACATGACTGTAAACAAGTTAAGTCACCAAGGATTGCAGCAACACTGATAAGGAGTAAAACAGAGGCGAAGAAAACCTTCACTAGCAGCACCACATAAAATTCTTCTTTAAAGACGTTCGTTTATATGTACATTGTCCATGACTATAAGACAGAGATTTCCTTTCAAGACGGACTTTTGTTTATTGCTTTGATAATTTACACCTTAAAAGAGTCCTTCTGTTCGGGAATATATTGACTGCGTCTCTTGCCTGTAACACTTAATGAGTAGCAAGCTCTAAATGATTTAAATGGGAAGAAGTTCTTGAATAGTATGGCTATACACATCAGCCTTTTTGTCGTGCAAGTTCTTTGGAGTGAATCCCCTTTCTATTACAATAAAGACTTTGCAAAAGTTTTCTATAAAATTATTGAAGTGTTTCGCTTGTTGCGTTTATTGTTATGTTGTTGATGTGCCTTTTTCTTTAATTTCTACAACGACGCAACTCATTCTTATTTGATTTCTTTAAGATTCCTTTAGTTTGGGATTCGCAAAAGTTTTGTGAATACTTCATAACTTAATGAATTATTAAGCATACTCTAGTTTGTTCTTGTTGTGCTTTTTTGTTTTTTTTCTCAAGTCTTTTGGCTTGCAAATGAGCACTTGATAACTTGAAAGGACTTGGAAGATGTTAATAAGAATATATTGAAAAGGCGTGTAGATCTTTTGTATTGTTGTTATTATTTTAAATGTCCTGAACCCTTATACACAGACTATAAACTAAAGGATATTGATTTGTTTTCGAACTAATATAATATAATAAAATTTCATAAATAACTGAAGAACCTGTTGATCTCTGTAAACCAAGTAAGATATTCACATTGTATACCAATTGAGTTTTATAAATGAATCTTCTATATGCATTTGGTATTAGTAACAAAAGCGAGGAGCAACTAGCAATATTTATAATTAATAATAATTTTCACTTAACGAACAAGATACAATGTCAGCAATATAACGAACATTTCGAAGTGCATGCAATAATTCAGAAATAATGTACGAGTTCTAATTATATGGTCTGATAAATGCAACAAAGGAAGATACAATACAATGATGATATTATTTAGCAACCAGTTAATTATAAATTTATGTGTAAATAATAATAAAAAATAGCAAAGCTAAATAATATAACTCTCCCACATAGTACATACTACATACATATGATTCACAACAAACATTTCGAGAACTCAATTTTCTGCATAAAATTAAACAATTTAATTTAATAGAAACAAGCAAAGTAAAACTCTAAAGCTCCAAAGACTCAGCGCAGTAGCAACGTGTAACTACTTCCGTTTCTATGCAAGCAAAATCTAAAACAGGACTCGAAGGCATTACCAACATAACATATACGGTCTATATAAATGAATGTACCCTGCTTTGGACGACAAAGACAATGACGATAGCAACGAAGACGGAGACTGGAAACAGTAATTCAACACGTACTATATATATTTTGACTATATGAGTAGTAAAATGAAATGAAATAAAGCAATGAAGTGCGGCATACTAAAAGGGGCAACGACACACAGATAACAAGCGAATGATATGCATTTTATAGAAATAATTTAGGAGAGAAGAAAGGACGGAATTTCATGTTGTTATGTTCAAAGATACTATAGTCGTTGTTCGCTTCGTTTTATGTAGTTGTTGTACTTGTTTAACGTTATTCATTCTTAGTACTAGTTTAGCTTACTTTTGCTGTGCTTGAGGCAGCTGAGAGCCGCGTATTGTTCATGTTCGTGTTATTATTATTGTTGTAGTTGTTGTTGTCTGCTTGTAAATGAGAATATATTGTATAATATTATGTTATATGTCCTTTTAGTGCTAATGTTGCTTGCTATAGCTGCTGCAATATTCTGCTGTTCTTGTTTTTTGGTGTTGCAGCAGGCATGTTGTAGTCTTTTTCTTGTTCTTTGTCTAACTACGCGTAAGCATCCGCTCGTCCTCCTCCTTCTACAATACTTAATTTCGTGTATACTACTACATAGTATACTCAACTTGTTGTTTGCAATTTTATCATAAAGTTATGTGCATTTTGTTGTATTAGCAGGATATTATTATATTGCGCTAAATGCCATTTGATTTGTACTTTTCATGTAGTAAAGAATTGCGGTTTTATAGAATGATATAGGGAGTACACACCCTCCCTGTTGGTGCATGATGCATTAAATTATTAAATTTTTATTTTTTCTTATATTTTATTGGCTCTTGATATTTTAAGGCAAATCTTTTAATCACAATCATTCGTTTTGCTGTTGTATATTTTTCAATTTTTGATTAAATAATTTTAGATGAAATTTTCTTGTAGTAAAGAATTGCGATTCTATAGAAACATAAATTTGATTTTCAGATGCAACATTTTATATTCTGAATATTGTTTTGAATTTTGTTTCTTTTTGCACTTGCTCGCAAATCTGGACTTGCATTAATTTTAATCATGCTTGCACGTGAGCGATGGACAACTGAAAACAATGCTTGTAGATCGTTTTTGATATCATTTCATTTATGCGCTTTGCTTTCGTACATTTTGTGGTTGCTTTAGCTGTGCAGTTTCTGTGGAGAGCGTGCTTTTGTTCGAAAATGAACGCTTGATTAGTGAGCAGTTTGAAATTGTACACGCTCGCGTACGAGCAATTTGAAAAATATTTTTCACTCGAAAAAAAAAAGATTAATATTTTTACGTCTTTCATACTTGAAATATGAACCAAAACGCACTTGCTTGCGGTACTTGCTACTATGGATTTTTCTCTACTACAATCTTGCAAATGCTCAGTGTTCTCTTTTGATTCGCAATTCTCACTACTTTGAAAATTCATTTAAAATGATATTCAGGTTTACATTTTGTTCTAAATTTTCTCAATTTAATTGCTCAAGTAACGAAAGTAAAGCGATGATAAACCCATTATCCAGTGACCTTAATTTTTTAAGCTTTATGTAATGCAAATTACTTGATATATGTACTATATGTATAAACCTTTCATGGGTCATTAGTACTTGTCATATTTGTAGCGCATTGTTGAAGAGTATATAACAGTATCATGAAGAAAATTCCGTCCATTTCTTCACAAACAAGTTCTCTACAATTAGGGTATATTTTATAAGCTGATATTTCACACAAAGGCTTTGTTTCTAATTGATCTTTTTATTAAAAATGGATCCAAAAAACTGTACTGAGAAGGGTGAGCGCGAGTGTGAATATGCTGCTCATGAATCGAATATGAAGCCTCGTGAATACTTTTAAATATGAATCGCATGCTGCATGAGTGTTAAGCAAGCCAATAGCGAATCATTTGCGTATTTTCGGGCATAATCGAAGCCAAGCATTGCAGCAATCAAAGTATGTACTCTATGATTAGTGGAGTGCATATATTCGGAAGGCGAGTCACTCACTGCATTTCTCTGATACGTTCATTTATCTATGCCATACACTTGATGAAATATACGTATTTTATAAAAATATTTTTAATTTGTTACTAAACAATTCAACTTGTATGAAATGTACCTAATCTTCGGTGTAACCTTTCCATTTATTGTTTTGTTGAATGAAGTTTTAATTTAATCGCTTATTAAGTATACGCAATGTAAGCCAATGAAACTCGACGACTGTAATTACTTTGGGTCTCAACTAAAGGCGATTATAACAAAGCGATGCTCACTCTCCTTTCACTAACAAGAAAAAGTAATTCATTGTTCATTGTCAAGTGCAACACTTTCTAACAATGCCAAATGGAAATCCGATTTTGATTCGTTCGCACTTTCACTCTAAGCTAAAGAGGGTTTCATTTTATGTTTTCTACATTTTTCCATGATTCCACAGGAAATACTACATTCAGAATGGTTTTGTCTAACATCAGTTATCTTGCAGGCAACTTCCTCTTGTGGAAGGCTTTTTTGTTTGTTGTAACAGACAAGCAGAGAGTATACAAAGCAACACAATTGTTGTTGGTGATTATTTCTTAGTATAAAAATGAGATTTTTTATAGATATGTTTTAAAGAATTCTTCTTTTAAAGCAGATTGCATTTTTAATGACTCTTCTGATTCTCTTTAATCACTTAATTTTGAATCAACATGTTTGTATCTTCCTTCTCCTGTGTATATTGTGAGTAAAGAGGATGAGAAATTTGAATGGAAAGCATTTGATAGACCACGTTTGTAGAAAAAAATCTGTTTTAATTTAATTTCAATATTCATTTGTTTTGCTTTTTTAAACAATAAATACCCAAATAAATACCCAAATAAATATTGAATACAATGGTTTGTGAATACCATACAGCTTATTTAATATAGTATAATCTCTTTCAGATAAAGTTTCTTGATTATTAAGAGTGTCACAAAGTCACTGTCAATATAATATTTGTGTTATTGTACTATACATTTTCCCTTCCATCCATTTTCCATTTAACTTAGACTCCCTTCCTCCCAGATTCTTCAATTGTTCAACAGTTCTAACTTTGTTATTTTAAAACCTTTTCTTAATGTGAAAAAAGGTAAGTCAGTATTTGATTGAGTCATAGTCAATTGAATCCTGCGGACGGGCCACTGATTTATTGCAAAATTACTAATTGTAAAGAACTTTTCAAATGGTTTTGATTATTTTTCGATTACGCTTTTTTCCGATGAATTTTAATGCAAATATTTAATCGGGTTTACTCTCTAAGATATTTATTCCGAAATACATTTAAACTATTATATCTGACGAATTCTTGAGTATTGAAAAATCAAATTGAAATTTCAATTAAGCCACAAGGACCTCCAACCACTCCAACACCACACAACCAACACATATAATGCACAGAAGTGTCTCAATCGAATTACTTTACGCGACAAGAAATAAATAAAGAAAAAAACAAGGAAAAAAAAAAAAGAAATAAATAAATAAGAATCGGAATGAACCAATTCAAGTGGCATTCTTTAAGAATTTCACAAATTTGCATCAATTTTTCTTTACATTAACAAGCGGCATAAAAGCATGGGGAGGAGCATGAGAAGATTGGTTGTTGTGGGAGAGAGGTGAGGTCTACAAGAGTTTTAGGTTGGGCGTGCCACATGCCTAAGCACAAAGCTAACAAGCTGTAATAATGGAGGTCGCGCGGTTTACACCCAACATCCTTCCTTTACTCTATGTGTCGTGTGTATCTGTGTTTGAGTGTATTTGTCTTGAGGCGTATTCGTTTTGTGAAATTGCCGCAAGCAGACATTATTGAGTTAATAAATCACACGCCGCAACAACGCGAAAATGCTATGAATTCGCGAAGCATTTCGTCGTTGTCATGACGAATATACAAACTGAAGGACAAATATACCAAATGACAGACAAACAGGCAAACTGCTGGCTGACTGACTGACGAATTCTGTTGATGAAATGTTTGCTCAAAATTCCAAGATTTGTTAGCTGCTATCACTGGTTCCTGTCGCCGCCAGACATGGGTTGGTATCTGTATTTGAGGTTTGATTTTGCCCTTACACTGAGTTTTCGTTTGGCAGCAGCAACAGCAGCTTAGTGAAAATATTATTGCCATGGACGAATTTCTGTGCTGTCTGCCAAAGCCAAATCTCATATAATTCGCGTCGTCCCTTGCTGCTGTCAAGTCGTGTTCTCAATCTCATTCCGATTCTGATTCTGCTTATATCCCATTGCACGTCAACAATGCTCAAGCTCAGCATGTCTTATTTCGATTTTTATTGAAAATGAAATACTAAATTTGCGTAATAATTCAACATCCATTGTCAATTCGTTGATGATGGTGGTTGGAGTTATAAAAAATTAATCATTGAGAGGAAGTAGCAAATAATCCCAAGCATAGAATATAAGAAAATGAAATAATGCTATTCTTTAAAGATGTGATGATGATGATGTCTTCATTCAATTTTACTCCTTCCATAATCACAAAAAGTGCTTAAAGAAAATCTGCAAACGCAATAATGAATTTTAAAGAATTGGAGAGATGGACGGACCACTGTCAAAATTACTAATCATTGAACTGATTAAGAAATATTTTTAATATCTCATTGGTTTCGTGGGCTATGTGATAGTGTAAGAGAGAATAACAAGCCGTCATCAATTGATATTCATGGGGAGTTACGGACAATTTGTTGGTGTTAATTGTTGTTAATATTTCATACATAATTTGGGTTCTAGTGTTTGTTGTTGGTCGATTGACTTTGCCAATGTATTCTCTAGATGTAGGTGTGCTAAGGTAATTGGGTGAGTGCCTTCAATCTTAAGTGTATGCCTCATTATATGCCTTTGCTGTATTTCTAGTGGCTTCTTAATTATCTGGTTTGTGTGTTGCAATCCCATTATGTGTCTAAAGAAGTATGGTAAAAGATTAAAAGGCAGTCCTTATTTTTGCGTCTACCATAAAAGATTGTCATGCATCCCGATAGCTAATGACGGTAGAGTTAACTATTGATTTAATCATCAGTATACTTCCTAATATCTTGCTTATGCAAATGTGGGTGATCTGATTTGACCCGAGATACATATTGGTATCTATAACATTCCAAACATAGACGGTATGAATTATGTAGTATAATAACATTTCTATTCCTTCTTTTTCGACTCCTTGATATTGTATTTTATATTAATTACTGTTTTTGAGTGAATGTATTATATGTACATATTTATATTGATTATATTCTATGAACTGCTACTCAATGAAACTCCATTAACTTGAGCAAAAGCTTAATGAAACGATTTCTACTCAGTTTCACTTCTTTGATTTATTTTTTCACAATTCAATTCGTCTTTTGGCCGTGTAATGAATGTCGACAATTTGTGGCAACATTTGTGCAAATTGAATTAAGCTATTTCGACGAATCAACGAGTGAATGACAAATGAATAACACACATAAATGATGTGGCGAAGAGGGGCAGAGGATGATGCGAGTCAGACAAATGGACTCATTTGCCTTAGAGCAGTCAAAATCGAAGCAACTAATGAAATTAATTTCCTATAAAACTTAAAGTAACTTTGAGATATGCGAAATGAAAAAGACAGCAATAGCACTTGAGGCATATTTTGGTAAATATGTTAATGCTCAGCGCCTAAAAGTATTTATGCTTGAAATTAGCATAATGAAAATGACTAGCAGGAAGCTATGCAATGAGAAATTCTACTAAGAAACCAATCGTTCTTGAAAGCGACACATAACTTTGAGTGTATTAACTTTGTCAGCAAGTTGTAGCAAGTAAGCTTAAGTCGTAGGCCTATCAAGGATAATAATAAGGACAACAAGCAAAAACAAATATAGCAACAGAAACAGTGAACAACAAATGAAATGCTAAACGTATACAATAATAAATAATTGTGCCCGGCCATCGTTCTAATGGCTTAAATGATGCTTAAGCAGCGGCGACTCCAACGCCAATGTCGCCATTAGACGATTACGCAATGCACAATAAAATTCAATTTTGCTCAGGACCCTGAGCCTGTTGTGTGTCCTTTTTCATATCCATGAACAATGTTCCCTTTGTGTCCTACGTTTTCGGCTAGTCAGGCCAACTAATTATTACTTAATGTAGCCAAGCGCTGGTTCTCAGTAAGAACAAACGTTTCCGCTTCCGGCAAACGACGCCATCATCAATCTATATGTATAGACAAAGGAGTATTTCAGACAACAATATCATGACTATACACTCACAATACACTTTTCTGTTGTCTTTCATTTAGCCACGGCAAAGCCAGACAATGAACACAAGAAGTAGCTTAAAACAAAACCAACAAAAGAAACGCACAAAAAAAAAAAAACCATAGAAATGGCAAATGAAATGAGACAGAGAATATCAAATGATGGAAAGTATAAAAGAAATCATGAGACAAAAGTCCCAGGCACATTAATCCACAGAGTTTCTCTGGAATTCATGAAATATTACATTCATGCACAAGCAAAGCAGCAGGACAATGAACAACAAGACAGCAAAAATGGGGAATTCATCTCAGGGAACTTCTTATGAAATGCGACATATTTCGATGTTAGTACAATAGTATTTGCCTCATTTGTCTTACTCTCCTCTTTTGTACTTGCTTATGGTATTCTAGATTGCACATAGCAGCATAGTTGCTTTCATTCAGTATTAACTAACAAAGAATTTCAGTTGTGACTTTGAAAATAAGAATTGGATAAAATATTTCTTAGTTGACTTACAAATCTGGAAAGAATTTTTATTAAAAACAGAAAAACTTTTCTAAACAAATGGCACACTTGAAAAACAAATACTCAGTAAAATGCTATATCTATCGCGGCTTTAAAAGGACCTAATATAGAAACTAAATTCGATCTAAAGCTTTTCTGGCAGAAGTATAGAGTTGGAACTGATTTAATAATTCACACGCACGATTCTAAAAAGAATCATTATTTTACCCGCTTAAAAAAGCTGGGCTCACATCCTGCTAGACTGTGCAAGTTAAAAGCAGTTGTTGCTGATGGATCTGCAATCGAAGAACACACTGCATTGTAAATTTAGTAAAGTATAAGAACAAATGCCATTTTGTCACCAAGTAAAAGCAATTAATATAGTTTTGCCTTCAGCAAATACATAACCAAAAACACATACCAACAAGACACCCACCAAGAGATGTACACAAACATTTTAGACTTAATCTTAATTATTAGATTGTGGCCACAACATTTGGACTAACAATATAATTACATATGATGGCAACTTAACCACTACAACAACTGCAGCAACAGAGGACTGACTACTTCTGCTTTCTGCTACTCTTGATAAATGATGTTGTTGTTGTTGTCGTTTCCCCTATTCATGGCGAAGAACAAAGAAATTACAAATAATTAGAATGTGCATGAGAGTGAGTTTGCGGTATCCAATTGCAATGCAACCAATTCAACCTCATCTGACCAGACCAGACCAGACCAAAGCAAACCAAACCAAACCAAACCAAATTTAACTGAACCAAAGTCAACACAATCTCTACTGTCCTCATCGTGATCATCATCATCAACATCAACATCAAGGTTGCCTTTGTCATTAAACTCCGACTTCTATTTCTCCTTAATTTCCCAACCTCAACATGTTAGCACCTTCTACTGCAGCTGGTTCATTCTAACGTGTTTTACTATTATAACAAACTAAGTAGTAATATGACCTCCTGCTGGAAAGCGTTGGGGAGCAACTTGCTACATTTGAATACACGCCCCAGTGTAGGTCATCAGAAATTCAATTATAAACGCTTTCTATGCTAACCGACAATTCCAATCGGTTTTCTGGAAATGTATAACTATCACTACCACTACCACTACTGAGTGCCCAAAACTTAATTGTTTAGTGTAAAGCGGGGTTAGTCGCAAAATCCTTTAATTAGTTGGCATTAAGTCGTAACGCGAAGTGGTTTTCGGTAAAATTACATAGACTTTCTTGTTTGACAGAACAATTTGTATCGATCGATTCGATAATATCTTTTATGTACAATAAACAATTGATTGAAGACCAAAATCTGACCACATCGAATTTTGCCCATTGGTTATAACACCTGGGTTAAGTGAATAATTTCCCACGAGAACTCGAGAACTCAAGAACAAAATCAATTAATTAAACTTGAAACAGTCGCGAATAGTGTTTTCAAGCACTCAATTTTGTAAGCTTCAACTATTCAAATTTAAGGTAAATTTCATGTTGATAACAACAGAGTGTTGTCATCGATGAAGGAATGGGGAATTTCATTTGTCATTGACACACGGTTTCTATTAGAATTTGAATCTGATTATATGTGATCTGTCAACAGTCTTTGGAAAATTCTGATGCATTTCTAAATCGTTGTTTAGAGTCTCGAATCTTCTCAATTGATAAGATAATAATGTTTTCCGTAAACTTACCCATGCTAGAGATAAAGTTGCCAACAGTGTCAGCATTTTGCCAACATAGAAAAAATATGCCGAAAAATAAGACAAGAATGGCATCGATTTCACGGTTTTGGAGAATTGAGTAGATTTGACCAATTTGTGTTAGATATGTGGCTTGTGCAGCCCACATAGGTGCAGCAGCAGCACCCATAAGAGCACCGGCAGGTATTAACGTATAAAATCTAATACGCAATGGGCTTGCATTCAGAATATATCACACTATAATTCTAAGAACTTACGTTGGATACAATTGAAATGAAATGTATGGTATATAACATAGACAAGAAATCACAATTGTCCATTTTGCAGTAATTTTGCGTATAATCAATGTTGGCAAAAATAGACATGAAATGCCCATTGCTGTATAAACCATGCTAAGACCGTATGTGCCCAACGAATCTTTAGCATTCAACGAAGATTGTAGATTAAGTGTACCCTAGCGAAAGTGACCCGAAAATTGTATGTGACACACCCAAAACAAAAAGAAGCTTTGTTTATAACATACCTGATACGCTACATAAAGCAAAGTTATGGAGAGCGAGAGCACCATTAGATTCTTTATAATTCGCAAGTTTTCATTTGGTTCAACATAAACTTTATCGCGTCCACTTACACTTGCTACACTGCTGCTTCGGGTCTTATTGGATAAAACACAAATTGATTTGGTTGATTAGATGTGATAATATCCTTTCCCAAAAAAATCGGTTACTTACTCTATACACTTTTTTTGGTCGCACAATAACCTCAAGGAAGTCATGTGAACCAGTTGAAGCGCGATATGAGTTACGTGACATTTTTTAATTGTTAATTTGAAAATTAAATTTATCACCCGTACGTTCAGACTTTTAAATTTGAAAAAGAATAATTTTTTTTTTTAAAGTGATGTGACAAGTCGACTGACTATAATGTACTGAATGAAATTTTGTTCAGCCTACTTACTATCAAACGGGATGAGTAAATTTCTTTGAAATATAGTTGACAGATAAATGAAAGTGAAATGAAATGAAATAACCACTCCCAATAAAATGACAATTTAAAAAACGAATTTCTATTTTTAATTTTTACCATTTATGTTATATATAGCAGTAATCTGTAGGGAGATTGTGCGCGCAGTCACTTACATAAAGAAACTTTCAATGACCCTTCCTTACTCAACTACATCTCATCTGCTCAAATTAGAATAATAATATCTTTAAAACTATAAGACAATATGAATACGGGGGATGTAAGTCCTTAATAAATCCGGTATATGTTATTCGTAATAATATCGATTCAGTGGCAAAGTAGTAGAGACTTTGAGCAACGGAGAAGCACAACCAAATAGTTTTGGAGTTGGAGAAATAAAACAATAAAGACAAAGGCATAATTATACAATAGTTACGTTACATACTTAACTAGTCGACTCGGAGGTAAGTGAAAGTAAATCTGCTGGTAAAATTGTGAAATTCTACGTCTGGTGTTCTCTTGACCTATGTTATATACGGGACTAGAACAGGAATAGTCGACCTGCATTGAGCTCGGTATTACACGTGTATTTTTAAGATTTTTCAATATTCTTTTCTACACCGTTTAATTTGTGTTCGGCATCCTATTTTGCTTGAGAGCACAGGCATTTGCCAAAACTATTATTAGCCGACTTGTATAATGTAGCAGCAGAAGTCAGAGCTGACTTTTTCGCATACTTGCTAACCGCTTACTGTTTTGGCTTTTGTGAAAGCAGTGCTTGATTGCTTCTAAAATTACGGCGTTATGCAATGTGTGGCGTAGAAATTTGCCACCCACCATTTAAATTATAGCCTGGGTGAGTTAAACATTAACAGCTGCCTACAGCTAAGATATTCTCCATTCCACTCATCTTTAAATCACATGTAAACAACATACAATAAAATCTGCAAGTCTGGTCCCTACACTTTCCCATATCCTTTTTAAGCAACAACTATGTACTAACAACGCTCAAATTTTCTTGACAATTGCCGTTTTTTCTTTGATTTTAAACAACAAATAGGTCAGTGCTGACTTCTGCTGAACGCACCCAATGCACGGACTCAAATGTTGCAGGCACTTATAGCTGAAAATCAACGATTTCTTAAGAATTATCTTTCATCTTAGCTGTAAATGTGATTCCTATTTTCAAACAGCTGAGGTTAATGACATTTACTAGGAAAAAAAATGTCCTTTATAATGTTTTTCTATAGACTACAAACTGACTGATTACAACAATTCAAAAATATATTGTTCCAATATCGTATCGTCTTGGTTTAAGTAAAATAAAATTTCGTACACAATATAAAATGCTCTTTTTAGAGTCTTGAAAGAAGATCGATTTTTTAACTTAGGAATTTGTATGTGATTCTTAATAAATTATCGTGCAATCTTTTCAACATAGCTTTTCACAAAAAAAAAAAAAAAAAATAAAACAACTACATTTCCCTTAGAACATAACAATATTCAACAACAATCAACAGATGTGGCATGACACGGTTTAATAGCGTACATTGTGCCACATTCATAGAACAGAGTTGCATCATTTTGCTCATCTTTTCAGTGTGTGTGTGTGTGTGTAGACAGACATTTCTACTGCTACTATTTTGTTTCAACTTATGTTGCAATTGTAATTGTCAGTTGTTGTTGTTGCTGTTGATGCCATTGTTTGTCATTTGTTTTTATTGTTGGATCATTTGTTGTTTTTGCTGTTATTACAACTTATTTCCATTCCACTTTTGTGCGTCGACCGACGAAAGGCCCTTTTTTACAACGAAGAAACACCAACATTTCCAGCCGACTGCCTTGATTTGTTTTCTTTTTTGCATTGCTGCATTTTCTATTTGCGTGTAATAAACTTGCAACATCAACTCATCATACACATACATAGTGCAACATTATATGGGTCGTTGCACGCAAAACATGGCAACCCACGACTGCTGGTGCCGCCATTTTGTGCTAGCACGGAATGATCTAACGAAGCGCGCTCTACCACCATTTGTCTTTTGTTGTAGCATCAAATGATGTTTCTCTAACAGACTACAAAAACAATGGTATTCGTGTATATGACAAATGTTGACGCATTTATGTATTATACTGAAGGTATAATACACATACATATTTATGTAACTGTCACTCAGTCTGTATACTATGTTTGTGTCTGTGGTTGTCATCGCCATATTTACATCGTCACTATCATTAACCGACAAAGAAGAAGATATGAGTAATAACTAAACAGATTCTTGTTGTTCAAACATGTTGCAATTGTCAACGCTAATCAAATGCTAATCATTAAAAATGCATGCGTTGTTAAAGAGTCTCGCTTTTACTATTTAAATTTTCACTTACCTAAACTTGAAATGAGATTCCCGAAAGTATCACCATTTTGCCATGTAAAATAGAAGATGCCAAAGAAACGCACAATGACAGCGTCAACATCTTGCCTCGTTATAGTCGAATACACTTGTCCCAGTTGTGTTAGATATGTGGATTGTGCTGCCCACATAGGTGCACCAGCAATGCCAAGTAACGCACTAGCCGGCAGCAGGGTACAAAATCTAAATAAACCAAAGAATTGGGACTTACTCTTCAACCCAGTTCTAGTCTTACATTCCTTGAACTTACCGTGGATACAGTTGAGCTGCAATATATGGTGTATAGCATGACATGGTTATCGCCAATGTTCGCTTTACAGTCAACTTGCGTATGATAAGCGTTGGCAGACAAATGCCCGAAAAGCTAACCGAAAGATAAACCATACACAGACCAAATTTACCAAGGTTACTTTCAGTGTGCAGCGTTGATTGCAGATTCAGTGTACCCTACAGCAATAATTAACTAAATATTTTTATTTTTTACTTATGCTACCACTTACCTCATAAGCAACATACTGCAACATCATGGCAGCTGATAGGACAAAAACATTTTTGTAAATTCGCTTCGTCTCACCCTCCGTCAGATAGATTTTTTCCCTTAACGAAGCACGACTTAGTGTGTTGTTGCTACGTATCTGGAATTATGTTCATTTGCATGTCACAGCACTTAAATTAGTTTTGGTATTACTTATATGTAACTTCTTCTAAAAAGTCTTCTTACTTTGTAAATTTTTTTTGGCCTTGTAATAACTTCTATGAAATCACTTTGGGTAGACAAATGCGACATTTTATTGTTAAAAAATTTTTAACTCAAATTTTTTGTTAAAAATATAATGTGCTACTAAGTTTATCGTTTTCAATGAATATGTAGAATGAAAACACAAGATTACGACAATCATATCAGTGAAAAACAGCTGTACATACAAAAGTGACGTCATAAATGTGAAATGACAAATATAAACTTTCATACTTACTGGAAAACAGATGTACGGACTAACTAGATTTGATTTCATTATGCTGACCAATGTCACATTTACAACATTTGCATGTATTTTTGTTGTTGTTCAAAGTTAAGTTCAAATGGGCTCTTTCCGAAAGTCCTTCTTCTTAAGTTAAATACATTAGGCTCTTTGCTGTTGATATTCAACTTTTTATTCTGAAGTAAGAGTATGGAATCTTCTTCATTCAAGTTTTTTTTTAATGGACTGTTTTTATCCGCCCAGTGATTTAATTAAGTTTATATAGCCAATTATGGTTGAAATCTCTTAGTATTGTGAACACTTAATATATTTAGTTAAATTTAAATAACATATTATTTCCGTTTTGCCGATACACTTATTTGTTCTACTTTTATTCTACTGTCGCTTTCGTTGTCAAGCCATATCATTTGACTGAATATACGATTGGCATTGGAGTTGCATTTGTACAACCGATTGCAATTGCGATACATAACCAACTACCATGTTATCTTTTCAGAAATAGAAATGGACTGATAAAATGCTTGTTTCTGCACGTTCAGTCCAAATCTTCAGTGTTGTCAATCGTTTCAGATATTTGCGCAACACTGAACACTATTAGTTTACATATTGTCCATGTTTATTTATTTATTTTAAAAACGATTATATGTGGTAATAATGGTAAATAATGGTGATGAAGACTAGACAGTATTGGCTTAGCTTTGGAGCTGATGAATGAGCGGAAGAATAGATGCCAATGAAGGAAATTTATTTATTTATGACAAATAACAGTCAACTTAAAAGTAATAATAAAACAGGAAAATAAAAATAAAAAAAAAAATATTAAATACAGCTTATTACAAAATTCTTGCACCGGTACAAATTTCCTCTAAGTGGTTCGAACCACACCGATTTTTAAAGGGGTTTGCAACCCTGATTGTAACTAGTTGAATCCGTCTCTGTCCCTGAGCGGGAATTTTATTTGCTAACCAGCTAGCTTGGCTTTTAAAAAGACATTATTTGTCGCATGCAAACATAATGAAGGACATCGCTTAGAATCATCGTCTTTTATAGCCTTTTTGTCATACTGCTGTTATTTTCTTTTACTTTTTCTGTTACTATTACGGTTACATACGTCTTTTTTATTAAATAAGCAAGGATAACTTTTATACTCTGAAATAAAATCATGATCCATGGCATACATTTAATTTCATAACAGCCACTTGCACTTGTATGCATTTATCGATATGTCATCAAAATGGACTGACAAATAAGCTGGACCATCAGTTTATTTCTCTGTCATCGTTTCTGTTATCGGGTCGAGTCGATAATGGAATGAGACTGAGCTGAACGTCTAATGGCACGGTGTCGCATAGGACAGAAACGGCAACAGAACCAGACTCCAGTAACAGAGATCTGGGACTGTTCCACAAGAGAATCAAAGTGAATAAAAATAAAATTTAAGGTGAAAATGTATATTGCTGCCACAATTTGTTTTGGTTTTTATTCTCTTGTTGGGAAATTGAAAGCAAAGGAAAAGACGGCACCGAAAAGAAGTCAAAAGTAGTTGTTTCTGGTACTGGTGCCAATACAGTGAGATCTGGTTTCATTTTTCATCTAACCTAGTCGCACTGTTTTTCCATTGCGGCCCCGTTTCTGGTCTGCTTCAGGTACAAATGTACTGGAGTCTGGTTCTGTTGCCGTTTCTGTTCTTATGTGACACCGCGCCTTAAAAGGTCCTTAACTTGTGACTTACTTACACGCATAAAGTTGCCTGATCTTTTGCAATAGTGTGTGAATCAGACTAAAATTCAGTTTAGTTTGCGATTTAATTAAAAGATCTAATCAAATTGTTCTTAAATCAAATCAAAAGTCATTTTACTTGCCGCAAACTACCGTTTTTAATTCTCGTATTTCAAAATAGTTCTATGGCAATTCATGAATGTTGTTGACTAATGAAGAATCTCTTACGCAAAACACAAAAACGCAGATCTTATCAATTCTCGCAAATATACATAAAAACAATACAAACAGGTTTCAGTCAATTGTCAAAATTTAATTAAGTCCACACAATTTTGATTGAACTGAGGCGACCCTTTAAGATGATTTGTATATAAAGATAGTTGTTACTTACTTGGCGAAACATAGTCGACCCTTAGCAATGAAGCATTACACACTCATCAGTTTGACTTGTAAGTTTTTGTACTTTACACGTTTTGTCCATTCGACATTAGAGTGTTACCCTTTCATTTCTAGTACTTGTTGCTTGCTTTTTGGCATCAACTTCAGCCGCTTTGCGTCGTAAGGCGCATGGTGATGTGAGCGAACAAAGAGCTCTTTTGCCTCAACGAGGTGGTGGATATTCACAGTCCCAATGTATTTGTGCACCTGGACCACCAGGACCGCCAGGAGTACCTGGTACACCTGGTCAGCAAGGTACACGAGGTGATCGTGGTGATGATGGTCCCACCGGTCCTATTGGACCATCTGGTGCAAATGGACAACGTGGTGTTCCAGGTAGAACTGGTATACCTGGTCCTATTGGACCTCCTGGTCGGCAAGGTCGTCGTGGTTTTCCTGGTGAAAGAGGTCCGGCTGGGCCACCAGGACCACCTGGTAAATATATTCATTTAAACTAAGATTTCTATTAAGGATTCTTCGAATTGTAATGTATGTTTTTAACAGGACCACCTGGGCCAACTGGTCCTCCAGCAGCGGCAGCACGTTCATTTGATGGTACAAGTGGATTTGACTTATTTAGTGCATTACCTGATTATGATGTTAATGTGGGACCGGATGATGATGAGTTAGACGATGCTACACGAAATAGAGATGATGATGATGAAGAAGATGATGATGATTATAAGAAGAAATGATACTAAAGGCTTTTGAATTGAAATAAAATTATTTTTTATAAATTAGAAGAAAAGGAATTCAATTTGCATTTTTAGGTATATTCAAAATAGTGCGATATATGTTTGCTAATATATATTTCGCTTGTTCAATCTACAATACAAGTATCTTAGTTTATCACAGCATGTTTTTAAAAAGTTAATTAGATTTTGCTTCTTAGTATCCAAAGAAATAATCAGCAATGAATTTTAACCAATTTATTGTATGGTTATAAATTCACTGAATGATCCTTTAAGCTTGAAACTGACCCTTAGTGTTTGAGTTGATATTGTTTTTCATTACTAAAGTGTTTTTTTTTTCTAACAAGCGAAACTGGAAACTCATTTAAAATGTGTGCTTTAAATCTAAAGTTATTCGATGGAAAGCAAACAAAATTCAATTGCCTGTCAATTTGTATTTTTTCGTAAAATGAAATTTGATTTAACAATCCTTGGTGCAATCGATGCTGATTTGCAATAAGACAAATCCAAATTTACTTATTGTATAAGCAGCAAGCTGGGCGGATTTGCGATAAATTTCTAATTTGTAGTAAAACATTCAAAGTTCACGTTTAGAAAGTCAGTACTACATGCATGCATGACAACAAACTTGTTTCTTTCTAAGGACTATGGAAAATGTAGACATAGTTGAATTTGTTATTTTCTTTGTTTTTCCAAATTTAAATAAAGAAAGAAAAAGCCAAGGGAACCAACCAACCAAGCAACACAACAAATAAGTACCTATAGTATTTTCCTGAAAGAATCATGATGGTCAATCAACTTTTATGGGTGCAAGAAATAGTGCAGCAGACAACAAAAATAACAACAACAACAACAACAACAGGAGCATTAAACCAATAAGAAGTTAATAGTAGTCGAAGAAATTAGAAAGCAAAAGAAAAATAGACAAATGGACTGACAAGCAAGTATGCAGATAGAAAGAAAGAAAGACAGAAAAACTCGAACTCTTTTTATTTTGTTTGACTTGAGTAAGTAAAGCTTCTCTTGGCTTTCATTGAATTGTTAGTATTTTACTTTGCTTCCAGCATTGAGCACAAGTTTTTTGTTATTGGTGTTGCTGTTGTTGTTGTGATAGATTTTTAAGAAATCATTAAATCAGGTTACCCAAATGTTCTGCGGGCAAAGTCTGACAGAGATTTGTAAGCCTATGACAACAAAGTCGCCAATGCTTTGAAGCTTAGCTTACACGATTTTTAAACCTTTCACTCTTTTTCTTGTCTTGATGTTGTTGTTACACTTTACACCAAACACATTTGGACGCGGCAAAAAACAACCTGACAGATGGACAGATAGACAAGTAATCAGTTAATGCCGTTAGTATAATTTATGTATCTTTTATCTAAAGTTTTGCGGTTGTACTACTTTTTATTACTCAAAGTCTTTCTAAGCAAGTAATTTGAATTGACAAAAAACGAATGGAAAACGATTAAAATTACGATTGGTTTTTTATTCTTTTTTCTTTGCAGATTTGCACCTTCTCTTTTCACCAAAGACGGGTAAGTTACATAAAACATTTAGATTCTTGTGAAATTAAGAAATGTGATAGAGATCAATATCTTGAAAGTTTATTGACTTCCTAACAAAGTGTTCGTATTTGATGAAATCAATGAATGAATGAATGAATGAATGACTGTTTTGAGTATTTATCCGTGAGTTAGAATATGTTTTTTTTGAGAGTCATATATATTTTAAACAACTGTTGTGCCATTTACGGTTAGGTCAAGATTTTAAAGGTGCTTAAAGTAAATGTTTAATTTAGTGAGTTCCTGAGGAATAAGTAAGTGCTTGACTGAATGAGTGTACTAGACACAATGATTGCTAAATGAAAACATTTGAGGTCAATGCCATGCGCGAATAGTTCAATTTATATTAACAGCAGAAGAACGAAAGTACCAGGGATAAACACGTAATTCTTACAACTTAGTTGCTAGATACATGTATAACTTAATTACTAACAATATTGATTCAATGCTACCACTTTAACTTAACTTATAATAAAATCGTACGCTTGTTTATTTGTTTATTTGTGCACGCATCACGTAAAAACCAATCATTGGAAGCAAAATCGAGGATCGGAAAGATAAGAAGCTTTTTTGTGAGTAACATTTAGTATCAAAAGATATTAATTAAAAATTAAATTAAACCAAAGACTATTAAAAACAATATTCTCTGGCCTTTCAAAGATGTTACAATAATTTATGAATAACTGAGTAGGCACAAGAGCATCACGCTCATTTATATTATTTTCTTTATTTAAATGTGTGTGTAGTCACAAAAAGGGTCAACTAGTATTGCATTTAATATTTGGATAATAAACTAGTAGCATAGTTGACTTAAAGAAAAATAGATAAATATTAAAGCGTCTTTAAATAAATAGTGTTAAATAGTCCTATTTCTTCGATTCTTATTGATTAAACTAAAGCTGAATTTAGTACTAAGATTTAAACTAAAAATGGATTCTATTCTATTGTATTATTTGCAATCAGTAGAAAAACTTATTTCAAACAGAAGAAATCATATGAGTATCTTGGTTGGTATTTCGACAAAGCTGTTGTAAGCAAGAATGTAGTATCTTTGGTTGGCAAAAAGTTTTTACTAAATTTCATATAATGTGACATCCCTTTAGCGTTGTCACAACAACAACACCAACACCAACAGAACAACAAGAACAAGAATAAGAACAACATAAAAAACGACAACGCGTTTAGTTGTTTGTTCGTTCGTTCGTTGTGAAGTTTCCAAGTCATTATCATTAAAGCCATACTTTGCGTACTTCTTGGTGGCATAAAACTTTCGTTTGAAAAAATACATTTGAAGCCAACAGATACATAGATATACAGATACACTTACTTATATCATACGAGTTCTCCTCGTATGTTTGCATGTATTTCGTATTAAAAACTTTGTCATTGTCCACAATGCCGGGAAAAATATTTGCCTGAAGAAGTTAATGCCGCTTCTTGTTGGCTGAAACTTACCAAAAATTCTATAGATAGATGTAAGTAAGTAGTACAACATATGCGTCGAGAGAGTCAGTTAGTATAGTCATGTATAGGAATAACTAAAGCACAAATTTACACCAACATATATGCTAGATATAGTTACTACATCCAATATTTATGGATCCAATATGTATGCTATATGCATCATGTTTTTCATAATGAGTGGGCGTGGTGGTGCTACTGCAAATGAGTGTAAAGCGATAACTACTTTTTGTTGTGCAACTCATGTCGAAAAGTTTAAAATTTGGAGTAGTTTTTTGAACAAGAAAATGATGAAAAATAAAAGAAGATGAAAGGAAAGGAAACAAAGCAATGCAATAACAACAACAAAATGTTTTTGTTAATATATTTCTGATATGAATTTCATTGGTAGCAAAAGGCAATAAGCAAGCAGAAAATGGAAGCTTTCTGGTCCTACAATAGTTTTTGTAATGTAGTAAGTTCTTTTGTTTCTAATGGAACAATAAAAAGTTACATCAAAAGTAGCTTGAATTTATTTCTTGTTAATGAGAATTTTGTGTAATGAGATCTTCTCTCGTATACTCTCTTTCTTATCTCAGTTTGTAGTTTCAACAATTTTCTTGTAGGTGTTTTCTCAAAGTATAAGGAAAAAGAACAAAACACAACTTAATATTAATTTAAGATTTGGAATCTATTATGGCAATCTGATTTATCGATTTATAATATAATATAATATATTTTATTTCGATGTATATAATATAAAACCTTAAAGTAGTGATCCATTTAAGCTTAAGCAATGCTGTCGTCGCAATATTCCTAGCTTATTATTTGATAACGAAATTGTTTGAGAGTGAAGAAGATCTCTATCTGACAAAGATAATCGATCTAGTCATCTACAATAAGTTGAATAAGGATGGGGAAACGCATATAAAGATCTAACAATTAATTCTCAATAATGTTTTCTCTACTGGGAAGGAGGTAGGAGAATCTTAATATACACCCTTTGTGTGGCTATTTTCAGATGTCTAATTAGACAATAGAAACTTTCCGGTTCTAGAATACCAAACAACATGTCTAAGTCAGGATAACAAATTTGTCCAGGAATAAAGTAGGATGCATGGATCTAAGGTGATAATCAGCCTCCTTTATGACACTTACTAATAGAGAAAAAGTTCTATAAATGTTTATTAGGGGATTAAACGAAGATTGTCTAGATTGCTTGCCATCAGGGAATCAACAGACTGACTTACCTCAAGTAGTGCATTTTTTTTTTTAAAAATATGAAGTTTTGACAGAATATGAAAATAATATATTCCCTCTCCTGACAACCATAGCTACAATGATCCTATTAACTTATAGTTTTGATTTTTTAATAGCATTAAACAAAGAAATATAAATAATTTGTTACCGATGCCACCACATAACAACCAAAACAATAATGTCAGACCAACAGCATTTTATCCGCAATCAATAATTTTAGAACAACCATAATAACTCAGCTTGCGCTGTCCATCCGTCCGTCCGTCTATCAGTGAGCTCTATCTCACGAACCGTAGTAGGTAGACAGTTGAAATTTTCACAGAGTAGTAGTAGTACTTCTTTTTATTCATTATTTTTCACAGAGTATGTACCTAATTAATTCAATGCTGCTATAACGACAATTAAAATAAAAAGTTAAATAAAGTAAAAAAGTTAAAGGGGTCCCCATACAAACCCAAATTCAAATTAATATTCTTATTTTACATAACTTTAGACAGAGGTACAAAGCTGTAAGTCCAACGAATTTGTGTACAAAGTGTTAACCTTATGCGTTAAAACGGGACCGATGCGGGTACGATTGAGACTCCCGTTTGACCGTTATTGTGACTTGTATCTTTGTATGTACATATTTGTATATTTAATGGAAAAATATCACTTAGTTTTTAAACTGTAAAGCTGATATTTTTATTTCAAGGCAAGCTGTTTAGTATATGGTATTGAACTGATATTTGTATATTATATTTAATTCCCTAAATCATTATAAATGTAATTTATTGAATTTTTAAACAATCCCTTAACATTTTAATCTGATTCTATTAGTTAGGCACTAATCATCTATAGTCATCATTATTCATCACGTATTTTTGATCTATACATTAAAATAGAACTTTTGGAAAATCTATTTGCTTATATGTACATACATATGTTATTATATTCGTGAATTTTCCGTATATGAAGTCTTGTCATTTTTGTAGAGAACAGTAAATAAACTAAAATTTAAATGTGTTCGTGTCATGTCAAACACTAAATATTCTTGTAACAACACGTACGTCATTATATGTACATAGATAGTAGTATTTGTTGTAGATAAATCTCAGTATACCATAGATACATCTGTACAATATAAGCCATTGATACATATTTTATTTGCAACAACGCGCCATGCCATGGCACATTGAACAAGCAAACGAGCGTGCGAATGAGGTAGGAACTCATACTTTCATCAAAGATCGATGAGGACTTATATGCAAGTGTGTGTGTATGTGTGTGTCTTCCTGACATTTTAGTCAATCAAATGTGCACGCGCTAGCATGTCAAGTGAACGCACATTGCTCGGATGGAGCGTCCAGTTGTTGTTCAGTCGACAGTCGTTTCCACGTCCACCCTTCGACAGTTCATTGACGCGTCGCATTAATCCAATCCAACACGTTGTTCAAGTGTCTCGTTTGTGAACTGACGAAATATTTCACGTGTGCATGCTCACGGATTGCCATTGTCAATTTCACACGCCAGTTGTTGTTATGTTGTGTTCTGTTCTATTCGTCCATCAGGCCAAGCTGCCGGCTTTGGTTCTATCGTCCTTGCTCTCGAAATCCTCTGTACGATAAAGCGGCTAACACAATTCGTTGCACGTTCAATTGATTGAATTGACCAACGACGGCAGCGTCGAGTACGACAATGGTATTTCAACTCTGCTTGAATATGGTCAATGTTGCTGGTGTTGATGTCGCTGTTGTTGCCAATTGATGACCGACACACATCCGACGACGATGATGCGGCGTGTGTAACAATTATTCAATTTGATTTGAGCGCTTTCCGCCAGCATTGTTTCTTTTGTTTCTAGTTTTTTGGTTTTGGCATATTTCTGGGTTTTCTTTTTTTTTTATATGGCACATAAATTGTTGCAGGTGCACACGCTACAATCAACACACAAACTCTCCTCCGAACTCCTGGATACCCTCTTGTTATCCTAAAACTTCAATATTTGTATCTACATATGTCCTTTTATGTGTTGCATCAAAATGGATACGATTTTTTTTCTTCTCTATTGTGTTTTGCTTTTATTATATATTCAAGTTACGTTGATTGTTGTTGTTCTTGTTGTTGCTATTGTCGTTAGTGTTACCGTTACCGTTATTGTAGTTTTTGTTGTTTTATTGTCACACTTGAACAGACGCCAAAATGTGTCAACGACAGCCGCTTGCAACACCTAACACTTCTCACCCGTTTTCGCACCTGGGTGGCAATGGAAGAGGTCCTTTTTACTAGCTGAATGGACTGGTTGGCAAGGACAACTGCAATGACAACAACAACAACGACAATAACAACCGGATATAGCACTTGTCTAGTGCTATTAAGCGATTATAAACTTTGAGGTTTCTGCCCCAGTGTTTGTATGTGTGTGTGTATCTGTGTGTGGGTCGCAATAGCATCGTAGTCGTTGACATTGTATCTATGCATAGATACATACTTGGTCGGTATATCTCTCTTTCTCTGTGTGTGTGTGTTTGTGTGTGTCTATTTAAAACGGAAGTAAATTTAATGTGCTCGACGTGTATGCTTTACAAAGTTCGTGCTAAAGTGTTGGCATCATCATCTCTCACTCTCTTACTCTCCTTCCTCTTTCAGGTTTATCTGTTATTGTGTATCTGTGGCGCTATTGTCAGTTTCCTGTGTCAATATTACAATACAAAATACATATCCTAAGAGCGCTTTTATTGATGACAATGACATTTTAATTACACACCTTCTTCTCTTACTCTTTTTTCTTCTCTCTCTCTCTCTCTCTCTCTATTCATCTTTCTATATTTATTTGTCCACAGTTATATTTTTTTCCCTCAAACCATCATACTATGTCTGTAAGTTTGGTCCTTTTGTTTTTGCTCTTGTCCGTGTGCTTATGTCATTTTGATTATCATCCGCTTTCCATTTACATTTACATATGTGTGTGTTTGTTTGACGGTGTTGTCATTGTTGATATAACATAAATTAATTTAGCGTTTTAGATTAAAATTTAATAGCACATTTAGTTAACCTAATTAGAAAACAAATGCTTACATGTGCTTAGTGTAACAATGATAGGTGAATTCCACAATGACTAAAAGCAATTGGGATTTGTTGATAATGATCACCTTAAATTGAAAGAGTCCAAAGAGAAAAGGAATAAAAATAATCTATAAGAAATATATATGGTTAGTACTGTTTTGTACCTATTTAACCTTAGATCATACATAAGTAAAACATTTCTAAACAAAGATTAGATCAATTATGCAGGTTTTTTTTTTAAAATCCCTTGTTTTTATAGCAGTACATATTTAATATGTATGCTGCTCTCTACCCCAATGGTAATCTTCCACAGTGGGCTTTCTATTGGATTTAGGAAGATTCCTCTTCCCCAATGGCCCAGATTTTCACTCGGCTTCTTCGCCTGATATGGTGACTCTGACAGCGAAATCTAAATTTTATGCTTTGTGTTATCATCTGGCTATATAATCTCTTCATGCTAAGTATACCTATTCCATTGTATCCTACATTATATCTTTGCCTCCAATTTGAGAATCTATTGAGCCGTTTGCCTCTTACAAAATCACGATCATTGATAATACGAATAGTTCGATAGATAAGGCACCTACATACGAGTATATCTCAAAAAGTTGAAAAACATTGACATATTAGGTGTTTACACCTTTGGATTTTGGGCAGAGCAAGTTTATTTCAATATACGTAGATAGATTAAGGGAAGGGCAGTATCTAATTTACATTGTCTCTGCGGCCTCGAGTTGGTCTATTGGCCCACCTTTCTGAATATGTTAACTTTGTTCTTGTAGAACTATTGAGCTGTCTGCTGTAAGAGTGCTACCGTTTGACCCCTACTTAAACTTGCATAGCTCTGCTGGACGAAATGTTTTTATAATTTTTGTGTGCATAATAGCAAAATATTATGGACTTCTTCAACCAGTTGTGAATATTAACAACGACATTATAAAATGCAGAGGGCACATACTTAAAATTTTAAATGTCATTGAAACGCACAGATCTGCATCAGAAATTATATTCTATGAAATTTTTATACTGTGTTTGGAATTATCACATCAAGCTTCCTTCGATATTTGTGTGCCCAGAGTTGCAGAAAAGCAACAAAATAGAACGAACCTTCCTCTCACAACTGCAAAGGAATACTTCCGGTGAGCCATTTTTCTGCTTTATCTAGACTTTATATGAACTTGGATGTATCGAAAATGAGCTAGTTATTTGATATACAGACTGGAGTAATAACATGCATTACGGCATGGGATCCTTCAGTACCCTTAGAAGAGTAAAAACATGGCTAAAGACTGCGATCAACGAAGATCACCTAAATAGTGAATTAAATATAAAAACATGGTAATTGCTAACTTAAGACCTCTATTTTTGTTTGTGTAATATTTATCAAAAACCGACATAGTTCGGTTCTGAAACTTTACACTTAAACTGAAATCTAATGATGTCTTGTAATATCATTGATATGCGAATAAGTCGAGTATCTAAATCCTTCATTGAACTATGAAATATCAAAGTTAAAAAATAGAACAAAAAAAAAAAATAAATAAATAGAAAGTTGGACCCCCCTACATTGGCAGCTGTATACGCCCTTGTATCTTACTATATTGTTGATAAATACACCATTCACTTTGACACGTTGGTCAATATCATTAATCGAACCCTAAAATACATGGCATTCAAAGACCGCTCAGACAAAATTTTTCTGTATTATGTCCACATATAATATTCTAAAATTACATCTGACTATGTGCTTTCGTAACACTTGAAGATATTTAGGAAGAGTTTATAGACTTTGGTGAGAACTGAAGCTACAACAATTAGGTTTTGAATCGTTTTGGTTTGTTTTTAAAATATTTAAAATTATCTTTTTAAAAAATGTAAGAAATGAAAGGATTCTTTGCATTACTCAACAATGCTTCAAAGTAAAATCATTACAACATCGGCAGCACCAGCATCAACAGCAACAGCAATAATAACGAAAAGGTACATAACAACAAAACAGGCAACATCAAAGGGTTTGTCTGTCCGTTGGTCTGTCTGTCTGTATCTGTGCAATGTTTAGATGATGTTGCTGTTGTTACTGCTGCTATTGCAACAACATTCGCTGTAATGCAATACAACGAGTTTTCAGCGGATCTAATCAAGGAATGACGGAACGACGAAACGACCTAATCCTCAACCTTAACAAATAGCGACGAAAATTGCAACAAATGTGTTACGAATGGTTCGTGATCGTGGCATGACAGAATGTCGCCAACAACAACAAATGTAATAGTAACAACAGCAGCAGCAGCAGCAACAGCAACTACAACTACGAGTAAAGTAAAGCAAAATAGTTAAAGACAAGTAAATGTGAGTTTCTTAAAGCAAACGACGAATATAAAAAGTTGAAGATGATGATGAAAAAAAAAAAAAAAAAACCAAAAGCAAAACAAAATCAAATGAGGAAATTGTTGCCGCTCGAATGAAAGAACGAACATCACGAATTGAACTCTTAACTGCGACGCGTCATGTCAGTCTGTCTCTTAGTCTGTCTATTTATCTAAATTTTGTTGGAATTGTTGCTGAGAGAGAAGAGAGTGTAATGTTTGCGCGTTGACAACGGCTACAGAAACAGTAACAACAGCAACATTAACATCAACAGCAGCAGCACCAACAGCAGCAGCATCTCTTGATGATGATGATGACTAGAGAGACGATGTATCTTGTTGCTGTTGTTGCTGCTGCTGTTGCTGATGATGAGAATGCTGCCGATGTTGATGACGAGAATACTTGTTGCTTTAGCTGCTTGTTGTCTTGTGTTATACTGTGTTATGTTCAGCGTATCTACAAGATACATGCAGCTGATGAGAAGTCGCCTGATGTTGTTGTTCGTGTTACTGCTGATACTGCTGCTGCTGCTGCAATAAATCCCGCCAGTTGCATAAAAAACCATTTGCCTGGCTGTGTTGTTTCTCTCTTTTTTATCTGTGGTGTTGTCATTTTTACCGGTTAGTTTTGTTGTAAGTAGTTACGATTTAACAGCAACAATAAAATTAAATCGTAGATCGCAGATCGTGTCTCGAGTTTTGTTAAATATTGTTGCTGCCACTGGCTCTGTTTCTCCAATGGTCCATTGGCCGCTCTATTGATGATGCTACGTCATCGTCGCTACACTCAACTCACCATACAATACTCTGAAATAACTGCATCTATCTGTGTAGCTTGTTAAATTAATCCTTGAACAATAATCCGCACGATCAGAGATTATTGCTAAAAATCGTTGGATTGTTTGTTCTGGTTTGGTTTTTATATCTTTTGCGGTTCATTAGTTAGAGGAAGTTCAAAATGTAATAGTTTGTTTAAATACTGTTGGCTTAGCCTTAATAACTGATGGTTACAAGTAGACAAAAACAAAAAATTATTATTCATTATCCAAATGAAATAAAAATACATACTACATATATTTTTTGTTATAAGTGCCAAACTGAAGCCTTTTCAATCAGTCACTCACTCACTCACTCAACTCATTAGGCAGATTGGAGAGGCAAGAAAGAAAGACGAGAGTATGAAATATAATGCAAGTGTCAAAAGCAAATTAATATCAATTAAAAGTGGCAAACAACACAGAATCATATGAGTATCTAAGTGCATACATACATACATACATATGTATATATTACTTCTATGAGCACGACGAAGCAACAAGTTGTGCTTTGACTTCTTGCAAACAAATTATTTACGCGACATAAAGCTTCATTTCTAATGAGTACAGATGCAATAACAAAACAAGACGGCAAGGAGTAGAAACAAGTGGCAAGAATACGCCCGCAAACGCAAAACAGAATCTGAGACGCAATAAAAAACTGTCAAGATTCATAAAAAGATTTTTTTTCCTCTGTACTTTGTTTAATGAGTGAATCAGTGGAGTATTTAAAAATTCATTAAAAAAGGGGCTTATGCCATAAGAGTTGCAAGATGAACCCTTTTACTTATTGCTAAAATGGACTATTGCAGCATGTATGTAAGTATTGTAGTATCTGAAGAAGCTGTGTTTGTGTTTGCTTTGTATAATCATGTTAAATGAAGGCGCCACGCCTTTAATTGAGCGGAACGAAAGGGTTTCCAAGTATCGCATGGATGAATGATTGGACAGACATGTACACAAGTGTACATACTACAGTAGATCGAAACGAACAAGAGAAACGACAAGCAAATGAAAATTTAATCAAGTCTTGTTGTGATAATTTCCTGTCAGCAACCAAAGAGCCGGAAAAAATAATACAGACAACAATGCCGCAGTTAGATTTCAATGAAAGTGTGCTTGTGGCATAGTATACATAGAACTGACAATGACAATGCAAGATCCATTACGCTTGTCAGCCGCTAAACCACACACGCATATATCCTTTCTTGCAACAAACCATGCAAACCATGACAGAGCAACCATAAGAACAAGAGCTCAACTGAGAACAACTTTTTTGTAGTACTGCTTATGTAGAATGTAGTTGGTTGGCTGGTTAAAGATACTAGTATGTACATCTTGAATACTACGTGTCGATGTTTAAAAATTGATTTTATTTCCAGTTTGTCTAAGAGTCGACAGCAACGTGACATAAAGGATTAATAGGGCATGTGGCGCGAATGAAGATTGGAAAAGGAAAAGCAAAAAAAAAAAAAACACAAACATAAAACGGCAAAAGCAGTCAGGAGTAGTTCTTGCAACATGGCACAAAACGCTCCCGTGGGTGAAATGTCAGTCGTTCGAGTGACTGAACACACATGAGCTTCAGTTGCTACATTAACGCCAGCTGCCAGCTGAAGGATATGGAAGCAGGAGACAAGGATGCAGACACACGTCATTCTAAAAGCTCAACGCATCTGCTTGGGTTTCCTTGCATTTCTGCCTGTTCAACTTGACTGGAGTTGACTTGACTTGGCATCTTGGAAGATTTCATCGCCATCACACACTATCGTCGTCTACAGATGCTGATGTTACCACTGGGCTCATGTGCGTGTGTGCTACGGAAAATCTTCCCTCCTTAGTTAGCTAGAGCTCACGCATATGTAACTCAAAGCATTGAAGTGAGGTGAACTGAACTGAATAGAATTGAATTGAGTGGAGTTGAAGTCAAGAAAAAGCTACGATTCGATTCAAAGAGTCACAATGTGAATTTATGGCGACAAATGTTGAATGAAGTATGGTAGCAGATACGTACATTCTATGTACGAGTACATAGTACATACCAGAATCGAAATTGAATGTCAATCGATTGTAGTTTTTAATTTAAGCAAAGGTCTGTGTCTCTTCCCTGGTTTTGTTGATGTAATTTAATTTACTATGCAAAGCTTTGGGTACATTGCTGTTGTCATTATTCTTTAACCATACTTCTTCTCCAAGCGATGCCATTCGAATTGGTTGAGTAGAATTGAGTGGAGTATGTGGAACTTAGTTGGGTGTGGCATGCCTTGCAAAACCCATATAGTGTGGCATAGACATTGACTTTGACACTTTTTGCGCAGGCAGCAGCAGTCGACTGGCACTGAATGCTGCATCAAAATAATTGAATTTTGTCTTACAAAATGTGCCAAAGCGAACTTGAACTTTTTGCGATACACAAATGAAGTGCTGCGGTTTTGTGGATATAAGATAAATTACATTGTGGTATGCTAAATTTCTTAACATTTTAAAGCAATTAATGTGTTTTCTGTGTAATGAAAAAGGCTGATTATTTTCTATGAGAATATTGAGTAGCTTTACTACATACTTTACATAGGTACTATAAAATCAAACGGAATGGCAATATTAGTCAATAAAGTTTGGAATTTTGTTTGTTTAAATGGAACCTTTGAACTCTTAAAAATTTTATGAAAAATCTAATTGGCCTTTTACACGTCAGTTCAGTCTGAGCCCAAGTGTCTGTCATCGGTTCAGAAATAGAAATAAGTTCCGTCATCAGTCAGTCCATTTCTTTGTCATTGTTTCAGTTATCGGTTCGGATTTCGAGTCAACTTAAATGAATTGATCGTGTACATAAAGAGAGAGTATAGAGTTTGAGATAGGCAGCTCCCTTGGGGAACTCCAGCCTTGATTGACCGCACTGATGAGCAGACATCATCCTGTACCATACAAAAGGATCTGTTAGACAAAAAGCAAACAAAACAATTGAGGGGGAAGAAGCTTTTTTGCTTTTAAAAGCAGCCAAACCCTTCCAAAGGCTCGAAGACAGTGACTTTGAACTTCTTAGCCTGAAACTTTCCAGAATAAAGTTGACCAAGCCTGCCTGTTCAACTGCTATAGAGTGCTGTGTTTCTTGCGGAAGCCAAATTGGAATTTTGAAAAGCGTTCATTATCTTTGAGTAGCTCAGAATCCTTCTTAAAAGACATCTTTCCAATATTTTAACAAACGATGGAAGCATCTAATTGGCCTATATGAGTCCAAAAGAGCCGGATTTTTACCAGGCTTGTGTAACATTACTATTTGACCTTTTTTCCAAACATCCAGAAAGTGTCCTATCCTAAGGACTGAGTTTTTGTGCGAAAGCTTCAGCTCGCTCGGCCGCTGATCTGACCCAAGTACCAACACACTTTGCCTTTTATTACGTTTGGTGAGTTTCCAGAGGGCATAGTTGGAGCTGCTATCAAGACTTGCAGACTCGAAAATGCTGTTCGTTTCCTGCTGTCGCAACACAGTAAGCACGTTTTTGACTCTATTGGAGATTTTGCCATAGTTTGCTAAAATTCTCTAGTCCCCGGTTCTCACAAATTCCCTTCTTAGCATCTTCTTGAGAGAGAAAGAAGTGCTGTAGCAGCAACGGTCTATAGCGAATTGAAGACCGTTTCGAATTCAATTTTTAGCTTATGTATATTTAACACTTCTATTATCCTTGATGCAGCTTTCATTGAACTTGGTCTATGTTTTTTGTGGAATTGATTTCAGTGAAAAGTAGCATCTATATACATAATTAATTTATTGATGGTATAGCAATTGAATATATTGAATTTGATAACAAAAATTTCCATTAGTCGAAATGTTCCTAAAATTTATTTGTAAAAACTTTTGACAGTTTCCTCTTGTTTATTTTCCTTATTTTAGTGTATGTAACTTACCTTCGGTTAATTGTGAAAGGTTTAAAATTACCAACCAATCAACTCGTATCTAAAGCTTACTTCAATACCAGATACTTTTAGATCATGCATAAATACGCAACACAACTTTAGTTATTCAAACTTGCATTTTGTTGTAAGCGTGCAAAAATCTCAATACAAAAAAAATATCTTCGACTTTCTAAAATACTGAATAGCACATTTTTTTGTAAACTAAAGTAAAATGTTTGTTGGTGAAAATTCATCCGTTTGTTCGCTTGTTCGTTTGTTTGTTCCCATTGAAAGTACATTTTCATGTTGACTGCCAAAAAAACAAAAAAAGAGAAGTAAGAACAGAAACTGATCTCGGACATGACCCGAAAATGCAGCTGGAACAGCAAGGAAAAACAAAACTAAAGAAATATGCAGAGTTAAGGAGGAGATAGTTGGGTAGGAAAAGTTGAGGGGGAAAAATAAAAACAAATCGCAAACAACTTAAATTTATAATATCACGTCAGTTGAGTTGCTTGCCGCTTAGACAGACATTTCTGTTGCAGTTGATTTTGGTTGGTTTTAGCTCAAATATACATATTCTTCGAGGAAACAAATACAAAAAAAAAAAACGGAATATAAAAAATCGAGTAAAAAATGTAAACGAGTGCAAGAAAATCCAAATGATGGCAGCATGATGGCAAAGGAATATAAGAAAGTCAGAGGAAATGCACTTAGAATTCCAAACACGCTAAGACTCAGACACAGAGGAGTTACTACATGCTGGTGGTTGGTTGTGGCTGGTCGAAAGCGATCGATAGAACTGACGGCAACTACGACGACTACTACAACTATAACGATGTTGGGCAGTTAAACTACAACTAAATCTAAAAAGCAAGTATACTATTCAAGGGTAAAGGGGAAATATACTATGTACGTGTAGAGAGAAAGAAGAGTCTAAGCCAAGCCAAGCCAAGCCAAGTGCACGACTTGGTATATTTGATTAATGCGCTTAAATCCGCTCCCTTTGTGTATAGGCGAATGAATGGTCGCAAGACTCTGAAATCACCAAAAGACCGACAGACTGACAGACAAACATACAAACGATGGTGATGACGATGAAGTTCATTGCATAAATTCACGCGAATCATTAAAATATGAACCGTAGATTTGGTTAAAAGCTAAGTTAAACCACCAAGTTGCATGCTTGATCTTGGTCATTGCTTCGATTGCATTACAATTGTGCAATGAAATTGTGGAATGAAATGGTGGAATGGTTTGCTTTTGCAATGGGAAAGTAATTTAAATGCAAAAAAAAAGAAGCATTTAATGAGTTTCCAAAAGCGATAAGCGAGCCAACGCAGAATGAATGATGAAGCACGGAAGTGTATTGAACTAATTTACAATATAATATTTTTCTTTTTTCCTTTTTCCTTTTTTTACTGTTTAATGGACACGAAAAACATTAAATTAAAATATAATAAAAATATTGTGGAAATAAAGCGGAGAATTTATTAAAATATTTCGCTATTTATGAAAGAATGAAAGCTGAAATTTTACTCAAATGCAATTGTATGATTAAGGATTTAAATTAGTGATAATAACCAGTTACTAAATCATTAGAAGGTTTCATTAGTTTAGATGGATTTATTCCAAATGAATCCATACTACAAAAATGTTTTACAAACACCACATGATCAATTCTTTTTTATACTGGGTAAAGTTCCTTCTACATCTATATATATATTCAGATGTACATATCCATCGATTTTGTAGTTTCTGATTAGCCTGTGTAACTGCTGTAAGCGATGACATAATGAAGAGGAAATTTAAGAATTTTACACTCAAATGAATAAAAAAAATTTAATCTACATAAATGATAATCCAGAAAGTATGTAAATGCACGTACTTATACAATATTTAGAGAGGAGAAATTATTTAGTTTATAGCCTATCTACACTGTGTCAAAATCTGTGTCTAGTTGACGCAACCATAAATAACTACAATTATTTGCTTCCAGCTAAAAAGTGAGCAACAATGACAAAAAGTTCGTAACAATGGGCAATACCTTCTATCACTGCTGCAGACTGACCATTTTAAAAGTTGCGCTAGTATTGTGTCTATGTTCTGTGCCGTTTACCCTGGACCGAATCACGATAATTCGGTTTTGGCGTTTACACTGGGTTTTTTGAATCATGAACAGTCTTTTTTGTGATCAGTCGTCATATTCTTTGTGGTTGTTGCCGAATGTGATTCGAATCATTGGTCGCTTCATCATGATTCGTGTCTAGTTCTACAACATTTTTAATTCCCTTTAAATTCCTAGTTGGAGCATAGGGCCTCTACAAGGCTTCTCCATCGCACACGATTCTGGGCTGTTGTTTTAGCACCATCCCATGAGGTGTTACCATCAGCTAGTTTCCCGCAAGGTTGATCTTCTCCAAGTGTTCTTTGGCCGGCCGCAGCTTCTGCTCCCTTGTGGGTTCCATTCTGGCTGCTTTCTTAGCGTGTGGCCAATCCAGCGCCACATCCTACGCTTAATCTGTTTCAGTATAGGCTCCTCATTTGTTAGATGCCATAGTGCCTCATTGGAAAAAGACTTAGGACAGAATATTATGCATATGATCCTTAGACACTTGTTAACGAAAGCTTGAAGTCTCTGCGTGATGGAGTTCGAGACCAGCCATGTTTCGCTTCCGTATAGTAGCGTCGATTCCACGCATGCGGAGAATATTTGGGAATTTGCCCATACCGACTTTAATCGGCCAATTGCTGCCCTTGCTTTGCTCAACCTGCAGTTAGCATCCGCTTCAGCTCCTCCGTCTGTTGATATTGTGTAACCGGAGTAACAGAAGCTTTCTACGAAATCAATCGCACAGCCGTCAATCATTATATGGCTTGTACTGGAGTGATTGACTCTCATGGCTTTAGTCTTTGTAATATTTATCTCTAGTCCCATGGTGCGTGCCAGTGGGACTTAGTTGTTCGCCTTCGCTTGCATATCGGAGAATTTGTGCAAGAGGAGACAAATGTCATCGGCAAAGTCCAAGGCCTCAAGATGCCGTATGAGATTTCACATAATGCCAGTTCTCTTATGCTGGGTGAGGCTGGGTGAGGCTGCTGGGCAGGCGTTGTCCAGCACGATGGGGAAGAGGAGCGGGGATAGAGGGCAGCCTTGCCGTACACCAGTGTTGGTAAATTCTACAACAACAACCCCACAATTCCGTAATTTTGCCTGTGGTTGTTGTAGAATTAGACTCGTGTCTATGGTTGTGTTAATTAGACACTGATTTTGATCAGTGTAGATAGGCTATTTATTGGTTAATGCCTTTTTGTGTTTGCGAACTATGTATCATATTCATATATTAGTAGACCGAAGCTGATTTTCTTTATTTTTGTCAATAATATTTTATTTAAAGATGTAAAAATAATTTATAAAACCAAATATTTAATAATGAAAGTATTCATCAAAATGGTAGAGTAAATAGAAATACTTACATATGTACATAAAATTCATGCTGCACTGCATATTGATGTTGGAAAAAATCAAATAGACCTGAAAGTAATAAAATTGAAATTATGTTTATTTATAGCACAGAAACAAATCAACAGTAAAATCATATTTTTAGGTAAATTTGAATATTTTAATTTAATCGAATCGAAATTTTGAATTGATATATTGAGATGCATGAACGCACTGCTCAGTCAAACCAATCGATTAAAATGTAATAAAATTGACTAAAAATAAAATCCATATTAATAACTCAATAACACAAAACAAAAACAACAACAAGAGTAGATTAAAAAGATATGGCACCATAAAAGAAACTAATATACACATACATAGGTATAATACATTAATATCGAGTTGGATAAAGTGAGTTGAAGTGAGGTAGCAGCAGTTGATACTTCAAAAGAATTTCAAATATTTATTATCATGCAGCTCAGAGCTACTTGACTACCATAAAATTCTTTTTGTTAAATACTTCCTGGGGTATTAGGTTTATTGTTATGGTATATTGAAAATATGTTCTATCTTACTACTTATGGTATGTATTAATAACAACGGCGCGACGTCGACTCATAAGAGTAGGAGAGGATACTCATACATACTTTGTGGTATTGGCGCCCTTTGTTACAACATTTGAGGGTTTATTCGAGTTGAAGAACCAATTAAGCGCATTTCAAGTGCGTTCATTTACTTGCTCCCCAGTTTCAAGCGTACCCTGTTTCTTTGAATCCAAAAAAAGGAAAAAAAAGATAAGTAATAAAATAATAAGGTGATGATGCGTAGCTGTAAATGAATGCGCTATTTTCAATGCCTTCTCAATCACTTACTCAAGATACTTAGCAGTCATACTACTCGTTCTGAGTGAATATTATATAATCCAGACACACAGACACACACTCACTCTCACTCACTGTTCAAATGTGTTAAGGCAGTCCCACAATGAAAGATGAACATCATGTTGATAATGATAATGATGACGATGCTTATGGTAAAGCTGATGATGAAGAGAATGACATTGAAAAACGCGCGTGCAATGCATACAAAAATAATAATATACTTACATTATACAACACAATACCAACACATATACAATACATACCTACATACATTTAGTCAGTATGGTATATGGTAAGTGAATGTATCTATTTAGTAAGCACGCACACATTTGCTGAGTTGGATAAACGCCAGGATGCACCTCACTGACGGCGTCATCATTGGCTTCGTCGGTGAACATAAATTAAAGTCGTGCCATTGAGTTGAGCTAAATCGGCTATGGCGTTGTCGGTGGCGTTGAGAGATGTAGCATCAACAACAGCAGCAACAACATCAGCATTAACATAAGCAACAGCAACAGCAGCAGCAGCATCACCATTAAGAGATCAAACACAGCTGGATGTCTATTTGTACATACATATATAGATGTCTATGTCATCCCTCCTCTTACTATTTACGTGTTTTATTTGGATGCATCTCACATCATGCAATGCTGCATTTTCATTACCACCAACTCAATGTTTTTAGTCAATTTCAACAATTGAAATATTGTAAATTTTAATTAGAAGTGATTTGGGAAAAGATGAATTCGAAATAGAAAGACTAAAATATTTAAAATAGAATTTGTTATTTAACATTTGGGGGAATTCTTTAACAGATTGCGAAGAAGATTACAAAAGCATAATGTTATTTTGTTTAATATTATTACAGTGTTTGATATGAGTTAAAAATATTAAAATTTCTTATCAAAACTTTATTCATTTTCTTTGGAAAATATGTGACTCTTTTGGTACTCATTATTGCTAGTAGGCTGCAGATATAACTGAAACTCGGATATATAACTAAAGACAGGGAGAAATCGCCCTTAGCTGATTGTTTATGTTCCATTTTTCTGAAACTAACTTGGAGGAAACAATAATCAAAGAAAGCATTGATTTTTAAAGTTTACTTCGCAACTCATTTCCCTTGACCCTATAATAAGTTTAAGAATACGATTAGATTGTTCTTCCATATATGGGAATGCGTTGTATAGTTGCTCTTAAATGAAGAACTTTTTCCAGGCAAAGCATGTGTACTGCTGCTTGCTTTAACGCATTTTGACAGAATTACGAGTTTTCTAAGTTCATAAGGTGATGCCTGAGGCTACAGTGAATACTGATGGGTAAACGAGTTAGAATCTGTTGATGTTCCTTCTAATGAAAATAGTTTCTAGAAGATCCCCTATTTGGGTTTAGATAATATTTTTACTATATCTGGGCTACGCACTAACTTGTTAGTTCGAGGTTTTTTGTTATCCACTGTAGTGTTGTAATACCTGCCACTAGGGATTCCTTGCCAAATGAAATAGTCCCTCTCTGAATTTGAAATTCCATTTTATTTCATTAGTATTATTTTATTTTCTGTTTTAAACTATAAGTTTGTAACAGAATTTGGCTATAACTGTACTATAAAAATATGAAGTGAATTTAAAAACTAAGCCTAAGACATACAACTAAAAAGTATGCATTTTGGTCGGGTGGGGGTTCATAAAGTTAGCTAAAGCATTAATATTCCCATTAGTTAGGTTTATTAGGTCGACTAGGTAGTAGCTTCTAGCTAATAGGTACCGAGGGCTATCCAAGGTGACGTGTTATATTGTTTTTATAAATTATGCCTTAAATGAAAACCCTAAGAGCATATTTGTAAGACAGGCGAAATTGCGAGACAGACGAATTTGAAATACATTATTAAGTGATTTCTACAGTTTGTTTATGTCACTAGATTCACCAAATGTGAACTACAAAATGATATATTGACAATTTTTTCTGTAATTTAATAATAACCATTTGATCATGATATAAAAAAACAAAGAAACATTGATAAAATCATAATATCTGCAACTTTAGCCAACTGTTATTTTGCACTGAAACTCCGTTAAGGTCGATTTAACACCAATGAGAACAATACGTAACAAGAACAAGCACAATAAAACATAATCAAAGGCAAAAGTGATCCCAATTCAATATAAAATTCAAGACTACAAAAAACTACAAAGAATGCCGCAAGCTCAAGGGAACAAAGCCCTTTTGTATTAAACTGGAGGCGCTTCTCAAACTCAAAATGCAATACACCATGAGTCTTCAGTATATTGCAATGCATTCTCATGGCGAAGTTCTATGATTTGGCCAAAACGTCACAATTTTTACAATTCGTTTAAAGCAGCAAAATAGCAAAACCAAAAGCATCGAGCGAAACGAGAAGAAAAATCGCTTCGTAATAAATAATAATCATGACAATATTTAGCCGAAAGGTTCGTGAACTTTGAGCGAGTTGAGATTTTATATTTTTCAGTTTTTTACCGCCGATGAAAAAGGGACAGGATGGAAAAGAAAAATATATTATATATCAAAATTGCATTGTAGCATGCAATATGAGGCAAGTAGATATGATGATGATGGTGATATTGTACCTAACAATGTACTAGTAAGAGTATAAAAGCATTCGTTGCTTAAGCAATGAAATGTTTAACAAATAAACAGAAAATAAATATAATTTGGAGACTTGGATGACTTCAACATTGGCAATGCAAGTACCAAGTTGTATCTCCAAGTGTGTGTGTCTGGCTCTCAATGTGGATGTTGTTGCATTTGTTGCTTCTTCTTGTTTGTTGCAACTTACACTTTTCAACAAAAGAGCAATAGCACAAAAAAAGATAGTGAAAAAATGCGGCACAAAACGCCAACATCTTTGTGAAAAGCAAACCACAATTCTTGACATTCGTAGCGAAATTAATGCGGTGGCTTTTTAGTGTAGACTACGACAATGATGATGATGATGATGATGATGATGACGGCGAAGTTGGCGATGACGATAACAACGATGCTGGCTGAGATTCAAGTTGTGGCAACGACAATGCCAACCGACGTCACCATTATCCAGTCAAGCCCCGCTTCCAGCATTTCCCACTTTGTTATGGTATTTGGATAATCTCATAGACTCTCCTCTCTAGCATCTTGCAGAGCATCCTTACTATCCCCAACCTCATAATCATCATTGTCGTTGCAGTTTTTATTGCGCAATAAGAACACACGACTTCAGATTATAAAGAAAAAAAAAAATAAAAACAATAATAAAGCAAACCCCAAAAGAGATTTCTTTCCTCTTTTACGAGACACGAAAAGCTCTCAACGAAAGATGAATAAAAAAATTATAACAGAAAAAACGACAATAGAAAACAAATTGTTAAAAATAATTTATAAAAATGGGAAATAATTCGACTTTGGTTTCATAAAACATTTAATACCCTACACAGAAAAAAGAGAATCTTAGATTGTTCCAATTGACCATATTTGATTAGATTGTGTCAGTTCGTAATTAGAAAGTGAAATGAGTCTGTTGAAATGTTGAATCATTAATATTAGCTTTATGATTTCATAGTATTACTATTGTATGCTTTTTTGGTTGCTTAATAAAAAAAATGTATTAAGAAAGATCTACTATGTAGAGGCTAAAAGTGAACTCTGTTATAGAAAATGTTCTGACAAAGCATTCGAGCATGCAAAGATACCTTTGGCAGTAGGCTAAATGTACGAGTACTGAAGAAGAACTTGTACAATACTACTCTATAATGATGATGATGATGATGATGTTTTTGTTATTGCTATCGCTGGTTGTGGCAAGAGAAAACTAAGTAGAAACAAACATTCAACATGCAATGCTGCAACAATTGCCCAGGGCAATGTGAGATTGTGCAAACAACAATAATAACAATCAAAACTACAATAAAAACAACAAAAATTCACGAAACCCTAAGTACACACTTCGTTCATCTTATTGGATGAATGGAAGGAAGAAGAAGTGATCCAGACAGTTAGTTTCATTTTACTAGGAGTATAAGATGCGATACAGATACCTGAGCGGCATCGATTAATTTCATGAAAATAGCATTGAACCACACTTAAAACCTATGGTACAACACAAAAAGTGCAGAGACTCTTAAATAAAAGAAACAAAGTGCAAAAGCAAAAGACTAAACTAAAAGATAGGCAGGCAATGCAAGCTATGGCAAAGCATCTAAGTATCTAGTATATGTATGCATCTGTATCTCATTGGTTTAGCCAAAAAGTGAGCAAGGAAGCAAGCGAGTGAACAAAAAAAAAAAAAAAAAACAAATGTCGAAATGATATTTTGTCATAATAAATGGCACAACTATGATTATTTATGACTGAGAAAGATTTTCTTCGTCTTCATCCTCATCTCTGTGAGTTTTGCCTAGTCTCTTTGGATTGCAACATCGAATCAGGCGGCATCTGAACTTGGATTGCTATGCAATGGTGCTTTCCATTCAATACGTTTGGGTTACGTCGTCGCTTTTTGCAAATATTTCAGTCAATTTACTTCTCATAATCATCAAGTTTAGTCATGATTATTATATTTTTCCTGTCTTCTTTTTCTCTTCAAACGCGTAATTTATGGCAGACTTCAAATCGTTTGTTCGTAATCGAACGAATTCCATTTTTTTTTTTTGTGTTTTTTTGTCTATATAATCAGTTGGTAATAGATACATTTAGATTATAATGAGAATCAACATTTTTTTTTTTAAAAAAAAGAGGGGATAACAAATCGTACAAGTAATGATCTTGTGGCTCATTATGATGCCTGATTTGTTATTATAGAAACCACAGTGCAGAAATGTCAAATAGAGTTCCTCAGAGGCAAGGAATGACTTTCTATGAAAGCTGTTCCCAATTTCAAGAAGTCTTAGCAATTGAATTGACTAATCATACTGTCCTTAAAAATATTATGAAACATAGTAAAATGTTAAATGTCTTAGTTCATAGACAGAAGGATGAATTCGTGCACCGAGATTATATTTTACACAATATCAAATCAATATATTTTACATACATACGAGGTCTGTTCAAAAAGAATCGCTTATTCTGAATTTACGTGGACTACGAATATACGATTTTCGATTTTTTTTATGACGTTATGTTGGTACTCATGTCCACCAACACTTATGCTGACAAGGTCGGTCATTTTGAATGTGTACTTAATTTTGTACAGCTGTTTTGCTTGGACATGTTTTGGCTCGTCTTCGATTTTTGCCTATTCCAAATTTTGTGGGAAAAATAGACTTAAGTGCGCGGACGCATTCCGAAAGTTGACTGTGGCATATGTTAAAGCTACCTTGGACCAATGTAACGTTTTCGGTGGTACTAAATGTTCTTACAGGGATGTGAACGACGAAAAGCGTACGAAAACATTGATAACTTAAAGAAAATAGTATTGGTCAATCGTCGAATCACCGTTGGAGAAGTTGCTGAGGACCTAAACATACCGATTGGCTAATGCCATTCGATTTTAACCAATAATTTGAACATGAGACGGGTCGCCGCAAAAAGCTGTTGAACTCGGTCCGCGACGACATAAATTTGGTCCAGAGGTTTGTAACTGGTGACGAATCATGAGTTTATGGTTATGACGTGGAAGCAAAAGCTCAATTATCCGAATGGAAGCTGCCGGATCAGCCAAGACCGAAAAAAAAAAACGCGAATTGAATACGAGCCAAAACACGTCCAAGCAACACAGATTCCATAAATTAACTTAACATTCAAAATGTCCGACCTTGTCAGCATAAGTGAGGGATATGAGTACAAACATGACGCCACAAAACAATCGAAAATTCAAATTTCACGATACTTTTTGAGCAGGCCTCGTATATATTGTAGTGTATCTTTAAAGCATGATTATCGGGTTACAAACTTGGATATTTTGTGGTAATACTCTAGTTTCTACTCTAGTATTGTGAAGTTTACTGAACTTTTCTATGATTTATTCACACCATTACTCTTTCGATCATGTTCAGCAATATCCATAGTACACATACATTTGATACTTACTACAACTGTTGAGTCATATAGTATATCTAGGGATATAATAATAGCTCAATTATTTTTTATAGATAGTGTAAATATTCAAAATTTAATTATGTTAATTAGTTCAAACTTAAAAATCTTATAGGATAATCAATCATATAAATAACCTTGAAATACAAAGTATAACAACCTTGATTTAAGTCATTAGTGTTTTGATTTGTAACAAAACTGTGGGAATTATTCAATATGTATGGGTGACTATACCTTTATCAATCCTGACAAAAATCTTTATACAATTTCTTCTATTTAAAGTATTAAATAATATTTTCTAACTTTATTACAATATTATTAAGTCATACTTAATTATCTTATGATAATAAAATGATGGGGTTTTTTTTTAAAAGTTCTTTAGTTCTTCTGTTAAGCAAATTTATGGTTCCCATTCTACACAAATAGTATGAACATTCTTTGTTGAATAAAAATTGTGCATCTGAATGATTTTCAATTAAGAAAAATTTTATCAACAATAAACTTTTGACAATTGAACATGATTTTTTCACTCCCTCTGCTCTGCTTTTGTTTTATTTCTATTTCAGTCATTTTTATTGCAATAAATTAAATAAAATATTGTACAGAAAAAATGGGAGAGGGTCACTAAAACTAAAACTATTCCAGTATATGGTATACGAGTATAACATTAAATGCCATCGCCAAATGCTTTGCTCCCTTGACCCATGGTGCCCCTGAATGTTGCACTGACTGTGGCTAACATTGCACGGAAAACGTTTTGCTAACAATTTTCTAGCGCAGTTTGCACTTTCAACGTTGTCGTTGTGCATCCGATTTTTATTTTATTTTTAAACCATTTTTACTATATATTTTCCGACATTTTACGAGCGGGTAAGCGAAGCATATGTGCGCGTCTTGCCGGCAATGGCAATGCCAGTGTATGTATATAGTCATCTCACAACGGGTGGTAGCCACTCTAGGAAAAGCGAGCAATAGCAGCTGGCAACGGAACATCCTGTAGCATTATACACAAAAATATTTTATTGTACTTTGCTTTGGTCACTTTGGTTGTTCTTCTCCTTCAACGGACATGTGCATTGAACACAAGTCCATGGCACTCTAGCCAAAACGTCCACAATTAAGTTGCGTTCCGGCTAAGATTTATTCTCCTACTCCTTTGGGTTATTCAAGCTTGAGTGAGTCCAGATATTACCACCTTCATGTTTGATTGTCCGTCCGATCTACTGACCAGTGGTCATGCTATAGTCACGTGCTGTTGGCTACTGTTACATGCTTCCATTGCTGACACTTTAGTTGACTTGACTTACTTGACTTGAGTTGAGTTGGAAATCTAAACGGGAATGTCCCGCTTTGTTCCTTCTCTAAGTTGCACGTGTCACGTCATATGCTCATCATTCAGCGAAATGAAAGTCATTCACTTGGACTTCCTTTCTATTTTTTTCCTTGTTTCTATTTATGATTTTTTAATATCCTTTTATTTTTTCTGTTCATTTCCACTCACAACTCAGTTTATTACACATTTTGTTGAAGCATTTTAATCGTTTTTCATCACTTTTCTTATTTATTTTATCTGTATTCTTCATGTTTTTATAAGTTGCTCCTTTTTCTCGCCATCTATTAATTTTTTTATTTCAACGTTCGATTATTCATCATTGTAATTTAATTTCTTGTCATAATAAATAATGTTTTTCATTTCCAAAGGATTCCACACTTACTTGTCCTTTTGTTACAACCAACTTCCCCCTGCTTTTCATTGATTTCTCACATTTGTTTTGCTGTGTTTGACTCACACTTTTGTTTACTTTTACCCAAAAGATGCGCATTAAATTGTGTAACGCTTTTGACTCATTCAAAATTATGTAATTATTTTCCATTGTTATTGTTATTACAATATTAATTTTGTTCTTGTTGTTGTTGTTGTTGTCAAGTTTATTCTGTGTAACAAATTGCATATTTGTTCTTTTTTTCTTTATAGAAATAAGTGATTGAAGTGATTTTGTTTATCTACAACTAAAGCAAAGTCAAGTGTAACAAATCGATTTCCTTTTTAACGTTTATTACATTTTTAAATATGCCGACAAAAATATTGGAATTTTTAATTATAATATTTTATTAATATTGTTATGATGTGGTGTGGTTGAAAAATATTCTAAATGAAAGGGAATATTATACTATTTGAAAAGACTATTATTGGTTATTACCTTTTACTAACTAAAGACACAGATAGTGCAGAAATAAATAAATTTATTTTAATAATATTCCATGCAAAAGGGTTATATTTTATCTCCAAGACATTGGGAGTTTTCGTTAGCTTTTTTTGCACGCCTTCAGATTAAAAAATGAAGTTTGATCATGCTACAATTTAGCAAATTTTAACTTGCTAGGCTTTCATTTGCATTTTAAAATATTTAATAAAAAATTATATGGAAAAACATGTCCCAACATCTTACTTTTGTCCGGTAACAACAAAGTCTATCTTAGCTCTGAAGGTCTTATATTGCAATTTCATAAAACATACGCCCAATCAAAGAGACAGACAGATGCAAATGGCAACACTTATTATTAGCTCGTCATGCTGATTTAGAAATAATGGCAAATGTACACTTCTTTATATGTTCCGTATACAGTGAATGATTTGAAACACAAAATTCTGATTTTTTTTGTATGAAATTGAGCAATAAAGTCTGGAACAGAATCGTGAAGCTGAGTCTGAAGCCAGTGAAAAGATCATATGCAGCTGTTTGTATGTGAATGGACACAACGTGAAGCTGAGTCTGCAGCTAAAGCCGCGACTCCAAATTTGTTTGACTTCACTTGTCTTCAAATCTTCTGTCTTTCTCTGTTTCTCAAATGATATTCAATACAAAAGTAATAATGGATGAACCTCGCATTATGTTCACTTTTTTCTGGCTTCAGCTTGAGACTCAGCTTTAGCTTCACCATTCTGTTCCAGCCTTAAAGCTCTCTCCCGCTTCTATTGGGCGTGTAACCATGATTCTGTAGGGATCAGTTGGTTCGGTTTACTAGAACAGTTGAAAAGGTGAACCGCATAATGTGTGAAAGCCACCACATTGCGAGCAGCAATTGTGGCCTGGGAGACTATTCATTGCCTGTAGCACTGCAGGATAAGATACTAGCCAGACCATGCGATGAAGTCTCATTTCGCTATCTTCAACAAGTTGAGGGCAGCATCCTAAATCAACATTTAATGGGTAACTAATGCGTTCTCAACTGTCCTCTGGTGCAACTCTTCGCAACGCAACTTATGGTGTATGGACTACTATAAATAGTATCGCCTTTTAATAAGGTTATGTATCCCTCGTAATGTCTGATGTCACTACAGATATGAGTAGGGGGAATATTGTCTTTAATAGTGCTATAGGTGTAGCATATATTGTTTATAAAGCAGTTCATTATATTGGCAAACCGATAATACGTTTGCTTCATGGTGCAGATGGGCAATATTGGTCATCTCAAAGCAACCAGCAACTGTACGAAGTTCGTTGTTTTGACTTGAGATTCCAAGAGATTACATTCAGTGTCACTGTGAAAAGGAGTCCAAACAGAAGTGGTATAATTTACTCCAGTTATATTATTATATAATAGTGTTTAGTGATCTATTTCCATGTCTTGAGATAAACTTTTTATTTGACTTAAAGATATGTGTTTTTCAGAATTCATTGACATCCTTAAATGGCTTAAAAGAACCAATAAATATATCTATTTCTTATCCAATTCAAATTTATGTGTTTGAAATGGTTCTTTTTATTCTCAATTCACTCAAGAAGCTTGCATTCTTTTATCTCTTCTTAATCATGAAATGATGTTTTCAGATACTCTATTTTATCTTCTATTCATAATATTTTTTTATACTCTAAAGCGTATGAAACTATAAAATATGAAACACAAACTTAGTTAATAAGCCATAAACTATTTGCACTTTATGTACATAAAAATCATAATAACTGAATTGTTGTTGTTTGCTCAGTTACCATGATGGATGATGGATAGAGTGGATAGAGTGGAAAGATCGATACGATATCCTGGTGTATGGAAGAGATGATTGGGTGTATTATTGTTGGACTAACCAAAACAGATTGTTTAAATTGCATGTAATGTTACAACAACAACAATAATAACAACAGAAGTACTAAGAACAACATGAAGAATGTATATTACAGTAAAACAACAACAACAAGTACAACAAGTTTACATTATGAGTTTATTTTTTTGCACATTGCAAGTTTTCCCTTTTGCATGCAGTAATCATAATAAAAAAAAAAATAAAAATATACTCGGTCCCTTGACCCATCCAAAAATAAAAAAAAAAAATAAAATGAAAACCCAAGGGAGGCAAGAAAGGAGTCAACATATTTACAGAGCAATTGAACCCCAACACAAAAAGGGCATTTCGTACTAAAAGGCAACACTCCTTCGTCATTCGGGAACGCGTACAAATGCCAATGAGATTTCAATAAACACACACAAAATCAAGAGGGGAATGAGCAAAAATGAAGTGAGGGAATTCAAAGTGTCTGGAACCAGATAGAGGAAAAACAGTGGAACAGAGGAACTTGCTTGAACGTAACGTAACATAACATAACTGAAATGAATTGGAATTGGACAAAAGTATGAGTAAAATTGCATTTTATTACACGTTCGATTGATTTTACATGCAACGCATGAGTCCCGGCATGTGGTGATACTTCCATGTATGCATTACGAATACTACAATATAATACATGGGGCATGGTAGCATGGTGGCAACTAGTTGTGACGGATATAAAGGGTACACGTATGGGCAGACAGACAGACGTGCATGCAATGTCTGGTTTCGGGTTACAGTTAAAACTGGATGATGATGATCGTACGGTAGGTTGGGGCAGTCATTTATGCATTTGTAAATTGCGATTCATTCAAGTGAAGTATTACACTTACTTCGTAATGGAGTGTACTATGTATCGTCAGTGTGTGTGTGTGTGTGTGTGTTTGTGTTTGTTTGTGAATCCCTGACTGCTTGTGTTGCTTGTTTCATGTTTATATTTATAAGCAGCGTGTACAACATTCAATTCAACATTGCAACTTCACGCCGCTGCTTCAAAGTATTCCCGCAGGATTTACGCAAGTGATATGTGTGTACACGCCGTCATTCACTCAGTCACTTCACTCACTGACTCACTTACTTATTCACCCAGTCACCAGTAACTTGCTCCTGAAGTTGTACTTTATCATTCCACCATTACATCGTTAGGAGGCAACTCGTACTTCACTCAATCGTAACTCGTTCTATGCCATCAACTTCACTTGTATGGTATTCCCAACTACTTTTGCAATAACATTTCGTAATATCGTTTAGTAAATGGTTAATGCTTATTTGATTCTTTTGCGCCTTCTTCTTCTTCTTTAATATACCATAAGTATTATTTCTATAAACTTATAACTTTGACCATAAACAAACCACATCGATTACATTAACCATTCATTACTTTTTTCTTGATGACACAACTCACACTATGGTATATGTGGGTTTTTATTATTGTTTTTCATTTTCATTGGAAAAGAATATGATTTGTTTACATGATTTTATTTCTTTTACTTCTTTGAATGCCAAATACGCTACTAAGTCCTATATGTTTATAAGATATCAGTTTTCTTGAGAACTTTGGCAAACAATATCAAAAGACATCCATCACTAAAACAAGTTTTAAAGATGTTTTAATATCGTCAAACCAACGAATGTGTATGCGAGTATTAACTCCGAGTCCCATCAAGATTAAGTTAACATCAGTAGGGGAAATACAATAGAAGAACTTAAACTTCCTTTGCATCTTATGAAGGCTTGATATTATTCGCCACGCACCAAATTATAGCTTCATATTTTAAGATAGGCCTAATAACCAAAGTATTCAACCAATGAATATTGTAGGGCTGTAGTCCCCATCTCTTTCCAAACCTCTTGGTGTTTCCAGAATAAGCAGTTTCACCTGCCAGACGCTTTCCTTGAATAGTACGTCTCGAATAAAAAATTCGGTTGCACGCTGGGCTCTTCAATATGCGAATGATTGTATTATCTGTTACTTACTCTATTTTACAATTCATTTCATGCACTTATAGCTAAGAAGAGCAAACTGATTGACATAACTTATAAAGTGTAGCAAACGCCTAATGCATTTTACATTCTATCTTCAAAGTTTTTCTTCCATGAGAGATTTGAGTCCAGAACTACTCCAAGATTTTTGGCCTCCTAATTGCGGTTGCCTCAAGCTAGGTATCTTCTATATTCTTGGGAACAATACCTGCTCAGTTTTTTGTTGGTAGACCCCAAGACTATCTTCAAAGGATTCCAATAGTTCACTAAACGTGGGTAGAAACTTGCCCACCATCATTAGAACCAAGTCGTCCACATAGGCCAGTCACCTTACAGCCTCTTCTTTGAGTTAATCCAATGACATTTTATTTTGAAGTCTTTAATCAGAGACTCCTTAGAATATTATATGATAATCAGCAATTCAAGGAAAATCCCTTTTTCTGTCTTGGTTTTGCTGCACAACTATATAGTTTCTTAGTTTGAAATTTGATGCATGGAATTTTATTACTCATAAACAGAATATTTGATCGTTTTATATCAAAAATGGGATGGATCGGAACTGGTTTTCTTGCACTGGTATTATAAAATTGTTTGAAACTACTGTGAATGTGCGAAATGTATCATTACAAAGAATATTAATTCAATGAGATTATGATAAATAGATGCATATATAGAAATAAAAGGATCTATATGAGCATGGGTAAAAAATTTGACTTATATTGGCTTACTCACTACCATACATTCCAATTTAAACTGTATTTTATATATCTTAGAAGTTGAATTTTTAGAGGTATGAACTTAGTACATTAAATGACTCGTCAACCACACTTAATGCATGTGTAGTGTTTGATGCATATAAAAATTCCATAGATTATATAAACTTTAGATTATAGCAAAAGTGACATTTCACACTAGTATTGTGAAGTGTACAATAATCAATAAATAATAAAATACGTAACTTATGAAGTGGTGGTGAGACCAAAGTTAACTTTTTTTTTCTTTTTTGCTATTTCAACATGAAGTGAAATTAATTTTTATTATTCTTTTCCTCCTGCGAACTCTTAACATAACAACACAATAATACTACATCCAATATTATGTGTTGCTTGTGTTTATATTCCAAGTATCCGCAGGGAGTGCAATGTTAAATCGTGCATTTTGTTTACAATTGAAAATCGTTTTATCGACTGTTCAAATACATTCAGAACAACGCAATATAGCAAATACTATACTGTTGAAGTGAAGTAAAATAAATGATTTTGATTGAAGACTGCGGCGGCGGCGGCACAAATGTTCTTCTTTCAGTACTGAATTCCATGAAATGATAAACTAAGTATATACGAGAATATAAATATTATGGCAAGCATCAAGAATAACATCAAGCAATAGCAATAATCATAACAAAAGTAATAACAGATGAACAGCAAAGAAGAAAAATTCAAAAAACAAAAAACTTTGAAACTTTGATTTTATGATTTTCGTAGTATTTTTGTTGAGCTTTTTCTATTCGATTCACATTGATTTCAGAGCGAGTCACGTTTTAATCGTCGCATTCACAAATCATTAATCAAAATTAAATAATAATTACGAATCAGTAGAGAAACAAAAAGTAAAAAAATCTCTAAGTATAAAAATAAAAAATTAATGCCAAAAGCAGAAACACACACCTTCTGTCCATTGATAATGGACAAATTGTGAAGAGAATCAATAAAGTTGGATGGATATTTTAGGTATAAGTGAAACTTTTATACCTTTTACAAAGAAATTCAATAACTATCGCACCTTATGATTGCCATCACAGTTATTTGTATTAACAGAACTGATCTTATCGCATCGATTAATGACTAAGTATTATATATACTACTAGTGTGAAGTAGCCAGATCTTGGGTAACATCTTATGTTACATAGTATCTAAATTTGAATAATCCGAAACATTCATCCTGATAATTTCGTACATTATGCAAAGAAACATTGCTTCCTTAATCATTATAATCATTTCATTTTATAACCAATTTCTGATCAATGCCAATAAGTCATCATTCGTGTAGTATGTAATAAGAATCCTCCAATTGTATATAGATACATATGTAGGTATATATAAATTTAGCTTAATTTCTTTATTGTTGTACTGTGCGAGACATCATCACCGTCATTGCAAAATGACTACCAACAAATGTTTTTAATACAGAGATGGTGATGGGGGCGTTGAGACGACAAACGAACGAACCAGAAATGTTGCCTTTCATGGTTTGAACAGAGTCATGCTGTGGCGGTTTTGACCACGTTTGATGTTAGTAGTTCAAAGCACAGCATTGAACATTGTATTTCTCTTCTGTTCTGGTCTGGTCTCTTCCCTTGCCCAACTGTGGTTTCGACCACAAAATATTTTTAATTGAGTTTTAATGATCTGTAATTATATTTGAATGACTTTGAACCTTACCAAATTACACCATTTGCCAGTCATTTACGTATATTTTGCACTACATAGTTTTCGATAATATCCAAAAAAAAAAAAAAAAAAAATCGGAAGCTGTTTACAAAAATGTTATACTTATGTATACTGTTTCACCATCTTTATTTTCTTATTTTATATTAAGAAGCATCTTGTTGTAGTACATGATTCCTAATATGTTTTTGTGTTGAATTGCTTTTAGAGATAACTTTCTTAGAGTAGCAGGTATGTAAATGGTTTCTATTGGAGGAAGGAAGCATTTGGAGTACTTGTAGTCTGATTTCAGAGTACAAAAATTAAAAGAAATTGTAAATTTCTTGTTGCTGATAACAGTGATTATCAGATCTTATAAAGAACTCAACTACTTAAATTACAGTTCAATACAAAATCGAATAAATCAAGTCTTGTATTATATTGACAATAAGACATTGTTATTATGAAAAATTGTCTGTATTTCAAATATTATAAATTGATCTATGTACTTGTTCATTTCTTTAATTAATTATAAGTAATAGTGACGTAGCAGATCTTAAGTTCTTCGTTATCTGTAACATTCTTGGAACCATACAAACTGCTGACACCTTTGTTTTTTTTTTTCTTCATTTGAAAATTTCTTGCTAATAAAAAAATACCAATGAGAACTTAAAAAGGGGAGTTTTTCATAATTGGGGAGCAATCGTCGACATGCGAATCGAGGCATGACGATAACGGACATTATCGCCCGACATATCACAATTGCCATGTGATGCAATGCGATACCAGGCAGAAAGAGAAGAGTCAAAGTCAGAAGAAGGTACGAAACGAAACATGACGGAAACACCCCAACGACTATAAACTGTGCCAACTTGTGACAATACCGGGAACAATAACAATAACAAAACTAGTGGCAGCAGACATCAACACAAGCAACATGAAAAGAGGAGCGAGCGAGCGAGCGTGCGATGAACATGAATGAAAACAAAGCGTCAAAAATTGCTGTGTCGCATTTTAACAAATTCTTGTTTTCATTTTCTTTGTATTTCTTTATTATTATTATCATCTTTTTTTTTTGTATTTTGATATATAAACGAGGGGTAAAATACAAAATATGATAAATGATGTATTTTGCTTAGCAATCCACAAACTACTTCATATATGGGTTAGCAAGATCCTTTGTAATTAGATCCTTTTTTCTACTTTTATTTTGACAAAAACCTATATACGATTCAGGGAACTTATGACTTTTCTTAAGTCGGTGAGTCTAGAGTCTAGCAAGCCTCTAGCTAGTGTATGGTGGTGTGAGCCTAAAGTTGTGGTACATGCTTTCGACTAAGTTTTTCTCTTTCTTCTGTTTTCTTCGAGATCTGATGTTTGAGGAGAATGGAAGTGTTCTGAAGAATGATATTATCTCAGAATGTCTTTTCTAGAAACTGAAGCTGTGTCACACGTCAGTATTCTTTACGTCTTATTACTACAGTATTGTCTTATAAAGCAGAAGCTTCTTACGCATAGCAAACTGTGCTCAAGAAGACAAGATATTCTCATGCTCTTGATATTTTCACAGACCATTCCCAGGAATTAAGCATTAAATTTCTCACTTTAGAGACCCTGGAGGTTTGCACTAAAGCACATTGTGTAAATTTTAAAAGCCTATCATTCAACCCTCGTAAAACACTACGAATTACAATATATATTTTTTATATCACTGTTTCTGTTGTTGTGTGGATTTTTTTTTAATGTCGTCACATACATTTTTATTCCTTTCCACCATTCATGAATTCATTTTGCAGCGACAGCAAAATACAAAAAACAAAAAAGCAAGGAAATGAATGAGAAGGAAGGAAAAGAGAAGAAGAAATAAAATACAAAAAAAATCGGAATCAACTTTAAAACCGCAACTTGCAACATCATAAACCCATTTGCGTTTTTAATTAGTAAAAAGAGTGACGATGACGATAAAAGGGCGTAAGCGTGAAATAAAGAGAGCACAGGGTGATGATGATGATGGAGACAGCTGACAATGCCGCGTACGATAGATGCATGGTCAGAGAATAGAGTCAAAGAACCAACAATAACGAAAGCAAAGGCGATGATGAGGACTCGTTTCGACTGGAAGGATTCCCTAATTACAATACTTGGGGTGCTTGCTCGAATTGGGGCATGGTAGATTGATAATCAAAAGGAAAGGTGGTGATGCAGGTGGTTGTTGGTGTACACCATTTTCAGGTTCCGGACACATACACACGCATACAATAAACCAACAGTATAAACACGCATACAAACATACATAAATAGGAATATTGTAAAATGTAATGACCAAGCAAATTTTTCGCTTTTTGTAATAATTTTATGCGAAGTCAGTAGTGAATGACGACGACAATAAGTAAGTGAGCGAGTAAGTGAGTGAGTGTAAAGGTGGTTATGGTAAAGTATGAGGACAATACACCTTCCCAGCGCGTGGTTAACAACAGAACTCTGAATATAAAATATTATATATAGAGACGAAAATGAAGGTTTAAAGTGGAGCGCGCATAAGGTAAAAATGTTTTAATTGGCAAATTCAGTTGAAAAAAGAGACAAAGTTTATAACGAAATATGAACTTTTAATTAGAACAATGTTCAGGACATAAAGTTGACAATACAATTTTCAAAAGTGACTTGAGAGACTGTTATGTGCCCAGTGGCACTGCCCACCCATTTTTAAGATACCATTATTTATAGTCACTGCCTTAAAATTGTATGTATTTTTTGGTATCAAATGCTCCTGAAATACTTAAATTTCTCACATTGATCGGGTCAACCGTTTTGAACTTTAATTTCATCATAAATTTATATTAAAATATAAGAAGATTTTTTTCGTGCAGTCTATTGACAATTGGCATTTAATTTATCGTGTGCAGTCTTTCACTTAAGAAAATAGTCTAAAGGAGGTATAAATTCTAGAACTATGTCTTACCGTTGTCAAATTTACATACAGTTTTGCTTTAGTCAATTGCATGATTCGCGAGTAGTCAGGCATACAGTTGTTGTTGTTGGGTTGGTTGTAACTGAAGCCAGGTCAGTGGTCCTTGGCCGACTGATGTCGGGTGATTCCGGGACGAAGACCCGACCATTTAGGGAATCAGACATATTACTCGTAGTAGCTCAGCCTTGTTTAAGCTACACATTATCTTAATTATAACCATTTAATTCCTTCCATATATGCAGTGTGACAATTAAGTATTAGTACTGGTTCGGAGACGTGATTAAAATTGTTTTTTTTTAATTTATTATCCAAAGTATACTCCTTTCGCTTCAATACAATTGCCACATCACTATTGTGATTCGAACGCATGGGCCCAGCTGGTTTTGCAGAATAACCTTTAAAGCACTCACAGAAGCTCTTTGGTGTATGGTATCAAAGTCTTTGTTTCTAGATCAGATTGAAAGCAAACGTAACAATTGTTTTCAGGAAATTTTTATAATTTTTGATCTCTCTTGAATGATTAAATGATTTGTATATGGATGTTACAAGTTAAAAATGATGCCGCCTTTCTATAAATGGTGTGATTGGTTGCTAAGATATGACTTCATTACTGTTATTTATCTGACATTTTGTGTACAATTCATTATCATGCTTTAGTAATACTCCGCACATGATATACTTAGTAAAGATCTGATCCAATTTGTTCTCAAAGAATTAAGGTACAATGATTATCTGCACAGACGGTTAATTTTATAATGATTTTTCGATAAAGGCAACAATGAGCAAATAAATCTTAAATATAAATAACTGAAGATAGACAAAACGAATCTTAATAAAACTTTTTACATTTTAAACTATTTAAACAAAATACAAAATACAATGAAGACATTAGAAAATTCCTTAATAATATGAAGCCAACATTTTTAGCCTTTTTAGACCACAGTTCGTGACTTGTTTTTGCAAGCAAAAAGATTAATGAGAAAGGAAAATGCAAAAAGGAAATGACTTCTTCACATTTTCTTTGTTGACAAATACTATCCCATTCTATTTCATTTGAATTTCTCATTTTCTTGTTAAAATTCTAACCATTCTGCACACTTTACTTATTATTATCATTATGTATAATTGTCCACCCATTTTTTAATGAATAAAAGCCTACTGTGGTGTTCCATTGTTCAATATCCGCTTTGGCTATTATTCTAATTCAAGTCTAAATTAAAAAGTTTCTTTTTTTGTGTTTTCTCTTTTTTTTGTGTGTGGTTTTTCGCCTTTTGTTGTGTTTGTTGAATTTTATGCAAAATAAATCTGACCACTTTATGAATAGAGATGAAAAAAAAAAAAACGAGTGAAAAATAGCAAAAATCAAAACAAAAGAATCCCCTTTTTTTTTTTTTTGTTCTTTTAGCGAAAATAAAAATATTAGAAAAATTATAAAGCGACCAAATAGAAAAAATTGTAAAAAATATAATAAAAAATAAAAAAGAAATTTGCATATAAATTAGGAGCAAACAAAAAATTAGGGAGGCTCGCGACATACTCGTGGTATTTAAGGTTGAGTGGTCATTAAGCAAATGGATCTGATGACCATGAGTAGAGTTTTTACTTTTGTTAAGGATTTTTTATTCTGTTTTCAATTATCATCATACTTTTCTTTTATAATCAACATCATTATTACAAGCAATGCAATGGTATAATCAAGTATTATAGATAAAAGAATAAAATTACAAAATAAACCTTATCTAAATTACTACTTAAGTCGTCCTTAGTAATGAATATTTGGGTTAATTGAATAATTTAATCTAAAAATTTATTTTAAACCTTTTTTTTCATTTTTATGCTACTGTAGTTTTTCTGTTAATGAACAATCATTAAGTTAAATGATTCACATTTCTAGTTATTGCTAATATACATTCCTTACGTACATTTGTGTAAATGTACACTTAAAATATACAAATTTAAAGCAAATAATGTGACAATCAAAAAAAGGGATTTCCTAAAAGGAAAAGATTGAAATGGTCCCAATATGACCACATCCTTCAGTCAATGTTTATATTTGTGATGATAAATTAAAAGAATTACTAGAGGTAACTCTTAGCATTGTTCTTTAAATTCCAGATATTGTCGATGTCAGAAGAATAGATGGGAGCAATGTACTACAACTTCCAATTTAAAAATACATATATATAGAAAAAATAAGTCAGTAAATCCTTTAAAAAAAGTATAAACACAAACAAAAGGAGACACGAAAATTGTATAAGAGCGAAGTTGTAAAATTTAAAACCTTCATTCCCTCAATTTTTGACTTTTTAGGCTTTCTATAATATAAACAATAATTGTTATAAGTCCTTAGAAAAAGAAACCCGATTTTTTTGTTTTTTACATGTCAATATAATCTCCTTGTAGCTCTATACACTTTTACAACCTTTTTTCCAAATATTTTAAACCGTCCAAAAAGTAGGATTTCATAGGTCCTTAAAATAGGCGTCTGTTGCTTGTTCATTGATGACGTCCTCGTTCCATCGAGCATTTTTTTTTTTAATTTGTAAATTAAAATATTTCACTGGAGGCCAAATCTGATGAATACGATGTTGTATCGATTCGCATTTTAAGTCAATGATTTTGGCCATCAAAACTGCGCATGTGTGCCTCTACTGAGAGCAAACGCGGCACGCATCTTGGCAAGACTTTTTCACACCCAATTTTTCACGAAGGATTTAAACCAATACACCATACGATATGCCAGTGGCCTCAACTATTACGCGCACTTCTTTCCGTTGATCACTCAAAACCAATTCTGGATTTTCTTAATTTTTTCTTGAGTGGCCACCTCAAATGGACGCCCTGAACGGTGTTCTGCTTTTGTGGCCATGTTCAAACTCATTTACCATATGGTAAGCAGGAACAGATGTGCCATGAACTTCATCCAACTCAGCTTTCATTTCTTTCGGTGATAAGCGTTTTAAACACTTTTCTGTTTAATCACTGCGCGAAACTCACTTTTTTTTTTAAAGACAAAAAAAGAATGTGATGACGATAATGAAATACAATTTAAGAAGCTTATTCTTTCGATCTCTTCTAGATTTTAAGCAACATTTGTTAAGTTCTTTTCTAACATTCTAAATATATATTTCGCTTCGTGGTTGAACTATGAAATGCTGAATTTTGCCAACTCCTATCTAAGTTGAATATAGTTCATTGGCAGTATAGTCAATTTTATACAAATAGTATAAAATATTTAAAAAAAAAAAAAAAACACGAGATCATCCCACGTGCTACCAAGCGGTTTCCAGTCTTCATTCAATTTTCATGTAGTGTCCTCCTTTTATTTTTAGGTGTCCACAGAATCACGTCCACTGAAATCTTTGTCAAAATCAGTCCTACTATCTTTTACTTACTTTTGTTGTTCTTCTCTTCAATCATGATGTGCATAATACAATACCATGCACTTTGTCGTAACAATACTACTATTATTATTATTTTTTAAGAATGAAAAGCAAAAGTTTTAAATTATTTGAAATATTATTTTCACTTTATTTTGTTATTCTTCTTTTGTGTTTGTGTGTGTGTGAGTTTGTGTGTATGGAACATTTTGACTGTTTACAAATTCAATTCGCCGCATTTCAACTTTGATTTTCATTTTTCCATTTCAATTCAATTCATAATGCCATGAGTTCTTTTGTCCATTGTTCGTTTTTTTTTTTTGTATATTTTTAAATACAATATTTTTTAATTAACTTATTAATTATTAAACTAGTTTTTAATGCAAATTCCTTGTATGACTTTGATGAAGTATTTTAATATTAATTTTCTTTAGTATTTTTAATTTTCATTTTTTTATTTGAATTATTTAATTATTTTATTTTGTTTTTATGTTTATTTAGAATAACTAGAAAGTGAAAATTATTTTCAAAATTTATTTATTTTTCTCAGTTATTTAGCAACACAAGTATTACCATAGTTTTGTTGTCTTTAAAATTCCTTTTAGACATTTTCTTTGTTATTTATTTGTTTTGTTTTTGTTTTGCTAAGTTTTCTTAGAAGTTTCCCTTGTATATCTTTGTGTTTTTATATTTATTTTCAATTTTCTTTATATACTATAAATGGTAATGCTTAATTAATTTTATTATTATTATGAATTTAATATTAAATTTCTAAATTGTTTTGAAGTTTAGTTTTTATATTTTGTTTTGTATTTTTAAGAGTATCTTTTTGTTTTGTTTTAGAATGTGAAATGTTGTGTTTCCATTTGAATGTAATCGTATGTGTGTAGGTATGTACCTATATAATTATAGTAATATGTAGATATTTTTCTTCTTCGAAGTTTTGTCGAAAATTTTTATAGGTTACTTAGCTCCCTTGTATAAGTTTTTCTATTTGTTCCATTAGATTTGCTTCCTTATCCTTATCTAAAAAATATTATGTGTAAAAAACAGAAAATAATCAAAATTTAATTGAAACTGAAATTCTTTACATACAAATTTGAAGGGGAAATATAAACTTTGGTTTCATCATGACAACATGATAGGGTTCATTCAATTCAGTTATGTTTTTGGGTAAAGATCGAATGAACGCATTCATTTGAGTTAAAGATTGAACTAAAAATTATCATTATTGAATATGAGATACATAAGTAAACAGTAAACAGACTTTCATCATGAAAAACGTGATTACGTTGAAGATACAATAGTTAACTCAACTCAATTTTCAAAGTTAATGGTATTAAATACATACAAAACTTCACGAGATCAAACCCTGTGGTTTGCTTGGTGACAATAGATCCTGTTTCGATAGTAATTCACTAGTGCGCGTTTCCATAGTAAGTCAGAAGCCCTTTTTGCATTACTGGTGGTTAGTGAATTCACTAGTCGTAGGAAATGCACGCGATGGCAATGACTGATGGCACGACTGGAGAACGGTAATGCAGGCGGTGACAATTGACCCCTTTCATTGATATCTCCATGTTGAATTCACCAGTTGAATACATGCAAAAGAAGATTGTTAGAACTAGTACTGGTTCCAAAGGGACTAAGCCACGCATAAGTTTTATACCAGTGATACATACTGCAGTGAAATGTCAGTACGTATGTCACAGATTAAGAGGCTAGTTTGAATGAAAAGTTTGTTCTACTATTACTGATATTTTGTTGCATTCTCGAATTTGTAGACCTATGGATTTGTTCTCAGTCCAAATGATCATAGGTACATCAAAACTGAGTTGAAGTTGGCAGTTCTGATATTGTCACCAACAGATTTGTAGGGTTTAGCAACAGACATACGAGTAATCTTAATTGAATTCCTCCAATTTGTTACAAATATCAGATTAATAGGACAAACCAATTCCATTTCCTTATTCACTAAATGTGAAGTGTATTCAAATAAACAAATTTTAAATGAAAATTCAATTAAAATAAATGAAAACACAATTTAAGGATGAAAAGAAATAATGGAAATAATATAAAAATAAAAAAAAAAAAAAACAAGCAGAAAATTTACATTTTTTCATAATTTAGTTCAACATTATTTACAATTTATGTATTTATGTTTATGTTTGTATACTCATCTTCTTTTTTATATACGCACTATATATAAAATTGGCTTTTGTTTTTGTTTTCATGAAATTTTTATTGTATTTTATATTGTTTTTTTTTTTTTTGTTTTTTAGGTTTTCTTTTCTTTTTTGTCCTTTTAATTGAAATATATTTATTTATTTTAATATTCTGAATATTTTTCTTCTTATTATTTTATTTTGTTAATTTATTTTTTAATAATTTATATTTTTTATTGTATTTATAAATATGTATGTAGTGATTTGTTGTTGTCATTATTGCTTTTTTTGTTTATATTTATTTATTATTAGTATATTTTATTGTTGTAATAAATTGCAAGTTGTGTGTTTTTTATGTTTTATTTTTTTAAATATAATTTCTCTGTTCTGTTTTTTATTTTTCAGTAAGTTTATTAACTATAAATATTGTTATTTTTTCATTTGTTGAGTGTGTGCCTCTTGATTTGAGTGTATGTGCGTGTGTGTTTTGTGTGAATGGTTTTTCTTTGCATACCTTTCACACTCTAGTGTGCCATAGTTTAAAGCAAAGAATTTACATAACCTTAACATTGTCATAGTATACTTTTCAAATGATATTACTTTTATTGAAATCGGCTGAGCCGTTCTCAAGATATAATCATTTTTAAAAAGTAATGCAAAATTTAACGTTTCTTGTTTTGTTTAATTTTGGTCCCTCGAAAGTATGCCAAATTTTTTTTTTTTTTGTTTTTTTTTTTTGCAAAAATGCATCAACTTTTTATGCATTTCTGTTCGCCTGGTAGAAATCGAGAATTTGTAAGCTGGTAACACTGCATTCGTGTTTAACATTTGTTTACTTTTTTAACAGCGACCAACACCAAGCGACTAACAATTTCTGCATTTTTTTAACAGAATGTTAAAAGCTTCTGTTCGGGTCCCTCAAAAATATGCAACATTTTTTTTTTTTGTTTTGCAAAAATGCATCCACCTTCTGTGCATTTCTGTTCGCCTGGTAGAAATCAAGAATTCGTAATTTTGCTTCCGAACTCAACAGTTGTTTACATTTTTAACAGCGACCGACTAACACAACGATATCAATTAACATTTTTCGCAATTCTTAACAGAAAAATACGGAAAATAAATAAAATAAAAGATTTAAATTTTTAAAAAATCATTTATTGAACCAATTTTAATGATAATTTTACCAAATAAATTTTGGAAACTAACTAAGGGAACAATTTCAAATGACAATTTACACAGAAATTGTAGGTGAAAGGTATCTAAATTTCGGTGAACCGAAATTTTTGGTTTTATTTTTATTTATTGTATTTATGAATTTTTATAGTTTATTTGATTGCAATTAATTTTCTGTTTATGTTTTAGTATAAATATTTTATGTTATTCTGTAATTGGGCTCAAGATTTTTATAATTTTCAATATTTTTATTCTTTTTTTTTAATTTAATATTTAAATAATAAAAAAAAGAGTACAGAATAATGCTAATTATAATAATAATATTAGAATATTTTCTTTTATAGATATAAATACATATTAATGACTTGTGCTAATAAGCAGATCGAAGTTATATAATTTATTAAAGTGTTTTATATTATATTATATATATTTTTTTTTAATTTTCCTTAATTTAATATTGTTTTCCTTTAACATTTTCGTCATTATTTACAAATTTAAATTAAATTAAAAATGATTTTTAGGTTTTGTTTTTAAACAACTTAAATTTTAAGATCACTGGAATTGAATGAATTCTTGACATTGTTCAACATTGTCATACTAGAAGAGTTTTTCCCCAAAATGGAACAAATTAAACTGATCATTGATCAGATCTGTTGATCATCTCGTCATACAATATAATAAATTTCAAACTCATTTCGACTCATTGGGAAATATTCAGAAAATCATTCATTTTTTTATTAAATTTTTAAAAATATTCCTTTTATTTTTGCATATTTACAAATTATATGTACTTCATCTCATCCCACTCTTTCACCATCTCTTGATTCATAGGTTTAGTATCTTCTTTAATCTTTAAATTAAATTCTAATTTTTACAAATTATTTTCTTTGCCTATTGCAGATCTCGTCTTTCTTGGCTTCATCACAAAACAAAAATAAAACTAAAGCATAAAGTTTAAGGATACTTAGAAGGATTAGTGTCCTCCACTCAACTCTTTCAATTGCAAAAATTGTTGCCATCAGCCGGCATAAAAGTGAAACATCTCAATGTCGTCAGCGGTACTTGTATCGGCATTGGATTTGCTACAATGAGTGGCGGCGCCCTGCCGGCCAAGTGTACCGCACGACTTAAGTGTGTATCAGTGATAACGACGCAAGCTGCCATTATTGTTGCTGTTGCTGCCATTGACCATCATGTGATTGTTGTTGGACAAAGTTGCCACATTGTTGTTATTGTTGTTGAATGAACGACGTCCGGTGGTATTGCCATGAACTAAGGCCATGCCATTGCGCAAGGGTAAAGCAGGCGGTGGCGGAGTTGGTGTTGGCGTCGGTGGCAGATCATGATCCAAGGGCAGCGAATAATGCGAATTGTTGTGTATGTAATGGGCATCAGCAGAATCACCACTACCATCACCGATGCATATTTTACCACCAAGACATGGCTTGGCATAGCCATTGTTATGATTAAAATGATCCTGGGTAAGTCGCACATGACGATCAACGCCATTGGTACCATTGGCAAGAGGCTGGCTGTAGTGAGAGAGGGTGCTCTCCTGTTCTAGTTGCTGTTGTTGTTGGCGTATGGCATGTCTAGGGAGTGAGGAAAGTGCATGTGCAGATGGTTTACCATTGGCAATGGGCATAATCATTTTCCGCATATCTTGCTGAGATTGACCGACACGCGATTGAGGTGGCTGGATACCGGCAGTGCTATTGTTGGTCATGTAGTGGATTTGGCTTAGCTGCACGAAGGGCGAGTGCGTGTCGGCTGGGTTCGGCACATGTAATTGTTGCAGTTGAGTGGCGGCATTTGCGGGGATCACGGCATTAGCTGCATTCGAGGCACCCCGACCTCGAAGTAGAGGAGGGGGTGGAGCTTCTAGCTATAGTTCGGTGACTGGTATGGGCCGAGTGCCCATATATTGAGACGATTGACCCATGGGATTGTAACTATTGCATGGATACGGGACACTTGGATGGACTCCTCCACAGCCAGGAGTTGGACGTGTCATGTACTCCTCATCGGAGAAAGTTTTCTGATACTCACGTTCTTTGCGACCCAGCGCAGAATTACCCCATCGACCTTTGAGCATTTCACGTATGCGCCTACGGCAAGCGTAGATGAGCAGAGCGAGTGCAGTAATAGTGGCTGCCACTGCAACTATGAGCCCTCCGATTATCGCTTGCGTGTGACCATCGCTATGAGCGCAACCCAGTACAGTAGGCGACAACTGTGACAGAGATTGTTCTCGTAGATTTTCTGGCGCAGAGCAGACAATTGTGGAATACTGTTCACTGTTGGAGGTGTTCTTGGCCACAAGCAAATTGCGCAGCCACAATACCTGACAGTCACAGACAATAGGATTCTCCGACAGATCGAGAGTCTCTAAGTCACCCCATGGTATAAGACCCTCGTTGAGTGTACTTAGCTGATTCTCTTTCAAAATAACGTGGCGTAGATGTGGCAGACCTCCGAGAGCATTAGACTGCAACTCACTCATGTGTTTATTCGAAGAGAGATTGAGGTACTCCAAATTGGTGTTGGCAGTGAATGCACCATTTTCAACACGACGCAATTGCGGTGCTCCTGTAACCTCCAGACGTCGGAGATTATTTAAACCTGCAAAAGCGCCAGCGCCAATAACTGGAAAATCATTTTGCCCAATAGAAAGTTCTTCCAAACGCTCGAGATGTGCCAATGCAGCAGTGGGCACATGCTGCAGACGATTATCAGCAAGATCCAAGTAACGCAAACCCTCTATACCCTTCAGAGCGGCAGCTGAAATATTGTGCAAACCGGCACCACGTAAGTCTAGGCGAGTAAGACCCTTCAGATCTTCAAAGGCACCAGCTGGTATAGTCATAAATGAGTTTGTACCCAAAAATAACTCTGCAAGGCTGGGCAAAGCTTTGAAGGTCAGCGAAGCAGGCACCGTAGTTAGAGTATTGTCATCCAGGTAAAGTACACGTAGATTTATTAAACCATCTAAGGCATGAGGATCGATGCGGCTAATACGATTTTGTCCTAAATTAAGTTCTTCTATTTTGGCCATTGGTGAGAAGGTGCCCTGTTCCAATTCAGCAATGAGATTTCCACGCAGATTCAGGACAGTCACCGACTCCAAACCGATGAAGGTTTTATTGCTAATTTGTCCGATTTTGTTATGATTCAAGTGCACCTCCTGTAATTTCTTTTGATAGAAGAAGGTACGTTGTGGTATGGTTACCAGATCATTGTGCGATAAATCGAGGAAGGTTAATTCTGCATAGAATTGCAGTGAGGAATCGATTGTTTTGATTTTGTTGCTCTTGATGACCAAACGCTGTACATAGGGATTCAATGTAATGGGCATTACATCGAGTGTACCTTCACCGCAGTTGACCATGAGCGTATCATCATCACATTGGCAACCATTTGGGCAAATTGCGTAAGCATTTGTCGGCGCAATGAGTGAGGTCGCCACCAGGGAGACGATAATGACAACGATAAAAGTATACGAAACGGAGGAGAAGAATGATGCAATGCTAGATGTAGGAATGGTCGTGGTAATTGCGGATGCGGCGGCTCTTTGGCTCCAACGACGACGACTATGATGATGAGGCATCGTTGTTGAATATTCAAGTCTCTGACTGTGGCTCATTATTGTGTCTATGTCTATGGTTCCCCCTCTCTCTCTATCTCTCCCTCTCTGGGTCTGACCAAATGTCGTCCGTGTCGTCGTTGTCGTTCACTGTTTGGAACGAACACACGGGCTTTGTCTGCTGGCCTGTTGGACAGAGTCTGGTCTGGTATTTTGTTGACTGTTGGCTTTGCTTTGGCTATTTGCTTTTCTGTAGCCTAATTGGCGTTGCCTTCTTTTATTTTCACCTCTTTAGCTTCTTCTCTCTCTTCAGTAGTAGTAGTAGTAGTAGTAGTTGTAATCGTTATTGTTGCTGTTATTTCGGGTTAAATCCGTTTTAGCCAAGTTTGCCAATGGCTTTCAAATTTAGCGCACCACATTCGTAGTCTTTGCCTTGAGTTTGTTGTCTCTTCGTTTTTTGTGTCTGTAATAAAAGAACAGAAAGAAGAAAAGAATAAAGAAAAATGTTTTACTATAGGATTGATTTTCCATTAAGACTCTAAATTGCATTTCGTACTTTCGGTTCGGTAAAGGGGTCAATTGACGGGGGATCAAATCACTAAACTGAAGTTAATCGGTAGTGTTTTTTTTCTCTTGTTTTTGGAATATTGGGAGATACTACTATTACATTATTTGAGCTTCCAGCGTAGCAGTAAACAAATGAGACAATTTAAATGGACATCAACGACATTTAGTAGCTGACATTAGATCGACTTCCATTCCATTCCACTGCAATTCAATTCAATTTAACTCAAACTCAAACTGAAGACAATTCAAAACAACAGACAAAATAACAATTCGGGACAAGACAATTTCAAATTTAATGGTAGCAACAAGCACATTGCCATGCTGGATGCTTGTGAAAATCTTTAAGAGTCACGCAAAAATTGTTTAACAAAATGCCTAAAGTAATTTTTCGTTGCTTTTTGTAAGAGTCGAAAGAAAAACATAAAAATTGATTTATGTTGAATAAAATTTTGTGATTTTCGTGATATTTGATTAGGTATTTAAAAAGGAATTTCGAGAAAAATTAACTGATATTTTACATTCATTGAATCTATGAATTGAAAATAAAAAGGTTTTTAATTAGTGATCTTTACCACTCCGAGAGCAAAAAAAATTTTTACGTCGGCAGGCCGAATACAAGGCGAAACGTGCTGAGTTGCGGAAATCCATCCAAAGGAGTAAAAGCATGCATTTTCAGGACCTATGTGAAGACCTCAACAATAACCCTTGGGAGGAGCTTACAAACTTTTCAAAGGCCGCCGGGAGGAGTCGCCGGCCCAGCGCCGATCGGTGCAGCGGTTATTTTAGATATTGTGCGAAACCTCTTCCCGCAACATGAGCGCACACATTGGACAAGGGAAGCAATTACGGCAGATGAGCTTCTGGACGCCTCCAAAAAAAAAAACAGGCATCAAGAAGACCCCTGGCTTGGATGGAATCCCCAACAGTAATCTAAAACATGCAATACAGAGGAATATAGACGTCTTCCTTAGAGTGTTAGAATACATGTCTGGAAGAGGGTTTTTTTCCCTCTTGCTGGAAGCGGCAGAGATTGGTGCTGATACCGAAAGGTAACAAGCCGCCGGATCAGCCATCATCATATAGGCCGTTGTGTATGCTGAACACAATGGGTAAGATACGTATCATATGTCGGCGCCTCGAATTGGTCACAGAAGGTTCGAATGGACTACACAAAAACCAGTATGGTTTCAGGAAGGACATGAGTACCATCGATGCAGTAAGCAGAGTCCGTGATATCGCTCTGAATGCAATCGCTGGTGAACGGTGGCTCTGGGGCACAAAACAGTATTGCGCTGTAGTTACCCTGGACATCCCAAGGCGGCCGAGAGCTCGCATTTGGTTGCCTGTTATGAAGGTGGAGCACTGCAAGGTGCTACAGCTTCTGCAGCGGCAGAACCCTACCATGTCTATGAATGACTGGATTGCCATCAAAGATGAAGGTCAACAAAAGAGCAGCATGTCTCTGCTCCTCTCCATAAACGAAGATTCTGTTAAGGAGTTGGATAAAACTGACCACAAAATGCGGTTTGGCGTGAGGTACGCCAAACTAAAAATTTTCCGGTCATTAGAAGAAGAATCAGATGAGCTGCAGGTTGCAAACAAGCTGATGGATGACCTCACGCTTCAGGACGATGCAACAAGCACCCCAAAGAAACCAACTACCGATGCTGAAGGTCGTGCAGATTAACCTAAAGCATTCCAAGAATGCCTCGGATAATCTTGCCGTCTTCCTAGGCGAGGAGGACGTTAACATATGCATCGTCCAAGAGCCTTGGGTCAGAGGCACTGACATTCTGGGGCTCAGAAACAAAAACTACAAGATACTATACGCTAAGGTATGTGACAAGCCAAGAACATGTATAAACAATGTAAATTCTTTCCTTTGTCCTCAATTCTGCACAGGTGATTTGACAACCGTTAAAATCGAAGTGCTGGAGGAGAAAGCCATGTTTATAGCATCGGTGTACATGGCGCACAACAAAGAGGCGCCTCCGGATAAGGTTGCGCAGTTGACCGCCAGTGCGAAAGCCAGCAACACTCCCCTACTTCTAGGATGCGACGCCAATGCACGCCATACGCTATGGGGAAGCACCGAGGATAACGAAAGGGGTGAGTCGCTTTTTAATTTTATTAGTAGTTCCAGTCTGCTAGTTTGCAATAGAGGAAATACTCCAACCTTCACATTCCCTAGTACAGAAGGCTTCCCGGGGTGGGAAGAGGTACTAGATATAACTCTTCTGTCCGAATATTCAGAGGTTCAGGTTGAAAACGGAAGAGTTTCCAACAAAAGATCTTTCTCGGATCACAGTTGGCTACTCTACAATCTGAATTTGAAGACAACGGATTCTGTTCCATTTAGAAACCCACGCAATATAAAATGGGATGTTTTTACAAGGGTAGCTAAATCGAAAATGAATATCTTTACATGCTCAAACATTGACTCCAAGGACGAAATTGAAAGGAGGGTTAAAAATCTTGAGGAAGCTTTCAGCAAAGCGTATAAGATATCCTGTCCAATTAGAAGGAGCCATAAAAGTTTCCCACAGTGGTGGAACGCAGAGCTCTCGAAACTCAGAGAGAAAACGAGAAAGCTCTTCAATCAGTGTTACATGGATAACAACTGGCAAGTCTACAAAGACTGTCTCAAGACTTACAAAAAAGCCATCAGGAACGCCAAAAATAATGGTTGGAAGGAATTTTGTGAGTCGATCGAGTCTACTTCTGTCTCAGCAAGATTAGGAAAGGTTCTGGCCAAGGAACGGGTAAATCCCTCTTTCTTGAAAAAGGAAAACGGAATATGGACGGAATCATCTGCTGAGACACTTGATCTCCTACTCAAAGGACATTTCCCCGACTGCAAAGATACGACAACTGATTCGGAAGTACCCGTACGGTTACGGCAAACTTCACGAGACGTTGACTCGATCTTCACAGAGGACAAGATCACACACTCAATCAATACATTTTCGCGCTATAAATCGCCTGGCATGGACGGAATTCTTCCGATAATGCTACAGAAGCTACGGGACAGGGTTGATTTTTAGGGCATGTATTGGTCTAAACCACATACCAATGAGTTGGAGAAGAGTCAAGGTAGTCTTCATACCAAAGGCTGGGAAAATGGGTCATGAGTCCGCAAAAGATTTCAGGCCAATCAGCCTAACATCGTTCCTCTTGAAGACGATGGAAAGGGTATTGGAGCTCCATCTTCGGTCCATTATTGATAAATTTGCCATCTCGACTTGCCAGCACGCATACCTCAAGGGTAGATCCACGGAAACGGCTCTACATGAGGTTGTCCGCACGGCAGGATGTACACAGCGATAGTACGTCCGATTCTTACATATGGGGCAATTGTTTGGTGGCCAGCTCTAGGAAAGAGCTACATAGTGCACAAACTTAGCGGGGTGCAGAGGTCGGCATTTGTAGGAATCACAGGAGCCATGCGCACGTGCCCTACGGCAGCACTCAATGTGCTGCTATATCTTCTCCCAATTGACCTCCATATCAAAAACATGGTCTGCAACAGCGCGTTAAGGTTAAAAGAAACCGGCTGCTGGGCAGAACGACCATACTAGGAGTGGTTAACAATCCTATGTTCAAGAAAACAACAGACTATATAGTGGCACACAATAGCTTTGAGAGCGACTTCAAGGTAAAATTTCCTACCAGGATGGAATGGAAAGAGAACAGTTTTCAGAGCGATTTTTACATTTCAATCTTCACGGATGGGTCGAAGATGGAATGCGGTGTAGGAGCAGGGGTGCACTCACCACAAATAAGCTTGGACCACTCTTTCCGGCTACCCGACGAGGCCACAGTCTTTCAGGCGGAGGTCCTTGCCATTAGGGAAGCATGTCGGCTGGCCAAAAATAACGCACCGAAAGGTCGTAAGATAGCTATCTTCGTTGACAGCCAGGCGGCACTCAAAGCACTGCAATCCACCACTGTGAAGTCGAAGCTCGTTAAGGAATGCAGGTCGACGATGAGCGAGCTAAGTCGTCAAGCTGATATCACTCTCATATGGGTTCCCGGCCATAGGAACATAGAGGGGAATGAGAAGGCTGACGAATTGGCTCGTTCTGGTGCTTCTCTTGATTTATCGTTGGCGGAACAGGTCTCGATTCCCCTGGCGGTCGTCAAGAGAAGCAACTTCCTGTTTTTCCGCCAGCTGGCTAACAGACGGTGGAAAGATCTTGAATCTTGCAGAGCGGCACGTGCTACCTGGCCTGTTACAACGAAAATAGGTCTTTTAGACTCATTAACAGAAGACGCTCGGATACCGCAAGGCTCACAGCGGTTTTTACCGGTCACTGGTGTGTAGGTATGCACGCGGAGAGACTGGGTATTCCGTTTAGAAGCCATTGTAGGAGCTGCGGAAACAAAGAGGAAGAGGAGTCACTCACCCACTTTCTATGTCAATGCCCAGCCTTGGCAAAGACTAGAAATAAGTTTCTGGGCAAATACTTCATCGACAATCTCTCGGACTGTTCAGTCACATGTCCGGGTGATTTACTCAAATACCTAAATTCGACAGGTTGGATTTAGTAATACTGATTTCGTTCGGCGAGGAAGTGGTATCAAAACGGCACTCTAGTGCTATTTGTGGCTCGTAGTGGTTTATGCGAGCCAGCCATGGAAACCAACCAACTAAGAAGGTACTTTGGTACACGGAGATTCTCCAAGGAGCGTACAATATTGTTCCATCTTGCCGAGTTGAACGCATTTTTAATGTCCAGGGTAAGGTTGGTTGGTTGGTTTCCATGGCTGGCTCGCATAAACCACTACGAGCCACAAATAGCACTAGAGTGCCGTTTTGATACCACTTCCTCGCCGAACGAAATCAGTATTACTAAATCCAACCTGTCGAATTTAGGTATTTGAGTAAATCACCCGGACATGTGACTGAACAGTCCGAGAGATTGTCGATGAAGTATTTGCCCAGAAACTTATTTCTAGTCTTTGCCAAGGCTGGGCATTGACATAGAAAGTGGGTGAGTGACTCCTCTTCCCCTTTGTTTCCGCAGCTCCTACAATGGCTTCTAAACGGAATACCCAGTCTCTCCGCGTGCATACCTACACACCAGTGACCGGTAAAAACCGCTGTGAGCCTTGCGGTATCCGAGCGTCTTCTGTTAATGAGTCTAAAAGACCTATTTTCGTTGTAACAGGGCCAGGTAGCACGTGCCGCTCTGCAAGATTCAAGATCTTTCCACCGTCTGTTAGCCAGCTGGCGGAAAAACAGGAAGTTGCTTCTCTTGACGACCGCCAGGGGAATCGAGACCTGTTCCGCCAACGATACATCAAGAGAAGCACTAGAACGAGCCAATTCGTCAGCCTTCTCATTCCCCTCTATGTTCCTATGGCCGGGAACCCATAAGAGAGTGATATCAGCTTGACGACTTAGCTCGCTCATCGTCGTCCTGCATTCCTTAACGAGCTTTGACTTCACAGTGGTGGATTGCAGTGCTTTGAGTGCCGCCTGGCTGTCAACGAAGATAGCTATCTTACGACCTTTCGGTGCGTTATTTTTGGCCAGCCGACATGCTTCCCTAATGGCAAGGACCTCCGCCTGAAAGACTGTGGCCTCGTCGGGTAGCCGGAAAGAGTGGTCCAAGCTTATTTGTGGTGAGTGCACCCCTGCTCCTACACCACATTCCATCTTCGACCCATCCGTGAAGATTGAAATGTCAAAATCACTCTGAAAGCTGTTCTCTTTCCATTCCATCCTGGTAGGAAATTTTACCTTGAAGTCGCTCTCAAAGCTATTGTGTGCCACTATATAGTCTGTTGTTTTCTTGAACATAGGATTGTTAACCACTCCTAGTATGGTCGTTCTGCCCAGCAGCCGGTTTCTTTTAACCTTAACGCGCTGTTGCAGACCATGTTTTTGATATGGAGGTCAATTGGGAGAAGATATAGCAGCACATTGAGTGCTGCCGTAGGGCACGTGCGCATGGCTCCTGTGATTCCTACAAATGCCGACCTCTGCACCCCGCTAAGTTTGTGCACTATGTAGCTCTTTCCTAGAGCTGGCCACCAAACAATTGCCCCATATGTAAGAATCGGACGTACTATCGCTGTGTACATCCATGCTGTTATTTTAGGGCGTAGGCCCCATCTCTTACCAAGCAATCTTCTGCAAGAGTAATAGGCCACAGAGGCTTTCCTAGCCCGTAGCTCTATATTGGATTTCCAATTGAGTTTTGCGTCCAGCATAACTCCCAGGTACTTGGCCTTGTTGGAAAGATGAAGCTGTTGTCCATTCAGAAGAGGAAGGGGGAAAGTCGGTATTTTGGTTTTCGTTGTGAAAAGCATCAGTTCCGTCTTGCTCGGGTTAACGTTTAGACCACATCCTGTGGCCCATTTTAACAGTCTCCCCAGAGCTCCATGCATGATGTTGCTTATCACACTAGGAAACATCCCTGATACCATGATCACAACGTCGTCCGCATAGGCGACTACCCTTGCCCCTGTCTCCTCTAAAACCTTGAGAATGTTATCTATGACTAACAGCCACAGCAGTGGAGAGATTACCCCGCCCTGTGGTGTCCCTCTACTGACATATCTGGTTAGAGTCGAGTTTCCTAACTGTGACTGCACTGTTCTGGTTTTAATCATGTAAACTATCCATTCCCCAATGTCTGCCTCTACGCCAATCCTAGCTAGAGAATCCTGGATAGCACGTGTACTAACGTTATTGAATGCACCCTCTATATCTAAGAATGCTGCGAGAGAATATTGTTTATAGTAAATCGCACTCTCTGCCGTGCGGACAACCTCATGTAGAGCCGTTTCCGTGGATCTACCCTTGAGGTATGCGTGCTGGCAAGTCGAGATGGCAAATTTATCAATAATGGACCGAAGATGGAGCTCCAATACCCTTTCCATCGTCTTCAAGAGGAACGATGTTAGGCTGATTGGCCTGAAATCTTTTGCGGACTCATGACCAATTTTCCCAGCCTTTGGTATGAAGACTACCTTGACTCTTCTCCAACTCATTGGTATGTGGTTTAGACCAATACATGCCCTAAAAATCAACCCTGTCCCGTAGCTTCTGTAGCATTATCGGAAGAATTCCGTCCATGCCAGGCGATTTATAGCGCGAAAATGTATTGATTGAGTGTGTGATCTTGTCCTCTGTGAAGATCGAGTCAACGTCTCGTGAAGTTTGCCGTAACCGTAAGGGTACTTCCGAATCAGTTGTCGTATCTTTGCAGTCGGGGAAATGTCCTTTGAGTAGGAGATCAAGTGTCTCAGCAGATGATTCCGTCCATATTCCGTTTTCCTTTTTCAAGAAAGAGGGATTTACCCGTTCCTTGGCCAGAACCTTTCCTAATCTTGCTGAGACAGAAGTAGACTCGATCGACTCACAAAATTCCTTCCAACCATTATTTTTGGCGTTCCTGATGGCTTTTTTGTAAGTCTTGAGACAGTCTTTGTAGACTTGCCAGTTGTTATCCATGTAACACTGATTGAAGAGCTTTCTCGTTTTCTCTCTGAGTTTCGAGAGCTCTGCGTTCCACCACTGTGGGAAACTTTTATGGCTCCTTCTAATTGGACAGGATATCTTATACGCTTTGCTGAAAGCTTCCTCAAGATTTTTAACCCTCCTTTCAATTTCGTCCTTGGAGTCAATGTTTGAGCATGTAAAGATATTCATTTTCGATTTAGCTACCCTTGTAAAAACATCCCATTTTATATTGCGTGGGTTTCTAAATGGAACAGAATCCGTTGTCTTCAAATTCAGATTGTAGAGTAGCCAACTGTGATCCGAGAAAGATCTTTTGTTGGAAACTCTTCCGTTTTCAACCTGAACCTCTGAATATTCGGACAGAAGAGTTATATCTAGTACCTCTTCCCACCCCGGGAAGCCTTCTGTACTAGGGAATGTGAAGGTTGGAGTATTTCCTCTATTGCAAACTAGCAGACTGGAACTACTAATAAAATTAAAAAGCGACTCACCCCTTTCGTTATCCTCGGTGCTTCCCCATAGCGTATGGCGTGCATTGGCGTCGTTTTTTCGTAGTCCATTCGAACCCTCTGTGACCAATTCGAGGCGCCGACATATGATACGTATCTTACCCATTGTGTTCAGCATACACAACGGCCTATATGATGATGGCTGATCCGGCGGCTTGTTACCTTTCGGTATCAGCACCAATCTCTGCCGCTTCCAGCAAGAGGGAAAAAAACCCTCTTCCAGACATGTATTCTAACACTCTAAGGAAGACGTCTATATTCCTCTGTATTGCATGTTTTAGATTACTGTTGGGGATTCCATCCAAGCCAGGGGTCTTCTTGATGCCTGTTTTTTTTTTTGGAGGCGTCCAGAAGCTCATCTGCCGTAATTGCTTCCCTTGTCCAATGTGTGCGCTCATGTTGCGGGAAGAGGTTTCGCACAATATCTAAAATAACCGCTGCACCGATCGGCGCTGGGCCTCCCGGCGGCCTTTGACAAGTTTGTAAGCTCCTCCCAAGGGTTATTGTTGAGGTCTTCACATAGGTCCTGAAAATGCATGCTTTTACTCCTTTGGATGGATTTCCGCAACTCAGAACGTTTCGCCTTGTATTCGGCCTGCCGACGTACAAAATTTTCTGATCCCCTTGCTCTTTGTGCTTGCCTTCTAGATCTGATGCACTCCCTTCTAAGCTGCGCTATCTCAGCATTCTACCAATAATTTGGTGTATGCCGATTATTTCTTCCTTTTCTGGGCATTGAGGCATCGCATCGAGCTAGTTTTAATCAGCAGCAGGAAGAAGCTTGAAAACCTAAGCATTCGAGTCGGGGCACAAGACCTAACGTCCGCACCTTTCATTAGGTATTTTTTAGGGGTCCTACTGGATTGTCGTCTCAACTTCAGGGATCACCTCAAATTCTCAAGCGAGAAAGCGTCGAAGACCTACGCAGCCCTAGCAAGGCTTATGCCGAACGTAGGAGGGCCCAGACAACCAGTGCGTGCGCTGCTTGCGGCAGTCAGCAAATCGATCATCCGATACGCTGCACCAGTGTGGTCCTGTGCAATTAAACATAAATCATACATTTAAAGAGCTGCTTCCGTGTATCGACTAAACTCGATAAGGGTATGTTGCGCGTTCCGAACGGTTTGCAAACTGTAAACCGGTGGACATGGACGTTAATGAGTTGGCGGCGATATATGCTTGGAGACGGGCAGAGTCTGCCACACATGATCAGGGTGACACACTAACTGCCTCCTGGTAGGAGCGTTGGCAAAGCTCAACAAAGGGTCGTTGGACGTTCGAGTTAATACCCAACATCAGTGTCTGGGTGGCCCGAAAACATGGAACTCTGAATTACCACCTCACGCAGTTCCTCACAGGGCATGGCTGTTTCCGGGAGTACCTGCACAGATTCAAACATGCAGATGACCCACATTGCCTGTACTGCACAAACCAGCCGGAAAATGCTCGCCATGTTCTCATGGAGAGTACCCGATTTGTGCATCTTAGAGAGTTAATCACGTCAGAGGTAGGTGAGAACCTTACACCAAATGGCGTGATTAACTTTATGTTAAAGGATGAAGACTCCTGGAACAAAGCTTGCAGTATAATCGTTGCTATGATGCAACAGGTCCGCAGAGATAAACAGAAGAGTGGTCTAACCTAGCTCTACCTGGCGAAGAAGGAGAAGATTTACACCTCAATGGCGAATCCAAAAAAAAAAAAAAAAAAAATATAAAAAAAACCTTCGAATGACTTAGTTTAGTCGTGAAAAATTGTTGGAAAAACAAGAGATTGGTGGACTAGACCATAAGTACTTATAATACTATGTTTTGCTACTTATCTGCAAATAATGACATAAGTCTAAGACTAAGTTTTCATATCTTCAAATAATGACTTGTGGATAGACGCAAAATCTTAATATTCTTTCTTAGTATACAATGATCTTCAAATTTCTCAATTACAATTTACATTATACACAAAATTATTTCCCCAGTTTAAACTCAATCGGTTATGATCTTTCTATTACCACTATGTATTTATTTTCTTTCTTTGCATCTATTAACCATGTCTCTCTCCTCTCTCTTTCTTTCTTCTTTGACACTTTACAAATTGACAATTTCCACACAATAAGGAAAACCATTAACTCTTACAAATACATGTATGTGTATATAAGAAAAATATAAGAAAATACAAAAAATATCCATTTGCTTTATTAAATTTTCACACACACACACATACATTCTGTCATACCGAATCCAATCACCCACCAAGCAGCTACCCACCATACATCCACAACATTTAAAAGACTAAAATGATGATGCGGCAACAAATTTACACAAAAATATACGAGTAATAATATTTTAGATGGAGGAGCAGCAAGAAGGACTACTAACAGGACAACAAGAACTGTCTTCTCACATTACATCTCGTCTTGTCTCTTCATCTTCATCTACATCTACATCATACCATTTCATCTTTTGCGTAATGCAAATGCCCTTCGAAAGAATTTCATAAAATCTTTTTATCAAAAGTTTTTACCAAAAAATAAAAAAAAAATATATAAAAAAAAACACAAATTCAGAATATATGGAAAATATAAACAAATGTGTGTGGTTATGAATTTTTCACTGTGTGTCGGTGTGGCACGCCCCTTGGGCGCTATAACAAAGGTCAGCAATATGTTTGTGGTAATGGAATGGAAAAAGGGACTGACGGAGGGGCGAATAGGAAAAATGACTGCATAAATAGAAGAGAAAGAGCCAAGTAAACAATTTATAAATTTTTAGCACTTCATTTTCATTGTTTTGCAGACATCGTTGGGTTGCTGCTGCTGCTGCTACTCTCAATTCTACTCCTTCGAGTTCTACTCCACCCATCATCACCCATGGACCCATGGTTCTACCGACATTACGACATTTGGCATTGAAACAATGCCTGCGGTTTTATTTACAATGAAGCTTTTTAGCAATTTAAATTTGTTTTTTAGTTTTGTAAATCGACAAACAGAGGGAAACGTACACACACAAAAACACATACATATTAGTAACTCCTAAGCACATACAACAAACGAACGAGACAAACAATCATCAAATGCAAAAAAGGAACAAAGGAACTTAAGCATTAACACATTCACATGATCATGTATGTGGGAGATAAATAAAACAACAGTAGCAGCAGCATCAAGGGAATGTAAAATTTACACCCTTAAAATATGCGTGTGTTGTGTTTGCTTTTGAGAAAGAGAGTGTAGAGTGAACCTCAAGGATCTGAAGTAGTCTAGAGACTGTAAGACAAGTTATTATGACTTCCTAGAAGCTTCATTTCATCTTAGTATGACATCATTATTATAAATATTAAATACCCTTCTTATTTACACAATTTAAAGAGCCAATTAGACTGTCTATCAGGATCAGATATTTCTATAGAATGTGGTAAGGGAAAGTTAAAGAATAATTACTTACTTTCAATGTCATAGAAAAGGAAAATAAGAATTTCTCTAAATGATGATATTAAATAAAAGCAAAGTTTTACCCTTGGGTATGGGAAATCAGTACCTCAAGACTTGCTCCACCATTTTTTTAAAGTATTTATCTATTTATAGCATATCCCTTCATTTTTCTATTTGTTGAAGTTCAAAATTTTCAATACGTCACACATATAGGATCTAAAGGTCAGATTTTGAAGTATCAGTCGTTAATGACGCGGACAACTTTCGCGCCATAAATTATTGACAGTAGTTTAGTTTTAACCTCCCGCTGAATGAATATTGATAGCATTTCTATGGAAAAATGTATTGAAATAATGAAAACTCATTTTGAATATGGATCTTTCATGGCCAAAACATGTCGAAAATTGCGTACAAAATTTGGAATCGTGCATTATCGAAAATTGGTGCTAGTTGTTGCCAGCGGCAATGACCTGCCGTTCTCTAGTAAGATCTGATATTTTTAAGAAATGTGGAAAATAATAGTTCACATTGTAAAATAGATCCTTCTAACTCGTTGGATGAAAATACCCTTATTGACATTATTGGTATTTAACCCAATACTTTAACAAAGTTGACTCTTAGATTTTTCTTTATGAAAATGAAAGTCAAATGATAATTGCTCAATTTGACTCATGTGTTGGCGATTATCTTCTGGTAATATATATTTTTTGATTGTGAAAGGTATAAACCCTTATAAGCTTTATATGCATGATATCACAAACTTAAGTCGTATAGCCCCATCATTTTATTGTACCATCCTATAATATTTGCCCATTTGAAGCCACTTTCTCCTACCCTTGTTTCTTGTTTTTTATTTGTTGAAGTTTAAAATTTTCAACTTCCTCAGTTGACTTGATGTTTATGCTTTGTTGATGATGATAATAAAGGTGATGATAGTCATGTGCTGAACTTGACTTAACATGTCTAAAACTGTAACATTCGCACACATCACACACGCTACACTTCACACAACAGATTTGCGCCTTTTGGGTCGCTTCATCATCATCATCTTCATCATTATTATCATTATCACCAACTCTACCTTACCCATTCAACCAACCCAAAACTGCCATATTGCAAGTCCAACAAGTTGCTTATGGAATATGTATGATAATGATGACGCTACTCTAGAGTTATACAATACAAATACCTATGAACCAAGTTTAGTCCCTACACCCGTCTTCTCTTAATTCTGCATTTTATACCATGTGGAGGCTATGGTTTGCGCCTCTTGTTGCTAGCACGGTTCAGCTGTGGCGTTGTTTCGTATGATTGCGCTTGAGCTGCTCACGGGTGTTTATGTGATATTTACATAATAAAAAATGGAGTCAAAAAAGAAATGAAGGAAGGCAAGGAAGGAAAAGAAAGCAAGCAGCAACTTATTTGTGGGCATAACAAAAGGCTGCAAAAAGCTGACAACATGCGCCAAAAAGGAAGGACAAATAAACACAAACAAACGAACGAACAAACAAACAAAGGAACCAACAAACTGAATAAGAGAAGCGGACAGTTACAGAATGTGAATGAATAATAGAGAGAAAGTTGGAGAGAGAGAGAGAAAGAAAGAAAGGGGATAACGGCATTGAACAATAAAAAAATGAAGCCGACTTTTAAAACGGAAATGTGCCATCAGCGGCTGTTGTTATCCTTTTAAGTATAATACGCACACTGACAGACAGACAGACAGATAGACATACAAACTGACAATAAGACAAACAACCAGACCAGAACTGAGAGATCGGACAGACAGACAGACAGAGAGTGAAAGACAGCCTATAAAATACACACATTTGCATACCTGTATGAGGGACACACATCACACACACATAAGGAAGTTGGAGGATACCAAAATCCATGATTATTTTTACAACGCCTTTGGGGTCTGATTTTTTGTAGTTTATTTGAATAGGGTAGGGTACGGTACCATACAATATGAGTATGGAGGAGTAGTGTAGAATGGTTTAAGAAATATTATTGTATTTCTTTCATATGAAAAATGAAAAACGACGCAAAAGGCACACTAGGATTAATATTGCTTCGAAAATATGTTTCCATAAGTTTATTGTTCCGGGAAGTTTGTTCTTCTTTCACATCATCCATTTATATCTTTCAGTGCAAGGAAGTTTTCGAGTGTCCCCAATGCAAACAACAATCAAGTAAAATAAAAGTTTCTTTTTCTGTTACTAAAAATATATAATACTTATTCATACATACGAGTAGTCCAGTCGTAGAATCCTTTGAGAGTTTGGATATTGTAAATTTAATTTTGGGTTTGTTATTGAAGAAGACATGAATAATGAACTCTAATGGTGGCATAGACATATTCAGTGGTGAAAAGATTGAGGTGCGCGAGACTATTTCGAGAAAATGACTGAATGAGTAAATGATGATAAAATTTTAAGCAGAGAGTGGACAAAAGGAAAATCCAAATCAATGTATTGTAGAACAAATTTCCAAACATAACATTGGTCAAAGAATCTTCTTTTAAAAGAAATGATGGGATAAACCAATTTCCAAGTTTTGAACTCGTGTTTGTTTAAAAATTAAAAAAATCCAAAAAAGAAGAACAGAAAAATTAACATTTGCCTTTTCTTTTTTCAATTTGCTGACAAGTGGAAAATGAAATGAATGAATGAATGAAAGTAAAAAAGAAATGGAAATTTTCATTTTCTTCTTGTTTTTTTACCCAATTTCAATGCGCCTTTAAGCTGAAATAGTATGTAATGCAAAGCAACGTACGTAACGCAACGAAACGCAAGAAAGAATAATAATAAACGAGTTGAAATAAATTTTCTTCCAATGCCAGAAACAAAATGCGCTGGCAATAACGCAACAGAAAAACAACAACAAAAGCAAACAATCTACAAACAAAATTTGTGGCAGCAACAGGGAAAAAAAAACATAAAATAAAAAGAAATAAGCAAAGTGAAGTGAAAACAATCGGTTTGAAGCAATAAAAAAAAAAATAGCAAAATAAAGAAAATACAGAAAAAAAAAAATAAGAAAAATCGAGTCAAAAAAGGCAAACGCAAATAATAAGTCAAAAGAAAAGTATAACGATTACCGAAAATTGAAGAAACATGTGTACGTACAACACTGCATACGAGAAGTCTTACTGTTATAGTATTGTAGTACGAGTATGCTAGACGACGAGACAACAAACAAAAGCTGCAAATTTTTTTCTTTTTCTACATATTTCACAAGATACTCTGTATGGTATAAGAAAAAGGAGAGGATTGAAGCAGAAAGAGGAGGGGGAGGAGCGAGATGATGATGAAAAACAGCTTTCACTTGGCTTGAAGCGTGCTGCTGCTGCTGTTGTTGCTGCTGCTGCTGCATACAATGTGCCCCAAATTCTTAGCAAATGTTGAACTTAGTAAAATACTCAACTCGTCTACAACAATATTGTGTTGTATTGTACATTGAAAATTGTCTCCTTTTAGTATTTGGTTGTTGGCTTAGTTTGTTCTTTGTTTTTATTCTATTGCTAGCTGCTTGCTTCCAACTTTCTTTCTTTCCATCATTCTTCAGAGTCTTTTCACAATTGTTCTGCTCGTTGAGCTGCGTTTAAACAAAAGTAACTTACAAAAGTATCTTGCACAAATATCGCACAAAAGTAGATACAATAGATACATATTGTACTAGATACTACAATACTAAGTACGAACAAGTACAAGCAAACAGTTAGATAAACAGACCAAAAGACAAACGGGTAGTATGGTAATGGAGGAAAAACTAAACTGAGCAAACTGTAAACTGTGTAAATAGCAAGTCATCTTCATTGTTGTTGTTGCTGTTGATATTCTTCTTGTCGTCAAAAGGATTCAAAATAGGCAAAAGAGTAATAGATACAAGCAGGATGAAGAAAAGACTTATTGCATAAAGCAGGATAAATTTGCCAAGTTTATCATAGCAACAACAAGAACAACAGTAACAGAGAAATAGTGCAACAACATAAAACACTGTCAGCGATATTTTAAAGCTCGCGTTCGACTAAAATTGTCATATAAATAACATTCGTCGTCCCATATAGATTCACTCATTCACTCACTCACTCGCACGTACTCTTAATAACAACAACTTTAGATACTTCACTACTACATATTGGCATGCGTATGCAAATATATACTCGTATATTAATACAGTGTACTCGTATCTGTGTATGTTTGTATGTGATGGTAGTGGGTGGCAACAGGATATTCACTATGAATCTTCTGTTTGAGTGGGAGGAAGGGGAGACTATGACTGCATTGAATTATTAAACTATCACTCGTAACTGAAGTTTATTGCTATAAAACAAAAAAAAAAATATTATAAAAAATGGAAGGAAAAATAGTAAAATGATGCAGTTCGAGAATTGGGACACGAGAAATGAGTTTCAAGTATATCGATTGCATGCAGTCTCCACATATGTACATATATAATAAATAAACACACCCTCATATACACATATCTGCAAGACCATGTGTAAATTGAGTGTGTTAGTACAATAAGTTTGCATTTGTTGTTAGATAAACAAATACCAAGTTAGAAAAATGCAGTCTTAAACAGGATATCGTGTGAGCTTGAATGATTGAAAGGAAAATAAAATCTTGGAAAAATAATTATCTTTAGTAATTCGATTCACTCTAAAAAATGATACCCTTTGGCAAGAATAGAATGCAATTTAATAAAACAAGTAAAGATGACAAAACGAATATTTCACAGATATAGAAATAGTAATGCGAAAGGATACCCAATGTTTCAGTATGATTCGATCAATGTACTGTATGTTACTTTTACATTGACAATTCTTCCAAAATCTGATAATTTTTGTAATTTTAATGATTTAAAGTTATAATTTAATAAGGAATTTACATGCAAGTTTTAGTAAAAAAGTGTGAAAAATCGGTAAAGAAAGAATTCGGTCAAGTGCGAGTTGAACTTGTACACGAAGGGTTCCGTACCATTGCACAAGATTAAGCACTATGTATGGAAGCTTGTGCTTGATTTGTTTTTGTCACAAAATTGAAATATTCAAACAACACCTAATATATAACAGTCAAGTGTGGGTCCGAATGGCACATGAAAGGTTCTGTAGTATCGTTTAAGGTATTATTTAGTTACTTAATATTTCTCACCATTCAATCGTCTTCTAGTACTTATGAGCATTTCTATTTCTCTTATAAATTTAAACCATTTGATTATGAGAATTGCTTCACCACATCACACTGCGTTATCAGCCACACACAAAATGTCGTAGACATAAAAAAGCAGTGGGGCAGTGATATATTGCTTTGATTATGTAAAAAAATGATGGAAATTCCGACTCATCAGTTTGATTTTTCAACAATTATATCAATTGTTGTTATAGTGGTACACACTCTGTGAAAAGTTTAACTGTCTACCTTGTACGGTTGATAAGATACAGCTCACTGACGGCCGGACGAACAACGTAGGCTTAGTAATTGGGTCCCATTGGCACCCTTTGGTTATGGAACTCGAAAAAAAGGAGTATGGATTCCAATTTTAGTTTAACAACAAATTTTAATTAATATTTAGATAAAATATACGTAAATCAGTCTGCGGTTTTAGCCTCAGTGTGGGTCGATCGATTACACATGCCGACAAAATTTAACCAACACTCAGACCCAGAAACCAGACTATATATTTCCGAAGGTTTATGATGCGCTAAATCCAAATCTCAGCGAAAAAAAAAAAGATATTTGAGCAAACAAAACGCCATTTGAAAGTAAAAGACTTGTACTTAAAGATGCCAGCCTATTATTTTGGTAAAAGAAAACATCTGCAAGGCTACATAACCTCAAATATGGGCAAAAACGGTGTGTTTTGCACTTTTAGGTTAGGATATCTCGAAAACTAGAGCAATTCTGAGGCCAGATTTGGATTCAGCGCATCAAAATCCTTCGAAAATATATAGTCCGGTTCCTGGGTCTGAGATGCTGTCGGCATGTGTTATCTTTGCATGTAAGCCAACTTCAGATAAGATTTTGAATGTCAAATAGTATGTATTGAAAATTTAAATATCTATTCTAATTAAAATAAATTTGAGTTTGCATGTGTGTTGTAGAAACAAATGTGGAAAACATGAGTGAATAAATCTTGGTTAGTATGTCTTCCAAGTAGTAGTGCATTACTGAACATCTATTAAGTGTGTTAAAAAAAAAATGTTACTTAAAATCTTGTACATATTATAAAATATAGTTTGTACTCACACAGAGTGTCTTAAGTACTACATGCTTATATTTGGTATCACTTCTAAACTAGAATAGGTTACCTAATATGCTTTGGTTTTGTCAATGGTTTCTATATGGGACTTTAGAACTTAATTTAATAATAGTCTACTAAGGTGTGTATGCTTAAGCCTCGCTGCTATTGATCAAGCATACCTTTTTTTGGGGACATGAAAGGTCTTTCTTCAACACTCACTTTTCTAACAGTCCTCGCAGCTAAAGTTTGTAGTCTTATAAAAAGCCACTACATTTTATGAAACCCACAAGGTCACTTTAATACAAACTTTTCTGGCAAACTTATTATAAATTTGCCTTTTTGTAAACAATAAAGGAAAGTAATCAAATTTTTCTAATAATACTGCTACTTAAAATTAGTTAACCGTTTTCTATTTATATTTTTCCAATGAAATTCTTTGTTATAATATAAAATGAAATCCAACAAAGGCAATTTTATATTAAAATTGAAAAATCAATTTTTCCAAAAAGTCACAAATTAGATTTAACAAATTCAGTTCAACCCTTTAACTTTCAGACATTTAACATAAAACTTGACCATCACCCTTTTGAAAATTACTTTTATTGGTGAGGAATTATTTTTTTTTTTGTTTTGTTTAGAATCATTCAAGCAAAAAATTGTGCCAAAAACTGTTTTGGACAAAAGCACAAAAAATAAAAAAAATAAAAAATACTTTTCCAACAATTGTTTTGTCTGAGGAGAAATGTATCCATGTGTCTATGTGTATGTTTGTGCCCATGTTCATGTCATTTGTATATTAGAGTATGAGACTATAAAACTAAGCAAGGATCCTTCCACATTTCCCATTACTACAGTACCCCCACCACATATCAACTCGCCGCGAGCATAAAAAGCCCATTTAAATTCAAGCAAAAGCATCTAGCACCAAAGAGGAATGTGCAAAGACAAAAAAGAAGGAGCAGAAGAGAGAAGAAAAAAAAATGTATTAAATCAGAAACATGCATTTATTTTGCAATTTTTGCAAAAGTCCTTTTCGGTTTTTTTGTTTTTGGTTTGATTTCTTTTTTCCTTTTTTGTGTCTTTGACTAAAAAAGTTTTTTGGCAAATTTTCAAAAAACAAAAAAGAGAAACGAAACACAGCGAACCGCAGCAAACACAGTTGCAGACGTAGTTATAGACCAACCGAGCGACCGACCGACCGACCAAAGGATAACAAAAAAGGAATAACAAAAATTTTAGAAAGAAAAATAAAAAACGAATACAAATAGAAATAGAAAAAGCCAACACAAAACCCAATAATAGAAGAAAGTGTGAAAGTGTTAGTGGGGCTGCTACAGGGGAAGGAGAGATTGATTGTGTGATGTATCTGTGAGTGTAGTAGTAAACGGAAGTCATAGGAAAACCAAAGCAAAGGCAGACAACAGGGACCAACAAACTGCCTGGCAGATAGACAGACGGACGGACACACAATGATAGTTGAAAATGTGATGGAGCAGAAGAAGCACAACGAAATACTAACAAACACAGATTGAGGGGACGACAGTCAGTAAGAGAGAGAGAGAGAGAGAGACACTTTGATAAAAGAACAAATAAATGAACAAATGAATGAATGCAACATTGGCGGCAGCTTAGAACAATGAACGCGATATTTGTGTATCGGTGTGCATGTGCCAACTTTTTGGTTCATTCAGTGGTAAATGGAAAGAAAAGAAAAGGCGCACATGGGTTTCACTGGGTCCATAATAGAGGAGCTGTGCATCGACATGATAGAACGACAGACAGCAGCCAACTAATAAATGAGTTCACAAAAGTGGCTAACGTAAAAAAAAAAAAACCAACAAACAAGGAGAAGGAGACATCACAATGATAGTTTCATGGTGCATATAAAATAAAATAGTGTTGTATACTTTTGAGCTTCTTTTAAGTACGAGTATACCATATACTCGGATATTCTATATTAATCAAAAACTAGAAGCTTATTAAGACTTGCAGTTCTTAATTAATTTAGTTTTCTTTCAAGTCAAGAGTTTTTTGAAAAATTTATAATCTAAATCTATAATCTTTGGAATAGACTCAGGTATTAGTTGAATCGTTTTTACCTCAGACATAATCAAGTCCTTTGATACCATTCACTTTTAAATCTGAAACAATATAAGTACTATGTAAGGAATTAATTACCAGGAGAATACTATTTGTCGATCAGATTAGGATGGATTTGAATGCTTACGCTCTTCGTTTATGGAAAGAAAACAATTGCTGAAATAATGATGAAGAGACTCTGCCTCTTTGTGTCTATAAACATTGATTGAATTGATCTTAAAAGTTCTTGAGATACGTCAGAATAGACACGGTTCTGTCATAGTATTATTTTTCAATAATGGGCTTGCTTTGTTACTGCACAAATGTACAAAATGTGTGTTTGCCTGAAGAGTTCACGTGCCTAAGGGCAAAGAAGATAGTAAAATCAGCAAAGGTTCGGAAGCTTACTCCGTTTATAGATCACTCTGAAGGTATGATAACGGTAGGTAGACGTTTGGCTAGAGCAAATATTGCATCCGGAATCAAGCATCCTATATTATTGCCGAGCGACCATTTAGTGGTGAAGTCGCTTTTGTGTTTTATGCATCGGATTAACGCTCATGCTGGTGCACAACTTTATGTACGTCAAAGAAATTGGATTATCAATTGTAGATCTCTAGCGCGGCAGACTGTTCAAGGCTTATTGATTGTTTTCGACACCGACCTGTACTGGCCAACCAATTTATGGGGGATTTGCCGTCAAACCGAATCAGAGGAGAGGTGCATCCGTTTCAAAGAGCTTTAGTTGATTTTGCGGGCCCAATGCATTTGCATTTTAATGGGCGTGGACGGCGACCAATCAAGGTGTATCTGTGCCTGTTTATTTGTGTAGTCACTAAAGCTGTCCATCTGGAGTTAGTGATGAACGTAAGCACAGAGGCTTTCCTGGCTGCGCTCAAACGTTTTTTGGCGCGAAGAGAAATGTGTAGCGAAATCTTCTGCGACAATGTCACAAATTTTGGAGAAGAAATGAAGAACATCAAGAGGGTAGACGTGTTTTTGTGTTTCTCCTCCACCTGAAGTACCAATTCAACAAGACGACTTCACTGAGGGCCAACTGCCGGAATCACCCCAGGAATAACTCTTTATACTCCTGGACATCTTTAACCATGTCATTTTCTTCAAAATTTCATAGATTTTTAGCCAAACAAGAAAGGAAAGAAACATCAACTCGTCTATCTATTTATCACAGCCCTCTTTCAATTTTCATTTTTTTTTTTTTTTTTGTACTAAAGACTATGAAGTCCCTTTAAAGTCATTACTTTTCTTGGCTTAAAATTTTAGTGCACATTTACTTAGAAAAACTTTTGCTTTTATTGAAGTTTGCATTCTTCAAAGAGGAAAAGACCAACCTCTCTGTTCTCTTAAATGTTTCTAAAGCGCGACTTTTACTCCTTTCAATTTTGGCATTCTTTCGTTTGTTAAACTTCTCTAGTATACATTTCATGTTTATTGTTTGGAATTATATATTTTTTTATTTATTTTTTTTTTTTTGGGAGGATTTCTAAATTCCTATTTGTTGTTGTTTTACTATATTATTATGGCGGCGAGTGAGCGTGAAAACTTTTTGTTGGCAGCTGCCGAAATGGTGAGAAAAGAGGGCGGCAGTAAAAGCATGCCTTCTAATAATACCCAAAGCCATCATAAAGTTAAGAAGGATATGCTAGAAGAAGATACTATTGTACATGGAAGGAAGGCGGCAGACTGGCAATGCGAACGAATGACAACAGACGCCAGCTATAACATAATTCTTACCGGATAACGAAAACAACAACAAGAATAACATTGCATAAAGCCCAATTGGAATGCTAATCCTAACCACCGAACGAACTAGGCTCCATGGCACAAGCCACAAAAAGCTTTACCACAACGCGTACTCAAGGTCGCTGCAAAGTTTTGATTCTCGGTAAACCAAGGCAAGAGTATACATTGTAAATATGTAGAAGGAAGAAAGCCAAGGAGAGGAAAGCAAGATACATATAATGTAAAGTACTCGTATGTAGAGATGCTTTTGGTTTATACGATTATATGTACGATATTTGCGCGGTTCAAAACTGGATTAAAGTAAAACACAAACGTCGTCGGCATCGACGCTGCTGCTGCTGAATATGACGACGCTTAAGACAATAAATCCACAGAATATTGATCCTTGGTCTTGCCTTAAACAAATTTATATGGCAAGTGGAGCAGCAACCAACATTATGTACATACTCCATATACAGCTACATGTGACTGCCACAACTATGTGTGCCCCATGTGTATATCTATATACAAACATAGTACTCGTATATTATGTTGTACAGAGGGTATATTCTGTAGATAGATACAAGGCACATAAGTGTATATCTTTGAGTATCTGTGTGTGCATAACTGGCACAATGTGCCACAATAGTTCCACTTATACACTTTTCTTTTTTTTTTTTTTTTGGTTATACGCAATGGAGATGACACTTCATCGTATTCGCTGTTGCTGTTGCTTGTCCTTGTGCCTTTTTTCCTTGTTATTCGCTCTCCAAATTACGCGCTCCTGTGGCGTCGGAACAGCGTGTCGAACATAAAGTTTGCACAGTTTGAGTTTTGCTCGCGCTCCTTACACTTCTTAACGACCTCTGAATCTACAACTTTTCTACTGTATCGTACAAAGTAAACCAAACCAGCATTACTGGTTGCTAGTAGACTCAACCCATTCATCTACTGACTGACTAGTGCAGAGCCACAGCAATTCCTACATTAACATTTAATATGTGTATGATATTTATTTGTGTATTTTTATTTTATTTTTATTTTTTCTTGCTTTAAAATTGCCAGTTGCCAGCAGCAAATTGTTGTTGGGCGTAATAGTTTTATTTACTTGTGAATTTTTACACGCAATGAATTTAAAGTACCATACACTGAAATAAGTCCTTTGGGAGGAGAAATGTAATATACGCTCAGTTCTTAAGAAAATCTTAATGGATTCGATTAAATATCGAATTTAGAAGAATAATAAATTGAATTCATAAATAGAATGGTTTTTAGTAAATTTGTTCACTCATAAAAAGAGTCAGTTTTTAGTAAATTCGTTTACTTATAAAGTGAGTTCCTAAAACTAAAAGAAACCATATGATTGAAGAAGTGTAAGATACTGTAAAATGATGTGATAAAGAAGAGAAATTGTTACAATCATTATGTCACAAGCAAAGCAGAATGTAGAAAACTGAATCTTATGTCAAAGTATACCAAAAAATTGTTGAAAAAATAGTTTTAATGGTGGCTAACAGTATTCACCAAGCTGCAGACTAGAACTAAGTGGGTCAATGATCACCCTGTGGAATGGACCAACATTTTGGATATTTGCTTTTGCATATTTCATATCATATTCACATAATTTTGCAATCTATCAAAGCTAATTTTCATAGTTTTTATGATTTTAGTTTACGACAATCATACACAACCTGCAATCTCTTCAATATAAAGACTGGCTGGCTTTTCAACACTGGTATAAAATCGTTAATCCACACCTGGAGAAACCTGTCTACCCGATAAGCTGTTCCATCACCATCTTTACATGGCTACGAATTGGGCAAAGTGTCATCACCCACACACATCTTCTAAATAGGAAAATGCGCCGTCCCTGCCACCTATGCAGTCAGGAAGAAGTATCGACAATATATATTTTGGACATTTGCACTCAATTACTAAGTATCAGAAATTTTTCCCTTTTTCCCTAATTCCAAGCCCCCATTCCTCTTTTCCGTTGCAGAATCAAACATTGAAAAGATAGATTGAATACAAAATGTATTATTATTAATTTTAAAAAGTATAAAGAAATAAAATAATGATTTTAGTTCAAGAATAAATACAGAATTGTCTTGCTTCTTCTTTTTAATGGAACCTTTCAAATTGTTTCCATATAAGTACCATGAAACATAAGATGGAGATCAAAGGTGATAGTATTTGTGGTATTTATTAATAAAGACTTGAATGGTTTAGCAAATTTAACAATGACTTTGGTAATTTCAGAGAGATTGGATGAAAATTGTTGTAAAAATGCCATAATTTGTTTGTGATTAATTTGAAGAATATTGTTTTAATCGAATTTTCAAATTAAATGTCTCACTTTCTCTCAGTGTATGAAAACAAACACAGTGTGGTGTGTGTGCATGGATTAAAAATTATTACCTTTTCGCCTACATTTTTACTTTTATCTACTTCTTCACGCTACGCTACAATTTCTAGTGATTTTAATTACAGATAAAAAATAAAAAATTCCTCAACTTTAACTGTGCGCGTTCGATACGCAATAAATTGGCACAAAAGTAACAGAGAGTGAAAAAAAAAAATAAACTAAATAAAATAAGTAGGAAAAATAAAATTTAAATTAAAATAAATAGATGAAGAAAAGAACCAGAAATACAAGGAAAAGAAAAAAATAGCACAAAAACGAAACTCAATTAAAAAATCGTGCAAATTAAAAACAATTCAAAAGTCATTCAAAGCAAAATAATGGCGCGGCTACTGATTTCGATAATTTTCCAGTGGAAAACTTTTTGGAGCAAAGCAAAGCAAAGTAAAGCAATAATTTTTCGCGTTATCAGCAAAAGTCATGAAAAACTTAAAGAAGCAGCTTCAGTTTCCCGACACTGACTGGGTGAGGAGGTTTAAGAGGTTTGTCGTATGTTTTTCGTATTTAAATTGAAATTAAACGATATCGAATAAAATAATGATGATGAAGAAGAAAATGAGGGAAAAGACGATGGATGAATGAACAGAACTCTGGTGAGAAAATCTAAAGAAAAGTTTTATTTTTATTATACAATATTTTTGTGTTTTTTGTTTTTCTGGTGTTTTTATTTTATCGCATCATGTCAACGCGAAATGGTTTACGAGCACCCAGGGGCCGACGAGGTTCAAAACAAATGATATGAAGAGGGATTCGGAAGGGGTTTGATAGAAAGAAGTAAGTAAGTAAGTGAGAAGAAAATCCTGAACTACTTTACACAATAACAGCCACGCCTTGCCATGGTGCTGCGCACTTAAATAATCGTAAAGAAGAAAGAAAAAAAAAGGAAATTTTGCCACGATGCCGAAAGATGGATAAAGGTTTCTTCTTCACACTCTCAAATGGCTTAAAAGCCTTTTCGGCTATTGTTGTTTTTTGTCGACGGTATTATTATTGTTGCTGCTGTTGCTGTTGTTGCTCCTGCTGCAATAAGGCAACGCGATGCGAAGCTGACACAAAGCAGCAGGTATTATGCTTCCACCAACTAGTATGGTAGATTGTGACTTGCTTGAATCTAATGGAACCCAAGCAACTGCTTTTGCTTTTGTTGAGTCAACGAACCAGGGAACGCCAACAAAAACAAATCTGCCACACTAACAAGCTAAAGCGTCGTCATTGTACTACAAGAAGAAGAATTAAGGGAAAATGAAGAGAATTTTCAGTTGAATATATCCAAACAAGTACTTGCAACAAGGATTGACTTGCATTAAGTTGCACACTCTGTTGGCATTAGATTGCTGGCTATACCATGCTTCAAGTTAACCAACAGTGCCGCTCCGACGACTTCATGCTGATGACCTTCCTTCCTGTCTTCCTGCCTAACACTGTCTAACCTTACCATATCAAACCATACCAAATCTATGCTCTCCGCTGAATCCGACGCGCTGCCAAAGGAAATAAATCTTTGCAAATCGCGCGCGCGGAATGAATTCCACAAAAGAGTAAAGTGTGCAAGCGGTGGCAGCTGCTTGGCAGCTTAGACAATACCACCAAAAGGTACAAGCTACAGCAGCAGCAGCAATAGAACAAGAGAGTCCAAGTCACAAAAACAAAAACAAAAAAAAAAGCAACATAGATGCACACGTGCTTCAAAGTCAGTAAAAGAACTTGTAACAACTAGGAAAGGAAATCATTGTTGTATGCACATGGCATATAGAGTGTGTCGACAGAGCATCACTACCAAATATTTTCAATGGAATGGGATGGGTTTGCTATGGAACCGTCAAAAGGTTGTGGTCCCCGAGGAGACAACAGGAACAGTAGCGGTCGGTGGTGGTGGTAGCACATGCTTAGCCTGTTTAAGCTGAGTAAATTTAGTGCGCTTTAAATTTAGTTCCGCGGTGATTTTTTGTGCACAGTGGGATTATCATTAAATGGAATTAAAATAAATTAAATAGAAATCAGGAAAAATAGGAAAATACTTTATGGAAGAAAAGAAGAATGAAGTCAGGAGAGTTAATGATAATATTTTAATAGCAAAAGGTCTCTTAGTTTCCTATGGCGTTATGACTGATGGAAAGCAGAATACCTTGGCTGGAATTCTTTTAATTAAAATTAAATGAATGGAGATCTTTTGGAAGGGAATCCATTCACCTTCTAAAAAGTGAGGTTAAGTTGTCATTTCCCATAGACATTAAGTATGATTTGGTCTTATGGTATATGGTATAATAATGGTCTATAAGCTATGCAGATTTTATATTCATCACATAATCAATTCTCAATAAAGTATATAAATCAGATATCGAATATTCAGACCACCGCATTGTTGTTTCGATAGAAATGCTTAAAATATAAAAACTCATTGGGAATATTGTGCGAATATTCAACGTGTCCATCATAACCAGTTATCATAGAAGAAGGAAGACCTTGAAATTCCTGAGTTTAATTTAAAGCATAATAAAATATTGAAGATGTACATACTACTAAGAGTTATGTATATGTTCTCATACTCTCCACACTTTGCTCCACAGTGCATTAAAATGTTCCATATTGTTTGCATTTTGGTCTTAAATTTTCCTATGAAAAACGCCACAGAATGCAGCAGCCCCTTGTGTTTGCCTTTCCAATCCACCAGGAATAAAACGTTTCGCGTTGGATTTTAAAATGCAGTAAAGAAAAACCAACGAGTTCAGTATTTTTTTCTCCCATTTTGTTTTTTTGTTTTTTGTTTTTGTATTTTCCAGCTTTTCTTGTTCGGTCGGTAACAACGGCATTGTTTATGTGCAGCAAATATTCACAGAAACATATACCATTCTGACTGAGTGGATAATGATGATGAAGAGTGAAGGGACAGTAGAGAGGTTGAATGCGAGACTAACATATGGCGAATCATTTACAGACGAGCGAGTTGTAGTCGTAGTTCTGTGTGGGGCTTTATACTATGGTAAGGCAAAGCATGGCATGCTCTTGGTTGATGAGGGTAACTGAATGAGACCGAACCAGACTGTTTTTACGTTACAAGACATGAGTTAAGTGCAGCCAGAAAATTTATGCGAAGATTGCGATGTATGTTTATGTATTGTATATGTTTGTAAGAAGAAACAACAACGCGTCACATGTTCAAACGCAAACGGCAAATTACCACACGTAGCCAGGCTCAATTGTTGTTGAACCAGCCCCCACCCACCACACTAAACCACGGTTGCGTCCGGAAGGACCTTAGTTAAAGTGCAGAAGATGAAGAAAATGTATGTAAAAGAAAACAAAAACAGAAGTTCAGCATTGAGTTTTATGTTGTGAAAAATGTTTAAGGAAAAGCGGAAAAAGAAATAACAACTACATGTGCAATAAAAACAAAAGTATTATACTACTCGTATTTTAAAGAGAGAATGGGTGACTGCTTATACCATATGAGTTGGTGGATAAAGAAAGTGGGGGAGGAGAGGAGTATCATATAGAAATGCTCACACAATGGCATTGAAAAGCAACATGGCATATATGTACGTACCATATTCGTACCATGAAGTTGAGCCACACTTTCTTTCTTTCCTTCATTCTTCTGTGTCGCCCTCCTACACTCCTCCTTCATCATTCATAAAAGTTTTCACTGCTTCAACTTAATAAGATTTTAATTGAGGCGCAAGAATTTAATTAATTTAATTATGAATATTAAACGTACTTATATATGACATACACACACATACACACACACACACACATATGCATGGACTCAGTCAGTCAGTCAGTCAGTTTGTCAGAAAATAAATAATTGTATGTTTTATACCCACAACAAGAAATGCATGCAATCCTCGTTTCTTAAAGTTATACGAGTATTCAGGGCAACCTCAGAATGATGAAACCCAGTTGAATGATTCTGCTTATGATTCCCTGCTGGATTCCAACAATTTCATTCCTTATTTCCTCAGATGAGCACTTTTAAGTGGCTTACGAAGTACTGGTTTTATTTTAAAATTTAATTTTTTTTTTTTTTTTTGAAATTCTTGTGAATCTTTTTATTCCTTTTGTTTTTTGCCTTTATTAATTTCTCAAATTATTATGTATTTTTTTTTTTGTTTTTGGTTGTTGATGATTGTCATACGCAGTCTAAAGTCAAAGTTATGCGTTTCAAAACAAAAAAAATATTTCCAAGTTAAGGGGGCACAAAAGAATTCATAAATAAATAATTCACAAACTCTTTCAACAGAAATATGTTAAATGTTAATAAAAATTTTCGTGATAAGATTTCAAATAAGAAATTTTAAGATGACAATGTTCATTAGCGAAAAAAACAAAATGTGAGGAGCTTCTCGTCTCACCTTATAATTTTTATTTATTTAAGAAGATTCCTTGCATTTTATGAAATTTGCTTGAGTTATTGTGAGTTTCTTCAATTTGCAGACATCAAGGTTCCGGAGTTGGCTTAAATGAATTTATTCAAACTGTACTAATTCTTATTAGGGAAATTCAGAGTGCTGTGCGATCAGCGCATTTTAAGCCCCTATTTGTCAACGCTGCTCCTAATAAAAATGTTTGATTTCATTTGTGGAAAATCACGAAATGTGTTAAGCTACAGCCAAAAGTCGCTAATGATGCATATATTATTAAAAGAACCGATACTTTATCGTTAAATGAATTGGCTCTGTGTATCATAAACCATATCTATTCAGCTGAAGTAAAGGCTTAGATTCAAAAGCTGAAATTCAAGACATATCCTGTTCAAGTTAAGATTGATGCTAAAGTGTTAAAAGCTCTTCCGTGGAAGAGAGTGTTATTTGTGGTATCCTTGTTCAACGCCATATGAATTATTTGCTTCCAAACACAATGTAAATGCGCATCGATAGTAATGATACTTTAATCTAAAGCAAGTCGAAGAGCCTTGTCAAATCCTATATACGAATTAGTCTGCTTTCTACTTACACCATGATATTTGAAAGAATATTTTTGTGTAGACTTTTGGAAGTACCGGGCGTTAAGGAAGGTAAATAAAATCATTAATTTGGATTCAGGGCTCAACATGGCACTCCAGAGCAATTACAACAATTTATCTAGTACATTTTTACTGCAGTTCAAATAAAACAGTATTGCCCCCTGTCTTCTTGAATGTTCAGCAGGCCTTTGACTGGGTATGGAGAGACGGCTTGATTCACAAGATCGAAAACTTCCTCACAGGAAAGCAATACCTACTTATTTATTAATACCTACTTCTTACATGTAAGAGTTATGGAGACAAGTCAGGGTTAGTTATACTAGGCAATTAAGATATACATTGAAGAAGTCTTACACGAGTATCAATTGATTTTGGTACTCAAGCACAAACAGACTTTCAAAATAAGTAAGTTCATCGTATTTTGCAACAGAATTGATCATTAGTTTATCAGAAATACTAAATTCCTTAACATTACGACATTATGTGATAAGTTCTTGGTTATTTCAGGATTCATTCAGAACAAATCTTTATATATCCAAATTGCTCTGGATTTCATAATGTTGGTAATTCAATACTAAATTAGCATACTTCTGGGTGTGATAATTTTAATCTGATAAAATATTTTTAAAACATTTTTATATTTGACGAATTATTTACCTGAATGATGAATGACTGAAGAAAGATTTCATGCCAAAATCTTTCAGAAAATGTCATATGAATGTCATTTTGTCATTTGATAAAAACTTATGAAATATGTGTACATATATCAATCTCTTATTCTTTCTACATATAAAGGAAATAAATGGCAAATAAAATTCAATTAAAAAGCACAACTCCAACACATTTCAATTTGTTACAATGAATATGTGTAATTGATTTCAACTAATTGAATTGCAAATGTTACTAATGTACGAATAAGTGAAGAAATATTACAATATATTGTAAAATGTAATAAATTACAATTGCATACTAGTGTATACACGAGTAGAAGTAGCACTTCCATCAAATATTGTATTTATACACTTGAAAGATTTTGCCTAATGACGCAAATAATCAATGATTCTTATTGGTCTTTCAATGCAACTGTCTGCAAGTGACTTGATTAAAATCAAACAATTTACAAGTTTTTTTTTTTGAGTGCATAACAATAACTCAAAGTCAGTCAAGTCAATCGAAACTTAAATCGAAACAACTTGAATCAACAACTCAAATTCAACTGAACGAATCAAGTCAAGTCGTCGGTCAATGGCTTTTGGCATTTTAATGAGTGGCAGCAATAAACAGAACTAAAGATCGGGGAAGGGACTGGTATGGAAAGAAGGGTTTGAAGAAGATGTGGCAAAGTCAATTGTTATTATTATTGTGTTGTGTTGTGTTGTTGTTTGACACGCACAATTGAAACGAGAAGTTTCAAAACTCTTCATTCTGCTTCAAATGTTGAAAATCAATTATAAATATAAACAGATGTTGCACAAATGCTACTGAGGCAACCAACAACCAACATCATCATCGATGGCATCGATAGAGCGAATAGGGCAAACTTCACTTGCATCTTATGCTACTATTACTACTAACTGCACTAATGATGTTCATGTCAATAATGAAAGTGGTAATGATCATTGATGATGATGAGGAGCAAATTTATTTGCACACAACAACTTCTACCATAAATTCAATTCAATTCAATGAAGAATACAACAACTTCGACATTTATGGAACTCACAATTTGATTCATCACTTCGATTATCAATTGAACGTAGTAGTACAACAATCGATTGATTTATGTACTTACTTCTACTCATGTTGCAACCAATTAAATAAGATGAAAGCTTGGTACTTTCAAATTATTTACAATATTTATTTATTTATTGTATTTCCGAGTAGTTTTGTTTTGTTGTTCTTTTTTTTTTGGACTTTTCGGTGACATTAATTGAAAATGCAATTAAATTAATTGCTCGGCAACATGAACCAAAAACCAAATATCATTGTACTTGCAACAAAGCATACAACAAATACTCGTACATATTACACATAGTCAATCGGATTGTGCGCTAGCTAAGCATGCAACATTTGTGTTTCTATTGTAATAAAGAAAACATTTTTAAATACTTTAATTAATTTATTATTTAGCTTAGTTTTACCATCCACAAGGCACAACGTAGAAATACTGACATGCAACAGCATTGCAATGACTGAATGAAGATTGAGTGCTTTGTTGCTTGCAATAATTAAAAACACAGCATAGTAAAGACATCTTCATGAGTGTGCCTATTTGAGTGGCTTTGTCGCGGATGCAATAAGATGCACTCAACATGCAACAACAGCTGCTATCTCACACCAACCATAACATGCCACAGAAAGCGTTGACATTTTTTTTTTTGTTTTAGTGTTGCTTTTCTTTAATTTATGTACTTCATGATTTTTCTCTAAATTGGAAATTATTGAATGCAATCAAAGACGAGTCCCAAGTCCCAGCGGTTTGATTAATAAGTGGGAAAAATTATAGAGACGGCAACAAAGTGTGTGTACTATAAGTTTACTTGCTGCAACATGATGTGCAACATTGTATTATTACAATAATGATTATCAACTTAAATATTTCTTAAATAAAGATAGATAAATGCCTTGTTTGATGGAGGGTTTATATTTTCGGTAGACGAATCATGTTGTCTTTATATGAAGATCCAATGCAGTTAAGCTACTACTAATTTATTTTTAAATTATTAAACATTTTTATAGAAAATTTTTAGTGAATACTTGGACAAAATGGAACAAACCAACCACCTGCAAGACAGCAACATAAGCAACTTGTATGAAAAAAAACTGGACAAGATTTGGGTTTATTCTTTAGGAAGAGATTGTAGAACAATTATTACCATTACTAACAAGGCGTAGAGAGGCCAAGAAGTCGTTGAGCATCTACTATGCTTTTAAGAATATGCTTCAAACAAGTTGGAGTTCCACTATTTGTGAAACTAGATGGATCTTATTTGCCATCTTACAAGATAAATTTCTTAATTGTGTGCTACCATGATGAACCACGTAGTAGAGTTCCAAAATATGCAAGAACACCAGAAATCATTAAGCAAGTTTATGATATTGCGTCTAATGATTCAAGTTCGACTAAGCGGGAAATACGATACGCATCACAGATGAGCGGGAAAGTTAGTGCAGTTAACAATTCAACAAAAACTGAATCGAAAACAAACAGATTTTTTGCATCGATTCATAACTATGGATGAGACTTGGATCTAACATTGGACAGTTCCAAAACAGGGGAAGTCTGACCAATCGGCAAAAAAGGTTATGGCATCTGTTTTTTGGGATGCAAAAGGGATTTGGTTACCTTTATTCTGAATATTATTGCAATATTTTCTATCAGCTGAATGAAAAAATTAGTGAAAAAATACCCGGTTTATAGAAAAGCAAAAAAAAAAACTTTTCATTAAGACAATAAACGTGCTCACACAAGTGTTTTCACGATGGCTAAATGCAATGAATTAAACTTCGAATTGCTTGATCACCCACTGTATTCACCAGATTTGGATCTCAGCGACTACTTTCTATTCAGAATCTTGATACAATTTGCAGAGCTTCCGGAAAATCAGTACAGAGATGGTATAAAATTATTGGAGCATCATTGGAATAAGTGTATTGCAGTTGAGGAAGATTATTTTGAATAAAAAAATTTATTTCATTTAAATGTTAATATTCTTTCATTTTTGCTTTTAATTCTGTTCAATCAACCTGTACAAATCTAACCTGGCACTCATTGTCATATCTGGCTTGGATCGCTCTTAGCTTACCTTACTGGCATAAATACCCTAGGCATCACTCACAATGTCCTTACAGCCTAAAAGGTAACTGTCCATCAAGGGACACTAAAGCTACACCAATGCATTTGTCATAGTACCATCAGTCACAGGAATCAGTTGATTCTACTCAATGAATATCTTTAAATATAAATCATTTGATTAGACAATTTCATTTGATGCTGAGTAGTTGGACGCGAATTTATGACGTGAGTGTAAATGACCGGACTAAGAAGGGTATACTGTTCTTCGTTATTCTGAGAGAAATAATTCGCAAACTTTTCTCTTACTGATCCCTTTTATTAGAAAGAAGTCGGGTCTCTCTGATACAACGACTCGGATCACCACAAGAATTTTGTATTATGTTGGAAAGTTTTAATCATACAAAAACCAATGGGAATGAATTGAAATTAAATAAATGAAATCTGTTATCGAAAAAGGATTAATGATGAAAATTTCTATAAAATACAATATTTGTACTGATTATTTTCCGAGCAAAACCGAAACTCAACTTTCGATTGGAAAATATAAAAAAAAAAAATTAAATCAAAGTGACACAATTCGTTGCATGCATCATTGGGTACAATCCGATGCGATTCGATTCGATCCGCCAAACCAATCGACCGATAAATGCAATACAATCGAAAATGCAATGAACAAAATTAAATTTAATAAAAAAAAAAAAAAAAAAAATGTTAATTGTTAAACAAATAAAATGTAATGAATTTAATATATTGAATTGTGAATTGTTATCGGTTTCAGTTTTCATTACCTTTAATTGACTTTTCAGCAACATAAACGGCGACTGGTGGCAAGTTGTTGTCGTTATTTCTGTGTTGTTGTTATTATTGTTGGTGGCAATTAACAAATGTGTGTGCCTCATTAAAAATTCAAAATGAGTATAGAAGAGTTTTAACTCATTTCTGTGTTAATTATTTTTTGAAAATTTTTGTATGACAAAAAAAAAAACACTTTTGTCGTTTCGTTTTTAATTTGTTTGTTTTTGTTTTGTGTGTTTTATGTTTTTTTTTGGTTTAAAAATTTATTAATTTCAACACCGGAACTCTGTTGTCAAACATATTTTGCTGTGAATTATTGTTTGGCGGTGATTTTTATCTGTAAAAAAACAAAAACAGAGAAACGAAAGGAAATTATTAATTAATAAATAAATCATTGTCACTTAACAATAATAAAAATATTTAATTTAATAAAAAAACATTTCAATATTAACATAGAATATACTTTTGGGAATTTTTAAATCTGGCAAATTAACATTTGATGAAATGTTGATTGCTTTAATTTATGTCCCTTTTTAGACTAGCGTCAGATTTCGTGGAAAAAATATTCATAAACTTTTCCTTTTCTAAAATTATGTCGGAAATAAAAATAAAACAAAATTCAGCAAAGCACTTGCAAATACAAAAAGGTTAACCTGCTCCACTTACAGCCAATTAATATTGAAATTTAATCCCTTGATTCATAAAGTGTCACCATTTTGTGCGTTAAAGATATAATTTTCTTGCAAAAATCAACACATTTTGTTAGGAAGGTTGTTACTTATCCTTAAACTCATCTAATTGCTTTGTCTCAGATCTCATTTTACCATCATATAAATAAATACATAAGTTAATTTTGAATAATCATTGAATCTCACGGTTATGATTGGTTTTGTCAGAAGGGATTTTGTTCTTTATGGTCCACATGGACTAATGATGATGAAGAAACCAACTAAAAGAAATGTATTCACTTCACTCATAAGTATTTAAATATTACTCTGCTTAATTGCTACATTTTATGCAGAGGTTGGTTAGTTATCTCTAAAAGAGCGGACTATAGCTAAAGATGGTATACCAACAGATGGATTACACTTACTACGCTGTCTGTACGTCCGTCTTTGAGCTCTATCCAATGAACCGTAATAGGTAGACTCTTGAAATCTTCACAGAGTGTGAAAATCAAAAAATAAAATAAAGTCAAATAATTTAAGGGGTCACCATACAAGAAACGCTTGTGCATTAGTACGGAGCTCTACGTCTACGAGTCCGACTCCCACTTGACCGATTTTTATACTCTTCACGGGAGTGAATAGTATTATAAGCTTGTCATGAAGTTTGCAACACACAGAAGGAGACATCGCAGACCACACAAAGTAATATGTATTTGTGATCAGCTCGATGAGACGAGTTGATTAAGCCATGTCCGTCTGTATCAAAATTAGTCCCTCAGTTTTTGAGCTACAGGGCTGCAATTTTGTACATAGGTTTCTCTTTTTACCATACTGAACTGAAATTTGGATACTATAAGTTTCTGATCTATATCTATTAACCATATAAATTTCATGGTCCTATGGTTACCAGAAGGGGTACCTCCCACACAAACCCCCATTTAAATTAACGTTCTTATTAGAAAAAACAGAATTTAGTGATGCTTGAATAGAAGGTTGGATGCAACCCGGAGGAGCGTGAAGAGTATTACATCTTTGGCATAGCCAATGATAGCCTCTTTCTTTCTGGTTTTTAATGCGTAAAGTCTTGTCTTAAATCTGAAATGCCTTATTGTGACTATGAATGTTGTTAAAACAATTCCGAAAAATTTATTAACTTAAAAGTTGTGAAGATTGTAAAAGTTTAGCAATGACTCAACTATTTGCAATAATTTCGAAAAATAAAAAGTATAATAACACCAACTCTCTCACCCACTCTAGCAATCAGTATGAATCTCCCTCTCATTATGAAATACCATAAATAAAACAAAAAACCAACAAACTTTCTCAACAAAATTAAATACAAAAACAAAATTTAACAAAACACTTCCGTGGAAAATTGAAATTAAATTTTCCATACCGACAACAGTAACAACTTCAACAATTTAACTCAACAATCAGCAACAGCAGCAACCAACAACAACAACCACAACAACTATGCCAAACAATGAGTATCTAGATACAATATAAGTACGAGAAATAATCACATAATGAAATGAACATTATTGTGCATTTATGCAAATCAACATTTTAAACGAAAATACCTTACGACTCCGAGTATGGAGTATGGGGAGTGTGTAGTAACAATCGTTAGATGCGATATTGTGCTCCATCATGAATGATCAGAAGTTGGTGATTTGGTAGTACATAGTAGTAAGTAGAGAGAAGCGAGTATGTAATTGAAAATGATGGCAGTTGAAGGTGTAAAGGGAGTGAAATGAAATCATTATGCAAATAAAAAGTGGCAAGTAAGACTTGGAACGAAGTTCATTGTCGGTCGTTCATCATTCATGTTCATCAAACTGAATGGAAATAGAAAAACAAAAAGAAAACTAGTAAAATAAAGTGATGACGCGAAATAAAAAGCAAAAAAAAAAAAAACCAAAAATGTGCAAGATAAAACGATAGCGACAAATGAAATGATAGATAAAGAGAGGGTGTGAGAAGAGAAAGTAGAAAGCACGAGTTTGTTGGCATTCAACCTAATGAAACCAACAAAAACAACATAACAGATGCCGCAAAACGAACAGCATCACTAACGAAGCCACCAACAACAACATCAGCAACAGCAACAAAAACAAAGGCACAGTAACTAACAACACCAGCACTAACAATGACAACCAACAACAGCAATAATAGCAACAGCAGCTTAGATATAAAGACAGACAGACAGACAGACAGAATGACAAAGAGACAGACATAGAGTGGAACAAACACTAGCACCAGAAGTTGTTGTAGCAACAACAGCAGCAGCAAACTTAACAAGCATCCTTCAGTATGCAGCAGTTGGTAGTGTCTGCTGAAGTAGCCAATACAAACAACAACAACAACAACAACAATATGGGAGACAAATAAAACGAACAAACCAACTTGCAACATCATTAACATATATTTGAAAACGCAAATTCCATTTTGCAAAAAAGTGATAATGTGGCCACGCCATACCACACCACACCACATCAAACTCATGCTATGCTGACTGAAGCCACCAAAAGCAAAAAATAACTACAGAAACAACAATTGTACCATCACCGCCACAAAGTTTGTTATTTCCGTCTTCTTGCTTCAGCTGACACTCCACTACACCTGAAACATACCAACACATACCTATGAACATATTTTACTTATGTCCAAAATCATCAACCAAAGTCAAGCATAGCACACACACCTGACAATGATGCACAGTGTGATGCTATGAGTTTGAAAATCTATTCAGTTTTAAATTCTGCTCGATCTTGAACATGATTATTTTTACCATTCATTCTTAAGAATATGATTCTTTCCTTTTCAAAACTAACATTGAAAAAGCTAATATTTTTTAACGTTGTTGTTGAAAATTTTCAAATTAAGAGCAAGATAAAAAAGAAATTTGTATATAGTCGCTAGCTGACGCGGCAACTCCACCCCACAGCCAACTTACTAAGCCCAGAAGAGCTTAAACCGAACCCACGATAATATTAGATGATATCTCCTCTTATGGCTCATGAGATGGCTCATGGCTCATTATGGCTCATGAGATAGAGCTTTCTGATGCACGGACGGACGGACGGACAGTGTAGGCTCAGTAATAGGGTCTTGTTGGCACCCTTTGGGTATGGCACCCTAAAAAAGATAGGTCTCAATTGATAAAATATGAATTAATCTTGCATTTTTCGAATAAATCTGCAGTTGATTATAGTTTTGGAGATATGGAAGGAAACAATATGATATGAAACAATGATATTATGATAAAATGTGTAATTTGTTACCAACAAACTGACTTTCATAATATGTTTGTGATCATTCGTTTCACTGTTCACGGTTGGCCCTATTGGCGCTCACTCCTTTCTCACTTGGCAACTCATTGGCCACCACTGCTGCCGACGCCGCGGGTGCTCATGAAAATTTGTTAGTATGTTAGACTTGTCACTTGCACACTTTATGCCCATATTTGTCACATTTGCGCCATGTACAATGAAGCCAAAGCTATCTAAGTATGTAGCTATACTCGTATACCGTATATGCCATGTCGTGCAGCATCCGTTGTAGATGATGTTGGTGGCAACAATAATTGTTATTGTTGTTGTTGCTCGTTAGTTGCGCATCTGATTTGAGCGTTATGTTGAATTGCGTTCCGTTGCGTTGCCAGCCAAGCTCTTGTGCAAAATTACAGACATAGTTTTTTCTTGTTTCTCATTTTTTATTGTATTTCCTACATTGCTGTTGTTTTTTTTTTTATTGTTTTCCCGGTTCTTGTATCTGCTGGATGCTTCATTCATTCATTCACTTTGTGGTTGTCTCGGTTATTATTGTTGTTGATGCTGTGTTGTTTGTTCCTTTGCCTTTGGCCATGCATATTTGTATAAATAAATGCGTATTTAAGCACATACTTACAACACTTGTCCACATGTTGTGTTGTATTTACCTACACTGGTTGGGATGGATGCCTTTTGAAGAGTCATTTTTGTTTTGTTTCTCTTCCTTCTTTAGTTTTATTCCGCATGTCATATGTTGGCTCTTGTTGTTATTGTTGTAGATTTTGTTGCCTCATTTAATTTTTATTTTTTTGAATATTTTTATTGTTCCAGATTTCAATGCAAAAGAGAAGGGGTTTTCATGTCCAAAATATGCACATGGTCAAGTTTCATAGTGAATTCGGATTATGGTGATAATAGTTGAACCTTCTTCAAAGTAGGACCTTCTGCAACGTATATTGTTGAAAGAGTTGCTCACACAAAGTATCCTTTGTTGAAAATATAGGAGAGAAATATGAGTAGTTTTTCATTTTCCCAGAATTCAATAATTCAGTGAGAAGAATCTTGTTAGGTATGGCTATAGCAGTCCATTTCTTTGTTATATTGAAATGACCCATATATTTATTTTTTGAAAAATGGGCAACACTTTAGCTACACAAATCTGACCTACACCAATGGAGGCAAAGTATATTGAGCCTAAAACGGAAATTCTTTCATTTTATTCAGTTTGAAAAACTAAATAAAATCTGAAAAAAATATGCAAAACCCAGAAAAGACCATGAACCAGGAAATGCACACCAATCTTGACCTTTGGAGAAGTAAATCACTGCAGAACGTGGCGTAACTATGAAAAAATAAAAACGAAATAAAAAAGAAATGTAAGAGAAACCAAATGACTGCTGCTGGCAGTAGAGGAAATAACGATGACACCATAGAAACATAGAAATTCATGTGAAAAATGCAGCAAGACAAGACAACAGAAGAACTTGAAACTTGTTGCATGTGACATGCAAGCATGCGCCGACAACGACGACGACAACGATGATGACGATACCAGAAGCAATAACGAGAAATAAGAACTACTATGCGCGTAGCAAAGTATCTAACAAGCGTGAGCTGTGATGAATGAGTGTGGCAAGCAACAATGTGCAGCACGTAGACATGAAAAGGAAGTTACCATAGTAGAGTGAGTGTGTATGTTTGGTAGTCTCACTTTAATTAAGCAGCTTTAAAATAATTATATATACAATATATCTAAATTGATGCGGCATAAATTTGTTTGCTTTAAGATACTCACTCTTACCTACACCGACCGGACATGAAAACAATTTTTAAAAATTAAATTTTGTTGATTCATTAAATTGTTTATCATTTTTTTTTGTTTTGTAGGTCGTTGTCGCATTTAAGTGAGCTTGATCTCGAAAGCAAATGAGTAAAAGTCAAACACGCAAATGTATCTTTTACTATACCATTCCATATATGTAGATATTTAACTTTAAAGGGGGCTACTACTACCTTCTTTCTTTAGAGTACAACAAACCAAACACTCTTCAGTTGAGTCACACTCTTAAAGACCTTTCCCACCTTATAAAGCAATTTAATGGTATTTTGAATTTGCGTGCGTGCGTGCGAGTACTTAAATTGTCAGTATCTACTACTACTACTACATATTCGTATGTAGTATGTTTCCAACATTCAACATTGACCGTCTGCTTCGCCAACATACTATTGTACAATAAACGCTTTCAGTTTATCTTTACAGAGTTTGCTCTGTTTCTGTTTCTACTTCTACTACTGCTTTTGCTGTTCATGTTGTTTTGTCGCATTTTAATGTTGCAAATGGGGCCTATAATGTTCCTACACAAACACACACACACACACTTACAGAGATACTTAAGTATCTTGACTGCGCATCATTTTGGTTTTTCGATGTTGTTGTCGGCATCTCTTATACACAAATTACATAATTACCTACAATAAATTGTAATTACTGCCTTGAGATAGATTTGTGCAGATAAACGCTTTTTCATGTTTCTACATATTTTTATTTAGTCTGAGCAAGCAATTTTGTCAATACACCATACACTTTCATTTCCAAATGGTGCATACATATTTGTATCTTTGTGTTTGCGTCTATGCCAATTCACATTGAAATAAGTTATTACAATAAAAAGAATAATTATAATGAAAATAAATTGTGTATTTGTAATAGTACGACGAGTACTAGTTATACGATCACAAATCGATATTACCACAATAAATCATTCATACTAAGTAGTACAGCAGAAAGATAGATAGATTCATTGTTGAGGTCTTGCCTTGTATGCTTTTCAAATGTTTATAGCCATAAATAAAAAGAGAAAATCGAATTTAACCGTATAAATAAAAAAAAGTAATTTCATTTTAATGTCAATACAGTTTTATAGCCGATTATAAATGAGGACGGCAGCAGGTCTACAAATATTACAATTATTTCAGGAAGTTGTTTTAGCTTAGATTCTTTTACTATATTTTTAACCTTTATACTATTTCAAGATCTGTCATCCAGTTTATTTCAAGCAGTTGGTTGTTACACAACAACAACTCAGCATTAAATGTTGTGAAAGATAGATAGATTAAGAGAAGGGCAGGTTCTACTTCACGTCGTCACTGCAACCTAAAGTGGGCCAATTATGACAACCCCCTTAATTTCAGTTGCTCTTAGATTCTGGATGTAAATTTGCAATTTCATTTGATTCCATGTACTCGTTACCGAGATAGCGGAGTCTGGTCCAAATTAAGCCATTACAGTGGCATAAAATATCAATATCAAGACATTTTGTGAGTTTTTTTTAAGTGGAACTCTAAGGCATCCCGCAGAATGGTACAATAAGTACGTTTGCAGCTCCCTTTCTGGCGAGTTCATCTGCCAATTCGTTTCCAAGATACCCAGTGATAATTAAGATAATTGTTTGATGCTAGTCTTTTAAGTAATTTTAAGCAATCCCAAACAAGCTTCGATTTGATTTCGAAGGCATTGTATGCTTGCAGTCCAGGCCTGCTGTCAGATTGAATGTGTATGTGCTTATTAACAAGAGTATTTCTTCTCTAATACCCCGTTTATAAGACACCCGAAACGGTTTGCACTGATATCAGCCTGACTCAGCTCTCTAGCTCAAAAACTGAGGGACTAGTTTGCGTACAGACGGACAGACATACGGACGGACAGATGGACATGGCTAAAACAACTAGTCTCATCGAGCTGACCACAAATTTATATACTTTGTGGTCTGCGATGTCGTCTGTATGTAACAAACGTCATGACGAACTTATAATACTATTCACTCCAGTGAAGAGTATAATTATAATAATGGAAAATAACTATGCTATATGGCAACACTGCACATAACAACATTTTGTGAACAGCTGATTTGGAATACGTCTGCAATAAGCTATGCATTTAGAGGACACATAAATCAGTTCCTGAAAATAACGACGGGTTTGAAATGTGCGCTTATTGAAGTCGCTTCGCGTATTCAGAACGAACTGAAAATCAATTAATGCATGCGTTCTGAGTCAGGCTGATCTCAGTGCAATTTCGGGTGTCTTATAATCGTGGTAAAAGTTCTATTGCATTGAGTTCTCTTGGCCCATATTACTAAATAAGCGTTTGGGTTACGAACAAGATTCTGTGTGGCGGAATTATTGAGAATGATGAAAAAGACATAAGAAATTCGGCGTTTCAAGAACAAAGATTGCTGCAATTCAAATTGATGCAAAGCATTTATGGAAGGCCGTAAATTATGTTAAATTTTCCGCGATCCAAATGACCTACAACCTGGCGAATCAAACACGAAAGACAAGTCATAACCCAAAAAACTGAATTCGTTGCAAGGCAGTGAATGCTATTCCGGAAAATGCCTATAAAAAGTGTGTCGATAAATAAAATTGTAATCAATTGAGACTCATTTTAATGGCGAACAATAAAATTATTAATGATTCAATAAATATTATAGATTGTATTTACAATTTCCGGCCACTTTTCCAAATGAAAGTTTCGTTTAAAAGGATACCTATAAGCTCAAATAGCTGCACACAAGATTGATTGTTTCTAATAAACAATTGCAAAATATTAGGATATTAAAATCAGAACTCTGTAATTGTTAAATTTTTTGTTAGGGTTTAATGTGAAAGGATAAGTGAAACAATTATTTTGATCTGGAAACTAGAATAAATGGAATATTTAACGATTCTTCCATTCGTTTTCACAAAAACAAAATTTATTGTTATTTTAGCTACTTTTGTTTTGTTTTGTTTCGTTTCCTAGTAATTTATTACCAAGTTAATTGTTCTTCGAAAATTTATGCAAGCAATTTAATGAAGCTGCTGCCCCTAAAAAAAAAAAACATATCTAAACTTTGCTAAAATAAAAATGGTTTCTTTAAGTATGAAATAACAAAAAAAAAAAGACTGGGTCAAATCTTTTTTAACCCATTTTCTTAACATTTGGATAGAGGACTACTGACTGTTATCTAAATGTCATCAACACTCACATTATCCAAAGATTTAAGACCGACCAATATACAATGTAGTTAAATAATTTATTATTATGTTACATCATGAGAGATGGGCTAAGTAAAGTAAAGTAAGGCACAGTTCAATAAGAAAGGGCATTCAAAAGAATTTGGCAATAAAAGATGAATTGATTTTCAATAAAAATATTTATTTATGTTTTGTATATAGAAATATGACAAAGGTAGGCGGATAAATAAACGAGTAGGCACAATTGCGACACACACACAACTCATAGGAAAAGAAAGACCATAAATAAATTATATTACAATGAAAATCGTATAACAATGCAAAGTCTGGATAGATTCAAATTGATTGAAAGCGTGGGGCATATGCATGGGCACTGGGTATGCGATTTTTCTAGAGCAAGTGACAATATAATAAAAAATAATGTCATATAGTATTGACTGAGTAAAATAGAGAGCAATTTCAATAAATAAATAAATTGGGTCAAATCTTCATTATGATTTCAATGGCAAAAGCCAGAATCAGAATCACAAACTCAATTGAGTTGCGAACGAACAAACGATTGCATATCGAATGCCCTTAAGTTATTTATTTAGTTACAATGCCAAAGACCATTATCATGATCATCATCATATAAATTGACCACAAAAAGCAACAACAAAAACATATTATATTTTATTATAATTTTCCATTTCACGCTATTATGGTCAATCATATTCCCCATCAAAAATTGACATAATCAAAAGACACACACACACACACACAGTCATATTTGATGTCATTAGACAAGACAAACTTCATGGTTAAATTAGTGCATGCCCCAAATGACTCAAAAATACCCCAAAAAAACCAAATCAAATTTATTTTTTATCAAACTCTTTTCCTTCAATCTTTCTGATACTCGTATTAACATAAATAATTTGTACGTATAACATTTTGTTAAACATTTTTAATCCAAGATTAACATAATTTTTATAATTTAATTTTAGTTTATTTTTCATTTTTCCTTTTAATGCTCTTCACACTTAATTAGAATGGAATTTTTGAGATTGTTATGATATTTGTAACAACTTGTCCATTTATCAGAATTTCAATTTGATATATTTTATCAAAGTAAATCTTTCAATTACTTAACTAAATTAACGTTTATAATAAGCCCAGATTTTTATATTGAAAATTACATAATAAAAATGTCACTTATAGCTTCAAAGAAAATCGATTAAATTATTATCTAATACGAGTATATACGTGATAGATGTTTTTGTATACTCGTATTTTAAGTTGCTGTTTAGCCAAACCTTAAAAGTTGAAATGAGTGTATGGCAATCCCTAGTAATAAAACACAAAAATTGCATATTACAAATTATGAGAAATATTGTATATTGCAATATGCCTTTCCTTAACCGTGATCAACGAAATACAATTTATAAAATGACATGGCATCATAATAACATTCAACTTAACATATTACGATAGCCATTAATTTAACCTGTCGAACTATATTGTAATATCAAATAGCTGCCATATAAATGAATCCATAAAATTATACACTCTACATGGGAAACTGATTGACTTCATCAGATTAGGAGATAAAACATTTCCAGAGTGTTAGAATAGATTACATAGATAAGAGTCTAGGCGGAAAATAGTTACCTTGTCACTGCAGCAAATTGTATCTTTCTTTTATTCATTAAGAATATGTACCTGTTGGTTCCAGGTATTTATTCCCTAAATATCGGAGTCTATTCCAAATTAGATAGTGACAAAGTCAATGTTCTTTGATGTACTCTTTTTCATTATATTATCTACATTAGTTTTGTTAAGAGACCAGAGACTATACGGACACCTTGCCAAATGATTAGACAAATATTTAGTTAAATCAGAGCAATATTTACAGAAGTATATACAAAATAAAAAAAACAATTTCGAACGTTTGAATTTCTGTAGAATTGAAATTTGTCTCAATGGAGCGTACAGATACATAACATAGCATTTAGTTATATTTTAAGATTGGAAAAACATGCTTTGAGATCAACAGGAATGTTAATGGCAAAAATATGCAGCCAAACTCACCTATGTCGATAACAAAATAGGCTCTATCTACCGAGTATCGGCGGTATAATCCTCCGAGGCCTAGACGACGTTGGGCTGATAATCCACTAGGCGAAACTATTAATTGTCATGAAAACCCAAAATGTTGAAGATGGAAAAATTTGATAAAGGAAAAATTGGAGTGAGACAACAACGGCCCTGGTCATATGAAGGTCAAAGCGTTGTAGTGCCAAAGAAGAATGAATGAAAATATAACAAACAGAAGTATAAACTAAACTCATTGGATTTTTCTTGTGACAGTTCTGTATATATGTACTATAATCTATAGAACACCCAATTAACAGTTTTATGCGTTACAAAGATCATGACAAAATTATAATACCTATTCACATCACACTACTATAATATGATATGGTATAAAAATAGATGGTTTCAAGGCATATTATATACAAAAATAAAATAGTTTAATGCGCATTTTTTAATGCATTCGCACAAATTGTTTTGACTTTAATTTTCATTTAAATTACTTTATTTAAATCATTTCCAACAAAAACAACAACAACAACAAAATGGGAAATTTAATATTTATGCGTTCATTTTATTCACTCAAAACGCGAATACAAAAACAAGAATAATAAAAAATATAAATAATTTTTTGTTTTAAAAAATGCGGCAGCAGGAAATGCATGATAAGCACTACAAAGCGTTTGAAAATGTTTCAAATGTTTTTTAAAAAACGAAATTAATTTATTTATTCTTTTTTATTGTATGTATTACAAAAAAAATGATAATTTTGTCTCGATGAGTCTGTGTGTGTCCATCTGTATCGCTTCGACTAAAATAAGATCACGTTTAAGTTGTTGTATAGAAATACATATTATAAAATCTAATCTACATAAAGTCACATCGATGATGATAATGAGGCGCAAGGTGAAAATCATTAAGTGTTTTGTTGTTTGGAATTCAATTTTGTTTTATTTAAACGACATAATCATCATCGTCGTCATCATCATTACGATTGTTTACTAATGACAATTTATTAAATTCAGAATTTTGTACTTTGTAAACAAAATACACATGCAGCAAAGCAGCAACTCACTCAATTGTTTATTCTATTGTATTTCTTTTAAACTCACTCAACTGTCTGCTTAGTCAGATTTATTAAATTTGATACCAATGACAAAATATGATTCTTATTTTAAGAAAAACTTTCCATTGCTACAAGAAATGCTGATGAAGCGTAGACTAATTTATATTTACAGACTTTGGATCATATTGCATACATTAAGCATTTTTTTATATTCTAAAGCTACAAAATTTAAATTTGTTGTTTAAATTAAAAAATAGTTAAATAAGGAACATGTAAAAATCAATAATAAATTTAATGTTTAACGAAGGTCTTTCAGTGATATACTACCTATTTGAGATCCAAAACATGTACATACTTAATTGGAGTTAAGATTTGTAATAGAACTAAGATTTCGATTTTTTGTAGTGTGAAATAAGACATGAAGAGTGAAGAAACCAATGTATTTTATTATTGAGTGTTTTCAATTGTTTCAATTGTAAATTGAGTTCTGGAAAGTTTATGTCGAGATATAGTTTTAAATTATTCATGCAGTATGTTTCGAGCTTTATCATTAAAAAGACTATGATTATTTCATTTTACCACATAATTTAGATCGCAATCTTTTTCATAATTTTATCCAGTTCCATTCACCAGTTTTCATCTGTGAAGGAAAAATTCATCAAAAAATTCCTGTATTATGGTAAACACATAAAACATCAATTGGTGAGAGCGTATAAAGCACTCTTTATATATAAATATATGTTCCACTAGAAGCATATACAAAGTAAAGTGAAGGTCAGGACAGGTTAGTTCATCTCATTATATATGGTTCTTAATTTCGCCATCATATAGAGAGTTAGCGAATATTTGAAACAAGATGCTTAAGAATAGTATATACAGCTATGTATGGAACACTGGAAAGCGATTATAACAAACTATATAACACAGCAAATATTATAAGAATAGACAACTTATAAAGTTGTATTATAAAACATCACATTAAAAATAATTTTGATTGCGTAGAAAATAATTTGATTCTCGCCTCTTACTATACGGATGAGGTGTATTTATCTAATACGCTCTGAAGTCGATATGTTCCCCTGGAAGCATTCATATACTTGGACAAAATAGAAGCAATACCAATCTTATGCCGCAAGTACAGAAGAGAAAACAACATAAAAATAAATATAGACGATTTGAAGATAAATAATGGATTAAGATTTGATACAAATACATTTATCAAATCAACCAAAAGGTTTTTAAACATTAGTAGTATCATCATTTCGAGAATAATCACGTGAGCTTAGAAGAAAGTGGTGTTTACGAGCCCCTGTGGGGGAGGTCGTTGGGGTGAAGTCGTTGTAACCGTCGTGGAGTTCTGTTGTGTATTAGGGCCCTTGCTAGGGGGTTGGAGTGATGGAGCAATCGATCTATATAACGGCTGCTGGTAAAATTTATTTGCTCAAGTACCGTTGGCATCTTGATGTCACGATGAAAGGTCGAATTTCTGACGAACCATGGAGCGCCCGTTATACATAAGTCGCAATGCTTTATTTTGCATTGCTTGGATTTTTTTAAAGTTGTATGGAGCAGTCGTCCCCCAGAAAAGGATCTCTTTTGTAAGTCTCAGTGTGGACTTAAAAGGAGACTATGGCATGTTTCGTGTGATAGATGTGATTATGCATCAAATATTAAAGGATCTATTTCGATTAGGGACTTAAGTTTGCCATTATGAATCTCCATCATACTGAAGCGTAGTCAGGGCCTGATTTCAATTCGAGATTAAATAAATTACCACACTTCTAGGTATACTTATTTGCAAAATTACAGAACAAGAAGTATTGATTCTATCATTACCATACTCACAAGAAACAAGAATCCATAGTGACATTTTTTATATTTAAAATAAATATATCCTATTCTGTTTTCTATAAAAATGTGTTTTTGCAAAACGAGTCTCCTATTTCTTTCTGACTAGTCTGATCAATTGGAATTCTCATAAACAAATAACAACAGAATAATATTTAAATTGCACAATAAACAGAAACTTATTGAATTTCACGGTTTCAAATGTAAAACAGCAATTCACTTTAAGACATACTTCAAATGTTGATACTTATTGTTGGCGTCATTTGAATCCGAGACGAAAGACTTTATTATTTAATCCAGACAGTCTCAACAAAAACAGTTGTTGAGCAATAACAAAAAATAAATAAATAAATAAAGAAACAGCAAAATTTTTTAAATAAAAATCGATTTCAATTGAATTTGCAAAAAAACAAACAATATAACAAGAAAAGAAAGAAAAGATTCAAAAGTATATCGTTCATTGCAAAAAGAAAACTAAACTAAAAAACAACTGAAGAAAGAAAGTCGGCGAATAACGACAACGAGTAAAACGAGCTCAATAGCAACTGAAATAATATTTATGTCATTACTGTTGATAGATCTGCTCCAATTTCATTTTAATTTCAATATTTATTTTCCATTGAATATACACACACACACACACCGATAAACAGATGTATAGATACGACAAAATAAGCAAAATGTGTGTACAATGAATGAGTATCAGAGTATCTGAATTCCTTCCTTCTCATTGCAAAAGTATGTAGTATGAGTATAAAAAACAAGTAAGCTATCAATACTTTTAGGTGTATGATGATGATTCCACGAGTGTATGAGTGTGTTCAAAGTATTTCCCTTATTTCCGTTTTTATTTGCAATCAAAATGATGATAATCGCCTTAAGAGAAGTAAATAATACTTTTTTTCTGATGGGAAGGCGGCGTTTCTAGTGGTTGTAGAAGATGGAAATGGTGATAAAGATACTTTCATCATTGATATTACCATTGAAGTAGTAAGCGCATTTGTGAATGGCAGGGCGGAGATTGCCATTCTCATTGATTTTTTATTTATAAACACTAAAATGTGTTACACATTTATGCGTTACTGTGATTGAATATTACAATATACATAGATACATTTATTTTGCTTTTTCCTACTTAAAAGACATAACACAAGCATTATTCACTTTAGAAACAACACGCACACACATCAACTATGCTTATCCTTTGGGCTTCAATAGAAATTGAGTAAGTTTAGTGAATGTGAATGTGAATAAAAGTCAAAGGCGCAAAAGCATAAAGACATTTTTTCTGTTATTGTTTAAGCGCACAGATACAGTAGAAACATACATACAAAAGTGGAGAAGAAAAACAAACAAAAAAAAAAAAAAACAAAGAAGAGGAACTTAACTAAATAAATTATTTACTTTGGCAACGACGACAACGACTATGTAGATGCTCACTCACTTTTCTTTTTCATAAACTAGTAGTATTGTATCCAACAGTTAAATACATTTGACTTCAATGTACATAAACCCTATATAGTTACACTTACTGCTCTTACTCTGAAGTTCGTAGAAAATGGCATGCAAAAGGGGAAAAAAGTATTTATTTATTTATTTCCTTTTTTTTTTTTTTGTTTGTTTTTCTTTTTCTTATTGCTAAATAGACAAAAATGAAATAACACAAAAAAGCATGAAAGCAAAAGAACAAAAAAAAAAAAAAAGGAAAAAAAGAAAACCAAAGCTTCTTTTTGTGTTTTTCAAAGGAAATGGAAGCTTAAGGAGTCCACGTTCTTTCTCTATAGTAGGCTAAGTTGAATAGCAAAAGATACTAAATAAAAAAATAGACCAAAGTAGAAGGATAAAAGCAGCCAAAGCTCAACCATTCTGAGTGTGTCTACGTGAAACATTAACAAAGCAAACACGATAATGGCTAAACAACAACAAAAGGAAGAACTAATATTGAAAACAAAACAAAAAGTACAAAAAAAAAGGAAAAACAAGGATAAAATATTGGTAATAGAAGCAAACAAAAAAAAAAACTGTTTACAAAATGGCATCTTGAGTAGGAAAAGCTTAAAAGGTCAATGCTATTAAAATTCCAAATATCCCCCTTACCACTGGGAATTCGATAAGAAAGAATTTATCTACTGTAAAAAGGCAGATACAAAGAATTATTTAAAGACCCAAAAATATTGAATTTTATAGTATAAGAATCAAAGTTTGATGCTGGCGGATTCTGGTTTTTTTTTTTTTTCGTAACCATTTATCTTTGCTGACTCACACATTTTTAAATCTCTGCAAATTAAGCAAAAATTACAAATGATCATCTTAAAAGATACAAGCATCCATCAAATACTTAAAAAAGAGAAGCTGTTACTGTTGCTGCTGCTGCAGTGGCAGTGGCAGACAAACAATAAAAAATTATATGATATATTATGAGTCATGAAAATGAATGTAGTGAATGAGTAAGTAAGTTAAGCTAATGTCTTAGAAGGTTTTTTTTATAGCAGTGAGAAGAATGTGGCTAAGACTCAACAGACCAAGTAGCTCACATGTATTTAATAGATTCTTTCTTTCAAGTGGTTGCTTATCCTGCAATAATTAAAGAATAACTTCAACAATTCTAAATACTTACTTTAATCCCAAGAAATTCTAAATTTAATGAAGTCGGAATGTATCTTAAGACTCGTATGGCACACTTCTATTTCAACAATGTGACAGAATGGAAACAACAAGATAGAAAAATAGCAAACAAAAAAAATATCTTACAATAATAACTAAAACAATGCGAAGCTTTGCACGAATAGTTAACTGTAATTGTATGTAGTATGCCTATGTGTAGCTGTATAAACAAAAGTATGCATTTGACATGAGAGTGCGGCATTGGCGACAACAAACATAAAAGATACAAACACTTGGCAAAACAAAACAAAATAAAAAAGAAAAAACAAAACAAAACTCTGGCACCAGGCCGAAGATGTCGAACAATGTTGTCTGCTGCTGCTGCTGCTGCTACTACTACTCTTGTCTGCCTATCTTTGTTGTAGGCTTTACTAATATGGCAACTGGCAGGCAACGCGTGTATCGAACAGATCGTCAGTCAGTCAGTCAGTCAGGCAGCCTCTTTCTATTCACAATTGTAATGTACGTATCTAAAGAAAGATTGTTGCAGGCCACCCAAAAATGGCTACACAACACAACCAAAGATGTCGCTTCCAAGTATGAACTGAGCTGGCGCTAGTGAAGAGTTACAGATACTCGCGCGTGTACATCTTTTAGCGCCAGCTAAAGATACAAGTTAGAAGATATAAAAGGGAAAAATAGGAAAAAGAAGAGAAAAAACAGACACACACACACACATTGAGTTATTGTTTGAAATCGAAGGCAATGTTGACGACCACGACAACGACAACAATGAGGAAGAAAGCAAAGCACACACAAAACAAAAATCAACTATTTGTCCAAGTTGACTTTTGGTGTATTTGTGTGTTGTAGTGTAGCAAAAAATAATGCTCATGTACGTGTGCCGTCATTGTGGCAACCAAAAGATTCAAAAAAAAAATAAATAAATCAGCAAACAGTACTAAAACTAAAGCTCATAGACAAAGTTGTAACTGTATCTGACAAAGCCTAAACATAGAGAAGATATTTTCATTTTTTTTTTATTTCTTTAACTGTTTGTAAGGAGTCGTTTCAAAGAGGAAATGTATCTAGAACAAGTAGAGTACACAGTATACATGTCATACAATAGTAGAAGGCTGGCAGCATGTGCAAATCTTGCAAATTGCTAGCATCCTGATGCCTTTTGATCATTGCCTGCTTTTGTTTATACCTCCATGTTGATGCATGTAGTATATGCTAGTAAACTTGGACACGCTCGCTTGCCCTGCCCCAAATGTTTATCATGGTATCTGCTTGTCCCTTCATATTCATCTCACCTCTATGGTCTTCGTCTACCTTTACAAATAACTTATGTGTAGTGTCAGCTGAAAGCCTTAAGCATCTTTAGCTTTGCGGAAATATTTCTTGCTTGCAAAATATGTATCTTTTTTTCTTCTGTGTTTTGTTTGTATTTGTGTAAGGTTTTTTTGTTTTGTTTTGTTTTTTTGGTCATATATATTTTTTTCTTCGATTTACTCAACCGCAAATGTAAATAAAAACACAACTGAAATTGTTCTTTACGTTCTTTCATTCCTTGGTTGGTTGAATGGTTGGTTGGTTAGTTTTTGTATTATATCTTTAGATTTGTGTATCGAGTACGTGGTGGCGATGAAAGTATGGTTGGTATCTATTAGATATCAACTCACACGTATTGAACTTGTACTTTTACTATTTGCAATAAGTAGAACAACGGCAACAGAAAACTTTCTCTCCAAACAACAAACTTTGCCATTAGAAAAAGTCAAATTTGACCAAGTTTTTCGATGAAAAAGAAAGACATAGATACATTGAAACCAGTGAAAGGACAAAATGCAAAAATAAAAACAAAATAAGTAATGTAAAACCTTTGGTTATGATTTCAAATATTCGTACTTTCTGTTGACATCATTTCGTTCAATTCAATTGAGAACAAAATTTTTGTTTGCTTTGAAATGAAAAATAAGAAAAATTGCAAATAAAAATGGGAAAAAGATTCAATTCAGTATTGTATGTTAGAAGGATAAATATCAAACAAACATTTATTTTTATTTAGAATTTAAAGTAAGGTTCCCAAAATCGTCAAGGACTTTCATCTTTCTTTCTTTAAATTCATCATAAAATAAAGTTATGATCCACATCATTAGCTTAAAAACAATTTCATGCAACAGTAAAGTAAATGGTATGAGAAACAAAAATCATTCACAAGAACAAAGAGAAACTTTGAAAACTTATTCAAACAAGTTGAAGGAAATCCGACAGTATCTTTTTTTCTACAACAACTTTTCAATAATAATAATAATAACCAATAAAGAGATTTAAGACGAATAATCGCTCTAAATGCTACTTGAAAATACCATAAACCATAAATGATGAAATGATGACTTTGAAAACGGGAAGAAGTAACCCTGGGTAAGGAGTCATGCTGTTGTCTACTTGAGTTGATAAAATCTTTACGTGTTCTGTTGGATTGTAGTATATTAAATAAAATATTATTGTAATCTGGCAGAATGCTTCAACCTACGAGAGAAATATATACCAAGGAAGTCTGGCAAAGAGACAGATGACAGACTGACAGAACAGACAGGAAATCATTCAACTTGAAAAAGACCCTTTTTGATGATGGTGATGATGATGATCAAAAGCATCGAGATGTTGATGACTTAAACAACAACACATCTTTTGGAAGGTAAGCGATTGATTGTATATAAACATATAAATGAATGAATATAGGAATGATTGACACATAGTTCAATTCATATATTGATAGTTTGTTTAGTTGGTTGATTTAGTTTGACGCCATAGTATTATAACATTATTGTATCATAAGGATGAACAACAAACTGCAATAAATATTGACTGAAGAGAGAGAGTTTCATTTCAAAAGGGTTTGAGGCAAGTCGATGAAGCTTCAAGCACGCTTAAGAATGATTGACAGGCGGCAGTTGCACATTTCTGTTGAAGCTGCAGTCACTTAAATAGAGCAACTGCTGCTACAGCTACGATTATCTGTATTTTGCTTTGCTTGATGTTGCTGCCTGTCAGCCTGTTTTACTTGTTCAGATACTTCTTACTTGTGGTTTAGAGTGTGTGGCAGCAACAATTTAGCGCACGACAATGAACTACAATAAGAGCAACAATAACCACAACAACAACAACAAACACAGTAATAACAAAGAAGACAATGAAGAGTATAAAGAGGAGAAAACATTATTGGGGGAAAAAGAAGAGAAAAAGGCTTGAAGATAGCAAAACTTTTAATTTGATGAATGATATATGTAAGTATCTTTATGATGCTGCTACAACAATGAATGAGAGCATAGAGTGTGAGAGAACTTGAAAGCCAAACGATGAATAAAGAGTAGTGAAGTGAAGCAGACGAAGAAAAAATAGGAGAAGAATGTAGAGCAATAGCAATCGAATAGATTGCAGATGTCGTCAATGTTGTCGGTAATTGTTGCTGATGTTTGTGATGGTGGTGCTGCTGTTGCTGCTGCTGCTGATCATCATGATGATGCTGATAGTTGCAACAATTTGTGGCGGCCTCAACACAATAACAACAACAACAACAACAACGTTTAATTCAGTTCCACTCTAATAAACGCTCGATTACAACAACTGTTGTTATTGTTGCTTCCCTTACTTAAAAGTATCTCAGCTATAAGCATCGATGCCAAGCATTGCTCTTTTTTCTTCTTCGTCTTCTTTTCACTGTCAGTTGCTGTTGCTGTAGTAGAGTAGCATGTATGCCTCATACATGGTATATGATTGCAGTGAGTTGATCTGTTGTTGGCTATATAATTTTATTATTGCAACTGATTTGTTGTTCTTATTGCTTGGTGCTGCTGTTGTTGCTGCTCTTATTATTGCTACGCTTAGCTTAGCACTGCAATTATGCGTGGAAAATGTATGAACTTGAATTTCTTTTTTATGCAACGCGCATAAAACTTGTTGCAACCGGAAGCCATCAGAAAAACTTGATGACCAAACAGGAGGTGAAGACGACGAATAAGTGCGAATTAAAAGAATCTCAGCAACGATTATGCAGTTACGGTTATATTGTACATAGTTGGTTGTTGGTTTTACAAGTAACTCAAGTGGGAAGACTTCTTTATTTCAACCAACTTAATGCCAACCAACCAAGCGAACCAACCGACATCATCCTTAATTATGACAATCATCTTTTGCTGATGTTCTCTTCTCTTGCTTATGTGTATAGTGAGTGAGTGACTGGATGATCCAGATCGGTTGTTATACTATAGTAAGTATATTGTGGTTTCAACAACTTTTATAGCTACGTTGATTATATCAAGTGCACTTTGCCACTTCCCTTCTTTTCTTCAATCTCTTAAAGCAACTTGAACGCATCTGAACCTGTTTTCTAGTGAACTCTAGCGTTTTCAGTTACAAATCTTTGTTGTAATTTTTATTGCTGTTTCTGTGAAAGATCAATGTTTTAAGATATGCATATGATAAAATCTCAGTTTAATTCTTACAAGAAGATTCATAAATCTACTGGACTGCAATACTTTTGAAAGGTAGTTAATATCATCATGAATGAATATAAATATGAAGCACGAAAATGGAATGATAATTTCCCGGGAAGAGATGATGGAAAGTGGGGTAATGTCAATGGACGCGACGAGCTTTCGATCTATACTGACGGATCCAAGACGTTTAACGGTACAGGTTTAGGCATATTCTCGGAAGAGCTAATAGCTCAGCTATCGTATCGTCTGGTGTAGCGTGTTCCAGGCAGAAATCTACGCGGTCGAAATTTATTAACGCTTTGGGGAAGACCCCAAGGCACATATCGATTTATGTAGGCCACTATCAAGACTCTGTTGGCCTACAGTTTTAAGAGCAAAATCATACAAAATACGGTAGAAGCTCTTAACCAAGCTCGGCAACATTCTATCACTCTTATCTGGGTGCCGGGTCACTCCGGTATCCAAGGAAATGAGATGACAGACGAGTGTGCTAGGAAAAGCTCGGAACTGCTTATGTCTCAATTAGTTGTCGATATTTACAGACCAATACATGCCTGGAAGTGAAAACCCGAGATCTAGCAAGTAGGAAGTGGACAAATGAGTCTGACTGTTCTGTCGCTAGGACAGTCTGGCCTTGCTATCAATTAAAGAGAACCTCCGAGCTCTTACACCAGGTTCCACACCATGATTTCCATCGTCCTCTGTGATTGATATATATGTGGGTCCCTTCTTCCTCAAGTGTGTTTAAATTTATTTAAAGTGACAAAACATATTAAGAATTTTATCAATCTTTATCCTGATCTTGATTTCACGATTTTTTTTTTGAAACAACATTTCGTAACGGCAGAAACAATTGTTGATTTAACGATTGAGTAGGAAAAGAACAGCTAAAGGTAATCATTTTTTTTTTATACATACATATATAATAAAAACATAATAATCAACAATAACTGGAAGTAATTGGAGCTCCAACAGTGCCGATGGCGTCAAGTTCAAGTAAAAAAGCATACAAAACCTGTCAGAAATAACAAAAGCATCTGATGAGCGAGTCTTGTGTATGGTAGATACATTCATCATCTACTGTGTTGATCGACAAACAACAAAGTGTATGATGAGCAACTACAAAGAAATCATCATCTTCGTCTTTATAAAAATTTGTAATAAAATAAAAAAACATTCTTCAGCATTGACGATTCTACAATACTTCAAGTCAACCGATAAGGTATGCAGCCACATAGTATATACGTTTTACGTACTATAAAAGAAAGAATTCTGGTTGTGGCGTATAAAGAAAAAGTATCTGAGTTGTTGAACTACTTTACACAAAACACTTTCAAAAAAACAGAATCATTGAGTCTGTGGCTTTTATTTATTTTGTGTGTATGTAATTTTTTTTTTGTAGTACTACTACTACAAATTTTAAATTAAAAACTCAAATCGCAACAAATCAGTATTCGTTCGTATCGGATTGAATCAGTTCAGGAGCTTGTGAGCAGCACAGTTTCTTTATTTAAGTATACTATGCTGTCCCGCTGTTCAATTGATTTCTTAAAGCACAAAAAATTACTTGTAAAGTACCATGGTACCAGGTAGTAGAAGCAGAAGTGAAAGATACCAACGAAAACCACATTCTGAACTGAATTGGTTTTTCTATCTTTGTAATACATCATTATGGCGCTATTATTATAATCATTGAACTATATTTTGTTTCTTTTTTTTCTTTTTGGATAGGCATCAAGGTGTTGAAATTTCTTACTCTCTCTTCAACTTCTCTTCTCTTTCTGCTTCGTTTCCTTTTCTTGTTTTGTGTATTTTTTGTCTGAATGCCTTTGGCTGTCAGTTATTTGCGGTTTTTTGCTTTACTATATTTTTTAAGAGAGAGAGAGCAAAAAAATTCACTTCTTTTTTTTTTTTTTTGGTAATAGTATAACAACATAATTATTTGATATTGTTATAGATCGATTGGGTGCCCAAAAACATTCAACAACAACAATAGCAAGAGAAAATCATGCCTGTCATGCTGGTCATGCCTGAAAGCAGTCATGATTAGAACTACTTCTTCTATTAGTATTACTAGTAGTGGTAGTAGTAGTTGTGGTAGTAACTGGATTTAAGATTAGATCAATGACGCGCGTGACCTTAATCGTGCTCGTCGAAAGTTATTGGTGCTTGCTGCCACAAGAAGTTTGAATGGACTTCATACGTATCCCGCTAAGCATGCTGTCAGTTAGCCTGGCTTAATTGGCATATTAACCTATGGCCTTCAGAGCCAGTGCCAATGCCATAGCTGGAACTTTTGTCTTTTCTCTTATTTTATCGTATTTTGTGTGGTTTTGCTATTAAGACTCTTTTTACAAGAGTGCGTGCTGGCAAATGTTGACTTTTAGTGGCATGAATGCTAGTGAAAGTATTTTTTACAATATTCGACAATTGTCTGTGGCACATTTGAGGCGAAATTTCATTGCCATTGAAAAATAAATTGCATTTGCATGATGAAAATAATATTGTATTTTTTAACAGAAAATATAAAGGAAATTCTGTCCTCTTTTCACTTAAGATACTTTTGTTAATTGTTGATGTTCTTGCTTGTCAAAGTAAACATGCAACATCAGCAGCAACAACGAACATAAATGCGCTTCTTTAAGACAACAAAAGAGAAAAGAGAATGTGTGAATGTGAAAAAAAATAAACAAGTACAAATGAAAGTGTTGGAATAATTGAATTTTATGCAATCCTTTCTTCCTCCTACACTTCATGAGGCATTTAAAACAAACTAACAACAAAAGAAAAGCCAAAAGACCTTGAATAACAATTCAACAATGCAGCACCACCAGCATCATCTCCACCATCATCAGCATCAGTGACATCAACAGATAAAGTAAAACTAGAGGAGGAGGAGGATTGAAGGTGGGGTTGGTGGACTGACTGCCTTTGTGGTTAATGCCGACGACTCCAAAGCAAAGATAAAACAAGAAAAATAAAATAAAAAATATCTCAGGGAGATGCGTTAGTTGCAATGTGGAAGCTATTGTGGCGTTGCTTTGCAACACTTTTGGTGTCGCGCTTTGTATTTTGATGCTGCAGTCTTTGCCTCTTGAAACGTGAGAAATGACAACAAAAATTAAGAAAAAAAAAAAATATAGTATATAAAAAATATTATAAAAAAGAAGGCAACTTAATTGTTGTTGGTTGCTTGGTTGATGCTGGTGTTGGTACTGGTCTTGATGCTTGCTGTTTGTCGCTTCCTTTGCTGTCATCATTGCATGCTTCGGGCAAGAAATGATGAAAACCTCAAAATTTTAAATGCGCACGTTTTCTTGAGGGCTTCTACTATCCCTTTACCCCACATTCTCACATTCTCCACTTCTTTAGCCAAAAGTTGCCGCCACGTTAAAAATGTGTCGCATTTTTTTATTAACAAAAAATAATAATAAAAATGACTGAATGAGAGTAACGTGGCTACCATAACAAACGCAGGCAGGCGTCTCTCACGCCTTCACAGTTTTTAGTTTACTCCAGCAATCGCGTTTAATTTTAACGAGCGAGCGAATGAACAGAAAAAAATATAAGGTTTTTTTTTAATTCATTTTATTTTTCTTTCATCAAATTATGTCATTTCCCACAGTCATGGGAGTAAAGAAGATACAAAAAAAAAAAAACATAATGAAAAAAAAAGAAAAGAAAATATAATATGGAACTCATCGCTCAATAAAGCTGGGAATTCAATTTAGTTATGGTGGCTACGGAGAATAAAAAAGTGCAATATTTTTTTTTCTGTTTGCGATTATTAAAATTGCATTGATCTGGATGTGGTGAGACAAAAACAGGGGAAATGGACTAGCGGATTCATTCATTTATTTATGTACAATAAATAAAAAATAATCTTTAAAAAAATATATGCTTTTAATTTACATTTTATAACTTATAATAATTTCAGATTGTTCTGATTTTTATTTTTTTATTTATGTCATTGCAATAAGTTTAAGTGAAGATTAAAACCTTAAGCTGATTCAATGAAAAAGTTGCCCAAAGAAAATTTTTAATTCAAATGGTAATTGCATGATGATACAATTTATTTCTACTTCATAATGTTAGCAAGACAACTATATATAGAAATTGTTATTAAAATTGAAATTGGTCTCTTTGGAAGTGCTGGAAGTTTTCAATTTATGGAACACATCACAAATGGTGATTAGGCATGGATCAATGAGGCCTTCGAATAGAGGACAGAAGGTGATTATGTTAAGGTGAACTGAACAACAATTTGGTAGACAGATCTAGCTACATTTAAGGTCATAATTAGTCACAGTGATTATTTGTTGCGGAGCAAATTGTAAAATGAGCAACAGTTGGAAAATCACTTAAATAAAAGATACTAGTTTTCTGAGAAACAGATAAATTATTATCAAACATTAATCCCTTGCGCATTGGACACTCACAGGACAGCCTCAAACAACTTTTCAAAGGAACAGTCCATCACCATGCCCATGTTGTGGATTCGATCTGGTCGTAGACCATTTTTTGGAATCCTGTAAGAACTTGGGGAGCATCAGGACCTCCCTTTTTGGTTCCCAAGTTACATCCCAACAAACATTAATATTTAAGACATATGTAGATATAATTTAATCACGAGTCGAAGGCCCCAGCAGATAGTGCTCGTTAAACTTGTATATCAAGTCTAGTATTACAATAAATATTGTATTAGATTTAATGTGTTAAAATTAATAAATAATATTGTCAGACTACTTCGCGATTTCTGTTGTTATATTGATTTGGTACGCTAGTGAATATAATAGAGACTGATAAGAAAGTATATATCGACAGCCTGCCAAGCTAGCAGAGGAGATAATTTTTTCGTGCACATGGTATTTTAATAATGTAACAGTTAGGAAGTTAGTTTCATCCATCATCAGCTGTGTAAAGTTGGCGCGCAAGGAGAGGAAGACAGTCGAAATTGACCAAAAAGTTGGTAACAATGCGCAAAAAGTTGGCAACAGTACTAAGTTAGGTTAGGTTAAGTGGCGGCGCGGTGCCTCAGACGAGAGGCTCACTTAGGCATAAAAAAAAGCCCATTGTGAGTTGACACGGCACCCCTTTTTCCGATGCGGAGAACCATTTGGATTCCGAAATGAACCTAGCTATGTCCCTGATTGGTAGGAATGATAGTTCGGTTAAGCTGGAGAGAAACCCAGAGCCTAGGCGGTTTCATCTTCTTCTGGCGAGGGATGGACACTGGTACATGAGGTGAAGCACAGTCTCCTCCTTCTCTTCAGAGCCGCAACTGCGGCAGAAATCGTAATACGGAAGCCCAAGTCTGCCAGCATGTTTGCCTATGACGCAATGGCCCGTTAGTACGTTTATGGTTTCGCTTATTGAGGTTCTACCGAGATTGAGCAGCTGGCCGGTTCGTTTCCTGTTCATATTTGACCAGGTTTACCTAGCTATGCTGCAAGTGTCTTCTACCCATAGAGCATTGGCTTTTACTTGGTAGAATTTTCCGACAGTGAGCTTCACTATTGCTAACGGAATTCTAGCCAGAAATGTCCCTTCTTTGACTAGTTCGTTAGCTTCACAGTTGCCCACGATGTCACTATGTCCTGGCACCCAGCATTATTTTATGGGTACGTACCAGGCTAGATTATCTAGGGAAGAGCGGCAGAGGGCCTTTATTCCCGCTTGGCTATCTATGTAGATATTAATATGCGACCTCGGAGTGTAGTTATCTAGAAGCCAACGGGAGGCCATTAGTATGACCATTACCTCTGCTTGAAAGACCCTACAGTGTTCAGATAAGCGAAAGCTGAGCTTTAAGTTTGGGTTGTTCGAGATGATGCCGCAGCCGACTTTCTTCTCCAATTTGGAGCCATCTGTGTAGATGTCAATGGAGTTAGGTTTTAGAACTGTTCCATCCAGCCAGTCCTCCCTACTGGGGCAACAGTATTAATGATTTAATCAAAAATTAATATCTTTTGATTTTGTAGGTCGTTTTTAATAAAATAAAAAAAAAAACCGTATTCAAATGGGTTAAATCGGTCTTGAGATTAGCCAGCACAGACAGAATGACGTTTACGATTTCACATATATGTACATAACTTAAAGTTGAACACCCTTTATAAGGTTTCTATGAATATGTCTTTTAGTAGACAACTTTCTGGAGAAGAATCTTATTAAAGAAACCTGTGTGTCTAGTTGGCATTATACGGTTAATGACAGCAAATTATAACTATATATCTTACAAACTAATAGATTAGTTTGTCTTGCAATGTAACATATCTCTGATGCATAAAGTTACAAAAGCATCAGAGCACTATTAAAATAAACACATAAATAGGTATGAATTCGGTGCAATTAAAGAAAATTTTCTTCAAAACTAAGACAATAAATTTGAAATAGTAGAATGTGTCTGATAGGTGTATGTATGTCTGATTGTCTATTGTCTTGTCAATCTAAGCAACTAAGACAAAGCATGTTTATAAGTTACAAGTTTTACGTACATATATTGCGGATCTCTAAAGTGAAAGGTATAATTAATGAAGTTTGCATTAATATTCTTTTAATGATTCTTTTGTTCATAATTTATTTTCCCACCACACATTTTTATATTTTTTTTATTTTACTTTGAAATATTTGTTTGTATTTATTATTTATTATTTTATACAACATAAAACTCATTCATCATCCAAACCCACTGGTAGCCTCACTAAGGTTAAATGCACCACTCAGGCGTCTTAAAAGATTACACCCAAATGATCTCCTCACAAGGAGAGTATGAAAATAAAAAACTTATAATAATATTATAACATAATCATAAGCGTCTGTGACGGGCTCATCACTGTTTTCTAAATCACACCAATATTTTAAGGCGGATTCTGCTGTTAATGTTTTCCTATATGTACATATGTAATAAAAAAAAAAAAAATTATTTTGATATTAGATATATCTTTTTTTACTTAATAAACTTATTTGTGTCTCGCATTGAAGTTCTTACTTCTGCTACTACTACTACTTATGTTAAGCTCTTTTATGTTAAATACAATAATGTATACAATATTTCTATGCCAAGCTACATGACCTTCTGAAATAACCTTCAAGAAAAGCTGGCAATCACGCAAATGTAATAACTTTATTTTATTATACACTTAACAAAACACATTGGAAGTGTATTGAGACTCCATAAAGTACGTGCCTATGGAAATTTTCATTGATTTTGCTATATCCAACTATATCTGTGCAAACTAGGCTCTGAGTTTTTAAACTATAGAACTGCTAGTTCCCTGATTACTGGCTGGAGTTGTGTCTTTAACAAAACTTCTTTTAAAATAATTTTTTTTTTTTTAAATAAACTAATAAAGTGTATGGTATATTAGCTTTGGTGAGGCTAAACTCAATAAGCTTTTCTTGTTTCTAAATATTACAATATTTAAGTTGGTTTTTGTTTCGTTTTGTATCAACTTCATCGGAGACCCCAAACTAAAAGTAAACAATTGACAATTGTGATTTGTCTTTGAACACAAATGAATTGTTTACACAATTGTAATTGTAAATAAGCCACGCCCAATGCAAACAACACATACATAGTATATTCAAAGATACATTGCATAGATACATACATTTTAGACAAATATCTTATTGTTTAGTTTTATTTGTTTAACTCATTTGATTCTATTCATTTTTTCAACTTTTTTTTTTTTTTTTGGTGCTGTGAGAATAAATGACACAATTGATACTGACAATACGCGAAGAAACATAAATAACGTTCAAATTAGAGAGACAGAAAAGATACATTGCTACATAAAAAGTATCTATATAACTTAAAAGAAAACAAGTTTACTACTCAAGTGCACCAGTGCTTTGTGCTAAAGCGAATTCGATTTGTTCACAAAGGTGCCACCTGCGAAAATATACTATATAGATAAATAGATAGATATATCTAGATACTATTGGCACTATATGGTACTATGTACTTTTATACACCTGACTGTATTTTGGTTATATTTGAAATTTATGAGATTCTTTTGCATAGCATAACAAGATAAAACTTTAATCTATTGCGTTGTTTCTTGCTATGCTATGCCATAAAATCTGAACGTTTTGATCTTAGGAAACTACCAAATTCGGCATTGAACTGAGCTTAGTTTGATTTATAGAATACTCAATAGATTTTTATGTACCTCCTATGTTTGTATATGGTAGTATCTCTCATACTATTTGATATGCAAAGATTGAAATTTTGATTAAATTTGTTCATGTGACACTTTGTTGATTGGAACAAGTTTACAGAGAGAAAAATGTGTCATTGGATCAACAACAACAACAACAATAACAAACTGATTTAACATAATTAGTCGATATCATTGTGACAATGAAAAGATTCTTTAACATAAATTGGATTGAATTGTAAATTAGATCATATGACATTCAAAAGATCAGAAATTGATGTCTCTAAATTGCAATTTTTCTTTTATTTAATCTAAGCATTTGAAAATCTATTAACAACACTAAATTTCACTTGTTAAACAAGTTTATTTAATCTTTATAATCTCGACACTTACCTCCAGACAAATGCCATTTAAATTGGGGTTTTTTTTTCAGTTGATCTGTAAGAGAGAAAAGCATATAATAAATTTAATACATGAAAGCAATAAATTTAAATCATCATCACTAAAAATAACTAACTGCTACCATAAGTGAAAGATAGAAATCAAAGAGAATGAAAAAAAATGACATTTTTAATATATGAAAATCCATTTAATCCAGTGTACAAAAGACAGACAGATACGCGAGATAGATAGATATAGATAGACACATTTAAGCAAAGTATTTAGTGTCATTTGTAAGTATCTTTATATCCTCAGTAAATACACAAAAAATCATATGAAAAATGTATATAGTATTTTTTTGGCATCTGTTTCGATTCAGTATTGAATGTGACGAATCACTTTGCATTGGACTCTTCTGTTTGATTGAACAAAAAAAAAACGGTGGGATGCTTGAAATTGTCATGGTGAAATGGTGAAGATTTGTGGTCCCACACATACAGCATAGTGTATGTGCATATCCGGCATATTTAAGTAGTTTTCCAGCGAAAGAGTTATGATTTGTAATTCAATCTGACTGTGCGTGTGTATCTGATCTGACAGTTTCTGCTCGCGCTCGTTCGTTCGCTTGCTCAGCTGTTTCAACTCAAAACTAAAGTAAAGTATCAAAATAGTATTTTCATTTAAGAAATGAAAATTTTAATAGCTTTAACACTTTAATTTTAGCTAAGAAGAAGATGAAAAACTTTCACTCCAAATTGGAAAAGAAATGTGTAACAAGAAACTCATCTGAAAGTATCTCAGATACAAATTAACAAACAAACAAACATGCAAGCATGCATGCATTCAACAAAATAAACCACAAAAACAAATGACTTTTGAACTCGTTGCAACTGAGCAGTAGCACCAACAAAAACAACAACAACAACAAGGAAAGCGAAAGTCATACCATGTTTTAGACTAAAACTTACAAATAAATAAATTCAAAAGACAAAAACAAAATAAAGAAATATACCAAAAATTTATGTGTAAAACTGTCTGTAGCAAACAGATACAATGTATCTGACAGATACGACAACGAAAAAGTTAAATATGATGACGTTGACTCCTAGTTATACTGATGATGATGATGATGGTGGTGGTTGCAGAGATGATGATGATGACATTTGTGCAACAAGAATGTGAGCGCCTGCACTACTTAGAGCGCCTGCATCTGTCATGTAACTTTGCAAGCAGAGTAACATAGATACCCACACACAAACACAACACAAAGTTATTGTATTAATTTCGTTAAAAAATATATATAATCGTACAATACAATATATTTTGTTAGCGCTCAGCATGAAAGTGAAATTCTTATTTTGTTGGCGGCATCTCAACATCATCATAGCAAAAGCAAGCAACCAAACAAGCAAATGCAGTAAAATATACTTTTGCAGCAGTGACGGCATTTAACTTAAGTTTAGAAGAAACAAAAAAAAATGAGAAAGAAAATTCATTTTGACACACTTAAGTAAGTCAATGATACATGGATGCGTGTGTGTTTGTCAGAGGGGCTATATGGTATGAGTGCATGCCAGCATAATCAGTGATCATGGAATTTCATCATCATCATTATTATCAACTTTAATATTGAGTGTCATGAAATCAGGAGCGGATTGTTTTTTTTATAAATATGAAATTGATATCTAGTACAAGTTGTCAAGAACAAAGTAGCATATTGGTGAATACCATGGCAACTGGCCATGGATGCTTCAGGCAGATTTGGGTATGCGTGGGCCCATACCTGTGGTATCTGTCCGCCGGATCACATTATCTATGCGTGTCCTCGTTTCGAAGAAGCGCAAAGCAGAATACTAATAATGCTCGCCTTGGATCTCCATGCAACTCACAGGAAATTGTAAGGTGAATGATCAACACAGCAAAGGACTGGTTATTCTTGGCAAGCGAAATTACTGACATTATGCGTGAGGCTCGAGCAAACAACGGTGCCTAACTAATTAACTAAGGATATATCCTTGACTATGAAGTTATGATTTGGCGGTTCCGTGCGGAATCGAAAAGATTTGAGGCGATCTTTGATCTTAACTTGTGGTTGGATATGAAATACAGGGAAACACCTCTAAAATTCTACATATTTTATACTCTTTGACCATGCTAAGCTACAAGGTATAGGCAAAAAAAAAAAAAAAAAAGGTGAAACTGCGGAAAATTTAGCGGAAAACTGGATTTTTGCACGAAGCTTCTTTTTGTGGTTGTAAACAAAATCCCAAAAGTCCCCACCGATACATATGCCGCTAAAAAAGTTACGTGGGATCACGAAAAACGGATTTTTGAAATCATCTCGGCAACGGTCACTTTTATCTACAAAATAGCATATATCAAATTAATAGCTTATAAAATTACCTACAAAATTTTCATATTACTTTTTTTCGTAAGACTAACCGTTCTCAAGTAAACCCGATTGAAAAAGTTGTATCGTTTATGTTTCTTATAAAACGTGCACTCCTTTCCACACCACCACCTTGGAGTAGTATGATTATAAAATAATGAGCATATTGATGTCAATGAATTTAATGTAATCTTTTTCAGTGAGATTCCTTATGACTTGTGTTGTTTTTTCTTTCACAGCTCCCACATTGATCCACCTACAACACCATTCTTACAACTTGGTCAAGCTTTTGATTTTCTTCAATCATTTCAAGAAAGTGTATTTTTAGATATCGATGAGCTAGCAAGCTAACAACTTTAAAACTCTATAGAAATTTAATAAAAATAAAACTCCCAATAGCTTACTCAATTTTCTCTTGAACATTAAAAAACTTATTTAAAGGAATTAGGTAAATATGTTAAAACATAATCAATAATCATAATCAATCATCAACATCCAAGAGAAGACCTCAGACAATTTATATGTTAAATCTGTAAGCTAACTACTCCTAAGTGTCCTAGATTAGTGATTACACATTTTCCATTTCACTATTTCTCTACTTAGTTAATAGAATATAAAAATATGTATATAGATGATGAGAATTTTGAAATTTAATAAAAATAAAAACTCCGGGCCTGAAATATCTCATTGCCATCATTATCATCATTATCACATGCCACAACAAGTTGTCACAGCATTCACATTTGTCTTCTTTCCCCTCATCGTATTCAAACTCGTTGTTAATTTTCTTCTGTATTTTGTTCATGGAGCGTCAATTTTTACACTTCACAACATAAATTCTTGAAATTATGAACATAATTCTTCATTAGCGAACGCATCGATAATGGTTTTTGAATAGACCAAAACATACACACACACACAGTCACAAGTAATGATGACACTCCCTACATCACAACACTTAGAAGACATCTGAGATGTCATCTCATCTATCTTTCATTTTGTTGGCTGCCACAGTGAAGAGAGTATGTTTTTTATATCTTTTTTATAATTGAAATATTTTTATAACAAAAAAATAAAAATCTGTTGCTAATAAAAAAGATAGAGAGCCAACAAAAATTGACAACAAAAAAAAATAAAATTTGTTATCTAGCGGCAGATGCAGATGCAACCGCATGCATGTGGGCCACGCCACTTCTTCTGCATCGATGGATGATATTCATTGGAGTGGCTTTTTTATCTATTTATTTTCTTCTACTCTTCTTTTTTTTTTTTTGAAAAGGCTTATCTTTTGATAAATTGGCGCACACAAAGCAGTATAACCAAAAATAAAATAAAATAAAGTATGCATTTCTGTTGCATTTCGGTTATTTTGTGATTTTAGGGTTATGTGGGTGGAATTTGAAGCTGTGACACAAATACATATCGTACTACTTACTATAGAAAGAAGAAAAAGTGTTAAGTTATAAAGGAAAAACAAAAAAGAAACGATTTTCATTTTGAAATATTTCGCATTTCATAACCAATTGTTTGTTGTTATTTTTATGATTTTTGTTGCTGTTGTTTTTGTTGAGATGCTTTAGCTTTCAACTGTGACCCAGTAAAAATAATGTGGCAAACCAAAACGCATTCACAAAACGCAAAACCACAAAAAATAAAACGAGAAAAAATGGGCGCCAAAACCAAAAACATGCAAAGAATGTTTGAAATCTCATTGTTGTTATTTAGTTTGTTGTTTACTAGTATAGACCCACCGACCGACCGGATCAGTTTGTTTAAACTGAAAGATATAGAGAGATAGACAGGCAGATACAAAAAAGTATGAGGCGTGGCACTCGTTTTGGCATTAAAATTGAAATAACATGATTTTTGTGGTTCACTGACTATACTATTTTTCTTTTTGTTGGATTTAGCTTTTCTTTTTATGCGAGTTTTATGTTGAACTATTGTTTTGTGGTTTACAAATACATACAACATACAACATTCAATGTATCTGACGACCACGACGACTGACTATGCGTGCGTCTATCTGTGTGTATCTGAGCATGTTTTTTTTTGGTCAATTTGGTTGACTAGTTTCGTTCGATTTTGATTTCATTTTCTATATAATTTTAACACTCTGAAATGCACTAAAAAAACTGAATTTTATTATTAATCATTAAAGACTTTCGCTGTTAATTCATAAATCAAAAAATTGGAAAGAAATTCATTCATAAATCATAAGAAACAAATTTAAAACCACAGTGGATAAGGTGAAGAGAGAGCGAGAGGGAGGGAGTGAGGGAGTTATAGTTATATTCTATAACAAGTTTTTTACTAAGAACCATAAGATGTTATTTTACAAAAACATTATACTTTGTTGAATTAAAGAGCTTTATCTTGAACTATGTAAAGCGAAGAGGTGATAAAATTCTATGCTTGCGAAAAAATCTACAGTCAAGACTGCACCATATGCTTTACCATTGAGCTAAGAAACGAGTTCGCTAAAACCAAACAATTATATAGATCGATTTCGTACAAACAATTAGGTATTGAAAAGACGTTGTAGTACCGACTGAATTCCCCCAATGTGGATTAAGAGCGGGATTGCATGAAGATATGGTAAGCAAATTCTTAACACAGGTACATGTTAATTGTCCCTCATACATTTTCATAAGATCTATAATTTTTGATTACCGAAAGTGCCATTTCGAACACTCGATACTTATCTCAAGAAAAGATCTTCAACTTTTACTGATAAAAGAGTATCTCAATACTTTGTCCCACTCAAATCTAGAAATTCTTCAGATGTTCCAATCAAAACAGACAGAAACTCAGTCATTCAACGAGAGTTGAACATTCCCACAACCAGAAAGAGATTAGTAAATTCCAGGGACTGCACTATGTGTATAAATTTACTTGGAATTTAACAATTAGAATCTGTATTTTTTGCCTACAGTTTGCTGAACTATGTGCTTTGATTCCTGGGATATTGTAAATTGTTGAGATTAGAGAAGAAAGCCAAAGCACGTAGTGCTTCCTTCAGCATTCATTTCGTCAGCCACCGTAACAAATACATCTGACTGTTGGAAGATCATGGTAATCAATTAACAAGCAACCTGCTGGGCAACAGCAAACACTCGCGTCGCCTTAAATGCCAACACCTTCTGAATCTTCAGTTGACATCATCTCCCAAGGATAACCATACCCTCACCCCATAAAAATATAATAAACCCCACATTTAATGTTCTAGTCCATTCAAATTTGCCCAATATCATCATTTGACCGACATATTACAAATATTAGACCTTGTTTCAGCTCAGCCTGTCTGCGACTGCATTCTCTCTCGACACTTTTGTGTGTTGATAAGGGAAACAAGAGGCCGCAGGGGTAGCCGAGCTGTTTGTACCAGCAACAGCTCCCTCTTCCGTCGACGTTTTTCTTTGTCTTCTTTCGCGTTCTTCGTTGTTTGTTCATTTTGTTACGCTTGCGTTGAGTGGGGATGTAAGCGAAATGAAAAATATAGCTCGGAATGTGAAGAAATATGCTCTGCGACAGAACGCATATCTTCACAAAAAAATATAAATAAGGAGGAATGCGAAAATAGTTGCTAGCGTACTAATGCCGAGTGTGAACAACGAATGGCGTTACCAAAGAAGAATCAACGACACGAGCTGCTAAGCATGATGCTGAATGTGAACAAGGTGTGAAGAACAGGAAAAAAGTTTGTAATGCTTAGCACCATGTACTAGACATACATACATGTACATAATTCTTTATCCTACATGAAAATGTTTAGCAGGAAGAAAAGATTCAATTGAATTCAGTTCGGTAATCCGTTTGCCGTTTACTATACAAAATAGCAGTATCTAAGGTTGTGGGGAATCAAATCAAAATTTGACACATACACATTATACTATGGTGCACCAAAAATATCTGCAGAATATGCCAATTATTGAAAGGTATAATATTTTAGATAAACTACCCGAAAAAAAGTCCATGTTTGCAAGAGCATGTTTCTTCTGTTGTTTGCTTTTTTTTGTTACATGTTTTTTGTGACCCCGCTTATTATGTAAATTTTTATTTGGTTCCAATACCAAAAAACACAATACAAACAACAACAACAACAATCATTACGGGAATAACAAAAACAAAAACATAAACAATTACAACAATAAAACACCAAGAGAATGAGAACAAAACAAACAACTACTACATACTAACTAGTACTACTACAGACTTGTAAACACAAAAACATCATGAACAACAAGTAAAACATCATCAACAATGACAACAACAATAATAAGAACATTTCATAGTATGTAATGGACTTAAATTTCAAAACAATTTCCATTCAATTTTTTTGGGGGGTTTTTGTCATTATTTTTGCTGCATTTTTTTCTATAATTTTATTTCACTTTCCCTTCAAAAAATGCAAAAATAAAAATTGCAACAAATTCCATTTTTAAGGGTATTCCGACATTTTGAAGGCTCGAATCTGAATCAGCAGGAATACAATCAAATTTGTTGTTGTTGTTAGTTACTATAGTTCGGCAGCTGTGAATGAGAATTTTCCATTTATTGTTTTGTCTAATGTATTTTAACACCCTCCTAGTATTGTTCAATATATCCGTCTACTTTCAATGAATCCCACGTGCTGTACACGTGAGTGATTTTAGTGCAAAGAAACGAGAAAGGGATGATGTTAAGTGAGTGAGTGGGTCAGTAGTTTAATTGTGAAGTTGAGGGCGCCTCTATGATGCCAAAAGTGATGCACTTCATTGCGCTGCATTGCAGCTTAATGCAACAAAAACTAAAGTAATGTTAAGTGTTTTTGTTTTTGCCGAAAAAAAGTAACAATTATTGTTTAATTGAATGTGTGTGTTGCTGTGAGAGTGCAGCATCACGAGCAGCTGCCTGACCAAATACTCTTCTGAAATACTTAACCCAAGGGTTGCAGCACTCTATGAGTATGAAAACGTTTCATTATTCCACGTACATTTACCTTTTAGTTAGACACGTTTTAAATTAAACTACCCAACCTAGTACTACACATCATTCTTTATATTGTACAATATCATTCAATTCCCTATTCAGATACAATAATATTTTGCAGTTTTGTTGATTTTCATTGCATTTCTAAATTCATAAACATTAAAACGATAATTAAACATTTTTTGGCAATTCACATACATGTGATGATGATGATGATGATGAGGTACCTACAGATACATGTCACTCCCACAATCAAATGTAATTTAAAATGTGAAAATTTGCCACTACTGAGTCAGCATCATTTTGTTGCATGTGAATTTTTAGAACACTGCAGCAGATACAAAAATTTTCATATGCAAAAGCAGTAAAATAAACGCTTCGTTTGGTTTCTGGTTCTCCTTCTCCTTTTTTTTCCTGCTGTTGTTTTAGTTGTTGCTGAATTATTTATTTATTATGCAAATGCATTTAATTGCGAAGCGCATTTTATGCATAACAACAACAAAGCCACCAACAACAACAACAACATTGAGAAACAACATTGCAGCTGTCCTAAAGTGTATGGTGTATGAACATCGTTATCATCATCATCAACATGATCATCAGGGGAACTTCATTTCGCTTCGCTTTAGATACTTTTGCAACTAAACAAAAACAACAACAACATCTATATACACGCATGTGTGAATACAACAATAGCACCATAGAATTGCTATGGTAATGACAAAAGTTCTATATAGTAAAGTATTCAAAATGCGAGCGCATTCGAAACAATTTGCATATTTTAGCGACTCTAATGAAATTTGTAATAATTCTGCAATTAATTGCATACGTGGTGTCATTGTTATTGTTGCTGATGGTATTTTTCTTTGTCATTGTTCTTTTTTTTTTTCTGGTTATTTTATCTGTTGTTTATTTTTTATTTTTTCATTGATTATCGTTATGATGAAATTATATTGATGTTGATGACGATGATAAAATTGTAAAGCAGGAAGTGCTTGTTGTTGCAATTCATGATAACTAATATGCTTTCTTTTCTATCATTAAAGAGAGAGAAATTGAAAATTTAAAAGAAAAAAGATATAAAATTCAAATACGAATATCTAAAAAGTACATTGAAAATGGCAAATTAAATTCATAATGAAAACTAATGAAACTCTTTGAGTAGTCATACCACCCCTGACGAGTTATCTCTTTATTTGTGGACACCAGTTAGTAAATTCAATAGAAGTGTGGGTACATTATAAAGTACAATTACCAAAGTTCTGAAAGGCTTTTTTCGAAGGCCGCGCAGGCCTTACCCCTACAACGAAATGGATTGCAAAAGCTGTTCAATAAAATTTTGGGAATTTTCAAATAATTGCCAAAAATAATTGATTTCTCAAAAGCTGTTATAAAATATGTAAAAATGCCATGATTTCTGCCACATTTCTTATTTAAGGCCAAACTTCATACGAGTCTTCCGTCAAAATTTGAGTCACATTCAACTTTTCTGACCGTTTCGATGACAAACACCTGTTGTTTACATTTTTAAAATTCAAAATGCAAAGATGAAATTTAAAGATATCCCCCAAATCAGTGACAAAGGTAATTCTGCCTCATGGCATTGGGGCTATCGACTACTTTAAAGAGTTTTGATACTCAATAAGCTGATGCACCTTACGCGTGTTGTGGAGCTCGGCTTCAAATCATCTGCCTCTCTGAGTCAGCTTCTCAAATGACAAGCACTGCTGATTGACATTCACGACAAAAGCGTTAATGGATGAACCTCACATTCTGTTCACTTTTTTTCGGGTTTCAGCTTCACCATACTGTTCCAGCCTTAAGTTCATAGATGTGTTATATTATTGTAGTTATGGTAAGTACAATTGCAGTTGCAATATTCAACAATTTCTAAATAAAAATTCTAAGTTTGCTCCTATAATTTGCATTAAATCAATTAATTCTTCTGTTTATAAAACCCTTTAGTGTTTAAAAGTTCTACTCACATAGTTAAGTCATTTGCAACTACCATGGTGGCATATTATTGTAACATAACACAACAAAGTCTTGGTACTCCGCATCTTCAATCAATGATTTCGCCAACCAAAATATGCTGATCAAGCGTCTACATAAACATTCATACTGATATACGTATGCTTGTATACCAAGAAATGATTACAAAGCATCATCATATTTGTTTATTTACAAATGCAGAAAAGTAAGCGACTACCCAATCGTTCGTAGAATTAGAGTTTCTTAAGTTTAAAATTTCAAATTATTTTCTCAAAATAAACGAATCAATAAACTTTTATCTTTATGATTACCATGACAAATATTTTGTTTATAGTAACAGAAATTGTAAAAGGTTCCAGGAAAACAAAACTGAGAATTGTTTATATATGAAATAGTCGCCTCTTTAATGCTCAGAATGAAAACAATCACAATATTTTTAATTGATTTATAAATAAGAAATATTGTAGATTGAACTTAATATGAATGCCACCCTGACTTCAGACAACAAATGAAATACCAACCACAAGTATACCATATACGAGTATTGCATGTACAATATCACTGAGCTATTATTCTAAGATGCTTGATAAATTCAACTAAATATGGCAGTGGCAGTGTCAAAGAGTATAAAAATGTATAGAGTAGAGATGAGCTAAACAGTGACACAGTGATTCTAAACTGTGATTGAGTCACATTCATTTGATGGGAGAGAACAGTTTACTTGATTGATTGTGACCCACTTTGATTCAATTGCTGATCACCAATCACAGTTTAAACAAAGTAAACTGTGTCGCTCCCTTCAAATGACTGTAACTCAATCACAGTTTAGAATTACTGTGTCACTGTTTAGTTCATCTCTAGTATAGAGCAGATAAATCGCATCATTTAAGCGGAGATTTTTTTCCTCTCATATCCAACAGAAAATGATGGGTAAATCCAACAACAATTTTGTGTAATCTCAGGTAAATCTCGAGGAACCAAACAATTTGTTGTTGAATTTAAAAATTAAGAAGTACACCAATTAAATTGATCGATTTGTCTGCTCAATACATTTTTATACTCTTTGGCAGTGTCTTGTAATTTTACAATTCTCTAAAGTTTACTGTTCTCCATAAAATGTTTAACCCTTTGAACCGACTTAAAGATTACATAAATTTATGTAAATGTCTTATTGTTGTCATTTTGGTGTCTTTTGAAATCATTTTGACTAATTACAATATTTAAATTATTGTATTTCCTTATTATTGTGTATAATTGTTTATTTGTTTGTTGATTTTTCTTGGGTTATCAATTTACAATAAAATTATCGGATTCAATGGCATGTAAAGAAAAAATTCAATTCACTCATTCAGTTAGTACATTTAACGAAAATGACCTTATCACCATCATCGCTTTCATTAGCTTTTCATTATCATCAACATTTATTTCTATTCCCTTTCACCCCAAAGCCACTTTTAGTCTTAAAATTCTACAAATTTATTTTAAAATGTTGCAAGTTGTGTTTCAATTTCCGTTAAAAGACAAGGAACAACATTACACCCTCGTGGCTAAGCCAAGCGAAAAACACGATATAAAACAAAAAAAAATTATAAATAAATAAAAGAATAAGAAAAAAAATAATGAAAATTACATTTATCTTGTATCTAACAGATACTATTTTGATTTTCATTTTTATTTCTTGTTGTTTTTGATGTTTTTCAATTATGTTCATTGTTTTGTTTATGAGATTTTTTTTCTGCTTGGGTTCAATTCCATCTATCTGTCTGACTACCGGTCTTCTCTCTGCCCTGCATTTGTACTCCCTCTCCTCATTGGTTTTTATGGAAAGCGAGTTAGTCTACCGATTCTTGTAGTAATATAATATGTATTTGTGTTTATGGACAGACAATTTTGGTCGCTGCTGTTTACTGTTGCTGATTTTTCTTTTTATTCCATGTATTTTCTTTAGCAATTTTCATTCTTATTTCTTATTGCGAAAATTTCATGCAATCAGCATTAGAAAACAACAACAACAACGACAACAGCAGCAGCAGATAAATAGTAGACAAAAAAAAAGAAAAGACAAGATGGACAGAGAGAGACAGCAATGAAGAAGCAAAAGACAATACAATACTAGATTTCAAGGATGGTTACTTTTCGTTTTTTTTCGACAGACCGCCAACTGTGGCTCTGCCTCTGTATCTATGGTGTATATCTGTGTCTGTGTGTGTTTATAAACATCTTCTTTTGGTTTTTATGTGCAACTGAATGGCAATCATAGTAATCATCATCATCATCAGCATTAACATCAACATCATCAGGAAAGCTGTTGTTAGTTTGAGAATGCAATAATCATTATTGACAAAATTGACTAAAGAAATGAATAAAGTATTGCTCTTCAATATGCGCTTAACAATAAATGAAATTCACAAATAAAACAAAACAACAAATTTTCGTTTTCTATTGAAGATTAAGATTTGCTTATTTTTTCATTAGACGCGGGCACAGCTTGACTCAAAATAAAACTATGAAAGTATCTTTTATTTTTGCTTAGTTTTGTTTTGCTTTGGCATTCGTTCAAACTAATTACAGCACAATCAAATTATAAATCTTTTATTTATAATTTATTTTTAAATACTTTTCTAAGGTGTTTTTCATTTTTGCTTGAATGATGAATGAATTTTATTGTTTTTATTTTTATTTTTTTATGATTTTTGACTGCGACGAATGCGTGCTAAAATTTATAATCACCGCACACTATCACTCACTTCTCACTCTCTGCCTTTATATCTATCTGTTTATCTATTTATTTATCTGCATCTGTTTCTATCTAACTATGAATTTAAATTTACATTTATGCGCAAAAAATATTTAAAATTTATGAAGCCATAATTTGAGTTAATTTGGCAGTGAAACGTTTATAAATAATGATATTGACCCAAACCAAAGGTCAAAGTTACTTTTAGCTATTAAAATAACCCACACAACAAAAGATACCGACAACACCGAACATATTCATACATATATGTATCTTATGGTATTGGTAAATATTTTAATTACCAATAATTTAATTACTTATATTTTTTTTAGTTTTACTTTAAATTAATGAATATTTCGAGATACTTAACATGGCTAAGAACAAGGAAAATTAATACATTGCTCTCCATTATTGCAATAAGTCTTAAATGTCAAAATAAAAGGTAAAATTCCCTAATCAATGGATTGTCACTAATTTGTGTTAAATCATCTTAATGTTTCTCTCTTATAAATGAAGTTCTAAGACTTTTACTTTTTAATTTTGTTTGACCGAAAAATTATGATTATCAATACGAATTTAAATAATAAAAGAGAAATTGACAATGTACCATAAATAATGTTGTTTCGACATTCTCTAGACATTACAATACTGATAATTAACACTCAATGAAAACTTCAGATCCTGATGATAAAAAATGAAATCGAAAAATGCAAACAAAAAGTATAGTACAATAGTCTCAACCATCATTTAAAAACTGTCAGTCATTTTCATTTCATTTGCTATTGCTTCGGCTACTGGTTTGAAAAATTCGCAGTAGAAGTCGTAGTCGACGCAAAACATCAAACTGTGGCATAGCAGCAGTCGCCAGTTTTGGAATTTTCCAACTTGCTAGAATAAACGTCGCCGACGACTGTTCTTTGCGATTGTTTAAAACTGTTGCTTCTGCTGTTTGGTCTTCTTCCTTAGTGTATGTTGCAAAATATGCACTTTTATTCTACTGCTTCACTGACAAAAATTTTGCAACAAAAAACTAAAGAAGAAGACAGCAGCAGCAAAAGTTTTCAACAGTCGCATCCAACAGTTTTGAATAGTCGCCGGTGACAGTTTATTCTAGCAATTGTAAAATCCTGAAACTGATGATTGTTGATGTGCTACGCAGTTTTCAGGTTTGATATTTTGCGTCAACTGCGACTGTTGAAACTGATGACAGTCGCTATGCTATGTATTTTTCCAAAGCAGCATTCGAAGCAGCAGTTCGGTTTTTAATTTTGAAAACTGTCAATGTTCAGTTAAGCAATTACTTTACGTTTTTACAACTAAGACTGCAGCATTTTAAACACTGGTCTCAACATAAGATTGCTGATAGCTGGGTTCTCATCGCATTGCTTTTAATTTTTTTTTTTTCAATCGAATATTTCATACAATAATGGTATCAATATGACCATGCAAGGACTTTCCCATTTTCTATCAAGTTTTAGATTTCGTCATACAGTAACTTTCATATTTTCTAAATACACAAACTATAAAATGAAATCCTTAAGGAGTTGTGTTGACCTACTTGCAACAAATTGTGTTAAGGCGTGTCATATCATGTATCACTGCATGTGGTATGTGAATGGAAAATTGCTTTTTTGTGCCACTTTTAATGTCATTAAACACATTTAATGTGTGTTGACCCTTTCTTCTTTGTCGCCGTCTTTGTTTGGCATCGATTGAAAACATTTTTATAGATCGCGCAACCGCAATTTCATTAAAACTTTATGAACATTACACACACATTCAAGCTCATTCAGTCACTTAGTTGCTTACTAGCTCCTAGCCACCAAACGCCACACATGCTTAAGTGGTAGTAGAAGTATCCTTTCAAATGTGCATAAAAATCTACAAAATTGTTGTGATTCCCCAAATGGGAACATTTAGTTGGGGAGCAGAAGTAAAAGAAATTTAATGAGGTCTGCGCAAGGACATAGAATTGCGAATTGTATGTATCGAAAATGGTTTCGAACAAAGGATAACAATAAAAACTAGAGGAAATGAATGACTTTGCCAATTTAACAATTTCATTTTTATTTTACCCCTCACATTGAAGGATCATTTTAATTCACTTTAAAGTCGTTTCCAATTGACGCAAGGCGAATAAACAAAAAAAAAAAAAAAAAAAATGAGAAAAATATAAGATAAAATACAAAAATTGACAAAAAGTAAAAAAATACATGCGAGATGCGGGCAAAGAATACCATAATACAGCAAGGACGCTGAAGTGGACGCTTGAATGCGTTGTGCACGGGAGACACGTTCCAGCAACGAATGAAAGCGGACAGGACATGCCATTTTTACGGTGAATGCACACAATGTGCTTTTTCCGTCAATTCCTCAATCCTCACACAGTTAACATCACCCACGCGCCATCACTACCAACTACTTCATCATTGTATGTTGTAGTAATGCGTCTTTTTTTTTCCTTCTATTTATTTTGTCCTACTTTTCTTTTGTTGTTCTTTATGTTGTTGTTGCTGGTCTTACTACTTTAGCCAATATCGACTCAAACTTAAGATACTTGCAACAAACAAACACGTAGCAAATTCAGTTCAGTTCAGCTCATCTCAAACTCAGTCACGAGTAAAAATTCAATTCAATGACAAAAGAAATTTTCTTAAACTTGTTAAAATTGTCAAACATGAAAGAAAAAGATACAAGATATTCTATTGTATACGTAGAGAAAAAGTAACGCAAACAAACAAAGAAAAAACCCTTAAAGAAAAATAATAAAGTAAAAAAAAAAAAAGGAAAACTCACAATAGAAAAATTGTTCAAAGTTTATTGTCTAAAGAGTTTTTGGCATTGAATAAAGAGTCTTGAACTAGAAGATGCCAAAACTTACCCCGCCTCAATTCACCACATAATTCACCAAAGTCCCGACGTCATCGTCGTTGAAATTGGGTTCGCCTTCATCACCTCCTTCAGAGAACTCGCTCTTACTCTTACAGTGTGTTTTTATTTTATTAAATTTTTTTCCAAATTTTTATGCTTTGCCTTCTTTTCTTTTCTTTTTTCCCCTCATTTTTGGTTCAACTTACAATTCTACAATATTTTTCTTATAAATTTGCCTCAAGTTTTCATCTGTTTTTTCTTTTTTGGTCATGGCTTGTGTCTTGTACTTCAAAGGTTGACTTAACTGCTTCTCTTTCTTTATTGTGAATCCACATTGTTTGTGTTCTTCATTTCTATATGTTTTGTTTTCTAGTTTATTTTATCTTATTTTTTTACGCATTTTTTTTTAAAGTGTATTTTTTTCGTTTTGGTATTACGTCTTCTGTGTGTGTAGATTCCCTTCACATGTAATATTAGAGTTGGATATCATCAATAGAGGCATTGGCATAATCATAAAGAGATTTATTGATATCATCACATAGGAATATGTATTTTTATACTTGTATCTTACTAGCGTACCGGGCGCGTGCATTGCTACACCTCCGACATGATGTTACTCCGTTACACTGTTTTTTTTTTTTTTTTTTTTTAATTGTAGTTTCGGAATCCATAAGCGACATAAATAGATACACACATATATCAAATCCAATTTTGTATATATATAGACTAGCTTAGCCCGGCGCGTTGCTACGGCCCAGTCGTGATATTAGTGCGTGCTTTTTGTAGTCATTGCCCCCTTTCTCACTCTCATTTTGTCAACGCACATTTGTTGAATTTTTTGCTACTAACGAAAGCAAGCATGTTATTGTGTATGTTTGTTGTCGTTGCTGTTGTCTTGCATGTTGTTGTTGTTTTCCAATGTTTTCTTTTCGATAGAGAGACTTATAGATTCGCGCCATCTACCGTTAAACTTTAAAACATACCATAATTGAACAAACAGAAACGGAGTTCTATAGCAATGAGCTTTTTTTATTTTGACATAATGAACTTACAGAAGAGTCAAATTTAATTGCACTTCTTATTAAAAAAAATATGGAAGTATATAAAAACTTGCGAGTTGCAACAAAGTGGATAGTATATAAACACTCTCCATGAAGAAATATATATACATGCCAACTTTCATGCTGATGGATCAAAAGATGTTGGAGTTCATTGGCGTTAAACTATTTTTCTCTTTATATATAGATAAAAGACTAGAGACCCGTCCCTGCTTTGCATGGGTGCATTAGAGTGCCATTGAAATATGTTGCAATATGTTTAATAAAGACGAATTGATTGTCTTTAAAAAATGTTTCTAAGCTAAAATCTCGTGTCGCGGTGGTAGTGTTCGTACTCCTCCGAAACGGCTCGACCGATTTATATGATTTTTTTTTTTTTTTTACATTTGAGAATAGGACGTAAAGTATTTTTCACCCTTCCCTCCCTTCTACCCTCATTTTTTAATCACGTATGTGTATGCTCTATTACCCTATTTTATTTGAGCAAGATATACAAGTGTATATATACATATATTAATTAGAATTAATAATACTGTATTGAGCATGTTCGGAGAAAATTCTTTAAATGACAGTGAAACCGTATGAAAATCCGTAGCTTGGTTTAAAAGTAATCATTAACCAAACTTTCTGGAATTTCGACTTTGCTTTATATTAATAATAATAATAATGGGCCCGATAGCACAGCGACCAGTAAGATCTATTGTACATAGCCCTATTTAATAGAAACCCTATATGTTTAGACTTTTGATGAATCTTAACATATCTTGGGGTTTGTTGTTCCACAATTTGTGTGGATTAACAACAGTGTCACCGAGGTGGTGAAGTCTATGTCTACCGAGTGCAGGACACTTGCAGAGTTTGCTTTATATTATGTTATGATGATAATTAATTTGAATTTATTGCTCTCCATCTCTGAGTGACGGTACAGCGTTATAGAATAGATTCTATCGGTCAATATCACTTTTTTTTTTTTTATATTAATTTAATCATTTTTTTTGTTTTAATTTTCTGCTAATTTTAAGAAAATTGGGTTCTTTTTTTTATTTTTATATTTCTTATATATATATATATATACGTATATAATATATTTACATTTCACAATTCAATATATTACGAAAAGAGTTGACACCAAGCAAAGTCCTCATAACTTTACAATTTTTAATTTAGCTCTTCAATTTTTGATTTTTTTCTTTTTCAAAACTTTTACCTGAAGTTTATACATATATTTATATTTCACAATTCTATCTTGTAGCTTTTGTGATTCAGATTTTCTTCTATCAATAATATACAATAGTTTTATTTTTATGGAGCTGCTTTTTTATTTTTTTTTTGTATCGAATATTGACGATACTATTTCTTCTTTCTACATTCGTACGATTTTAAGTAATAGATATCTTCCCAGTTTGATTCATTCCTGGTATCAAACAATTTATTTGTATATTTACAATTTTGTTATAAAATAATGTTTTAAAAAAGAAATTCCTTGCTTTTTAATTTATTCTTTATAAAGTTTTGAAGCAAATAACTTTGTTATCAAGAAGAGAGTTATAATTCACAACTAATTGCTATTTTTATTGTTATAATAATAATTCTTTTTCATACTGCTTATATTTATGAGTTTTGTTACACACAATTGTGCTAAATGGCCAATTTGAAAAGCAATTCGTTTTTACTAAATCATGTATTAAATTTTAAAAAATTCTGCTTATATTTTGATCATTCCCATAATCCGCTAATGTTGCTATAATTAAGAACTTGCTATTTCCGTAGTGATACAAAACATATATATATTTTTTAGTGGAATTTATCTATACTATTTGATAGTGCTAGAAAACCTGGCTTGACTGACTTTAGCTAGGTGAGTGCGCAAAAGATGCTTAATTTAATTGTTTTGCATTTTATGGTGTGTTGTGTTGTCGTCGTCGCAGTAGATGCAGATATAATGCACAGTTGCAGATACAAGTTGCTAATTAAGGTTGGTGCGAAATATTAGCGACAAAAATGGTGGCAAGAAAACTTGCGCTGATTGTGACTGTAACTGTGACATGCATGCATGCATGCATTTATAGAAGCATGTGGAGACGACTTACTACTTTGAATAGCACCAAAGAAAACAACAGCAACAACTTGGCAGTAACCATTAACGAACAACACATTGCTTGTATGTAGTCTGGTTTGGTTTGCTTTGGTCTGGTCGGACTTGGCATAAATGCAAATTATGGCATTCGTTGTTTAATAAACTATGCACTTAACGATATTGTGTAAGAAACTGTAGTCGTCGTCGTCGTCGCCATGTATATCTACATCGATGTCTATGTCAGTCGCTTGGTCCATGGATACAATGCTATTTATGCTTATTGGTTGACATCAGTACGCAACACGTTAATAGAAATAGATACAACATCAGAAGTAAAAACATTAAATGTTGCAGCTTAAGTTAGTCATAATCAAGCTTAAAAATCGCATAATAACAAATTTTATAAAGTGTGACATCATCGTAGTAGTCGACGGTAGTCGTGATCAGGAATGACTCTATTATTGCAATAGAGTAAAATTTCCCATAACTTGACACATAAAAATATCAATATACTTTTGGTCATTTGAAAAATCACTTAAAACTAAAAGATATTTTAACATAAATTATAATTAAACCAGAAAGAAGGTTATCTTTGGTCATGTCAAAGATGAAATACTCTTCACGCTCCTATGAATGAGCATGCAGGAATATTATATTAATAATTTGACTTACGCTTAGGGTAGACTAGTTTCAATACACCAAGTGTCACATGTAGATGGCGCATGACAATGGTGTATTGAGCACACACAGTGGAGCTATACGATCCACTAATCCTAGGATCTTGAAATTTACATGGTTGGCACTCATAGTGTCTAAATTTCAGTTCGATAACACAAAAAAATCTATGATTTTTGCAAAAATTTAAGGCTTTATTTAGCATAGTTAAAATATATCGGTTTCGGTCAAGTATACTCCGTTTGGTTCGATAACATGCTGGCATTTTGAAGGAAATTGCATTATGCCTCTCTCATAGAAATCCTCGTGTCCCTATTGACAAAAAAAACTAGAACAGTCGATTTTCAAAAGCTTCTCTTGAATTGAATTTTTCACTAGTAAAATAATTCACCATAGGTAAAAGAATTCACTTGGTGCTAGGTCTGGAAAATAAGGTGGAGCGGCTCCGGGAGCTCCTTGACAATCACTACCGATATGTGTGGACTGTCGTTGCTCTGATGGAACACAATTCCTCTCCTATTGGCCAAAACTGGCCGGTTCTGAGCGATTGCTTCCTTCAGACGGTCCAATTGTTGACAGTACGAGTCCAAATTACATTCATAGTTTAAGGGTTCCGTTCCTTTTCTAAGCCTTCGCTGTCCGTCTGTCAGTGAGCTATATTTCATGAACCGTAATAGGTAGACAGTTGAAATTTCACAGAGTGTGTAATTCACTTGCAGGTATAACGACAAATCTATCTATGTATATATAATAGGACGAGAAAAATAGTTTGACGGTGATGGACTCCGACATCGTTTGACCGATAATATGTATTGATATATTCTTGAGTTTTCAGTATAGTAGATACTCGTACTTCGTAGTTATGCCAGAAACACTAACAATCATCGGGATCTGCAGATTCCGGTTACTAAAAAACTCACTGAAAGTGCTTGAAAGAAAACTCGCTTCTTTTTAGCAATTTGCAGGCATCAAATTTATCAATCTGGGACATCATCAAGCAAACTCTCATATCTACATAGATCTTAATTTAAAAATCATGAAGCCTTTCAAACCTATACTAAGCTACTTAGATCATCCTAAGTATATATGGTAATATGTATTTGTATGTTTAATGCTTATTATCATTAGTATGCAACTTGCAACATTAATACAAAACCAAATGACACCACATTAATTCTATCTATGCATCTCGTTGAGGAACAATAAACAAGAAATGCAATTAAAAATTTACCCTTTAATTTGTGTCACACAACCAAACAACAGCAAAGTCTTCGATGTCAGGCAATGATAGAGTATCAAGTTAAAATATACAATACAATACTGTTAGTTAGTGTTATTGTAGTCGAAATTCTGTTAGAAGTTGGATTTGGTAAAGAGGCTTGCATATATTGTAGAATAATATAGTAACTGATATCTAACATATACGATACAATGCTTAATACAATGAGAATCACACGACTGCAATGCAATGCAATTCGAATTGAATCGAGTCGAGTTGTGTTGTCTTGAGTTCAGCATAGACGTGCATGTCGTACGTGCCTTAAAACCTTAGTTAAGAAGCACAAACAACAACAACAATATCAAGTATGAGATGTTTTTGAATACAAATACATTGGCAATACTAACAAAAACAACAGTAGCCAATAAGAACAACATCAGCAACAACAACAATAACAACCAAACACGTTAGTCAATTTCCTTTTTACATACAAAAATCGGCAAAGAATGAGAATAGTGAGTATAACGGAGATAGTACATGCATAGGCGCAACTTAAGCAAATGCCCAGGACCTCAAGCAATAAGGGCCGCAAACACTAAATATGCACATTATTGTATTTATTATAAATAGATAGTCGGGAAACTCAATTCTTCAAATGCTATTGTTATATTTTTACTAACATGAAGTCAATATGAATATGAAAAATAATTTAGTTGGGGCCAAGGGCCCCGAAATTCTGTGGAAAAACGTAAAAAAACGCGCCCCTGGCTATATGCACCATTGTGCATAGCATGTTGCAAATGATTGGCAAACGTAAGCGCGATACATTGTGACTAGTCTCGCGCCTGACAAAAATTTGCATGCAATCTAAGCGGAACGTGTTTCTCCAGTTCACTAACATCCTCCTTCTTCTACACTCTCTTGCAAGTACTTTGTGTGCTTCTTACATCCTCAAAGAATCCTCGACATTTGCACATGAATTACGCGTTCAAGTCGACATTGTACATGCATACATTGTATCTCAATATCTCATAGCAAGTTGTTGATTTCCTGCCTCAATGCGAAGCAATTCGATGCAATTCGATTCAATGTGACCAAACCCAATCGTCTTACTATGGTCTCATGTCCGTTCGTTGTATACTGTCAATTTATAAAAAACTTTGGATTACTTTAGGTTTGTGAGCAGTTGGCTATTTGATCAAGTGTGTATTTTTGTTTTTGAATTTTAACTAAGACAAATGGACACAAAGACAGACCAACGATGATGATGATGACGACGACGACGACAACACGACACTATGCAACCTGTTTGATTTGATTTGGTTAAATGTGTTTTGCAAATATTTCTCTATTGCCACACTGTCATTCAGTCAGTTGGTTTATCTGTCTGTCTGCCTGTCTGACTGCTTCACAATATATTTCGTTGACCATTTGTAGTATTATCAGCGATCTGTTTTTTTCCTATTCAATTCCTCTTTTTGTTTGTTTGCTTGTTGGTTTATTTGTGTGAATAGCAAATTTCCTATCACAAATGAATTAAATAGATACAATATACAACAGAATGCACACACACATACACACACACACACCGTAACCTGTCAAAATGTCAATTTTTTTGTTGTTATTCATTTCTTTCATTGCCTTGCCATCGTGGTTGTAATCGTCGCTGTCGCACCATTTGACTCTTTGTGGCATGCAAAAACGTAACGCAATGCAACATGTGTAGATACAAATGTATTTAAAGCTCGTTGACTTGTTGTTTGCTTGTTCGCAAAACATATGTTGCGTAAACTAGTTTTGAAGATATATCACCTGCGTATACATTACTATAGTACTACATACATACATATGTGTATATCATTGGTTGACCGGTGTAGAGATTTGTGGTTGTTCGAGTCTTGTCTTGACTTGAAAGTTAAAGTTACTTAAACAAGATTTGTATGTAAGATACATTTTTTTTCTGTCACTTAAATATTCTTTTATTGTTTGCCATATTTTTAACATATTTTTATTCATAATATACTTGTTATTATCTCTATGATCGCATAGCAACTAATCTGATAAATAAAAATAAACTTTACTTACCCTTAAAAATTTAATCACAATATTCGTATGATTATTTTTTATGTAACTGTAAAAAATAAAGAAAAACACAATTTAATAATTTAATAGGATCACTGAAAATGATGATTAAATCAATCAACAACACACAGTTTGGAGAGAGCTGCAGACTATTATATTTATTCAAGTAAATTAACTAAATAAATACAAAGAAATGAAAATAAAAAAATATTTGCTTAATTAACTAAAACATAACTTGTAGTTTGTGTATGCCAAAGGGTCTGGAAATATGAAATTGTGTTATGAACTTTACCTAGGAAAATATACTAAACAAAAAAATTGTACTTACAACTTAACCTCATATCTTTCAGAAACTTATTGACACGACAAGGAAAAGTAACATAGACGAACGAGCAAAAACACACAAAAGGCAGACAACAAGACAAATAAATACATACATAAATATTAAATAAAATGGATAAATAAAATAAAAGTAAATTTTTCCCAAGCAAACTTTGCCTTCCAATTACTTACAAACTCACATTCATATTCATATAAATAGACAATATATACAAACAATGGCATAGGAGGCATGAATGTAAACACACACTGAGGAATGCATAAATAGTTGAATAACATAGCGTATACGCAATTAACATTTATGGATATTAATTATTATGTATACGTCTCAGTGTCGCATTCATCGCTCATCGTTTCGCTATATCATTACATTATGCTTCTGAATCATCATCGTTCATTTGTCTTTTCCCAATTTGCCGCATTAATTAAGGCATAAAATATGAATCCATTGTCTGAGTATCTATCATGTGTTTTCTCATATAATCAAGTATCTGTTATATGCCTCCAGGGCACTTGGTGGTATACTCTTAATATTTGTTATAATTATTTTTGTTTCTATTGAGAGCAATTAAAGATTCCTAATTAAACTAATTTTAACAACAACAATTTGTGAGCTCGTCCCGCATAATAATGATCTATATATTATAGTTGATGAGACTTAGGCCTTTTAAAAAAATTATTGATTATTGTTGGCATCTGTCATAATTTGCGCATTTCAAATATCCCATACTTAAGCAGATGGAATGGGATCGGATCTTCTTTCTCGTGCCATCTTAAGTTAGTCTTAATTACATATAATCAACTATGAGGCTTAATAGTTTTTTTGTTTTATTTTTCTTTCTTTTCTTGTTGATTATTTTGCTTTTCGAACTTAAGCAGCGTTAATTATGTCTGTCATCATTGGGTGTTGTTGTTTTGTATAGCTTGTTGTCATCATCATCATCCACATCATTATTCAGCTAAACCATTAAAGACACATTCCGACAAGGTCAATGTAGAGTTAAGAACTTTGAAGTCAATTTCGCTTTAGTTAATGTCTTTAATGTCGCCACATAAAGTTAAGGTGTCGTTGACGGGTTTAAGTTTTAGCTGGCATATTTTTCCAATTAACTAAATAAGCAAGTCAACTAGACAACCAAGTCCAGAGGGTCAAATTTTCATTCTTCTAAAGTGCTTTATTTGCGTTTCTTAAGCAGTTAAGCTTACAACTGCTGAATTTAATTTAAACTTAAATTTGAAAGTTACTAAGTGTTTGTTGCTTAAGGCAACTTAAGAACGGCTTTGCTTAAAATAAACAAAATTAAATAGTTTAAATACTCCATTGAAAATATCAAATATTTTGTCTATAATATTATGAATTTTAAATAAGTTGAGAACATGTTTCTAAATTTCTTTTGAATTTAAAAGAAATTTCTTGTCTGGAGTTCTAAGTTTTGTACAAAATTCTCAAGTGAATATTATACCTTACATATTTAAATGGGCAATTCTTGTATATAAATATATAAATTATGTATCTCGGAAACGGCCGATTTGGTTGATTTTTTGTGATGTATTCGCCTCATTTACTGGGGCAGTTTAAGAAAAATAAAATTCGGGAAACCCAAAAGGAACAGCCGAAAAATTGGAATATACAAATCAGGGTGTGCAAGTGTAATGGCACATGGTATGGTTATAAGATTAAAAAATGTTGCTCATGTGTTTACTGGCTGCGTCGTATTACCTGTTGCTTAAGTCGTACTTGGACCAGTGAGTTCTCTATGTGTGGTATTAAAAATTGATTGCTTCCTAACTGCTATCTACACAGACGACACAGCATTTCTGGGATCCGATGACTGCTACAGTTGCAATTGTCTGACTTAGAATCGTGGCTCACAAAAATGAACATTGCCTTTAACACCGATAAATTGACTCTTGTCTCATTCACACATAGGACTCGTAACTGCCCTAGCGTTAGTCTACATAGACACATGCTCCCAAGGCCTCTAGCCTTAAATATTTAAAGCTAACACTGGACAGCGGCCGCAACTGGAGAAAACACATCAAAATCATGCATCTGTACTAGTTACGGAAAAAGTGTCTGATCTACAAGGCGATTCTAAGGTCAAGCTGGACAAATGGCATTCAGTTATGGGACTCTACTGCGGCATCCAATGCAAGCACGATATCCGAGCAAAGCTCGGTCACCTGCTAATAAATTATATATGTACTGACAATCCTTTTAATGATTTTTATTTTGTTTACATTCAAGATTTATGGTAATTATGGGAATTAAAACTACAACTTTGCATTGACCAATTGAACTCATGTCATTTATATTCGCTTTTCATCTTTTTTTTATTATTATTATATGACTTTAAATCTTCAGTACATTCAATGACTAACTCCTCATCGAACAACAACTTTTCATACTTTAACTAACATGTATTTATCTAGATAAAAATCTTAAAACTTATCACTCGTTGTCAATTTGACTCACTAGAGTCAAGTATACTACTACTATTCAATCACCTTTGGAATATCAACTTAACTTTAAATAATAATAATAATAATCATAAAAAAAAACAAAATATTTCTCAGACCTGCCCGAGTGTTAAACGTGTTTTTTTGGTTTTTGCTATAAATTACATCCCCCTTCACGCCAAAAAAAATAAATGACATTCACATTAAATCACACAGTAAATACAGTAAACAACGTAGAATATTTAAATTGAAATGACTTCATTTTGTTTCTAAAACACTTGTGTGTTCAAAACAAAATAGCAAGAAATGAGTTAACTTCAAGGTGAAATAATTACAACATTTAGCATTTAAATTTTATTTTAAGAAAAGAAAATATTGTAAAATTAAATATTATAATTAATTCAAAGCCATGAGACAGCGAGAGAGAGAGTGAGAGATCGAGTGTGAACTGACTAGAGAATAAAGAAAACTTATCATAAATAATAAATCATTTTACAAAATGCATATTATTTTAGTCATGGAAAAGAGGCCTACAAAAATTAAAAAAAAAAAAAAAACTTCAAATGGGGGAAACAAGTGTGCATAGCACAGACTATCCACGCCCATACGCCTATAACATGAGATGCCTAGAGAATTCAAGAGTTTTTCAAGTAGAACGAATCGTTTGTCATTTAAATGACCAGCACCCAGACCGCAACAGAAAAGCGTAGGAGCAGGCAAGACGGGGAGCAAAGATTCGAGTGTGTTTGTGTATTTAAACGTTTAACGTCGGTTTGAGGTTTTTACCACAAATCACGCGACCCAAAATCTGTTTTCAATAATTAAATATTTAAATGAACTAAATTTATGAAATCAGCACTTAACGCCATTTAGTCTGCGGCTAACGACGCATGTTGTTCGATGTCGGATTTAATTCAATGTTTATACATTCAATATATTGTATACATATACATACATACAATACATATAGAAATGTGTACATGTAGATACTTAAAACTGTGATTAGTGGTTTTATAAAATCATCAAAGCCGTTTTCAAGTATCTATCACTCCCCAAATAACCCTAGATTCAGTTAACCTACCCTGTACTGTACAGTATATATGTACTGTTATAGTACCCTATACAAATAAGAACTAAACATGTTTATTTATCCTATTGACACCCGTCCGTTGATGGTTGGCTGGCTGGCTGGTTGGTTGGTTGGTCTTACTAAACTCATTTGAATCGTTCAACTTGTTTGCGTCGTTCGTTACCAGTAAACATGAAACTAGGAAAAATAACAACTACAAATAAATAACGACAACGACGACGGCGACGACCCAATAATTAGTTGCAGTTAAGTACACATTAGATAAATATACTTTCAGCTTATGTCCATAGAAACACACACATATACGCACATATATAAATCATGTACAGTAAAAGAAAAACAAAAGCAACTATGAGTAAGTTTAAACATATTTCACTAAAATCCACCACTCCACTCCCTTTTTCACTGCTTTAAATTATCGCACACCGTTGCACAGTGCAGTGATGTCATAAAATATATGGGACAAATTTTATGTTGTAATTGGAATTATATTTGGAAAATTATTGATTTTTTAGTCAGTTTAGATTGAGTAAGATTAGGTACTTTAAGAGAACTGAATCTTTATAATAACATGATAAGTTTTTCAATTCATTATTATTGTAAAAGCGCATGAGATTAACAGTCTTCACTATCATGAATATCTCAAATTATTGCTATTTTCAAGTTAATGGTAGTAATTTTTGAATAGTTTTCTTTGCAATGTTAAGATATTCTATTTCTAATTGAACAAATATGGGATTGAATCTGATTTCATCCGTCTCGAATGACCATGAACAAATATGGGATTGAATCTGATTTCATCCGGTATGAAGGACGAAGAATAAATATGAGATAAGATTTAGTTTGGGATAGAGTTTGACTTATATTTGGAATGATATGATATGAATAAATTTGAGTTGTGATTTCTATGTTGAAATGTTTAAGAACCCAGGACAGAATCGAATGGGATTATCAATATTTATTTTTATTAATTAATGACACTGACAGATGAGAATGACGATCTTGGATTTCTATTGTAAAGAAGTTTTTTAAAGGTTTCCCATACCATTAAAATTATAGAAATTAAATGACAAATGCTTAAATAATCAAAAATAATCATAAAAATAATTTATTAGTCCCGAAAAACCAATAGTATAGAAATGTTTCTACCACAGACTTTAGTTTTGTATAAATAATCATGAATTTCATGAATATTTTGTTTAGTAAAGTCTAGACACTTTTTTCTTTGAGACATTCTCTTCTAATCGTATTCAGTTAATAGTGAAACTGATAGTCTTCATTCTTCTCATTTGTAATACGATGTTGCTTTCAAGAGAAAGTGAATTGAGAATTTATAAATCTTAAATTAATAAATGTGCATTTTAATATAAGTAAGTTCCACTGTAACCTCATCATCAGCATCGTCATCATCATCAGCACCGACATGTTTATGACTAAAAATTGATTAAAAGTAAATATATTGTAAAATTATCAACTATTCATGCATGTGTTATTTAACCTATATACATAGGTATATCTGTATGTGTATGTATATTTCTTATTTGATTATTAGAGATTTTTGTGGTGAAATTGTGTAAAAAAGAAGACTTTTCCATAGGGTCAACTTTTCGATCGCTTACTTTTAATATTTGAACAACAACGAGTCTACTGCGACAATACATAAATACACAAAATTCATCTTCTTTTAGTCCCTCCAAAATAAAGAAGGGGTGTAAATAAGTACTAAAAGGGCTTGTGCAGAAGGTGACCTCACTGTATGTTTATATATGGCACTCGTAGTGCACACAGAGGATTTAAACTATTTAAGCTACTCGTTGCACTCCTGTCTGTGTGCCTGTCGGTCTGTCTATCTATTTACAATATTTACTTGGTGTGACTTTATTAAACTCACATGAGAGTCTTATGATCATCCATCTCTTTCTCTATCTATTTAACTTTTCTCTTTTTCTCTCATTCATTTTATCTTTATTCACTCGCTTACTCGGTCGGTAGATACTACTATAGAGATACTTAGATAGACTGCCTACTTAGTGTGCATTTGATTATTGATTTTGGTTGAGTGCTGATTTGTTGTTGATATGGTAAAGTTGTTGTTGTTGCTATTACTGTTCTTGTTGCAAGTTGCTGTTGTTGTTGTTGTAGCTAGTTGATGTTGCCGTTGTTATTGTATTTAGCTTGTTTTGTTTGTTTATTTAATGTTTGTTTGACTCGTCGAAAATTATTTGGGTTAAATCAACACAAAATGTAATCAATGAATGAACAACAACAACAACAACTGAAAAATCGAAGATTACATAGAAAAAAAAAGAATTATTTTGCCGTCTGGTAAGTTGAAAGAAAGAGTGCGATATAGAAAAGTTGAGGAAAAATTATTTTCATTTGATTTTTTGGTTAACCATAAGTTGAATAAATGCGGTAGTTTTCCCTTTATTTTTAGATCAAATTTGTTTATTTTATTATAAACTGATTAAATTTAGATATTTTGTTTTTTTTGGGGTGTAGAGAACTTTTTGCTTGAGAAAGGTAAGCAACCAATTGCTGTTGGAATAAATTCAATTACATAACAAATCTAGTAGATGATGACAAGCATTTGAATAAATAAAATTGCCTGCTTAGATGTATGTATGAATGAAGAAATTTAATTGGAAATGACATAAAATTTTAGGAAAACAAAAGAAACAAAAGATTTCTTTGTTTAATCGAAGTCTTTGTTCATAAAGTTTTATGCTGACACATTTATTTTTTCAAAAAATTGTATGTAATTTCATTTAAAGATGAATATGTTAAACTAAAACCAAATTAACTTGGCCTCAACAAAGCATGTATACACTTCACATAACATGAACAATTTCATACTAATATTGCACACAAATGATCGATTTGTCCGGTGATTGTGCTTTTTAGTGGTCAGATTACGACAAATGATATGTATAAAGAAAGAAGAAGCAGATCTAATGTACAATACTTATTTCGTCTGGAAATGTAATAAGCTGTGGAAGCAGCAATACAGACCTGATATCCCCAATACCTCTTATGATTCTGGTTATGTCAATAGACGACAGGTTTCGGTTGCAGAATAAGGTAATCCCATTTCTATTGGTGTGAAATACATTTCATGTATACAACAAGGGCTATTGAATTCCCCTTAAAAAATTGATCATGACACCAAACACTTTGTTCGATCTCCGGTTTACACAAATATCAGATAATAGAGTTAATAACCTTTCCAGTGTCATATAAAATGTATAAAAAATATTAAAAACCTTTAGCATATTAAAACTTCAAATGAAATCTCAATTAAATAATTTTGCCATTTCTTAATTTACTCACTTATCCCCCCTTCTTGCACACATTCTGTTCATTTCTGTTCTAGTGAATTTCCATTTTGCATAACTACACCATAACTGAAGGCGTAATTGTGAATTCTCCTTACTATTTGTACAATACTATTATACTTACTATATAGACATTGACTGGGTTCCACCCTCTTAATGACTACCTTTTCATTTCCGCATTAATTGCTAACTCTGTGCTTTATTCAGCAGAGACTTTATTTGACCTGACGACTGACTTTTGCTTTTTACTTACTTCTACTTCGGTTTAATTAAATTTTCCTTCAAATGTTGGAAAATGCCAACATTAAAGTTATTAAGTCATTTTGAGTTTGAAGGGAAAAAATTAAATACGGCAATAAGAAGAGTAATTAAAGTAACAACAACAGCAACAATTATAGGCACAATTACAACAACCATAACAACAACAATAGTGAAAGACTTGTCATAGACATAGGAGTCAAAGCAAACAGACAGGCATACACTGATAGACAGACTTTGGCGTAATTTAATTAGTCAGTCAAGGCAATGATGGACAACTATATAGTAAATTCAAAGGCAGTCACAAATAGACAGATAGACAATTGGACAAATAGATGGTTATTTCTAGACTAGAACTAGAACTAATCGAACAAAGACTAAGGAGGGCCCAACAAACATTGCAAATGACAAGATATACACTGCAGTACAGAAATGTGATACGAAAAGAAATAAATGTCTGTTATTCATAGGTAAGCCCATCTAGTCTGCATATTGCTTCCCTCTTGTTAAGGGAACATCTCTTGGATCCTCACCTGGATCCTTTTATTTCCTAGGAAATCTTATAGAGGACCACTAAATGAAATTTACTTCATCTTGGGCCATTACAATAGATTTTTATAGAAAAATTACAAAAAAAAATCTTTAAATTTCCATTGCAAATACAATTGAAGAATAAACCTTTTTATTGATAAGTTTAAGATTACTGGTTTAAGTTTTCTTTGTCTACATCAATTCAATTAATAATAATATGGTATATATAAAATTTATGAGTATAAAATTAAATGGATCATATTTAGTTTTCGTCTTTACATTTGTCGCTTGTCGGGAATTAATTCGAATTTTGTTTAAAAATTAATAAAGATACTTTATTACTTATGCGGCATCATATTTACGACGAGTAGTGTATGTCATTGACTTGTATATTTCTCAAGAACAACAACAATAAGAAAATGTTGCCTCATAAAACAATTCTTAAGACAAAAGTCAACGCAAAAAATTGTACGCTAACTTAAAGACAAAACCAATGACGGTCGTAGATACATATTTGTGGGGCAACTATGGAGGAGCATGCGAAGAAACAAAGTGAGAGATAAAGAGGCGAAGAAGGAATGACACTCGGTTAGTGTGTACTAACATGTTTGCGACATTTAACATAAATATTGTATTACGGCGCGAGAAACCTTATACTACAACAGCAGACGAACAAAATCAAGAGAGACCCTACACCACAGATAATGTGAGTATGAAGAAAGAAAAGCATAGAGGGAGAAACAAGTAAAAGAATACAAAACGACACCGTCGGCATAAAAAGGGCGTTAAGGCAAAGACACCAACTAACAAACCCAACCAACCCAACACGTACATACTATATAACGCGATGGGTCGACTGTTGTTCCCTCTGTGTATATGATCTGCGCTTGTATCTATGAGTATGTGTTAGTATCTGTGTGTGTTTGTGTAACAGCGTTGAGTTGTTAATTAAATATTTACTTTGCTTATTTGCAAAATGAATAATTTTAGCATTTTCTTGAAGCGTGCGTTGCTCGCTCAGCTTTCTTACTTCACTTACTCAGTCATTCAGTCACTCATTCACTCATTCAACAACAAAGATACTACTTGCCCTCATGTGGCCCCTTTTAATTCATTCTTTTCCCCTCTCTCACTCTTCTTCATATTTGATTGTATTTCACCCTCTCTCATTTGTTAAACATTTGGTATTTTTGGGTTCACTTAGTTGTTTCACATCACGGTTTATGGTATATTCGTAGTAAGTCTTCACTCTTTGTTGTTCTTTCTGTTGTTGTCATTTTTATTGTTGTCATTGTCGTTTCTTTTGTTTTTGTTGTTGTTGCGAATATTGTGTCAGTTGTCAACGCATAAACTGTTATAATTCTTTTACAGATCTTTTGTAGACCTTTTAGCACATATTTTTCTGTGTCTCTTGACAATATCTGCATGGGGGAAGTGACTGGCTGTAGCTGTGGCTGTGTGCGGTTTACGTGACTTCAAGAGTTATTGACTTTAAGCCTTTTACCAAAGGTGTCGTTATGTTATGAAAATATTTTATCATTATTTAAGTTAATAAACTTATACGGTGAAATATCTTTATTCCGATACCTTTAACATCTAAGCATTCATACATGTTCTTTAAAATATTGTACATATTTAGAGACATGCAATTCTTCATGACCAAAGCCTTGAACGCACCAAATCACCTTGCAATACTATTCTTTACAATAATAAAAATATTTGCTGATACATGTTTTTCTAGAACCGCAGAAAAGTTAGTCTATCGTAGATCTCAGTCGTGTGCTTCTAGGATTCAAACATGTGGCACATATGTCAATGAAATTCTTTTCCCAACAATTTTTATTATGAAAATTTATAAAATCTTCAAAGTAATTCCAAAAATCAAAAGTCAAGACGCAATTACTCTTTTACATAACATCTGCTTCAAAATTAATTTTAATATTATCATATTTATGGATCAATGGACCAAAGAAACAAATAAAATATTAATGTGACAATAAAATAAAAATTGTTTCAAATAAAATATTTCAGTAAAGAAATACTAACAACAACAATAAATTTAGGATTCATTTAAACTTTTATAACAGATCAAAAATTGAAGAGATAAGAATAAAAAAACAAAAATTGCAAAAAAGCAAAAAGACGCCCACATTTTAAAATTGTTTTTGTTTTTCTAATCTTTCCATTTTGTTTTGCAAAATAAAATAAAATCTAAAAGAAACATCAAACTTAAGATACAAGATAAATTTTTAGACAGTTTATTTTAAGTAAAGCAACAACAACAAACTGCAAGTAAATAAAATAAAATGAAATTAAAATATCTAAAATAGGCTCCAATAAAATGGAAATCACAAAAGTTAAGAGCGACAGACAAAAAATAGAAAATATTCATCATCCATAGTATGAGAAGATGGCAAGGTAGGCACGAGATTTTTGCAAACCTCAAAAGAAACTGAAAAGTTTTTCATTTTGTTTTTGTTTAGTTGGAATTTATGAGTGTATTGATTCAAGCAACTGAAGGGCAAAGAAAAGGTCTTAACATCACTTCAAAAATATGAAAGAAGTTTAAGAAATCATAAGTTATAATAATATTTTGAATTCTTAAAAGAAATCCTTCATAAAAATTCTATGAAATTTGAGTTATTTTTGTACAGAACAAAATAGTGTTCTCTAAATTTGGAGATATTCTCGTATCGGAGCTATTGAACTACTCAAAACTGTGGGGAGAAGATTGTACACATTAAAAAAAATCCTTGACGTAAACCACAAAATCTATTGAAAAGACTCTATCAATTGTAGCGCAGGATTATTCAACACAACTTCACTTCAAGTTTGTTTTTGTATATCAGTGTCAGATCACAAGCTACTATTGGGTCGTATAGTATGATATTTGTAGTTGGCACACATAATTTCTTTAAAAAGTCGCTCTAACCTGTTAAAAGAGTTCAAAACATATTATAAAAACTATTTTGCAAGGAAGATATTTGTCGGATATTGGCCACGCGGGCGTTCACAAATAAGGGACGACGACGAAGAACTGAAGGTCAATGATGATGACCCATCTCAAACTGAACAGAATTTGTCACTTAAAATTGGTGTATGCAAAAAAAAACAAATCGTTAAGGTGAAAAAGCTTAATGAAAAACAAAGAAAAAATTAAGAAGAAACTTGCTTATCGTAGCTCTTTCGATCTAATTTTAAATCAAGTTATTAGTTGTGATGAATATATGATAATCGTAAGGGTGATTGGATAAGGATGAGTTACCGACATACACACCAAAGCCTAATATTCATCAAAAGAAGCTTATGGTTACTGTTTAGTAGTCTGAAGCAGGTGTGATCCATCATGACTTCATAAAACCTGGTTCAACGATCACTGCTACAGTACACTGCAACCTACTGGACCACACGATTCAAATACTTAACAAAAAAAAGCGTAGATTGGCTAACAGATCGACTCCTATCTTACTGCACGATAACGCCAGACCTCACACTGGCAATTTGAAGTTCTTCAACAACCTCCATACTCACCAAAATTTTATACAACCGACCAGAATATTCTTCCGCTTGAATGTCAAAAGTGTACAGATAAACGAGTGCATATTTTGATTAATAATATAACTTCTTATACAGCAAGCCAAGCATTCATGCGCAGCACAGGTCGTGCTGCACGAAACCACGCCGCTCAACTTCGCTTGATTAATCCATCGGAAAGGCGTATTTTACACAATGAACTGCACATCCACCTCTACAAATTGGCAATTGTTCGAGAGTTGCAGCCAAGGGATTATGAGCAACGGGAGTCATCCGCCTTCATTTCCCAGGTCGTGTAATTTCCCGATTTGGGGACATTAATTGGCCATCTCGGTCACCTGATCTCTCCAAATGTGATTTTTTCTTGTGGGGATACCTTAAGGCTCCTGTATACACACACAAGCCTCGAAACCTCCAGGAATTGAAGGAAGCGATTCGCGAGGAAACTGTCAGAATCGACCGGCAAATGCTCGAGAGAGTAGACGTAAACTTCGTGGAACGGCTTCAGCGCTGCATCGCCGGTGGGGGTCACCACATGCCCGATGTTGTTTTCCACACTGGACATTCTTAAATGCTTTGACCTAACGATTCTAAAAATTCAAAAAATGATCATTAAGAAGCTTATGAATCTTTGAAAAACGTCCGTCCTTTTTGACTCAACCTGTATCAATCAATTTCTACAAATTTCATACTATACGACCCAATATAATATACCTTGATGGATCCGTTTATTGATTTATGTTTATTTAAATAAATATTTAATATCTCTTTATGTTAAAACATTAAAAAATAAATCCATATTTTCTATTGTAAATATGTTTAGCTCTGAGAAAATGTATATGGTCAAATATAGAAATGACAAAAATGAAGAAAATTCAATCCAGGATAAGGTAAATAAATGGAAATCTCGTTTATGGTTTATTATTTGTTGTCATTGTTGGTAGCCGCAATTAAATTAAAATGTCAAAATAGAAAAGTAACAAAACAAATAAACTCTTTTACCCAAGCAGAAACTATAAGAAGAGTATGAGTGAATTAAATAAAGTGGTAAATGGTGAGCGGAGGGACGGAGACACATATTGTTAACCAACAAACATTAAACTAAACAAAACTGACATAAAATGCAAAAGTGTAATTATTCTAGTATCACCAACCTTAATAAATTATTTATTTAAAAATTATAGTCATTCGGTCGGTTGGTTGGGTGGTCAAGTTGGATGGTTGTTTGATTAAAAATGAGTAGAGGAAGCAACAAAAAGAAAAACATTAAAGACTTAAGAATGGTCAGTAAAATTGGTTTTGGGGTTCAAGACCTCAACAAATAGTATAAATATTTAAGAAAAACGACACCCCAAAGTGCTGAAAATGTGTATCCAAGAAAGGCAAAAGACCAAATGAAGAATGGCAAGAGCAAGGGTTAGTTATGTTAAAATACATTGGACCAACAACCAACCCATTGGGTACATTAGCAATTGACCAAAAAAAAAAAGGTCAAAGGATACACACAAGGCTAGGCAGAGTACAGTAGTACCTTCTTCTTTTTGTTACACTTATTTGCTTTACAATATTCCTGTATCCGGCTTTTAAATAATAAATAACATTATTTTGTCTATAAAAAATAGGTACCTACACCTCCTATAGAGAAAGCAAAAGGCAGCAAAGCAAGCATACAGGAAGGCAACCATTTGCGTGACTTATCGTTTACCAACAAGAATGAAAAGAAAGAAAATAGGCGGCAGCAGCAAATGATGACATTTTAATAGCCTTTAAAGCAATAATATTCCGTTTTTACGATATTTCTCAAGATAATAAAAATAAAACAAAACAAACGCAACAGCAAACAAAAAGCACACGATTTGACTTCGTTTTTATGACGTTTTAACGGCAACTTCCCAAAAAAGGGTAACAGCAACAACAACAACAAACACCGTAATGTTATACTGAATACTTTTCGTCACCTTTGGTGGTATGTATTTCGTTAGTGTCTCTTTTGTATGCTATGTTTGAGCTTCCTAAATTTCCTTTCAAGTACTTTTTAGTAGGTTCAAGACTTGTTGGTTCATGGGCTTTTGTCGGTCGGGCGGTTTTGGCCTTTGAAGTTCATTGTCTAGGGCCTACAGAAGTATATAATATAATGTAAATATTGGTAAATAAGGTTCCAAGTTCATATGGGAAGGTTTTCTATTTAAATTTAGATAAATGACTCCAAAGAAAGTTAATATACTAGTAATCATATTAAGACTGATAAGTAATGTTCAATTTCTTATAACAAAAAATGACGTTTATGGCAATACAAACGGAAAAAAAAGCTTGTAACCTCATTTTTGTATTAATATTTTATATCAATTGTTTGTTGTTTATAATATTTATTAATCGTTTCTGGAAATTACTTATAATAAAATGAAACTAATAAAGCAAAACAACTGTAGAATATTTATTTACAATAATTCAGCTGAGCTCAGCACTTTCATGGGTGGCGCAATACATACACTGGTAATACCTCACTTTGTGGGGTTATGGGCTCATTTGTTAATGGCTTTCAAAAATAGATAGTTGTTCTGTATTACTCCAAAGAAAAAGAATATTTCTTATGAACATTGTGAAGAAGAATCGATATGCCTGTATGTAAAGGTATTGTACCGTGAAAAGTTCTCCAATGAATTTATAAAGTTTCCGATTAAACAATTATATACTATAAATCTAAAGAGAGCTAGTCTTTGATCATATTAAGGATTGAGAATTGAATTTTATATAACAAAAAGAAGCTCCAATTTTATTTACTGACGTTTCAAAAACATCAGACACATCATCTTTTGCAGTTATGGACGGATCAAATAAAACAATATCGACTGGTTTTAAGTTAAATATATGCTCCATATTTACTGCAGAGCCCTGTGCAAGCAGCTAATATATCATCCAAAGTCATTATTTGCACGGACAGCAAATCAACCATCCACTCCATAAGAAACGCCAACAAAAACAGCATAATCGCTTCTTCTATACGCGATCAACTTATCCAGCACAAACATATTAAAATCATGTGGGTTCCTGGGTATGCCAAAATACTTGACAATGAACTCACCTTAACATAACCACTGCACAGAGTCAACATATTCAAAAAGGCTGACATCCTCCGTTTAGTCAAATCTAACATTCGTATGAAAGACCAGGATAACGCAAGCCATCACTACAAGCACATTAACACAGGTGCCATTACACCAATTTACTCTATTCAATTCCATAGAAACTCAATTAAATTATTAGTCCATCTTCGACTCGGACACACCACACTTACTCATCAACACCTACTTAGTGGCCTCAACAATTATGTATGCTCTCTCCGCAACGATATTGCAACTGTGCAGTACCAGCTCTCAGGGTGCAATCTATTGCAAACTTAACATAATAGAGCTTCTCTGGGCAACCCAAATCTTAGAAACATAACTTGATACAGTTTTTTTAAATTCACAAAATAAACAAATCTTTTTTAAATAGCACTATTAATCTCACTAATACATGTGAGTACTTCAAATTTTCATCATTTCTTAGAGCTGAAAGCCTTAACAGCTAGTGCTCTTATTTTTTAAGTAGTTTAAGAATTTATATTTTGTTAAACTACTTATAAAAATAATAATAATAATAAAAATAATCTGCTGCCTTTTTATAATTTAAAATGAGTCCAACAATTCATATTTTTTTCCCTTTAAATAATATTCCCTCTTCAACAACACCTTCATCAACTTTTAATCATAAATGTGTCACTTCCATAAACTCACTGCTTCATTAGCTCTCTCTCTCTTTCTCTCTCTCTCTCTCTCTACCACTCAACTTTTTCTATATATTCCAGTAAACATTGTCATTGTTAGTATCTTTTTATCTTATCTGGCGTGACTTTTTATTGAAAGCTTATCAACAAGCATGAAAAGAGAAATACTGTTAATATTTTAAATAACAAAAGACAAGCAATGGAAGGCATTTTTTGTTTTAAAAAAAAAAAAATTATTTTAATTAATAGTAAAAATATTATTCTAAAAAGTGGTTTTTTTCTAGCTTATTTTTTTTCCCAATTTTAACCACAAATATTTGGCAATTTTAATTTAAAATTAAAGAAAAAATGGCAAATAAAGTAATAAAAAATAGTAAATATTTGCCGCAGGCGCATGCTGCATGCAGCATATGCTAATTTTTCAATGTTTTATGGTTTTTTTTTATGCAAACATATTTTTTGGGCAGCATCAACGAAAAAACAACTAAACACATTTATTTTTCATCAAAATGCCATTTAAACCGCAAATAAATTGAATAAAACTAGGGGGAGCAGAGATATATAAAGCAACAAAATTATGTGCACATTAAAACCAAAACCAGCACAAATAAAAATGAGACTCTATTGTCTGTGCGTGTGTTTGTGTATCTGCAGGTAGTATGTTGTCACACTGAGTGTGTGTATTTTATGTGGTTAGAAAAACCAGCTACTAAAAACCACAAAATCTGGCAATTCGTCGCCACAGAGTCTATTTTCGCCAGCTGTCAGTCAGAGTCATCCACCAACTGTCCGGTTGTCTGGCTTTGCTTCCCTCAAAAAAACAGAAACGCACATGCATTCAAAAGCAATTTACACTTAACGCCTACACGGTAGATTCTCATCATGATGATAATAATGATGATTACAACACGTCATGCATACCCAAAAAGATGATGTTCGTTCTCAGCACAAGTGCTGTTGGCACGTTCTTCACGTTGGACATTGGCCAGCTGCTGCTGTTGCTACTTCTACTTCTGTATTTACTACTACAAGATGACATAGTATTGCATTCCTCTTGGTTACAAGATACAGACACACAGAGAATTGAGAACCCATACCCATGTATCTTCCTTTTAATTAGACAGACGTGTATGCAATAGCCAAAGAGGCTCTTAGCTCCTAGGCATGCAAGTACAATAGTATCTTACATCATTCCACTGGGAGATACAAGTATCTACTTGTACGTTCATATTTCATTATCTTAAACAATGAAAAACATAAACAAGTAATGGCAATGGCAATAGCATAAGCAATAACACGCACAATCAGTAAATTATGTTAATTAAATATTTTAAAATATAACAAAAACAATCGAAAAACAAAAAACACCGCAGAACAAACATTCACAATATTGAAAAAATAAAATAAAAGCATATAAATTATTGTATAATAATAATAAAAATAATAATGACAATAAAAATATGTAATTATGTTGGTAATTATAAAAAAAAAATGCTTGACCAGCTGCAAGCGAATGTGAAAAATGTTGTTTGTTTGTTTGTTTATTTTGTGTACTTGTTCATTAAAAATACATAGTACGTAGTACGTACAACAACAAAAAGAAGAAGGAGAAATAATTAAAATTATTATTATCGTTTATTGGACTCATTTTTTTTTTAACTCAATCACCACTTCTCCTTTACCTTTCTCCTACTTGTGCTACCTTACTCATTTTAATTGAGGTTTTTCTGTTTATTTTTTATTTTTTAAATTTATTTCGTCATCGTTGTGCTCTAAATACGTGAGTTGAAGCAACTTGTGTTTTTGTTGTTGCTGTTGATTTTTTTTGTCGATTAACAAGAAAATAATTGACTTCATTAATAGGTAAATTTATATTTATAGAAATGTATAATAATTGCAAAGATATTTACATACAAAGTTGGCAAAATGTAATTAAATTTAATCTACTTTAGAACATTAATTTCGAATCGAACACAAAAGCTTATGGTATATACCTTTGACACCCTATAAGTTAGGCAATTTACATGGTATTTGGTATATTAATATATTGATATGATGGTTTGAGCATCTGAGTAGTACTCGTATTATGTCACGACAAGTGCTATTGTGTTTTTATTAAAAATTCATTCACTATGAGTATGAGAGACAAGTTTTGTTACCATAAGGTCTTTTCAGACTGAAATGCGCGTATACGTATTGTGTTTATTTATAGGTATTAAGTGCGAAAAGTGCAGGACAGCTCAGTGGTGGAAACTACAAGGGTCTAACAACAGTGGAAGACCAAAAACATCTTGGAGACGTGTGGTGGACGCAGTGTTATTGAGTAAAAAAGCTGGACTCTTTGGTCGAAAACTTGACATAATAAAAAACGTAAATAATCAGTAGTTTTTCCTTCTTACCCATTTATTTGAGTTTTAAATAAAGTTTCCAATGGTGTATATATGTATATAGTCATATAAAATGTTTTTTATTGGAAATAGATTACTATATTTAAAGATTATAACAATAACTGTCATGTTTATCCTGTAAGGCAGTTAAATCTTCTGAAGATTTCACATCTTTTAAAGTTTCCTTATTTTCTTTAATATAGTTTAAGAACTCTGGACAGGATACCTACAGATTAAAGAAATCTAAAGAATTTAACGATCCCTACGTTACAAAGCTTCTTTTTATCTCTCTAGTCCGCCCAGTACTCGCGTACTGTTCGTGCGTCTGGAGCCTTAATACAAAATACATTAAGACCGTATTGAGTCGGTACAAAAGCAATTCCTTCCTTTTGCACTTCGGGGCTTAAATTGGAACCCTAGTGTACGTTTGCCTTCTTACTCAAGCAGGGTTCTTCTTATAGATCTTTCTTCGTTGAGTAATCGTCGAATTTCTTTAGGAATTAGCTTTCTTCATAAACTTATTGCTGGTATAATTGATTCGCCGGGGCTTTTGAGTCAATTAAGTTTCTGTGTCCCGAGGAATTTTGTTCCTCTTGCTCTAGGTAAGTGCTTAACTAACTTTGCCTCACACGATCCATTTCGTGTATTATGTGATAATTATAACAAAATTTACCACATCCTTTCTACTGAGATTTCGCCCACCGTCATCAACATTCTGGTTTTGCAACACCTACGATTACCGTGACTGAATGGAAGGACGTACAATTTTGGATGGGGTGTCTAATGTCTGTCTCTGACCATACATGGCTGTGAGTAGGTAGCCATTTAGCAATTAGTTGTAAAGCTTTATTTTAATTATTTTTAATGTACTCTTTTGTTGACAGTATTTTGTCATAAATAAATTAAATATATGAAACCAGCTTCAATATATTTTTGGTATAATTTTTTGGAAACTGTTTGAAGATCTGGTGCCATTTCTGTGCAGTGGTATCTGTACAATTTCCTACTACTACGTCCAAGGATGATGCAATCATTTGAAGTCTTTAAATTGCACATGACTGTAAATACAAATACATACATATTTTGATTTCTCTTAGTGCGCCGAATAATCCCTGCAAAGCGGGCTATCATTTAATTTTGGGCTAAGAATCAGGAGGTCTGGCAACGCTGGGTGGGTACGCTGACTTGAGGAACTACAATACCGAATGGAACACTGTGAAGCTGTTCGCACAAAATGGATTTAATACTATTTTTTTGGCCCTTAACTCCAATCGGATTGATTGATTTCTATTTACAACTCAGGTTGGGAGGGAAATTAAATCATTTCCTTAAGTGTAAATAATTTGCTATTTGTAGCGATGACGTTATATTATACTATCTCAGTTAGTTCTCTCATAAAAATGCAAATAGTGAGCATTGTAAGTATCTAATACCATATAGCAATTTCATTCTAAGTATCAGGTGCATAAAGTTAAAGTAACTTATTACTGCATTCGTTGTCTCTTGTCTGTGGATGATTATAAACCAGAAAATCTTTAATTTTGATAAAAGAATGGGAATTTGTTAAGTCCTTAATTAATCTATTAATCAGAAATATGATCAACAGTACGGAAAAGAAAGGAAATCTGTTTTTAGAAATTTAATTTGCATAAAGAATCCCTATTACTATTAAATACAAATACATATGTATGTGCTAATTGAAAACTATAGAAATTTCAATTGAAAAACACAACAAAACTAATCACAATCATCATGCTCATTGTTATCATCATGTAAGTAGCTTGATGTTTATCATCATTCTAAATCATCATGTGTAATTACAATATTATTTTCAACAACGAAAAAAGCATAAAAACTTATTCATATGCCAAGTAAACACTCATTCATAAACAGAAAAGAAAGAACACTAAGACAGAAATGTGAAATTCCTAGACAAAGATGATGATGGTGATGATGATGACAGCAAGTATATAGTACACAGTAGCTTACTCACTCATCCTGTGACTAAGATGTTTCACAAGAATGTAATAAACAACACAACAATTACCTTACTCCATTTTGTGTTTCTAACCTTGATTAAACTGACACTGAAATTATCGCTCGCTATCTAAGACAACAGAACATCGTAATGACTTTAATGAAAATGCTGGTGTTGTTGATACTGGTGCTGATGCTGGTGATGCTGATGATGACATTGATTATGATTCTAGTGGTGAGGTGAGGTGATGAAGTTGTAAGATGATGTCGGATGTAAAAATGTCAGAACATCATCATCGTCATCAACATAATTTTAATAAAAAATCATTATAAAGGTAGTTAGTATGTCACTCTGTCTGTTTGCCTGTCTGCCTGTCACTCAGTTAGTTAGTCATTTATGGCAAGATGAAGAAGAAGATGATAATGATGATGATGAGGAGGAGAACTTTGTCATTAAAGACATCAACAACAAGATTTTAGAAACCAAAGCAAACAATTTTCCAAACATTTTCTCATTTTCTACTTATCCTGTATCTTTGTAGTATCTTATATCTTCCATTTTGGCCTTTTGACTTTTTCATTCACCAACAGCAGTATATCTGCTTCTCTTCTAATTTCATTTCACTGTTCATACAGGGTTTCTACTTCATCGCTACCAACTATACTACTGAAATTAGAGAAGAAGGCGTTTTTCCTTCTTTCTATTCTTTTTTATTATTTGTAGGAGTCACTTGTCGCTGACATTGCGTCTCTTATTTGGTGGTGGCCACTACTGTTTTTGTTGTTTTTTGTTATTTTAATTGCCGCTCAGCACTTAGCTAATGTAATTTATATAACATCTTATGATCTCTCCCTTTAAAAGCTTTAAGTAGCTAAAATAATAACAACAAAGACAAACCAAAAGATACAACACACAAAAAAAAAAAAAGAAAACAACAATATGATGACCGAAAGTGAAGAAAAACAAGAGAAAAAAAAAACTAAACTTTGTTTATATTTACCTAACATTGTACTTGAAAAGATATTTGTTCGTTTTCTGTTTTTTTTAGGTTGCCCTTAGAGATGTAGTATCTGTATCTTTTACGTTAAAATGTTATGGTTTTTGTTATTGTTGGCGGCGCTAGGCACATTGTTAGCTTTGCTTACAGATATTTGTTTATCTAATGGCTAACAAAAAATGTATTTAAGCCATAAAATGGCTAAAAGCGTTTTCTTCATCTTTCCTAAACCGACGAAGGTCTAACTCAACCTTACTTATTAAGTATCAATAAATACTTTGGTCTAAAGTGACTTTAAAGGAAAATACAAGATGTGAAATGATGATGATGATGATCTACTATAAAACAAAAAAAAGTATGGCAAGTCATAACTACTCTTTAGACGGTTAAAAGGTTAAGGTAAAATACAATACAATATCTTTTCGCCCTCATTTCGTTTCGTTACGTTTCGTGTAAATCATCAATGCTTCTCAACTTGAGTAGCTTCTGTTAACGCCTCATTTAATAAACGTATTCTCTTCTCTCCAACGCATAAAGATATTTTATTACATTCTAAACAAAGTTCTTTCTCCTTCTTCTCACTGTGCTTTTGATACTTCTTCCTATGGCAATGATAATAATGTTCTTGTTATTTTTGGAAAGCGATAATTTTACGAAATTGATGTAAATTTTTTATTTATTTTGTTTTCATCTTTATGCTGTGCTTTTTGTTTTTTCCGTTTCTTTATCTTAAAGTTTTTTGTTACCCTTGTGTTTGTAATTAAAATAAAAATATGTGTAAAAAAAACAAGAAACAAAGTTTGTTTTAAAAATCTTCTTGGCACATTTTCAAGGTACATTAGACTTAGCTGAGATTGTGTATCTATGAGTGAGGTAGGTTTAACTGTGCAGTTCTAAACAAACTTTACAAAGATAAGCATTGAATGGATGTTTGTATATAGATTGTTTTTGAGGCATTGAAATTAAAGTTGGAGTAACTTTTTAGACTGTCAATCAAGGGGGTATATCTCTAAAGATTGAATTTGTAATCAATTTTCTTTAAAAATTAAAGATTTTTTCATTAACAAATACTTTGTATGGAGTTAATGATATGATGAAGACCTTTGGGCTATTTACCATGGCAAATCACTTAAGTCCCATGGCTTTTTACTAATTACAGTTCTCTTACAACATTTTGATGCTATTTTTGTATCGATATTTGCCGTCAAACATATGCATGTCGGCTGTGTTCGATAACCTCTAAAATTTTAACATTTTGTTATTGTAATATATTACAATTTATCATGGACCGACTTATAATTGCAAAATGCATAGAAGTTGGGAAATAATTTAACAAATATAACCAAAGACTGTGAAATAAATAGACTGGACAATTCACTATCTTAATCGTGCCTCTGTCTCTTTTAAATTCTAATCTTTGGGATTTCTCGGGATACCAAACAACAATTTCACACAATTTGTTGTCATATTGAATCAGATTCGTCAACTTTTAGTCTAAAATGTTTATTAAATCGATCTTCTGATAGTTTTATATGAAATTTGATAAGCAATGATTTATCATTGGATTCTAGAGAGGTGATTTTTGAAACTTATTATATTATTTTAACACAGGAAACCCAATATTTTATAATGGACTTATTTTTTACTAGACAAGTTTAACGAGCTCTAGCTACTGGGGCATTCGATTCATTTTTTGAAACTATGACTTCAGCATTTGCGTAAATCTTTTTCCCTGGTGTACTTTTTGCAGTTCTGTGGACAGGTAGTAGTCACTATGAATCATGATGTGAAGAAAACAGTGGATGAGGATGAAATTAAAACTTCAATTCGATCAAAAATTCACCATTTTTCCCCTTTTCTTACAATTTCTTCCTTTAAACACATTCAAATAAGAAGTTCCTTTTGTTTTTCATTGTTTTGAAATATTACAAAAGTTGCGTCTCTAAAACTATCGTTTGAAGGTTGATACTTTTGAATAGTATCATATGGATTTCATTATTAGAACGCCATGCCATCTATGTGGCAGCATGCCCTTGACATGTCTACTTATAAGAAGAACAATATATTGTATTAGCCAGTAGTCAAGTCAGTTCAATAATTCTCTAATACTAATCACATAAACAGTTTAAGATGTCACCTTAAAGATGTGTAATTCTTGTTCTCTCATCAATAAAGTTAAAACTTAGCATACCAAAAAAAAAAAAAAACTTGAAAACAATCAATAACCTCAGACAAAAAATCTATAAATAAACAAACAAACAATCCTCTTCGCATTATATACATATCTTCTTATAATGATTAATGAAATTTAGTTCAACAAAGAAATAAACAAACAAACAAAAAACCGCCCTCGTACACCTTTAAATGAAAGTAAAATTATAATAAAATAAAAAAAAAAATAAGAATAAATTAAAATCCAAAATGAAAACAAACGATAAACTGACAGCTAAAGCAATACTAACAGCAACACTAACAACAAGAAGAACACGAATATATTCTATCTAAGACCAACTGTCATGTTTTTCGCATATGAATTACAAAGATACAAAAACTCAAGATTGAATGTGGTGGTGGAGGGGGTGTATAAAAACATAACAAAAAGACAAATAGACCAAAAAAATATAAGTAAACGAAAGCTAAAAGTTATAAATTACAGAGCACACACACACACAAACAGCTCAGCTTAGCTTAAATAAATAGCAGTTGCCAAAAGTAAGATACATACGTATACAGATACTTTTGTCCAAGAACTAAAAACTTGTTATTAATAAAGCTTAATAAAGACTTAATTAAAACTTACACAGCAGAACAAAGCGAGTGACTTCTCCTTGTAATAATCCCGGCATAGAGCTGAAAGAACTTTTTGGCTGGACAGGAGTATCTTTTTCCTGTTTTTTGTTTTGTTTTTCTTGTAAAAAGTATCTACAACTTGTTGGAAATTTTTTCTTTTTGTTATTTTCTTTAAGACAATTGGATATTTTGGTTATTATTATTTGATTTATTTTTTGTTTTTTTTTTTGTTATTTTATTTTTTGTTTTTTTTTTTGTTATTTTATTTTATGTGAAAACTTTTTTTTTTTATATCTTTTATTTATTATTGTTGGTGTTGCTTTGATATGTTAATGGATCGTGTAAGCAAAAGCAAGCAACCGAAATACGAAAACCGGCAAAAAGGAAAGAGCATAAGAACAAAAAATAAAAACCGCGACGTAAAGGAAAACACAAATAAATACAATATGTATAAAACAAAAGATACTTTTCGCTTTTCTATTTATTATTTAAATTCGCTTGTAGTTGCGGTTGTTTCTGTTGTTGTTGGTTGGTTTGGCGCAAAATGTAATTTTTTAATTATAATTTTTCTATTCTATTTTTCCTCTTTCTATTTTGTTTTTGTTTTTTATTTATTTTTTTTTATTGTAATTAATTCAACCGCACGTGCTCAATAGACAATTTGCGAATTGCTATCTACATAACGTTTATAGATGCGCAGATACTTTGTAGCTGACACTTAATTTTTATTTTATTAGCAATTTATTTATTTTTTTATTTAATTAATAAACATTTAATGAGTATTCAAATGCAAAATCATTCATTTGTCGGCTTTATTTGTCCACCATCATCATCATGACCATCACCATTCTATGTGATGTCTGACTGTCGTTTAGCATAAAAAACAAGTTCTCAAATTTGCGTTACTTCTTCTAACGGATTATACGTGGAAAAAACTGCACAAACGCGTGAATAAGTTAAATGTAAACTGTTCAGCTTCACCATATCACTATATCACAATAAACGTCATTTAGTCATTCACCACGTCCATACACGTTCACGTACTCGGCTCAACTGTGCTCGTGTTTATGACAAAACCAACAGCTGGCTGAGTCAAATACATTGGCGTGAGCGAGTCGGCACGACGTCATTGCACGACGTAACACGATTTTCAAAAGCAAATACTATTCAACGAAAACAAAATTTTGAGAGCAGAGTGAGAGAGAGTGTGGTTTTCCACATATATGAAAAATTATTATCACAGATAAATGAGAGAGCAAATAGTGAGCGAAACAAAAGAACGCTCTCTCTCTCTTGGCTAGATAAATTGCGGTTTGCGTCTTGACTAAATGCAAAGCATACAATGTTTTTGAATATGAAATTGTCTTTGCTTTTGATTTTACTATTGTGTTTGCATTTGTCTTTGCTTTTAATAAGCTTGTGTTTGCATTGTGAATAAGATTTTGGTTTTTGCTTTTTGTTTTCTAACAAACAAAGTGCATTTGTAGTTGATGAAGTTGTTTTTATTTAAGAGACATGGGACATGAGACACTGTCCACACATTTATATTTGGGTAGGTGGTGGCTTTATGGTTTTATGCTGCTGCTGCTGTTGTTGTTGTTGTAGTTATTATTGTAGGTGGTTAATAATTGACTGGAACAACTATGGCTGTGACTGTGTGTGTGTGGTGTGGTGTGTTGCAAAATTTTAGGTAGGTGATTGAACTCAATGTGCATGTCCATGAATAAACAGGTGAAAATGAATATTTCATATTTACCTTTGGACTTTGGAATGGAAGCATTGTGTTCATGATCGAACTAATTAAAAATTCTTATAAGACTTTCTTAGATTAATGTTTAAAAATTGGTAAATTTAAACAAATTTGTTCTCAGTAGAGAAATTATAATAATAAACTCTATAAATAAAAATTATAAGACTAACTTCCTCTCAGCATTTGTGCCAATTACATTATTTCAGCAATCAATAGATAAATAAATCTACCGAGTTAGAATGATATCCTAAAGATATCAGTGTAAAGTGTAAACTAGCAACGAAATATGTTCACTAACATTAGGCTAATCTTATCTATTTATACGAAAATTAGATAAATGATTATGACACATAAACTTAAAAAAGCATCTTCTAAAATTATCTTAAAGTGCCATTTCAATGTCATCATTATAGCATAGTAGTGCGCAAAGAAGATAAGCAAATAAATCATCACTTTGGGAGCGGTCAAAACTATTTGCCAAAACCAACAATACCAACAACAAAATAAACAAATGCAAAATCAACAAATTGCAACCAAAAGATAAACAGAGCGCAACATAATGCAAATCTACATATGAGAGAGAGAGATATGGAGAGTAAATTTAATGAGAGAACAAGAAACAAGAGTACAAATAATACTTGAGAGAAAGAGTTTAATTTGAAAATTGGTAAGATAAATTCAGAGAGAGAGAGTACGAGTAAAATTTAAGCTCTCTATGTTTATTTTTAAAGTTTATCTATTCCTCTCTCTTAACCATACACGTGCGTGTATGGTAGTTCAGTTAGATGTGCACCAGATGGCGTTCATGTTGTAGTCTTTAGATAAGAATGAAAAAAGCCGACAATAAATCGGCATAAAGTTTGAAAACAACTAAACGAAGAACTTTGTTTACAAACATGCAAAGACCGAACGATTTAACAACAGCAACATCATGTTTTTTGTATGTGAGCTGTTTGCATCATGTTAGCAACAAAAGTCATTGACGCAGCTGCGCAACAATCATCACCAACAGTAGATACATAGCAAGCAGCAACTACTATAATAAACAACAACAAAAACATAACATAAATATTTAAGCAATACAAAAAGAAAAAACTGAAAATTGCATGCATCATTTTGCTTATATAGGAGTTGTTTTTGCTGGAGAGGGTATGTTACCAAAGTCATGGGGTTTTAAAAAGCGCGGCATATTTGCATTTATGTATGTACTATGAAACGTGGCATATCGCTTCGTAATCACTTTTGTTAACTTGCAAAGGCACAGACACACACAACGCACACTTACGCACCAGCATGCATGCGCGTGTCTCCTTAAAAACAAAAACGGAAGTTGCAAGCAGTTGTTAGCAACGTGCAACATATGTGCAAAAATATGCACCCTTAGTACACTACAGTTGCAAACTTCGTCAAAGCTCCCCCAAAAATATTGTAAAATTGAAAGAAAACAAAATCAATAAAATGTCAAAAGTTTTGATTTTGTGATTTTCTGATTTCACTTCAGTTAGCTGTGATAATAGTCCGATTCTTTCAGATATAAGAACACAGAATTGGTTCAAGGGCATGTCAAGACATTTTGGCCTGTGAATACAACAAGGAATACCATAACTTTCCGTTGCATTACAATTGTTTGAAATTTTATATGAGATGTCAAGAAGCCGGTATAAATCTGGGGAGATGAGATTATACAGGAAACTTGCAACATCCAAGAAAACTACAGTAATGCCCCTTTATTTTGATTCGGCAGAACTAAAAACATTAGATCAGTTAATGCCAACCCTCTCCCATCAGCACTATTATTATTACCTGTTACAAACTTCACATGAGATTTAATATGACATTTGTGTATGTGTGTATATGTTTATCAAGTAAAAACAAAATTCTATCAATCCTTTTTCACTTTTAAGGAAAACTTCGTCTTTTTCACTTTCTCATCCTGTACCCCATCGTTAGAGTACCCCATCAAACACTTTAAGCAACAACACCTCCCCTTCTTTTTGTAACCCTTTAATACCATATAGTGGTGTGTTCTTTTTTTCTATTGAACATTCTGTTCCGACCTGCATTGTTCTTTAAAGTTGCCTATCCACATTTCTTCATATACATACATACTTATGTATTTAAGCTTGTACTCCTGTACCAGATAATTTTCTTATAAACTTCAACTTGAATGACTTTTCTTCTTTATATTTCTCTTAAGCACATGTATGAATTTCTTTGTGTGTATGTGTGTGTGAGTGTGTTTTGGATTCCCTTCCTTCTCTAATGAAACAAGTCCTGGTGCACTTTATTTCAACCCTCATTTCAGTTTTTTTTTTTTTGTTTAAACGTACCCGATTAATCATGTTCACGATGTAGTATCTCTCAAACCCCCGGACACCAGCAAACAATGCCACATTAGATACGAATTAAGTCATAATTGAGGCGACTGCATATTGAAGCCGACACAAGTCGAGTTGAGTGAAGTAGAATGGAGTGGAGTGGAGTTGTATACATATGTGAAGGAGCTGTTCTAACTATGAGCTATGGTTATGAATGAATGGATGAATGAATGAGTGATTGGTTGAGTTTGTAAGTGAGTGACTGAATAAGTACATGCATGCCATGCTTTGCTTTGAGATAATAAAGTAAAGAAAGTAAGAGTGAAGTAAAGTAATGAAGTAGCGAACGCTCAAATGAAGAGACATCATTATGCAATAGCACGATGGAAAAAAAAACGACAAAAATATAAGAAGAAATATGCTCAAAAGAATTCTTGGAATCAAAAGTGCTTTGTTTCAATATTTTTTATAAATGTGTTTTTGCATTTTTTCATTATTTGTTTTTGAATATTTAAAAATCTCATACTGCTTTGAGCTTAAAAATATTGTCCCTCGGGTTTTAATTCATTCACTCAGTTATTCACTCTTTCTTTATTTGTCTCTAGACGAGCATTTGATGAATATTTTATGAAGCAGTGCTTCCTAAACTGTTCACGTGACTCACAGTGCAACGGAGCTGTTAAAAAAGTCTATAATATACAATAAATTAATTTTTTTGAAATCAGTTTTTCAAATGTTCCTACATTTTCCCAAAAATTCCACAACAATTTTAATTTGACTGTCTCACAATCATATAATAAAATCGTAGATTTTGACAATTTTATCTGTTTGTTTGTGCGTGCATCGTGTTAAAGCCACTCATTGGTTTCAAAATAGAATTAATGAAAGATAAAACACTTTATTGTGACTAAAATTTAGCGTTTATTTCATTAAAGTCGATCTACAGGATCAACAGATATCATTTTTTAATTAAACCAAAGTCTATTAAGCAAAATATTCTCTGGCTTTGCATAAAGGAAGCAAGTGAAATATTGCGCTCTTCAGTCTTCTCTTTCTGTAAATGTTTGTATTCGCCAGAATATAAAAGGCAGGAAAATTATATTGTCCATTTCATACGACTCTATCCATATACAGATGGATCTGAGATATCTTCTAAGCGAAAATTCACGCAATAGAAAGGTGCTCCCTAGCTTAATATTGGCAAATAGTATCGGAAAGAGAGCATCCTTTGAATAAACAAGTTAAAACTTCACTGTCCGGTTTCAGCGAACTCCTTTCATAGCTCAATGGTGGTGCACATGGTAAAGTGGCGGTCTCGCGCTAGCACATTGCAGATTTGAATCTCGCTCAAGTCGTAATTGTCGTTTTTTCTCAAGCATAGAATTTATTCAATTCTATTTGCTTTTATTATGTCAAGAAAAAGCTCTGGACTCAACATTTGGGTGAACCCGACGTGATTTGTTCTTATTGATCGTTTTCGATAATACCAGACATACTCCCCTTGTTGGAAGAGTCCTTCATAAGCTGCCGAATTGCAGACGTAGGAGTTATACTTTTAGTGAAAACGATCAATACGAACAGATAACGTCGGGGCCACCAAATGTTGAGTCCAAGAGCTTTTTCTTTAACTATTAGAAGCGAAAAATCGATAATTACGAAAACCTAAAATCTACTTGATCGAGATTCGAACTTGCACTGTGCGAGTGCGAGGCCGCCACTCTACCATATGCACCACCATTGAACTATGAAACGAGTTCGCTAAAACTACAGATTCACCTTATGTAATAATTATATGTAATCTTAATAATACTGTCTTTCAGGATTCAAAAGATTGCAATGATTGATTATAAACAAATTGAAGAATCCTTCAATTTGCATCATAATATTTTGTTCATCACAATTTAGAGCTACTGTTTCTTTAAAGTTATGAAATCCCTTTCCTTTATACATATGTATCTATCTAATTTTAGTTCTTCAATCCTCCTTAATCTTGGTCCTATCTCTTGATTTGTTAATGAAAGACCAAGCATCGAACGATTGATTAAATATGTTAGCACATATATTTTTGTAAAGTACAATCTTTCAATGATTTATTTTGAACTTCTTATTTTGTGCATTGTTGTTTCAGCAATCATTCCCACTGTATCTCGTATTTCATTGACACAAAACGAACCTCATACTCTAAAGGCAAATGCAATAAATCATTTTAATTGTTTACCACATATGAAGAATATTAAAAATATAAAAAAAGAAAAGAATAGCGAAGTGAAGTGAAGAAAGTGTTACTTGAGATATTATTGTGTCATGTTAAACAAGTGTTATAACACATACAAATAGAAGCAACAAATATGACAACTAAGGACAACTAAGAATGATGAAACTACTTGTATAGAAAAGAAAAGATAATTTGTTTTTTTTAGCGACACAATTATCAAATACTTTATAGGACTGTTTTTTCATTGCCATCTAATTTGACAATGTGTGACAATTAAAATTTCAACACTTCATAAAATTAACTACAAAAACTAAACATATGTATGTTGTAAGTGCTATAAAATACAGCGATTTCAATGTGACATTGGTTTTGCTTTTGATCACCTGCAATGAATACTTTAAAAATTTAAGATTTCTATTAAAATCAAAAAAATACACTCTGCCGTAGAAAAACAATTGTGGTAAAATTGATTTGATCGAAATTGGTTTAATTTTTAATTTAGTAATTACACATTAAAATTTTGATAAGATTTCGAACATATATTCATTGCATATTTTGTTTGACATCATTCTACATAACGCCATGATTGCATATATGCTGATGTGTCATCGCAATCACTACTCTCACTCATATCAGATGGTAGCGTCAAACTGCTGATGCTGCTACTACTAGTACATTCAATATCCGATCCAATTTTTAAATCAGGTAATTTTTCATTCCCAGTCCTCTTCACATTCTTTGATACTGCTGATGCATTTTCTGATAATGAACTTTCTGATGACGAACTATTACTGCTGGTGGTACTGACATCACTGCTGCTATTACGGATATCACCAGATCCATCCTCATCTTCCTCTTCAGGCTCTGATTCAAGTTCCAGATTTTCTGACAACTCATCCAAATCATAAAAAGGTTTCATTGAAAAATAATAATTACTTAATTTATGCACATATCCCAAACGTGTAGCAGCATTCAATGTTGGTCTCAAATCCTTTCTTAAAGCCTTACGTTGTTGTTTTGTACACTCCAAGGGCACAATTTCATCAATAATTTGATCGATGTTAAGAGGTTTTGTGGATGCAATGAGTATACTTAGAATCTTTTTTGCATGAATAACCAGCGGCATTTTTAAAACACAAAAAATTTAGAATAGTTTTGTCTTTAGGGAGATATAAGTATTTATTTTTTTTTGGTTTTTTTTTTTTTATATTCTTGTATGAAAATTTTGTTCTGTTTTTATACAAATAGACAAATGTGATTATACTATATTTTTATCTTTGCCTACTTGGTTTATAAAATCATTTGATTACTTTTCATTTCTTGAAGTTTTGACTTTGTATAACTTATTTCAAGCCTAATTTCTAAGTGGATAACTTCTTCTTGTAATTGGAAAACTGCAACTTATATTTTTTTAACAAAATTTCAGCTGCTTACGTTAAGAACGAAAGAACTACTTTGAATGCCAACTGTTACAAGGAGAGCAGTATGACTGCACAAATTTCTAATGGAAATTATCAGAATGACATGATAAAATGATCTAGCCTAAATTTTGATAAAATACACTCTATTTTCTATTCTGTTTATCTTCTTTTTTTTTAATTTTGCCATGGCCCCTACATATGATAATATTGGAAATGACCAAACAATGCATACAAAAAAGTAATTATTAAGTTTAAAGCAGAAAATTTTAATTCAGTATGTGTTATTTTCTTATAAAGGTCCTCTAAATCTGTAACTTCCCAACACGTGGAATTAGAAATTAAAAATAATAATTAAGCCTATAATTTTGGAGATAGGTTTAGGTAATCTAGGCCACTCGCGATTATTCGCGAGTTCCCCAGAAGCCTTAAAGTCCATTGTAATCCTGATAAATACAATAGTTAATGAGTAGGTGGATTGTTAGGGGTAAGAGGTAATCCACTATTGTCCAAGATCACACTCTTCCTCTAATCCACGTCACAGTTTTCAACAATATTTTATGCTATTTTGCGATAATATTATAATAAAAAATTTAAAAATGAAATTCTTCCTCAAAACCAACCTGGGGATTCCACGAACAGAGCTTGGTCCCCCAAAGGACATTTTGCCGAACTACCCAACTCCTCGAAGAACTATTTCCCGAGAAAACGGGTTTGTCTACCAAGAAGAGCAGGGCAATCAAAAAGGAGGTGTTGGATGCTCACCGGTTCCCGCCCATCTTCACAGCTACGACAAAAGTCATGATGTGGAACTTTACTGCCTGCCAGATAGCGTAGATTTTTACCTGGAACACGCTGCACCAGTTCGGTAGACCCTGAGCTATAAAATGCAAGAATCTCTACCGTCTGGGAGCCGTCAGTATAGGATCGGAAGCTCGTCACGTCCAATGACGTTCCCCCTTTCCAAGCATCTCTACCCGGGAATCTTGTATTGAAATTGTCATTCCATTTTAGTGCTGGCACACAGTACTCACATACTCCACCATCAGCTTGAATCCCCACTTCTTGTAGGGACGGATAGTGCTGTGACACAGGGCTTAAGTAGATACAGCTCCCTGAGTCTGACTGCAGCTCTAGCCGCAACGTACTTGAGATATGTGCCAGATTGAGAATGACTTCCATAGCTTTCTGGGGGTGTGGATCATTGAAATACAGTAATTTCTAGACAGGCCATTCTATGCACCCTATGAAGATTGTATAGGTGAAAGTTAGTGTTAGCCGTCTCCCACCACACTAGTGCTCCATCGGTTAAGATGGGTCTTACAACCGCTGTATAAAACCAGTGGATAATATACGGCTGAAGCCCACAACTTAACCCAAACGTCCTCCTTCAGACGTAGAAAGCGCTTCATGCATTTTTTATTCTTTCTTTCATTTCGCTTCCTTCAATAGTTTTAGCTGCGACCCACATAAACACGGTTGTCTGAAGCTCGGACAATTGTGGAGATACTTATCTAAAATTATTCAACATATTGGGTGCAAAGTCAAGTCTTTTTTTTTTTGCATTTGGGATAATGAAACTTCCTTCTCATAGAACTTCTAATCCTTATGGGCAAAAAACTGTGTCAAGTGGTTTTCGACAGCCTCATTAGAATCTACAAATGACACCAAACACCAATAATATTGTATGTTTGACTTTCACTAATAGAAAATTAAGACTAAAGCCATCTGTGTGAAAAAAATGACTTGATTTTTGCAGACACCCAATAGAAAATATCATTTGGATACGATACCCAAACAACACTTCCCCAACCAGAAAAATTATGAAACATAATACAATTTTTCGCTTTGAAGTGCCTTTTTCAAATATTTTTGTAACTTTTAAGGCCCACCTGTCCAAATAAATAAAAATCACTAAGAAATGTGCTGACAGTATTGCAAAATCACCATTGAATGAATTCTTCAAATGCATTACTACTCAAATGAATGATTGAATGAATGCATAAATGCCAAATATGTACAATAGTATGTACAAGTATGTCTATGTTTAATGGAATTTTCTATTGTTTGTACAAATCAATCTAACAATTAGCATTTTAATGTTTTATTTACACCAATGAACAATGAATAAATGCATTTCAAATATGCACACCTGTGCTCAAGACAAATACGCACACATACACACACGCACGCATAGACATAAATATATATTCATAGATACATTTACATACAAAAGACCAAAAACCACTTAGAGCGACTCAATCCAAAAAAGTCTAACGGCGCAAAACAAAAAAAAAAAATTGTAAAATGAATAATAAGCAAACAACAATAACAAGAAACTTCAAGCAAAGAAAAGCAATTTTTTCGATAGAAGAAGGAATATTTATAAATTTTATGCATATCATTAACACAAACTAAAAACGCAGCATGCCACTTGACGCCAATTGTATCTCTCAGATATATGTAAATATCTGTAAATACTTATATGGCAGCAAGCAAATATGTTTTTTTCTTTTGTATTTTTGTCAGATAATATAGAAAACAAAAGCTGACAACCAACTGTGATTGTATATTTTCTGCTTATTCCCTTTTCTTCTCATCTCCCCTTACACAATGCCACACCTTTAGGCCCCCCACCCCTTCAATAATCTCACCTGCTTCAATTTCAAACTTAATCGATACAAAGTTTCTTTATAATTTTACATTTACCCCTTGCTGAGAGCCAAAAAGCTTAAGATTTCATTTGACTTAGCTCTTGTATTACTACTTATGAATGTTAATTTGATTTTGGTGTCAAATGTTTATAGTGCACATTATCTGAAACTATCTTTCTATACTACTTTCTCCTACATATACACGCCATCTGTTTATCTCTTTCCATATACGTACACATAGATACTTTATAATATGTACTACTCTATGATAAACTATTATTGTCTTCTTCGATTGATAGACAAATATAATTTTGTTTTATTAGATATGCAATGTTTATTTTGGTTTTTGTTATTCGTAATTGCTGTTTGTATCTTTTGTTATTGTGTCATTTATTGTTGTCTTGTCATTTTGACTCTTTGAAATGCAAGTCTTCATTGACATCTCCCATGTACTACATGCAACTAAAATAATTTCCATGTTTCTACGACAATAGTAAATGCATTTAACTATAAATAAATTATTTATTCAATATTTACATTGAACAATTTGTAAATGGATTTTTCATTCTATTTACAATAAAATAAATAAAAATATACTATTTGATTTCATTTTCTTTTTTTCCTATTTTTTGTCAACTTTTTGATTATTAAGCGATTTAAAATAAAACAAAATTCATACAACAAAATTACAATATAAATAAAAAATATTCAAGCAAAAAATCCATTAAAATAAGACAATTTATTTTTACTAAATAATGTAAAAGGGAAAAGATGAATCGATGATGACTTTATCAGATTAAGTCATTCATAATGAAAATATATCAAATATTATTTAAATATTAATCGAAAAACAATATGCATGACCAAAATAATATTTAAATTGATTTCTGTAATAAGAATGAGCTGATCAATGTATTAGTTCAGAAAATAAATTGGTGAAAATGATGTCATTTACTTAGTAAATATTGTATATTAATCTTAACCTGAACAGTACTGGATACTTAATGAAACTTATCCTAGATTCAACTGTTATCAATAGGTTGTCAAGTCTAATATCTTATAGAGGCTTTACAGTGAGCTAAGAAGCGAATCTATGAAGATGCGACTATGATTCGAGTTCCATTTGATAACAACAACAGCGAAAATGACAAAATTGAAGGATTGTTTTTGTAGATGTGATTCGATTGAAAGATGCTAATCTTAAATTGATATGCCTAGATTCGGTTTTGTCGCATGGTCAGTCTTAACAGTGTTGGGCAATTTTTCCATGTAAGTTGGCAGCATTTTGATAATTTCCTCGTTTTTTGTAATTGTCAGGTATCTACTTCTTCCATTTTTCTTGCGCATCACACATAATCAAAACAAAAAGCAGCTGTTCGTGATGCTAAAATAGCACTGTAAAGCACAAAACCGAATCTTCATGATACGAGCCACTGTAAAGCCACTTTTAGAAACAGAATTAAAAATTAAAGGTCAAAACAAACATATAAATACGAGGCGAAGTGACTTTTTTATCCAACACTGCTTCTGTTGACAGATCATTCAAATTGTGAGGAAGCTGCGTCATTTAGTTTGTGTTAAGTATTTGTATCAAGGAAGGGCTTGATATTTAATATGAAAACTCTGCACCATCAATTTCAATAGTTTAGAAGTGGTTTACTGAAATCATTGTGAGTAATTGGACATACCAACCAACGCTATCCTCGCTATGTGTCCTCGAGCATAATCGCATCTCTGTGATCATTTTAAAGGAGTGTTTAGTGAAGTTTAACAGCAATCGGAATGATTTGTTGCATAGTTTCACAACCGTGGACGAAACATGGATCCATCACAATACGCCAGAGACCAATGGATAGTCAAAGCCTTGGCTTCTCTGGGTGAATGTGCACCGCAGAAGGTTAATGTGGGTCTGTCAGTTTTTGGAATGGACGGGGTATCATTCGATTTGAAAAGGGTGAAACGATCGATACTATTATTCAGAGCTGTTGGACAGAATCGACATAATTTTGAAGAACGCATTTAGTAAAGAAAAAAGCACTGTTCCACTTTGCACACATGTGTAGTCCCCCTGGAAAAAATACTTTAGATTTAGAATCTGTGACTATTTCCTGTTTACAAACCTGAAGAATTGGATTGGCGATAAGAGTTTTTGGTCGAATGAAGAAGTCAACTCTGAAACAAAAGCCTATTTTGAGGACTTTTGAGAAAACTATTATTTGGAAGGATTAAAAAATGGGAAAAATGTTGGCCTAAATGTAACGTTAAGTAAAAATGATTTTTTGTCGAAATAATTTCTTTTATCAAACTGCCCTCATACAATAATAATCATAAGTGGATTTTCGTCCCTTAAACGCAGCTAAATAAGATAATTATTCCTTTAAAAAAGTTTCGTATTTCAACATATTATCAATTTTAATACTTTTTGAATAGCATTAAATTGTTCCAAAGAAATGTAACTAATGAACCAAAAGATAAATATAAATTTGAGTTAAATATATTAGAATAATTCCAAGTAATTGCGCTGGTTGACATCTGTTAAATTGTAAAAATCTAGAACATAAAAGGTTAAAATTTAGAATGAAATCCTCTATGGAATATTGAAGTTCATGAACTTTTTGTTTATGTAGTAAGAAGAAGTCTATCCAACTTGAAGGTAAACTTTATTTCGAAATGCGGAAACACAACCAACGAAGGAAAATTCATTCATATTCATCGTATTCACACGTCAGTTGTCTTCAGACATTGCCTGTCATTGAGGCTTATGCGAATTTTGAATAACTCAAATAAAAATAGCAATTTTCCATATTTTATTTCGCCATTTTCCATTGCGGAAAACGTGAGCAGTACGCATTGGGGCAGTTAGATACACACTCACAAGGGAGTGGGTGAAAATCACGAGATTCACGAGACTAAATCAAATGGAGTGAGTTGGTACGAGTATATGTTGTTATACTATGGACTGACTGACTGACTGACAGACTGACTATTGGTACTACTAGGAGCTATAGATACAAAGGACGAATGAAAGCAAAAAGACACTCGTCGTTGTACATATTTTTCGAATGAAATATTAGTTTACTTTTGGCATCCTACAACAACAATCACAAGCATAATAATAACAACAAGTACAACTGCGTCAAGCTGTTGACAGGCGTAAAGCTTGAAGGAGAGATACACACAGCTTGTTGATGTTAGATGAATGGATGGTTCGGTCTTTGTGAAGTATTGAAGAAGAAAGTAGCTACTAAAATGATGCTGCGTCGCTAGCAAGCATATTTGTCATTTTATTTCAAGGATTTCAAAAGATATTCAAGGAAAAACCGAAACACGATTCAACTTGTGCGAGTCTAAAACGAAATGAGTTGTCGGGCAAATAAAAATAAGTCTCATCGTCGACTATGAGGTTTTGGCAAAGAAAAGTTGCGATGCGCTGCGCTGTTGGTTGCCTTGAAATGATGCCACTTTTGTTTAAGTGCCGCAATAAACAAATTTGAAATGAAAGAAACAACACAAACGAATAGTAGTATAAGATAGAACATAGAAACAGAAAACGTGAAAAAACCAACAAATAAGAAAAATCTTTACCATCATATTTGGTACGTGTGTCAAACCGAAAATGTCCTGCGATATCCTGATTTGCTTCAGGCAAAGAAGTTTTGACTTGTTTCTTATTTTGATTTTAGTAGCTTTTGCACAAAACATCATGATTTCACTGTAAAGATTCAACAATGCCACCACCACCATCATCATCATCATTATCAGCATCATATATCCACAAAGATATAAAAATGACAGAAAGTGCTCAGGTAAGTTGCAGATACTTTAGAGCATTGTCTATGTACTACTTGTGAAAATGGCAATAAAACGAAATGAAAATGCGGACAGAAAAGAATTAAGAGGTATGAGAGGTGTAGAAATAGAAAGAGTTCTATCAAATCACACATGTTACTAGTGTCCAGTTGCTTATCGAATTGAGAAATTTTAGTGAATATACACAAGATTCTTTTAAAGTGATGTATTTTCTCCAATTTAAGCAAATTACAATTATTGTAGTACTCGCCTGCTTGTGATAAAAGTAGTCAGAAAAACGCTGAAAGCACAATATTTCACTTTCATCTTTCGTTTTCATATTCCATTTAAAAAATGTAAATAATCCCATGACATTCGCTTGTGTCCACTGAAACTAACAGTAGAATGAGGCAAACTGGCATGCGCCATAAAATTTTATATCTTAACTTATAAAAAAAACGAAACGAAAAAATTAAGTAATTTTCGCATAATTCATGCCTTTTCTAGATCTTTATCTAAGTTGGTCCTACTACACACAAAAGGGTTGAGTCAGCTAAATATCCATAAACACACACATATGTCACAACTATACAATGAAGGCAATGATGGCAAACAACCGACCACCACCAAACGATGCCACAACGAGTCACAATTATGTATTTAAACACCTCGAGTAAACTGCAACCAAGCGTGTCCATTATGGGATAAACAAAATTGGTTACTTAGATTTCCATCTGATAATGATAATGTAAACGTTGCGGCATTTTATGTTACACTTTTTTTTTAACTTTGTTAAATGTCCCGGCCATTTAAGGAATATGGTAAAGGGAAACTGAAACTCAACCATCCCTCCCACACTCTCATGTACTTTGTTGAGTTTTTATCCTTCTACGTTTGTTGTTGACATCAATAAATATTCACGTTACCCGGCTGGTTCTACTACTTTATACAACACACATATTATATGGAAAGAAAATGTGTGGCGCATTTTGGTTCCAAGCCCTCCGTGCCTTTTTTTGTAGGCTTTATAAAAAGTGGCGCCTGTCCGCTTTCGCGTTGTTGAGTGGTAAAAGTCATAAACGGTATAATAAAATTCTGCAATGCCATATGTTCCCCAGCGGGCTTTATTTTATATACCATACAAATACATACATATATTATAAATAAACATACAGACATTTGCAAAGGGCATTTTCATCACCATCATCCCATCCCAACCCATACCATCTTAAACCAATAACCGCAGCACAGTACAGTACAATACAATCCACAGTCCGAACCTAACCGCCATAATTTAGGCCATAAACTAAAAGACTTTTAGAATAAATTTTACATATTGTCGTCTGTCGGGTGTTTTATACGAGATACTTTTGTCATATTGAAAAATGCATATAAAATAAAAAATAGCATCAATGGTAGTCGTTTTTTTATTTAATGGTTTGCTAAATAAAATGTCATTTTTTTAAATTCTATACAAAATACAAAATGTTCTAATTTATTACTCTAATAAAAGTTTAGCTTCATCAATTGAAAAATGAAGCTATTTTATGAGAGAGGGTAAAAGTACGCAAAGTAATTCAATGAAATTCAATGAAATTTAATTGAACAAAAGACTTTGTGGTTTCTTAAATGCTGACATAATTGTTTATACTCGTATTGTAGCTCACAAGCAGATGTCACTCGCATTTAACTTCATCAAACATAACATAAGTACAAATGCGGCAAGATGATAAGTTCAATATTAATTTGTTAAATTTTAATTTAATTTTATTTTGCAAATTTCAAACTTGAGATATATTTTACTGAATTTTCTCTAATGAAAATAATATGCAGATAAATTTGTAATATTTATAACAGGTATTTGTTATTAAAGTATAAATAATGTAGACTTCCGATATCTTCTTTTGCCATTACATAAGATGTTTCTATTGTGTTTTACCAAATTTTTATATTTATTTATTGTTATATATAAGTGGAGTTGTTCTTTTCAAGTTAATTAATTGAGTGCAACACTTCAATTGTTAATCTAATGAAAGTAGCTCAGATTTAAGTTTTTATACAATTAAGCATTAAACCCAAGAGGCTTCATACCTGTCTTTTTGGATTATGAGCAATAGGAATCTTCCTATAGTTTCGCTTATCCACTTAGACTGCAATTGACTCTTTCCTATTGAAATAATTATGAAACTATTTTCAAAAACTAATTATAAAAAGAGCATACAAAAGATTATATTTTGATAGAAGATTTGGTACGGAAAGGACAAACAGACCACACCGATAGTATAGGCTACAATCGGTATTGTGTCAGGATTCTTGCACCTACTGAGCTCCCTTACCGAAATAAGATGGCTACCCAGCCAAGGGGAAGAGATTTGGGTATCCTGTAATTCAAAAAAAGTTATTGAAAATGAAGTTGAAATAACCTATGAAATATTTGATATTGCAGTGAGGAGGTGTCTAGATCCCTCCCTTACTCCTAATCTAATCTAAGTTCTCTATATCTATATAAGTATATATGACCATTCATGGAGCAAAACCAGAGTTTGTTGATGCATTGGAACACAAAGAGTTTAATTAATTAATTATTTTTTTAATCAATTATTTACTTTGATTAATGTGACTTATTTTAATCGGAATAAATTAATCATTTTGAATTGAAATAATCATGATTAAAAAAGTAATAATTTATTAATTAATTTGATGTATTTTTTAAGTTATAAAACATTTTGTTTTGTTCAAGTTAAGAATAGTCAATGTGTAAAAAAAAATGTTCAAGTTAACGAGTAATTGAGTAAAGTGAAACGTTAATCATAATTTTTGATTGTGATTCTTCATCAAAATTTATCAGGGGTGTCACAGAAATTGAAAAGAATTGAAATTGAGGCGATTACAAAGCCTAAAAATATGCAATTAAAATGATCATAATTTTAGTTTGAAAGTATTCATTTACTCAATAATTAAAGTATCAGGGGTGTTCACAGAAATCGCTTTCGCCTCAATTGCAACTTTTTTTTCAATTTCTGTGACAACCCTGATACTTTAATTATTGAGTAAATGAGTACTTTCAACAAAATTATGCAAATTTTAATTGCATATTTTTGGGCTTTCAAATCGCCTCAATTTCAATTCTTTACGATTGCTGTGACACCCCCGAATGATTAATAGTTAATTAATAATCGTTAATCGGATTAACTTTTCGCCAACACTGGTTTGAAACGAGAACGTGATAGTTGATTATTCAAAAATGGCACGGAATTCTTCAAAAAAGATAAACATTTAGAGCAGTAGCAAAAATTTTAACATTACCGTCAATGTTGATATTGATGTGCAGACCAGCGACAGCCCGTCCGATAAAGATAATCTCAGAAATGTTCTTGAACATCATGGAGTTCAGGCTTTCCCTGGTTTTTCAGATTCAGATAACTATAAAGAAGAATTGCGTGCTGAAGAAGGATTGGCGAATGCTAATAAGGTGTTACCTACATTTGGACGAATTTCTTCATCAATTGACGTATTTCGAACCTGTGTAACGTACCGGCTATTGATTATTTGAAATAAATTGGATACAAAATATCACAATTTCTATATAATGAATTGATTTTCGAATGGTTTACCTCATTAAAATAGGAGATAGTTATTTTAAAATTTTTTCAAAAATGTGACAAATACCAAATAAGTGGCTGAGAGTCTAAGTGCCTAACATTTTTATGGACATTTTCAAATTAAAGTCCTAGAAATTGATGAGGTTCAAATTAGGGATGCTGATATTATAAATATCGATATTTAACCCTCCAATATAATCAAATCATCAGATATGGAGTAGTTATTACGGACATATTTTATTGGATATATCGTACAGAATTCTCTCGAAAACGTACCAAACACTCTCGAAATTTTTAAGACTCATAATGCAAAGACGAAATTAAAAGACAACCTCAAAATTAATGCCTAAGGGAATTCTGCTTCATGGCATTGTGACTATCGAATACTTTACAGAGCTTTGGTAATCAAGAAGCTGATGCAGTTGCGTGTTGTGGAGCTTGTGGCGTTCAAACACGTAGAAACGTCAACGTCGTAAGGAATTTCTCCACTTTATTCACCACCACACACGGCCAATCAAGTCAAATTTATTGATATCGTAATTAATTGACTCAAGTATGATTAACAATGGATGACCCTATAAGTCTATAATCTTCCACAATAGTTTCTGTTCTTAATGATGTAAGTCGTATGACAAACCAAGTTAACAGAATAGTAGGTTTAATATTGTATATGCATTTTCTTAAGTCGACTGACTTCTTCTCTAGAATCTTGCAGATCCAAAGCGAGAACATTGGGTTGAGCTTTTAAATGTATTCCATGGCTTTAATCTAATTTCGTATTTTGTTACCATTCTTTGCTATAATTAACTTTTTGATAAAAATAGTACAATATAAGAATAAGAATTTTGAGTAGCTTTTTACCATTAAAAATTATTTTCAAATATAAAATGGACAATTTAATTTCACTCGTGTAATCTAGTGTTATTCATTCAAAGTTCAACCTACGCCATTTCATTCAATGGGCATCATTTTACCCCTTGAAAGGATAAAACACAAACAAAGCATGAAAGGCAAACATGAAGAGAGTCGTGTCGTCGTCAGTCAGTCCATGGACTAATAATATTTCGCTTTGAAGTGAACTTTTTGAAATTATTTTATTTTTTTTATTTTTGCCAATTTAGAAAAGAAAATAAAGTGCAATATTTTTGTTTTTTTTATATTTTCAGTTTGCCTTTTTTGTTTTTTGGAATTTATTTTTTGTTTTAAGGCGAAATTTAGTTCCTGCAACTAATTTACGCCGAATGAGGTATTGCCGCGAGCAAAATATACCTAAAGGATCAGGAATGCAAGGGTTTCTGAGAGCAACTGAGGCGAGTGAAGCCCCTAGTAAAGTGCCCAACCGTGCGTCCAACCGCAGTAAAGCCAGTCATCCTTTTTCACTGAATGATGATGTTTTCGTTTTAATTTCATATATTTTTTATTTCTTCTTTTCGTTGAAAACAGAAAAATTGAAAAACATGCAATAGCAACAGCACGCAGTCGGGATGAAAAGGACTTTGCTCCTTTATATTTTCACACAAACGACCACACACACACACACCCATACACATATGAATTACTAACTCATTTTTGTGTTTGAATCTGGAATATTATTATTATTTTTGCGCTGTAATAAACCTACTAAATTCTATTTAATTTTTATGCTCAGTACCAACAGCCAAGAGCAACAATAACATGAGAAGGCTCCTCGTCGTTTAACAAATGGGCACCGCATGAAAGTCAAAAGCCTAGCAAAAAAGGCCTAAATCCATTGGGTAGGGGAAGTATAGAGGGACAGCATGCCTTCAAACCATGAAAAATTATGAAAATGTGCGCCACAGCAGAAGAAAATGAAAGAAAAGGCATAAAAAAAAAAAACAAATATTTAAAAATAAATGGAAAAATAGAAAACCATGAAAGAGGCTGCACAAAAAAAAAAAAAAAAAAAAAATGAAATGAATGAGAGAAAGAATAGAAGAAAAGAAAAGCGTTTGTTCCATAGCAACAAGCAAATGTGTAGAAATCCTTTTTGATATAAAAGTTTTTAATCAAATTATGTGTGCAACTAAATGTGAATTTTTCTACACTGTGTTTTGTGTTTATATTCTACAATAGCTAGTAGTATGTCTCGATATAAAGGGAAAAACCACAGCACACAAACAAAGAAACACACACACAACGACGTCAAAAAGAAAAATTTCTGCTAAATAAATTCTAACTCACAAATTAAGTTAAGTAAAAAGAAAAATAAGTAGCTTGTACTGCCGCATTGTATGAGTTTACTCTTTCTTTCTTATTTACTTTTATCCTTAGTAAACCATGTCACGCATATAGGCGATTGTTGCTTACAACTAGTACATACTGCTGAGTGTATGTTCATCTCTTGCCACACTCCTTTCCGTTTTAGTCCTTACTGGAGTCACTTTCATTAATTTCTGAAATGTCAACAACTAATCTTCCAATTTGTAATTCTCTTCTTTTACTAATTCTTCTCTGCTTACAAACTACTTAATAAAAATCATACACAGTGGCGTTTTAGAAAAGTTCTTTCAGTTTCAGGGAGTAAAAAATTTCTTGGGTGCTTCCCCTTCCATAGCACTAACACAAAATTTTAACAATATAGAAAACCGACTTCAAGTAGCCTAAATGGAACGCTTATTATTAAGGAGAACTCAAAAACTACTAATCAGATCTTGTTCATATATATATGTGGACAATATGACAAGCACCAGCTTTGAAATAAAATAAGAAACATCAAAATCGGTTCACCTAGAAAAATGTTCTGAGGTAACAAACAGATAACTACTGATCAGAACTTTATTAAATATATGTAAGACCACATGACAAGTACCAGCTTTCAAATTAAAAAAACAAAATCAAAATCGGTCCACCTAGAAAGAAGTTCTGATGTAACAAACATATACAAAACAAAAAAATAAATAAACAGTAGAATTGATACATTCCATCTTTGTTTTAAGTCTGTTAAAAAGGCTGTTCACCGCTTCAAGAACTTTGTTCAGTACACTTGGATATTAATTCTTCATTCTTCTTCTTCAAAATACAACATTTCAAGAAAACATGGTCGTCAGGTGATTTGTGAGAATTGTAAATAGTTTTGCTTAGTTTCCATTAAGGATGTGTGTCAGTAAGATCACAGTAGGCCAACTATGACCTAAGTGAGTTGATTTCCTTCAACATATACCATTTGTAGCTTATCTAATGTAACATTTTCTGGTTTTTGGAGATGTAATGCTTCTTTTGAACTCAGTTTTATTCCTATAAATATATATATATATATGTATATTTATCTAAAGACCAAGTTAAATTTGTAATCTTTATTCATTAGTAACCAATAGTTTATCCCTCTTGAAATGCCACTGAGAAAAGAAAAAACAACAACAAAAATCTTATAGAAACTTCTCTCCAAACGTACTACTATACAATTTTCTTGCTACACTCAATATTCTCATTCCATTTTTCACTCCATTTCATTTTCCCTACAAATAGCTTGTTTCACAAATCCTGTTTATTTTGTCAACATGTGTTAATGCCGTTTGTAATCCTACAGAAATCGAAGACCAGCTGATATCGCGCCAAAATTTTTGTTTCAATTCAGAGTTCGCCCTTCCTCACTCACCCTTAAGCTATTTTTCTTTTTCTCCTTAATTTTCTTATTGGTTTCACTGTTTTTTGTGTGTTTTCTTGACTGTGGATAATTTTTTCGGACCACTCTGACCACCACTATTCAGTGACATTCGAATTTTTTGTTTTTTTAATTCGTGCGATTAACTTGTCACTAAAATATCAAGGATAATTGATCAGGCATAGTAAATACTTAGTATTGAGGCTGCCAAGAGTGGCTTGAATAATTGGTGACAATTTGTTGGTTGTACTATGTTTAAAAAGAAATCTTATATAATTGGTGACATAGTAAAATAAGGGAAAATAAAACTAAGAAATTAAACTGATTGATCGAATCTCATTTACCATAGTAAGCAAGGATTGGTAAATTTAGTCTAGTTGAAGGAAAAGATCAATACTTAAATACAGAATTTATTCTATACAATTTGAGAAGATCTGGATAAATTTTGTTTTGGATTAGTAAATGGTGGTTTAAATACCAATTTCTTACTATCCAACATGAATTATTTTATACTTTTTCACCCTGAATTCAACATTATGCATAGTGCATTGAACTCAGTTCAAGTTTCCTGCCAATTTCCTTACTTCCTTCCGTCACATTCCCCTTAATCGTTAAAATAACCATCAAAAACACACACACTCCAATGCACACTAAAATACTCATGATGATGGACCCAAGGAAAACTCATTAAAACTGCATGAATATAATTTTCCTTTTGATTTATAAGCGTCCATTTATTTATTAAGAATACTTTGGCATATGGCAGGCGACAGTGATGTGTGTGTGTGTGTCTGGACACACACTGAACAACAATTTTCATATATTATCTGCATTACTAAAGAAAGATCAGGCCTGAAATCAATTCCATTAGGATTATGAATGCAAACGTCGACTTATGAATGCTGTAGAAGATAATGACAATTGTGGGTAGAAAAATATGTAAGATGCTCCAGTAGAACAAACACGTTTATGTGCAAACATTTAGCGGCTTTTATGAAAGGGTGGTTGGGTGTCAGGGAGTCTTAGTAATAAGTATAATGCATGCAACAAATAAAAATGATGCACTCATCCACCCCCGAAGCAGAAACAAGTATAGACCACAGGACATAACTTAAAGAAAAAATAATAATAATAATGATGCACGTAGCCATAATGGTGAAGAATAAAGTGAAAATTTCTAAGCGTATCTAAATTCATAAATCCGACAAGAATGGCCTTTGTGCATGTCCATTTGCGTAACCGTCTGACGTCTGTCATATTTCATAGTCGCCATTAGCGAAGTACAGTGATAATTATGCAGCAACAGGGGCGAATAGACGGCACCCTCTCATCTTTGGCAAATGGATCAACTCCAAAAATGGAATGCAGCTGAGTCCAAAAATACGACAAAGTTTGTGTGCACTTAACTTTTTGACATGGGGTGCCTTGAACTGAGAGGCTGAGACAGGCGAAAGATAATGAGGATAGCTGAAGATGCCTTCAAAAATCCCTTACGCGTGTCGGTATTTATATTGTGCAGTCGACTTTTCGGCGTTTAAACATGCATTTAATGCGTCACATGATGCCTAACTCTCACACAATCATTTATCCTCTCACTTTCTTCATCCCCCTGTGTAACTGACGCATCTGAGGTAGTTGGTAGTTTGAATAATAAAACTTTTCTCCATCTCATATGTTCGGTGTACTTTTCAATTGTTAAGAGGGCCGCAGTTTTAAAACATATACCCCCCACCCCCATTTGTAAAAGAGGCCTTTGAATAATGTCTTTTTTCTTTTGTGTGGCAACAGCTGTGCGTATATGTGTATGTCAATGAGTGGGTGCGAATAACATTAGAAAATTTACATAGACATTACATTTTCGGCACAATTGCCAATTTTTCAAAAGAAGTGTTTATATCTATCATGTGGGCTTAGCTTTTTAAAAAAGTTATAATGAAAAATTTCTAAACAAAATATGTATGAATATGAAGGGTATAAAAGAGAAAATTGAAACGGTTTTTCTATTATATAAAACAACTGTCGAGTGCCAATTTATCCTAGTAAGTAAATTGATGGAAGATCCTTGCCAATGGGAATTTATAAACTTTTTACACTAGTGTGTAACTTTGGCTCAGCGTGTTAAACTAGTGGGTCCAAATTTTCAGATGCCTGGAAGGGGTGCTACCCATAAAGCATCTCTTACAAATCATATGGTGTTTTTTTATACCAATACAATACTTTATTTTAAATAGGTAAAAGTATAAGCTTCAGATTACGGAAGTAAATGTTGTGTTTAAGGTGCAACTAGACAAACGGCGTTATCTTTCTCAAACATAAAAGTTGAAATGAAACGAACAACGAACGAAAATAGAACAAACGATTCACAAGATAACGTCGTTTGTGTCTACTTGCACATTTACTTTAATTAAAATACAAATAGATAAATCAATACCAACAAAAACATATATAAATGTGAATATGAGACGAAAAATACATTATCTATTTGAGTCATACATACCTTATTTGGAATTTCACCTTTTTTTATATTTGCATGTCTTCTTCGGTATCTGCTATACCGACAGATAAATAAGAAAAACGATCATCAAAATTCACCATTATTGCAACAAAAGCAACAACCTTAGTTTTTCCAATTCACCTTTTCTATGGTCTCTGCTCTGCCAACACGACGCAATGCTGCGCTGACTTATTTCGATGCTGTTGCGCCTGCAGTGGTCAAACAAATTGAATGCATTTTAATTAAAAATCATAAGTTTTGTTTGTTTTATGAAGTTTTTGAACAAATTACAAATTTATTAACCGAGGCATGACACTCATTTCGTTTATTAATTTACAACTAATTTTATGCAAAACACAACACTCAATGTGATTTTGAAGTGTGTTGAATGAATACGGAGATTTACCAATTGCGCAGTTAAGCAAATTCATATTTATTGAATTTCATTCAAAAATTAAAGTAAACAACTGATTTATATTAACAAACTGCACTACTAACACTATTTTATTACTATATAAAAGAATAAATATAAAATATTCTATGATTTTCTATAAATTTATTAACTATGTTTCACGGAATGAAGTGAACCACAAACTGACATGTTCAAATTTGAGTACATATTAGAAAAGAATGATTGATTAGTGTGAGTACATGTCAAGTGGTGAGATTTTGTTATTGCATTTTTTAAACTAAGCTCTGAGAGGAGAGAGAACATATTTACTATGTGTGGAGCATTGGAAGTAAAATAAAACGTATTCACACGTGCACATGTATGTATGTTTCATTGTGCGAGTATATGCATACATATGAATGTATGCACATTATGTACAAAGAGGCAAACTTCCACAAAAACCATGTTCGTGTTGTTGGCATCGTCATTAGAAGAGATGAGATCGGAACATTATAAAATTTATTTAATTTAAAACAAAAAATGTTATGTTCAAGATTAGGAAATGGATCCGTACACAACAAAATCAAAAGTCTAACCGACCTCTCGCTTTTAGGCTATTCTACTTTTTCATTAGTAGTGCAAAAATGCAAAATTTTGATTTTTATAAATTTTATAAGTCACTCCATACATTTTTATGTATCAACATTTCTTATTTGTACTTACCTATTTCTGCTTTATACGATTTTTAAATTGATACTTACATGAACGAAACACTTGCGACGAATAGTTAAACACGCACCGAATTGAATTAGACACTTGATGATCAAATGAGATGACAGAAGTCACCACTGCTGCAATAACAACAAACACTGCATACTTGGTTCAAGTTTTCATGAATGTGCATGTCTTCGGTCTTTGCTCTGCCGGCGTGTAGCAATGCTGCGATGACTTATTTTAATGCAGTTGCGCTGTCATTGGTTAAAATAAATGCATTCTAATTACAAAATCAAATTTTTTGCATGCTTTATAAATTTTTAATACATTTTATTATATATTAATCTATGAATGAAACTAACTTCTTTTACAAAATTTTTGCATTAAATAAGGAAATCAAAATGATATTCAACAATATTGAATGGATAACGGGACTTACCAACTGCGCAGTTAATCAATTTGACATTACATTGAATTCCAAGGTTAAGAATTGGTTTGCTATAAGTCATTGCACTACAAACACTTCTTATATATATATTATTATATTATTCTATAAATTAAATGAGAATTATTTTATGATTTTTCATACAAAATTTAACCAAACTACAAGAAAACGTCTTAACGACGAAGAAGTTAGACACGAAATGAGGTGATTAAATTTCAGTATTTGCAGAGATTGGTTGTGGGGAAACTTTGGCCAATGGTGAGTATTTGGTATTGTATTCTTTGAAGAGAGGAGAGTGAACATATTGTATCAAGTGTGAGTGCATTGGGAGTACCTGACGACTAGTGAAGATGACGAAATTGTCAATGCTTAGTTAATGAAGTTTTTAAATAAATTACATTATTATTAACCTAGGGATGACACTAATTTCGTTTATTGATTCACAACAAATTTTATGCATAAAACATAGCACTCAATGTGATTTTGAAGTTGTTGAATGAATAACGGGATTTATTAATTGCGCAGTTCAGCAAATTGATATTTTTAGAATTTAATTCAAAAATTAATGTAAACAACTAATTTACATGAATAAACTGCACTTCCATCACTGTTCTATTAATATATAAATATAATTTAATTAATAATTATCAATTATTTTATCATTTTCAATAAATTTATCAGCTAAGTTTCACGGAAACGTGTATGCGACAAAGAAGTGAACCACAAACTGAGATGTAATGAATTTGAGTATTTGCATAGAATGATTGATTATCGTGATCTCATTTGTGAAGTGGTGAGATTTTGTTATTGCATTTTTTAAACTAAGCTCTGAGAGGAGAGAGAACATACTTACTATGTGTGGAGCTTTGGAAGTAAAATCAAAGACAATGAAAAATGAAACCTCATAGTCTGTGTTAAAGTGACATTAGTGAAGGTGACATAGCTGTCAATATTTTTTATTGTTGCGTGGTATGTCGAAACAAAGAATGCATCTGATTACATATTAGCATAAAATGATAAAGTTGCGCTTTGGATTCGAATATAATTGTTCACACTGACATACATATATATATGTGTGTATGTTGCATTGTACGAGGCAAACTTCGGCACAAACCATGCTCGTGTTGGCTTTGCCATTAAAAGAGTTGAAATCGGAACATTATAAAATTTCTTTTAGCTATTGAAATGTACAAAGTGCTTCAAATTTATTGCAAACAAAAAAATGTTACGTTCAATATTTAGAAGTGGATCGTACACAAAAAAATCAAGTCTTACCGTCCTATCACTTTTAGGCTCATCTACTTTTTTCATTACTAGTGAAATAAATGCACAATTACAAGATTTGGTTATTTATTAAGTTTTATAAGTCAATCCATAAATTTTTATGTAGCAACATTTCTGATTTGTACTCACCTATTCCACTTTTATACGATTTTTAAATTAATACTTACATAAACGAAATACGACACGAACACGAAACACTAGCGACGAAGAGTTAAACACGCACCGAATTGAATTAGACACTTGATCATCAAATGAGATGACAGAAGTCACCACTGCTGCAATAACAACAAACACTGCATACTTGGTTCAAGTTTTCATGAATGTGCATGTCTTCGGTCTGTGGTCTGCCGGTGTGTAGCAATACTGCGATAACTCATTTTAATGCTGTTGCGCTGTCAGAGGTTAAAATAAATGCATTCTAATTAAAAAATCAAATTTTTTGCATGCTTCATAAATTTTTAATACATTTTATTATATATTATATTAATCTATGAATGAAACTAACTTCTTTTACAAAATGTTTGCATTAAATGAGGAAATCAAAATGATATTCAACAATATTGAATGGATAACGGGACTTACCAATTGCGCAGTTAATCAATTTGACATTACATTGAATTCCAAGGTTAACAATTGGTTTGCCATAAGTCATTGCACTACAAACACTTCTTATATATATATTATTATATTATTCTATAAATTAAATGTGAATTATTTTATGATTTTTCATACAAAATTTAACCAAACTACAAGAAAACGTCTTAACGACGAAGAAGTTAGACACGAAATGAGGTGATTAAATTTCAGTATTTGCATGGATTGATTGATTAGTGTGGGGAAACTTAGGCAAGTGGTGAGTATTTGTTATTGCATTCTTTGAAGAGAGGAGAGTGAACATCTTGTATCAAGTGTGTGTGCATTGTGCACTGACCACCAGTGAAGATGACGAAACTGTCAATGCTTAGTTAATGTTGCGTGGTATGCAGAAACAAAAATAGTGTGAGAGTTGATTGTTCGCAAGTGATGAATCTGTGATCAGAGAGGAGAGAAAATATACTAAGTGTGGAGCATTGCAAGTAACCTGACATTAGTGAAGGTGAAGAATGTATATTCAACACTTGATATATACATAGGGATGTATATGTAAGTACATAAAAGTTCTTTTTTTTTTCTTTTTTATCATCAAAAAGTTTAGTGGTGGCATTTGATTTTGACTTGGACTAAGCTCTGAGAGAAGAGAGAATTAGTGGAGATGACAAACTAGAGTGAACACTTGTTGCGTGACAAGCAGAAAATAAATAAAAGAGAGTAATGGAGCATAAAGGGAAGAAGCTATGAACCGAGTGGAAGATTTAATTTGCTAAATAAGAATGGAAAGCCAAGTTCAACGCAACCGACTTTAGGAGTTGTTGGTGTAACCGATAATAAGAAGATGTGGAATCTAAACGGGTGCAAGTAGAAGTAAGTAAGGTAAGTTTTAATTGTCAATAAAATTGCTTGATACACTGTCGTGTGTCTAGAAATTGACTTTATAGGTTGATAAGAAACTCTATTCCAATAAATAAGTATGAACAATATACAATAATAATGAATCCCTGCCGTTTAAGTATCTTAAGTTGTAATCAATAAGAAAACCATAACAAATACAAAGTAATGTTTATGTATCTACTATAAACCAATATACGCATTGAGCTGAAAAATTTAATTATCTTTTAAGTCAACAGCTTTGAGTGAGTACTGAAAAGTGTCTGAACACATGATTCAATCAAACTCAAACCAAACCAAGCAAAGTCAGTCCAATTCCAAATAACCACCTGGTGATGTCGCCACGTGTCAGTAAGCATTGCTCAAAAGAAAATACACACGCTTTTCGAATATTATTGTTGTGAGTATTTTTAAATTTAAACATCCATGAAATAAAATATCTCATACGAGACGACGACGCCCGTCATTACTATACGATATAACACTACACCACACTATGTAACATGCCACACTGCACGCCACCAAAGAGTCTCAATTCCCACAAACAAGGTCTTTGTTCAAGTATTGTTGTGTATTGAATTTAATAGAAAAAATGTTATTTTAACACAGACGTACGTCATCGTAAAACGACCTCCCACTTTTCCCCCCACCTTCTCAAGACCATTGCGCCATCCATGTGCCATTAAAAAGAAAACAACGCATAAAAATTGTATCAAGGTCCATTGATGCAGCTCTCACAGCATGGCAGCGTGGATTCTTCGGTCGGGTTCAACGTCATGCTGAAGCAAAGGTGAGTTCGTTGAGCACTTGCACGCGCAAAGACCGACCGACCGACCGACCTCGACGACTCTTCAGATCCCAAGAATCAAACAAAGAGTTATCGTTTTATATCACTTAAATGGAAATTGTTGTAGTTGTTGTTGTTGTTGTTGTTGGTTCGCGTCTCCCTATTGAAATCAGCTTCTAGTGTGTCAATTGTATTTTTCACTTCACTAAACAAATACGCATATCATTGCAGAGCAGAACACCAAAGAAGGAAGCCATCAACAAAAGAAAAAACAGGAGCACAGTCAATGGAACATTTGACGACATGTGCCATTCGTTGTCAACGCTCTGGATTGGCAAATACAATACTAAAAGGAAGGTGGCTACTTAAAGAACCCCATTCTCAGTGGGGAGTTCACAATGTAAAGATGAGGGGTTGCAACAGTTGTACATACAATATGTTAATACGAGTATGTGATGATGATTCAATCATAGTGATGAAGTCAAGAAGAGTGAGTTTCTTCTTATAAAAATTCTCAGATTATTTAATGGGATCCAAAATAAACTCAAAGCCACAAATTGTTTATTCCTAAATTAGTTTGTTTGCTTATTAAAATAATTCTGTTGTCCTTTTTTAAGTATAAAATGCCATAGACTTAATTCAGTTCAAGGATATAACATTACAGTATAAAGTATAAAGTTTCACAATCACCCAAGCCATGCACATTTATTTAAATAAGTAATTCCATTTTAATCCCAAGTTTTCTAATTTGAGAGAGCGACCGCAAGACCAAGATGTGATAACAAAACAAACTAAGACGATGACAATAATTTGAAGACTTAAAATTAACCAGCAGTATGAATCCTTGTTAGTTTTTGAATGCTCTACATACTATCAAAGGTTGTGTAACCTGAAATATCTGGATACTCCTGTCAAGAATAACAAAACTTTATCCAAAATTATCAATTCTATGTAGTATTCAAATGGGTATGAACAAATTTTATAGCAACAGAAATGATTTTCTAATTTTAAAGTAAAACCTAGTACATTTTGGTTCTGGTATAACATGAGAGTTAAACTAACCGAAGCACTTAACCAAAAGTGACCAAGCAATCGACCAAATCCGGAGTCATTCGCACCGACCAAACCTGTAACCTAAACTACAAACCAAACAACATATCAATGAAGTTTTTTTTTTATTTGGTAGCATCGTAGTAGAGAAAATCTACAAAATAGTTTGGAGATATGTACACAGATACATTCGAAAATTTAACTTCAAACTTAACTGAGTTGGGGGGGCACTTGGCAAATATACGCTTCAACTCGTTTACACTTATGGGCAACACAACTATTGAGGGTGGGTAGTTGTTGGGTATAGGCCGGACTAAGCCAAGTAGAGAGCTCGTCATTAGCAAAAACCCGCAACCAAATGTGCTTAGGCCTGGATGAATGAATGACTGAATCTATGTAGTACTATGGATGGATGCATGGTTGGATAGATGGATGAACGAACGAACGAACGAATGAATGAATGAATGAACGAACAAAACAAGAAAGAGGAAAGAACAGTAGTCCGTAGTAGTAGATGTTGTTTTCATCGTTGATGATGACGATGAGAAATAAAGTTTTGGGGGCACCATTTCAATAACTACACTAAAGTAGTTGTAGTTGCTGCTTTTATGAAACGTTGTTGTAGCAGCCGCTCAGTGTCATTCACTTGCGGTTTAGGACCAAACGACGATCCACATGGATTTGAATGCCACAGAAGATGGCTGGGGATGGCCCCCACCATTCATCTACATGCAAAAACAATGGCCATTCACACTAGAAATATTTCAAAGAATGAAAATATCACACAAAAACACTCTCACATAACACAGGATACAAATGCCTTTGCAACACTTCTATTGGATTGATGTGCGGATAGCGGGTTGTAAGTTGTGGTGTATGTGGACCAAAATGCCTTGGTGACAATTGAAAATCCAATAAAGGTTTGTCTCTGCTCTCTGTAGCTATTTTAATTTAAAAGCTATGCCTAATCACAAAAACCGGCGACGTGGCCAACACACACACACACACACACTCAACTCAACAAAAATTGAAGTAGAATTAAGTATTCACACTCACCATACACACATTTGTATTTGTATTACTTGGTTTTTCGTTAGTCAAAATATTGAAGTAATGAACTGTTCCACAAAGGTCTAACAGTGGCTAGGATGATGTCGGTCCCCTTCAGTTTATCAAAAGTCACCCAACACATTATTTAATGAGAACATAAATTTCTTTTGTGCCATAATTTTTGATTACTTGCTGCCTGCCCACTTGGGTTGTTGGTTGGTTTTACCTAACCTAAAATCTTTGTAAAAGGCATTTAAGAATTATGCTTAGGCCTTTGGCATAGTTTCGTTAGAACATGCTATTAAGATTTCTCTCATAGATACAAGAGTTAATGAAAAATCCAAACTAGTACTGTCCATAAGTAGGCTAATGGTGTTTCATATATAAGTAGTATAACAGTTTGTGAACTCAAGCATTTTATACTAATCACTTTAAAACAATAAATTCTAGTTCACAATCTGTTGGATTGGGAAATCAATCAACGTCTATAAACTACGAATAGTGTGCATCATTATAAATGTTAAGCAGAACAAAGGATACGAAAAATTCTCCTCTATCTCTTGCTTGTTTCGAAGTTGTTAAAAACAGATACATCTGTGAAAAAATACAAGATGAATTCTAACTGAAATGCAATTTTTGGGAGAAACAAGAAGGAGCTCGTTAAGTTTCGGTGCATAAATGTCAAACAAGTGAAATTGGGAAGGCAACTACACAGTCTACGAATAAAGAACAGAAGGAAATTCGAAGTTAGAACTTGGAACAATAAGCAATGAGTAGCAGCTATTACCAGGCTTTGTTACAAGTAGTATTCGTACCAGACAAGATCTGAATTAAAGTGTAAAATCAAAAAGACAATAGAAAGAGGAAATATACTTCAACATGCTAGATTCACTTTGATTTTGGACAGACCAGTTGGTTCGATGAGCCAAGAAGGTGGTAATGTAAATCAGTTTTATGGTAGCAAAACACATGAGGCAATTCTCATTGGTACTCTGGGTCGGTCGACACATTTATGGCTGAGTGATTTTTCGATTATCATTTGCACGCCTTGGGTGGTAACAAATGTGAGTATGAACGATGAACGATGAAGAGAAGGAAGTCAAAACGATTGAATGAACAAATGAATGAATGTACGAACAAACGAGTAAACGAATGAACGAAGATTTGAACAATTGTTGTACTAGTTGTGATGAGCTGCGGTTATATTTTTGGTCATCTACTGGTTGTTTACATGGAAAAGATGTGTGTTCAAAGTGGTGTGTGTTTGAAGGATTTGTCTGAGATGCTATCAAGCGTAATTTACAGGTGTTTATAATCACTGACACAATAGACAGAATGGATAAGGACACAAAACACACAAATTGTCATAGTAGAACTCACTAATACAAACGAATAAATGAACGATGCAAGACGAATGACAGTCAATTTGTGTATGGATAATCAGAGACATGCCTGTCTGATGCATGAATGAATGCATTCATTGTTTTGGTTGGGTCTACGGAGAGTGATCAGTCATGGTTTGCCTTTGACCAAAAAACCTATAACAGTTAATAACAAAATTATGTTATTAAGCCTTATAGTTGAGTGCCAGAATGTTCACATAAATATATAAGTAGTTTATCAGAGTCCATGTAATGTATACATAAGTTTGATAGACACTGTACTATCTTCTATATTATATTATAAAGTAAATTTGTATAAATATATGCATCAATGCATGTTGCCTAATATTTGAGGCCAATAGTTATTTGCTTCAAATAGTGCGTATGCGTAATAATATTAATGCAAGATAAATACAATTAACATGCGATTTAAGACAATGACACGCGTGAATGGTTTGTGGCAAGGAATATGTCTTAAATAGACTATGAGGGCATAGCAGGGAGAGAGTACATATGTATTTTGTGTGTGTTTTAATTACAACTACAGATGCGTGTAAATCTGCAAATAATATGAGGAATATCCTTGTTGGCATGAATGCGTTAATTGTTCAATGATAATGATAACGTTCAGATACAAGTACAAGTTCATATACACTTATATACAATAGGTATAGCGAAAGCCATGAAAATACTTTAAGGATATGCATATGCACATCCTTTATACATATACTATTGTAATCTGAATTTCAAACACACACACGCACTGTGTGAGCACTACAATCTGAAACACTCAAACATATAACTACAACAGCAAGCTCAACCCTTGATGGATTTTGTTGAACGTTCAATTGACAAATTAAATTGGTTATTGATGAATGTAAATTTGCTATTGTATGCAAGCATCCATCTCTGTGTAGAGGTATGTGTGTACATATATTTGTGTGTGAGATTTCATGCATATGACAAACATTTGCAGCAGCCTTTTAGGCGTCTCTTGTTTCCTCACACACTCTGAAATTCTCTCCATTCCAGTTGAATCCATAATGAAGTAAGTGCATAATGGAAATTTCAAAAGCCAATTTTGTAATAATTTAAATTGAATATTTATGTTGGAGCTTTATGTGCATCTACATGCATACATGTGTGTGTCTATGTATGTATATTTAGTTGTTTAGTTGTCTCGAGGCATTTCAAAGCTCATGAACTAAATGAAAATGAACTTGATATAAATATGTTTATATAAGTACATACATTCCTTCATAACATATACATAGATATATGAGTTTATTGTATCTAAATGCTAGCAAACTTCAACTGTCATAACATGATGAAATTATCCTTTTGTTTATATTGTATTTGGCTTATGTAAATACAACACACACACTTGCATACGCATAGACAAACATATTGAGTGTTTCATTATAGTTCAATTTTTTTTATACACAATACAAAAACAATCATCAACATATCATAGTACTAGTATTCTCATATATCAAACTACATATAAATAGCTATGCAAATGCGTTTTGAAAAGTTGATTTGCTATTTTTGCTTTGTTATTGTTTTGCCATTTCACTTTATCTTTCCATCACTCTGATTCTTTGTTTTCCTTTGTCCCATTCTATTTATGCTTACTATACTAGAGTATATCATAATCTACAATATGATTTAGTAAAGCTTCATAAAACATATTCTGGTTGAAAACAAACTTCATTTAGAAAGAAACCCCTCAAGGCTTTTGGTGTTATTATAAACTCATCTATGTTTGGTCAGTGCTCAGTATATGTACGAGTATGTATGAGGCATTATTTTCATGTTAATAAAAATTCATTCTTTGTTGTTATATATGTACATATGTATGTATGTTAAATGCAGATGAAAGTATATTAAAAACCATAAATTTAATTTTACTATTGATTATTAACATACAATAGTAAATGCCAAACGACTTTCTGATAGCTTTGAATATTATCAAAATGGATTATAGTTTAAAAGAAAATGGTAAAGAAAATGTAACTAAATATACATAGATAAAAAGGAAAATAAAGGCATAAAGGATCAAAATTGTTGAAATCTGTCACCTCATAGTACGAGCTAAAACTTAAAGTGCCTAAATAGCAATTCAATCTTAAGACTGTGTAACTAAGAAATGATAAATTTAAAGCACTATAATAAATCAGTTAATGTTTAGACTTTCCTAGGCAACACAACAGTCTAGTCGTCCGTCTACTGTTTTAAGTTCGTTTAAACAATAATGGACCATTGACACGTTCAGGTCAATTTCAGTCCAAGTGTCTTTTAACGGTTTTGTTTTAGTTTGAATAGTAGACCCGGAAGTCCATCGAATGACTGCTTAATAACCAGTGAGACTGCGGAGCAATAAAGCTTTTTCTCAAAGGTGTCCAAAAGTGATTGCATAGCTCGGCAGCACTGTTCAGGGGTACCATGAAATCACCGAACACCCGAATTGATGTTTCAAAGTCAACAAATGAGGTAATATCATAACTGTCTTATTGCAATCGTCTTGGCTTTGGTTTTGAGGAAAGAACGGAATAGCCAATCGAGTAAAGCTTGGGTTTTTAAAATATATTAATTGTCGCTTGTAAATGAAAGAACTTCGCCTTTATAGCCTGTTTGTCATACTGCTGGTATTTTTCCAAAAGTGCATTGTAAGCAGCTTCCTTAATGTTACTACATATTGTATTTTGGTAACGTTTTATCTCATAAGCAAGGATAACTTTTATAGACTCTGCAATAAAATCATGATCCATAGCATACATTTTTATTTGATAACAGCCACTTGCACTTGTTTACGAAATGGACTGACAAATATGTTCGGTCATCAGTCCATTTCTCTGTTATCGGTTCGAATTTCCAGTCATTAATGGACTGTTGCGAGATTTTGATATGATATTTCTGTTTCATTTGGGCCAGTTCGGTTTTAATTAGCGGGACGTTAGGATCTTTGTAGATATTCGCGTTAGAAATATACCAGGGAGCATCTGTTAGAAAACAAAGTATTTTTTATTGAGCTTTTTGGATGATTTTACTGGGCTTTTAATTTCATGCAAATTTTTTTTTGGGTCTATATGTTTCCGCCAGAAGAGTCGTCTGTCCAAATGACTTCAGTTGAGTGTGGAACATTGGTGTTATTCAAAATGATAGTGAATGTCATGTGCTTACATTTGTCCGGATTGACTTTTATACGGCAATTGTCCAGCCAGTCCAATACAAGTGGCAAGTGATTAACAGACCGGGTAAAAGGCCCATAATAGAAATAACCAAATCGATGACTTTCTGCCATCTCTCAGACAATTTTATAGTACCACATTTATAAAACTTCATATTCTTCCTGGCGTGTTACTTGTAAACTGGTATTTGGTCTTTAAAAGTGTAAATTTTCAATCCACAATTGCAACTTAATCGAAAGTTTTTTGATAAATTGTCAACTACAAAATGCGCCCCAGCATTTTACATTATACATGCAACGTTCCCATACAAATAAACCCAGACAAAGCCATTTATTACAAAAAAAAAAACAAACTTTATCAATAAATAAATTTTAAATTCAATGGAAATTTAAGATTGATAAAAAATATATTAAATCCTGCGCAGACAGAAACAGATAACAATTTAAGGACAAACACTCTGACATTGATGAAGGAGGCAGATGCCAAATTGGCCTGTGACGTCTCCTGATGAGGAGGCTATTAAAAATTCTGAGCAATTTCCTTATCTGCTTACTGTAATCCAGGCCGCAAGTCAAAATATTTCATTTTCGTCAATGCAGTCATAATTAGCATACACCATCAGTAATATCAGTTCAGTTTGATTCCTTTGTTCTGTCTGTATTTGGACACCTTCAGAAGAGGCAAGCGATAGTAAGAGAGAAGCAAACATCTTTATTTCCTTTAGTAAAGTTATCATTTTTGCGTGAATGCGGTTAAATGGAAAATTCATAACGTCAAGAATATTTTCGATGTCCTTATTAAAAAAAAAAAAATGAAATATCTGTATATATTTATATATATTTTATTCAGTGAAAATTCGTTATGTCTGCTATGAAGACATCATTGTCACTGATGGCATTGGAGGAGTTTGGTGTTGTAGTTGTTGTTGTGTAAATCCTTGTTGTTGTTGGTGGTGTTGTTGTACATATTTGGCAATTGTTGAACTGTAAGCAATCAAAAATGTTGATAAAATAATTTAAAATTCCATTTATATCCTTAAGGACAATTTGGCATTCACCGTTCAAACGATAGAACGAACGTTTTAATAATATAATCAGCAACAACAGCAAGCCAAAGTTGACATCGATTGGGCAGGCGACATCAACAAAGATCCTTAGGCGCACGCGATACTCCTGTTAGGTTTCTCTGTTTGGGCTCCTTAACTTTACTCCTTGTAAAATAGTATTCACAAAATTTGTCATCAATTGAAATTCACCAAACATTTTTGAATTTGTTTTGGTCGCCTTCATCTCTGGCATCACTTTATACCTTCGAATGCTCTTTGTGTCGCTTCCTTATTTTACCATACTATACAGCATTGTTGTTAGTTTATAGTAGAACTGGCTTTGGCCTGTCTTGACTTGGCTTAGCAAAGCTCTCCTCCTGATTGCCTCATTGCTTTTACTGGTTGGTTGTTTTCAAAGCCCAGCAGGCATTCTCTGCATTTGTATACTCATCCTAATCGATTTCATTTGATGATGACGATGATGATGATGATGACGATGACAACGAGGACGACAATGTTCCTCTGGTATTGTCTGCGGTATCTTCTGATGCAGCTCATCTAAGTTTTTGGCTTGGCTTTTGATACTCTCAGCTGTGTGTAAGCTTCATCGTTCGTTGTCATTGTAGTTGCCTCTTGGTATGCTGCTGCTGCTGCTGCTCCCACTGTTTTGATTTTTATCCTCAGCGTGAATATGCAAATTTTTAGTTTGCCTCGTTTTTGGTTTTTCTTGACTTCGGCTTCACTTACCATTTTGGATGGGGTTTTCTTCGTGTGGTTCATAGGAGCACAACATCTACAATGATGATGACGGCAACGACTTGTCAGCTTTTAAAAAGCTTTTAGTGTGGCAAATATCTTTTCCGGCTGGATGTACTACTATTATTTCAATGCTGGAAAACGCTTGTTCGTTTGCTCGCTCAATTCATTCAGTCATCTAATGCGACTGCGATTGCCCTACAGTTATTTTATTTGGTTTTTTTTTTTTTTACAAAAATAAATAATAATTGCAAATCTTAAGTCAAGAAGAATAGAAAGGCATTTTTGGTATAATGTGTTTGGAGTGGAGGGCAAATACAATAGTTGGTAGTAGTAGCATGAGTTTTGTTGCTTTTGTGTCTGGTGTATTTTAATTTAAATGGAAATTTTTGATTTGTAAATTTCACAATTAAGGACTTAAAATAATTGCAAAAGCCTCTTATTGTTACAAAAAAGATTAAAATGTTACAATATTTAAAGGCATCGAAAGGTTATAGAAATATGATTTTAGATTCTTCAATTTGTTCTTTGAGTTGAGTAAGGATAAAAGAAGCTTAGAAAAAATAAAGATAATTAGAAATTCAATCAATGTTTCCACTGTTATAATCGATAGCACTGGACAGAGGATTAGAATGCCAAATCAAAGCATTTAAGGCTTCTTATTACTTGCGTACAGTCTCGAAACATGTTGTTTAGATTAAGATAAAATTTTATTCAATTCAAGGAGTCCATTTTCCTTAATTTCCATAAAACCTTTTTATAATTTTAGTCTATGAATTTTCAGCACGTACTAATAGGAATTTTGTTTTTATTAAGTTCCATTTAAATAGTATTTCTCTCATATTTTTGTATTGATTTCACATTGAAGTAGTGTATCAATAAACATGTTAAAACTTCCATATAGTTTCTTTTTTCAGTTTCCTGTATCTCTTCAGTCGATTTATAGTTACCGTTCTATGTACGAATAATATACATAAACATATCTACATACGTTCAGCATTCATTTGCTGCTTCATTGGTCGCTGTTGAAATTCAATTGCATATTCAAGTTTTGCACTTGAAATTCAGATTCGAATCTTCATATGAATACTAAGAAGGAAGGCGAAGCGCAAAAAAAAAAATACCAAAAAACAATTCCAATCGGAACGAGGAAACCAACCAAACGAAATGAAACGAATGAGAGAATGTACATACTAGTACTACAAAGAAATGCAAAAGAAAAGCAAAGCCAAAGTTAAAATAAAAATTGCATGCAACAAATGAACCACAGGGTGTCGTCTTCTTCCTTGTACATAGTTGTCGTTTTAGTCGTTATTGTCGACGACTATGCACATGTTCTGAGATAAATCTTTGAACAAATGTTTGCGCATATTTGCATTTTTCTACGATGCCAAAGCCGCCACCACCACCATCGTCACTATCACCATCACTGTCGACATTTAAAGTTAAGAAAACTAACAATGGGAAAAACACAGACTGGCTAAGAGCAACTGAGAGAAACGCTGGCTGCATGCATAATTATGTTGAATGAAGCGAACGGAATTCTTAAAAGGACCAACCACAAAAAAAAACCCCGAATAAAAAAGACACTCATTCATTCACTCAAAGTATGAACTCATTCCAAAGGAATGTAGAAAAACATTTCTGAACCAGTAATGAAGTCTACAAGTTTGTTGCAGGCAGAAGGCAGCAACAAGCAGGCTTTTAACATCCTTTTTATTTCATATTGACATCTTTTCATAAATTTGCTTTTCATTTCAAAGAGACAAAAATGAAATACAATAAAAGACAAAGACAATTTAAAAGAAATAAAATAAAATATAATAATAAAATTAAATTGTAAAAAACAAAAAATAATATAATAAATTGAAGAATTTCTTAAAGTATATAAAACACAAGATGAAATGAAAACTTATGGTTTTCCAGTTAGAATATCACAATACAAATAGAGCACTTTGCTCTATTGGCAAATCACTTTTGCAACTTACTGTACATACATATATTTGTTCTTAAGTTCAGCAAACCCCTTATGGTATCCAATACATTTCAAGATATAACGACAAACATATTTGTATAATTATAATTTTTACTTATATAAAAATGTTTCTCATGACAATGAGACACTTATTAATATAGGTCACACTTAAGGGAAATGTACCTTACATAACTCATTTAATTTTAATTGAATTGAGACAGAAAATGAACATTTCAGTTATATATAATACTTTCATTGAACTCTATGAGAGACGAAAGTTTACCAAAGGAAACTGTTGATGAAAATATCATCATCATTATTGTACGAGGGGTACTATATATATTTCGGGATCTGGCAACACCATAATAAAGTTTGACATTTTTTAGCATAAACATGCGTTTTGATATACAAGTGCTATTTGTTTCTTTTACAGTGAGTTAAGAAAATAAATGTGGCAAGAAAATGAAAATTTCAAGAGAAGGTTTTCGTTGGATAATTTTCCACAACTTTCGACGTGGATTATCTCAACAAGAATGTGTCGATTGACTCAGTTCTTTGTATGGCGATAAAGCACCTTCAAAAACCACAGTATATCGCTGGAATTGTGAATTCAATCATGGTCGAAGTTCGGTCGCCGACGAATTCCGTGAAGGTCGTCCAAAATCGGTTGTTGTGCCACATAACATTGATGCAGTGCATGAACTGATAATGCAAGATTGTCATGTCACATATCGTGAGATAAAGGCATCCTGGCACATTAGTTCCACTTCTATACATTCGATTTTGCATGATCACTTAGTTGTAAAAAAGTTCGAACGTAGTGCTTCAAAAGACGTGTATAAAATCGGGATATATGCGTATGAACCGGAAACAAAACAGCAATCGACCGTGTGGGTGTTCCAAGACGACTCAAAAGCAACAAAATTATTCGCGCTCAAAGCACTGCGAGGCAAATGGTCGCCTGTTTCTACGGCCGAATGGGTCATGTGGCCACTGTTCCGCTTTAGCAACGTGGGACGGTCAATTCTGAGTGGTACACGACCATTTGTGTTTGAAAAATAATAAAGCCGTTTTCATTTAAAAATGTTTGTTATTATTTGCTATTCCCGAAATATAAATATTACTCCTCGTATAAATGGAGATTTTTGTCCATTCTTATTCAATTTTATTTAATCACTATTGTTAAATTAAATCTTAAGTACAAATTTAGTTTTTACTTTTAGCTTCACTAAATGTGACGTGGATCTCAGTGTTCGCAGCAGCGCTTCCAAGTCAATGCACTAACCAACAACGGCCAAGGACTGTGTTTTCGGTCCTAATGAGATAAGCAATTGGGGTTGCCACATATATAAACATTACCAGCTGTTTTTTCAGCACCTTATATTTTTTAATGAAAGTTTATGTACATTGAATGGAATCAGAACTTTTCCATGAAGTTTATGTAAAAGAAGATATTATTTTTCATTTATTTGATCACTATAATCTTAGTAGCATATGCTCACATTGTGCTTCCATGAGAGTATTTCGATTACTGTAAGCTGTAGCTCCCTACAAACCCAGGACAAGAATCAAAATGGCAACATATCGAAAAATTGTGCATATTTAAACTAATAAGTATCTCTATATAATTAAACGGTAAACATTAAATTTGTGAGTCTGTTCCTGCTTATACCACTGAACATATTTTGACAAAAAAATAAATACTAATTGAAAGGTATTTTTCACTAGATGTGTTGAAGATATTTTTACCAAAATAGGTCCAGAGGTTTAGGCGTAAAAAGATAATAAAAATAATTGCCTTATAACAATAATAACAGCACGCAGCCGTAGATATGTGCGTGTGTGTGCGCAGTAGAATGGAAGAATAGTGAAGTTTGTGCGTTTGTGTGCATCTCTCTTCTGTTCTATTGCCGATGATGTTGTGAATGCAATAGAATGGGAGAGTAGAGAGGTTTGTGCCTTCTGTTCTATTGCTGTACACTCATTGGTTGTGTGTAGCCGTGTTATAAAGTTTTCGCAAAGAACACTATTAAGTAGAGATGAGCTAAACAGTGACACAGTGATTCTAAACTGTGATTGAGTCACAGTCATTTAAAGGGAGAGACACAGTTTACTTGATTGATTGTGACCCACTTTGATTCAGTTGCTGATCACCAATCACAGTTTAAACAAAGTAAACTGTGTCGCTCCCTTCAACTGTGACTCAATCACAGTTTAGAATCACTGTGTCACTGTTTAGCTCATCTCTACTATTAAGAGAGAAGTTATTGTATTTATTAGCACTTTAAAAAGCAAATGCTTTTTCTATAATGCGGTCCATTGAGTCGCCCGGGGGCTCCTCTAGTTATAAATATTTCCTATATAAATCTATAGCAGAAAAATTTGTTTTTTACATTTTGTAGGCAATATAAAGGAGACTCTTCGGAAAAAATCTGACCTAAATGGACCGTAAAGTCATTAAACTCCTTTTCATGTGGAAAAAAAAATATATATTTGTACTAAAATCATCATTCTGACAGCATATCTGATAGGAATAAAATATCGCTGGCATATGAACCTTCCTCAACTGTTTTATTTCTATTACAATTTCATTAAGACTTTTGTTATTCTGAGCTTAAACCACCAATACACCATGTGTTTGTAAACTTGAATTATCTGAATACTCACTGTTTCTCTCTTTGTAAAAAGCATTGTTTTTTCGGTCACTTTTATTCCCATTTCACTATTATAGGCGCCCACTTAGTTCTGAGTTCGATTTTTTCTTGTCGTGGCACACACGGTATTGCTAATTGATTTTTTTTTATAAACTTTTCAACACGACATACGGGTTCAATTTATAATATACTCGTATAACATTAATGCAAACGAAAAAAATAGTAAAATTGAAATACTTGTCTGAATTGAAGTTAAAGTAGCAAAGAATCCTTTTAAAATATGTGGGTAAAAAACTACATATATAAAAATACTATAAGCGCTTGTTGAAGATCTGAATTATTATATCCATTATATATTCACAAAACAAAATATGTGAAAAATTATTATCTGAAATTTAATTCTTTTTATTTTTATTTTCAATAATTTAAAACAGACTGTTAAAAATGAAAAAATGAAGGACGTGAATAATTGAACAAAATCCACAACTATTAAAATAAAAAGGAATAATAAAAAGTGTTAAAGTAACACTATATAACAAGATTATTATTATTAACATTGAATTATATATTATTAAGAATTTCCTAATTTCTAGGTTAAGATTGACTTCCTATAGTCAAGTGTTGATTTTTGGTGTAGTTAAGGTGATTAAATACTTTCATATACAGTGACTAACAGAAAGAAGTTCATAAAACTAAGAATTGGTTGTCAGAGTTACCATTTCAGTTGAAGGAGTGGCCGAACTTATAGTGTTTTCATACCAAACTGAATCAAGTTGATTCACTTTATCGCTCACATCGTCGATTTTAAATCAAGAAACAGCTGGAACACACGTATCACTTTGAGCAGGCGTCGGCTAAATTAAAACTAAAAATTTGTGAAGAATACATGATTTTAAACATTTTGCAGTATATGCATATATTTTTTGTAGCTCCCATTTTCATTCCTAACACTTAATATTTTGTTAAAATTTTAAAAAATAATTAACAAAGCGAATTTTAGTTAAAAATGTTATGTTATGTGCCAGCTGATGCCCATGACCGAAAATGTGCAAAAATCACATAAAAAAGGCAGAAATTGGCCAACACTAATGCGAGTGACTATTATAAAGTTTAGAATCAAAGTGCATCTCTTCTTGATTCTACTATTGATTCGAAACACAACCCTGAATGACGTTTTTCCCTTGTGGTTGTAATCGAAATTGATTCGAATCCGCTCTGGTCTGAATACACTATCAAAGCTCAGAAATCTTGGGCCTTGGGGAAACGGAAGCTTTCAAAATTTGGTAAAGCGCGTTCTACGGAAGATTAGTAGATTGGAGCATAAATGGAAAGATATGTCCAGTACACATGATAACAAAATGATAGAAAATATGCCTGAGAATGTGTACTGATATAAAAACCAAGGGATTTTGGACCAAAATTAAAAAAAAAAGAAATATACAACAGTTCATTTTCAACAAAACGTGCATGCAGATAGTCCGGATTATATCTTTTATTATTTTTTCCATTTTATTTTAAGCTGAAATGACTGTGGGGTACTTTTACTAATGAACTTTGGAATGAACCTTGTATTTTCTTTATAACTTGCCTCCTAGAAACCAAAATGTATAAAAATGATGGATATTAAATCATTTATGTGCGCCACTGTAAGTAAAGTTTTGTCCTTCTTTTAATGATGAGATTTTCTGTCTTTTTAAAACAAATATAGAAATAAAAAAAAAAATATAATATTATCAACTTAAATATTAAATATCTAATTGAAGAAGGTCTTGTAAAATGAAGACCAACATTTAAATTTTGTTGATTTGTGTAATTATTATGTTTCATTTTTCATTTGCACCACAAATTGAAATACAAAGATTTTTTAAAAACAAAAATGTAATAAAAAATTATGATAGAGAAAGAGAGAATGAAGTTAATTACACTAAAAAATGGAAAGAAAAAACGACAAATGGTTGGGATTTTTATATACTCAATTTATACAAGAAGTGCCATTAAAAAACATAAAATATTAAAACATAATCCTCAGTCAAGTAGGTTTTAAGCTCAATTATCGCTGGCATCACTTGTATAATAAATGCATTGAGGCAAGCGGGCAATAGCAGCAGTAGCAGCCCGCATAGGCAACATACAACACAGCATAAGGGGAAAATATATGTTTGAAAAAAAAAAACTATATACAGATAGATGGATACAAAACTAAAGATAGACTAGACACAGGGTAGACTAACAAAAAGAGATACAGAGACAGACAGGCAGGCAAGACTAACATACATGCATATGTATGTATGTAAGTATGAATAAGCAAGCGTTAAAGCAGAAATTATTACCCAAACAGTTGTTTTCGAGTTTATACATTTAATATTTATATACACAGACACACATACACAAACAAATTCATACATAGATACTATTGTATTTACTAAACACCAAGTGAGCATAATTCTTTATATTTGCTTTATGGTTGCACAGCAGCAACAGCAGTAGCAGCAACAACAAATCGTTTATTTAACAACTTATACACAAAACAGATGTAAGCATAATTGTGAGCATTTTGTAGATGCAAAGATACATCATAGTATCTATTATCTACTATGGCATATCTATGAGTTCGTTTATGTGTCAGTCTAAGCATAGCTAAGGATTAGTGTCAAGATTATAAAAAAATAAAAAAAATGTTAAAAATGAAAAGAAAAACTAAGCTTGGGGTTGAGATTGCTTTGCTTTTTATAGACAATCATACAGATACTTTACTTCGCACTCACTTAAGTTGCCTTTTTCAAAATCAGAAGAGAAAACAGCCTGTTTTTTTTTTCTTACATCTCATTTGTTTTTTAAGTAGGTGGCAGTGGCCACTTGTATCTTGAGTGGCTTCTTTTACCCGGTTAAATGAGTTCGACACTTGTTGCGTGTTTCATATAAGAAAAATATTATATTAACATGTATGAAATAAGTATCTAAAGTTTACTAGAGTGGAAGTACATACTAGTACTTTAGTTAAAGCATAAACTTCAAAAGTAAGTAAACAACTTAAAGATACTCACACACATGCCACTACTTTCAATTTAAATGCTTCTACTATGGTATAGTCTGATGCTTGTGTACGCCCTAAAATATGCAATCAAAAACTATAATAAAGATAGCTTTGTGCTTCATGCCCCCTAAATATTTTTCATAACAAGTTATGAACATAAATAAAATGTTAAATCAAATAGTATAACAACCCAAACTCAAAGCGGTCATAGACATTTCGTTTAACCCTTTGAATTCAAGTCTGTGAGCAACTTCTTTCTTCTCACATACTATTGTATATCAAGCTACAATATTTGGCAATCTCTTTCTCTATCTCTTGACAACATTTTATATGCATGCATTCCATGTTACATATGTAAATGTAAATTTTTGGGGGCTACAAACACGCAACTGTTAGCCCTTAAAACAAAACCCACTACTCCCCATCTCACAAGCAGCAATACCACAACAAACAAACAACAACCAACTTTAAACGCATTTTTCCCCATATCTGTATCAACATATATGTTTCTACGCATAGTCCAAAACACGACGCAAATGGCATGCACAATGAACAAGGCTTAAAAGGATTTCTATCCTTTTAACCTTTATTTTTCTGCTCTTCTTTTCTATCCAATTTTTTTTTTTTGTTTTACTTCTTTTTTTTTCAATTTTTTGTTTGTTTGCTTGTTTCTCCTTCTGACAAATTTATTATTTAGAGATTTTTGTTGTTTGCCGGTTTTTCACTATTTTCACTGATATGTTAACTATGTGAGAGTATTACAGTAAAATGCAAACAACAAAAGCAACAACAACACGAATAACAGTTGAAATATTTGTTTCAAAATACATACTACAACAACAACAAACAACACGAACAACAATGATATGTTGTCTATAACAACTAATCAGTTAACAACGAAACTTTTAGTCACTTCTTTCATAGAAAGATTTCTACTCAGTTTAGAATTATTTATTATATTGGGTTGAGGAAAAAATACGCGGCTTTTTTAAGCTTCTTTTGGTTTAAACCATTTTTCCATCAGTGTAAAATTTCCCGAGTTTCTAATCAAAAAACTGCAACAAGTGATTTTCACATGCCTCTCTTGAAGCCAATTTTATGCGAGCAAGACAAATGATACTCTCAGATCTTGTTCATACTTAACATCATGCTCAACAGCTCGTGTTCTTCTTTGGTAACGCCATTCGTTATTCACACTCAGCATTAGTACGCTAGCAACTATTTTCTCAATCCTTTTCATTTTTGTTTCTTTATGAATGTGTGCGTTCTGTCGCAAAGCAAATTCCATATTATTCCGATTTCATTGACTACTGTATTCTGCGTTTCGCATGCATCCTCACTCTAGGCAAGCTAAACGAAATGAACAAACAACAAAAGACGTGAAAGAAGACAAAGATACAATGATGTCGGCAGAACTGCAAGTTGTTGCTGATACAAGCAGCTCGGACACCCCGTCAGCCTCATATTCCCCTTGGTTCAACAAACAAAAGTTGCAAGAGAGAATGCAGTCGCAGACAGGCTGAGTGTGAACAAGGTCTAACAGTGCAATGTCAGAACTGTATAGTGGATGCATCGAAACTTCCCAACCAAGGTCTATCAATTTTTGTCGAGTCGTCAAATATGTGTGAGGTCTAGCGTTGTCGTGATGAAACACGACACCTTTTCTGTTGATCAATTCGCATTAATTTTTGGCAGTAAACATTCCAATCAATCGTTTGCCAGACGATGTAGGATGACACTCTTCCAATCCCACCAAATACACAGCATCACCTTCTTTGCCGTCAATCCTGGTTGTGGTACTGTTTGTGGAGCTTCATCTCGCTTCGGGCAACAGTCTCGTATATTATCTATTTTTCATCACACTTTAATATTCGCTTCAAAAAAGGTTCGGTTATGTTCCGTTTCAACAGAGGTTCGCACATGGAAATTCGGTAAGTAGAATTTTTCCACTCAATTCTTGAGGCACCCAAATATCGAGCTTTTTTTAAAACCAGCTCTTTGCAAGGAACCATACCACCTGTGGAAAGATTATTTGAACTGGAACAATCATCTAAGCCACGTATCGTTGACAATGAGTTTCTTGACCTGACAACATTCGGATCAAATATTGATGCCGCCGATGCATCAAATGCATTTCATTTACGTTCAAAATCTTCTACGTAACGATGATTGGATTTGCGTTTAGTGGAACGTTTAACTGGTAGCTTCTTACGTGATTGCATAATCTTCATCTGCAGACGCTTAAAACTGTATTTTTGTAGATTTTAAATTCCTTAACTATATCATATTTTGAGCATAAAAAAACAACTCCCTTTCAGATTAATATTTCTTTGTGAATATTAAACAATTTACTTAGATATTTTTATACGAAAAGTTTTGTGACTAAATATTTCTATGGGTGATGATAGCCTACTATAACAGCCTCACCCACAATACTCTACTCTAGTATACCCTACACTACAATAGCATATCTAAACAATAAAACTTTCAAAGGATTAAATACTTTGTTGAAACGCTTAACAAAATAAAAAGTTGCAACAAACAATTGGAAAATAGTTTTATCTTCTCATTCTCATTTGTATACATTTTCACTTGAATTGCATTGTTTAAATGTTTATGAGATCTGAGTGTTATTGAGAGTGTTGAGTGTGCAAACAAACAAACAATTTTAGAATATATTCCATTGATATCTGTTAAGGCTTAGAGATACTTATACTGTTTTTAGTAAAACAATATATTTAATGTTAAAATAATGTATTAAAACAGATTTCGTATTTTTGTTGATTTGATATTAAACCAAATTATATAAGACTTAATCTTTAAAAGGTATTTGAGTATCTTCTATAGCTGATATCAATGTTCTCTTTACTGAATATCTGTATAAAAGGAATTTAATCTTGTATGCAAGAATTTTTAGTTTTGCCAAAAATTACAAATATAAAGAACTCAACAAGACCACGTATTACAACAAATGCCACTTGCTGATTCCATTTTCATAACTATCGTTTTTATACACACATACATACATTTCAAGGTGAAAGGAACAACAAAAATTAATATTTGTTTTTTTTTTTTGCAAGTAAAGCTTGAATAACAATTTATCGAGCCAATTGAATTTTGTATCGAATTTTAGTTCTCAACTTAATCAGGCAGAATGCAAATGAATGAATGATGTACAATATGCAAATAGTATTTATCTACATAGATACAATAGCCACTCTTCAATGCTTTAAAATCTTGAAAATTAAGAAATGATCTTATACTGTAGACTGTTGTTTAAGAGCTTCGGCTAGTTACGTAGGGCACTACAAAAGTTTTACAATGGGAAGTATATACGCATTGTTTGGATTCAAACGTTCTCGCTCGATTGCGATATGTCCGATAATTCCAAAGAAACGTGTCATCCTCTCGGAACACGCATACGGTCGATTGCTGTTTACTTTCCGGCTCATACGCATATACCCATGATTCGTCACCTGTTACAATCTTACATACATTCTGAGCATTTCTTTGCTCCAGTCGAAGCGAGTTTTTTTTAGAGCGATTGTAAAGTTATCCGGAATCCAACGCGAAACTAGCTTTCTCGCAGCTAAGTGTTCATGTAATATTATATGTCTTGCGGTGGAATGAATACCCACAGTTTCCTCAATCTCACGGTATGTCACATGCCAATATTCTATTATAAGTTTACGCACAGCATCGATGAAGAGCATCCACGATTGAAATCCATAAACCAGCGACATATGGTAGTCTTATGTGGTGCTTCATCACCAAAAGCCGGATGAAGTGTTTCCTTACTATCTTTCCAAGTTAATCCACTTCAAAAATCGTAAATAAATCATCGCACGAAATTATTCACAATTTAGCTCCATTTTTGTCTCGTAATGAAATTTAAAAGTTAACAAAAAGTAAACTAATAGCGTCGATATGACAAAACGCTCTAAGTACGACTATGCAAAATGCCAAACTTCACGATAGGAACGTCAAACCGTGAAAACTCACGATAGTGTTACTAGATTGCAAAACTTTTGTAGTGCCCTACGTACGGCATGTGATTAGTTAATTTATCATATTTATGAGAAAAGCAATTAATAGATGAGAGCACAAATATTTAATAGTATGTACCTACTACTTTGGACATTTGCCAAACATTTGGCAAACAAAACCAAGAATAAAATCTAATAGAACAACCGTCAGACCACAAAACGATATTGGGTCATAGTTAAAGACACACACAAAAGTCAGGAACAGGAGTGCTTCACAGATGGAACACCTTGATAAGAGCGTGACTAATGGCATCCCACTGGATCTGGTAATGGGTCTCGGTGGATGGTGATGGTCGAGGGTAGTGGTGGTTGAAATGACCTGCAGCGTTTGAAGGCATATTTAAACAAAAGGAAAGAAGAGGCGTGTTGGTTTTCATCAAATTTCATTTATTAAAAACGCACCAAATATACAATAATATGAGGAGAAAATTGGAATGGGAAATGGAAATATGTAGTAGTATAGTAGCTATGGGTGCCACATGTGCAACATGAAGAGAACTAAAAGACCAAGACCAACACGCATTCTATGTTAGCCATAATTCATTAACGATTATTCACACACAGCCATATACACACACAAATAAATAAATATACATGAGGCACACGCACGACGTCAAGTTCACGTAAATTTTCCTGAAATGAGCATCAAATGCTTTTAGACATTAGAACGTAATGCCGCTTGATTAGTGTGAAAATTTGCATTACATTATTGTGTTAATTTGGTAATGTACACACATGAACATTCTAATGTGTGAATTGACTAAAGATTTTGAAGCTTAGATTTATTCCACTCATGATACTAAAAATTTAAATTAAAATGATTTTGGGTGCATGGAAGCGTTCCTATACAATATAAACTAAGATAAGATGAATAAAATCCATTTTTTTCCTAAATTTATAAAAAGTCATTCAAGCATGTGCCAGAAATCTCTTTCAACCCCATATCGCCCTAATTACTGGTGCCAGAAATCTCTTTCGATGGTTTTGAAATATCTGAAGTTTATAAATACGGTTTACAAACTCATTTTTATAAGTCCCAAACACTCTTCAATCAGCTGTGCATTCGAACATCAAAGTTACCCGTTTTCTAGCACAACTACATTGAAATCAATCGGCATGAAAACCGTCTTCGATTTTTGGCACATGCCTGATAATATTCTTTTTATTAAAAGGGAAAGTTTCTTATCTAATAAGAGTCTGAAAGAAAAGAGATTTCTGTTTAATTGAAGAAATGAAATTTCCTTAGTTAATTAAAATTAAAATTGTTGGAAAAGTTACCCTGCAAATGTGGGAAACATTAGAATATGTACGTATGTATTGTAATTTAAATAAGTGATACAAATAAACAACAATCGCCATTAAGTTTCCCCAAGTATTCATCCATTCATTCATTTAATTCAAGTGAATACACTGCCACAAGATTGAAAAGCATTTTCCAAATACATCGTAATAACATCAACATTATTTACTTCCAGACAATCAACGATGATTTCTTAATAATATCCATTTGAATGATGCCATATTTCTTTCCCCCACCATCATCAACATACTTTTTGAACAGGATTTGAATAGTAAAAAACTAGAGCATTTCTTTTTGGGTACTTTAGCTTAGCTCTGTTTTTTTGATAAGAGTTTAAGGGTAGCAAAGCACAAGCAGTCATTGTCTAATACCTTTTTAAGACCATCACCCCATCACCTGACTGACTGATTTGGCTCACTACATGCATACCAATGAGTTACGGTAGTAATTCCCGGGAGTACTACAACAACCCGCAATTGAAATGGGGACCCTTCTTAGTATATTTTGAGTAGAGAAAGGAAGACTGGAACTTTTGATGACATAAATCGGAAATGCATAAATTATTAAATAAGTATATTTATGTTATAATAAGATGGAATGGTTTCGAAAGGAAACAAGGACTAATGAAAATGAAGCTGTCGAGAATGAACTGTCAAAAATAGAACAGAAAAAACAGTTGACAACTTTTTTTTTTTTTTTCCTTAACATTTTGTGGTTGTTGATATTATTATTATTTCTTTTTTGTTGTTGTGCATGTCAAGTGGCAATTGAGACAAGAACTTGCATTGTGCGCAACCAAGGACATCGAACTAAAGCTCATATATCGACACCAAACATTGGCATGACATCTGACTTTCAGTTCAGTTGTCAAAAAATATTTGCTTTACAAAGCATACTACATGCCACTAATATGGCATGGCACCCCACCATCTCATAGCACATACATATGTATGGCTGATTGTATTTAACTCCATTCCTTTACGCCTTTCCGCACGAGTTGCAATCACAGAACATAACTTTATTCCTTCGTCCTTTCGATCTATATTTCCATTTCCGTTTTTTCTTCATAAATTTCTTCAACTTCAGTCTTCGTTCGATGTATATCGTTAAATTGATAGAATAAATGAGCATAAATTGAAAAGCAAAAATATATACATATATACACGTATAACAAGCTAAGAAAAGAAATCATTCTTCCAACCCTCACTTCGGGGTTGCCATATTAAAAGAAAGCTCTCATACTCCAAGGCACATATGGGCAATTATTTAGTGCTTTGGAACAGCTCTGAGACCATATTTCGACATGACAAGGCAGGCGGGCAAGCATTCAATTCCCTTACCTCAACCCAAACCACCATTACTATCGATTTGAGGGTGCATTACCCCCTGCCACAGTATTAGCGAGCAAAAAGGAATCGGCACAGGAAACTTTTGGACAGCTAGCTCTAAGTGAAATGAGTATGATAGACTTTTCTTACTTCTTTTTATTATTTGTTTATTTTGAATAGTAGTATTTCGTATGAATTGCATGCAATCAGTCCAAGAAATGTTTAGTGAATATGCTGCCTCGCCTACTACGTCTGCTGTCGCTGTTGCTGTTGCTTCTGCTCCTATGTTCCTTTCATATGGAAAAGTGACAAAGGGGGTATGAGAGTTACAGAGAGAATAAAGTAATTTAAAGAACCCATAATTCCATCCCTCAGGAATGTATAAAAGTCCCTTACGCTTATTACTCGTATATCGAAGGCGACTTGAGTTTTGTTGGGTTTTCGTTTGTTTTGGGCAAGATGCCAAGTCAACTAAAGCTATTCACTCACTCACTCACTGACTCAGTGACTTGCTTACTTAAAAGTTGCCTTTCTCCTTTTTCCTTTAGTCCTTTATTTGTAACTGTGCTCATGCCAATGGCATATCGCGTGTTGCCAATTTGTCGACATTCATTGACGTCGCCTCCTCTACACTTCCATCTATCCATCTAAAAGGATACTCTACTATGCACAACTACTTGCATGATGGATGGATGGATGGAAGTATGAATGTATGTTTGTGGCAAAGCTCAAGACTTTGGTGCCTCTTTTGTTATTATTATTATTGTTGCACTCGCGGCTGTCGTCGGTGTTTGTTCTTAAACCAAATTTAGACGTAATTAAATGTGAATTGTTTATTTAAGGCGCACGTTCATTCATTCTCGGTGCCATCCATCCATTCATCCATCCTTTCTTCCATTCATTGGTTCGTTCATTCATTTATTCAGCCATCAGCAAAAAGCCATTCAGGCGTCCATCAGGCATTCAAGGTTCAATCAAGCGTTTCCTTGTTATTATTCTATGCTGTTGCTGTTTCTCTCTTCCTTCCTTCCTGCCACAACCACCTCTTCTCCATTACCTTATTCTTTTGCTTTGTTGCACAATGTGTTTCAATTCATTCGTGCCGCACACTCAAAAGTTTTGACTTACTCCTCAGCGTCAGCGTCAATGGCAGTGGCAGTGCTAGTGCCAGTGAAGTCGGAGGAGATGCCGGCATTTGTTTGTGTTGCAAGTTGTTCTTGCGGGTGTTAGTCTAATATAAACGCAGCGCGGCGTTTGTTATTATGGTGGTTATTGTTGTTATTGTTGGCCCCCACCTATTCAACTTTTGTTGTTATTACCAAGTTTATGTTACATTGCAGCAAGCAGCGATTATTGCTCACGGCAAATTTTAAATTAAAACAGGTGTGTCATATATAAACTATGGGGAAATTGCCATGAATTGTCTACGAAAATCTAAAAGGAGAGACAGACGAGGGTAATTGAAGTTTGTGTAAACAAGTCACAGTTAGATTGCTTTTAAGTTGGCATTTCATACTAGTAGTATGTTGTTTGCCACTTTTTTTTCCTAAGAATTTTCAAAAACCAAATAATGTCATGTTGAATGAGAGAAGGAATTCAAAGAAATATCAAAAAAAAAAAAAAATGGTTTTTAACTAGAGAATATAATAAAGGTGGTTTGTTAGAAAATTAATAATATATTGACGACCCATTCATCAATTCATTGGGCTTTTAAATGGATGAATTAGTCACATGACAACTTATTTCTATCGTTTTCCAGTTTGAAAAACGATATCTCCAAGCTCCTACATTTCAACAAGAAAAGGAGTCGGACGATGACGGGAGTTATAACTGGGCACTATCGGGCTGATGGCCTATAGAGTGCAGGTTCCATCTTGACTTCTGTCGAAGCTGTGAAGATGAGGAGGAACCAGTGATTGCCCTGTTCTTCTTGGTAGACGAACCCATTTTCTCGGGAAACAGTTCTTCAAAGAGCCGGGTAGTTTGGTGAAATGTCCTTTGGGGGACCTGTTCTTGCACTCCTTAGAAGAAGAGGTTGATTTCTGGAACCGACCTTGGACAGTAGTGGAGTACCTCTTACCGCTCACAATCCACCTAACCATTTACTTTTTATCAGGCATCAAAATGGGAACAATCACGAGCGGCCTGCATTATCTTACCTAAACCTAAGACAAAATCTTGGTCTTATTTGTATACTAGATGAAAGATTTATTGGAATGGTCAGTATCAGATCACTAACAGAGCCCCATTTCAGCATAGCGGAGTACTTACAATAACAACAACTTCATATTTTTTGGATATATTATACATGAAATCTTTTATAAAACAATGAATAATGCAATAAGTACTTGTTTCATATTAAGTTTTATAAACTAGAAAAATTCTTGACACATACTATATGATAAGTTAAGATTCTTTAGTCAATTGTTGTTGTTTCTGTCTTAAAATTCATTCCATTCACATCCGTATGTCTTTATATCTTCTACTTTTCTTCCATAAACAACTCTGTAAGTACATAGCACAAACATCCGTTGAAATACCAACAAGGACCAGTATGTCCTGCCTGCCAGTTGTTGGCTACAATTACACATAAAGTACAACACAAAATATGACCGGTGATTTATATATGGATGACGCTTGAACTAAACTTTCATATATCAAACAATTAGCGACAAAGAGTAAACATGTGTACAGAGGATTATGCAATCCTGGAATGGCTCATAAATTTATGTGTAACACTTTAATACAGACGAAATACGAATGAAGGAGAGTGAAGCGAATTTCAAAACTAAACTAGAGACAAGCAGGCAATGTTGCATGTGAGAAGGGGCAGCAGCAGCAGCAGCAACAGCAGTACAAGCAATTGCAACTGTTCTCGATATAGTGGACAAGGGGGTGCTGATGGTCAGTGTCCATTCCGTGCAACAATAATGTAATGAATGCAACATGATTTGGTTCGGTTCGGTTTGGTTCAGTTTGTTTTGGTTCGGTTTGCAACGACATACATAAAAACTTTGTTTATTGAAGTGCGAACATTAGTAACGCTCACTCGCCCATTGCAATAACAACAGAAGCGATGGCAGGATTCAGGCAGGAAATGCAGGAAATGCAGGAAGGAAGGAAGTAGTCGAACTAGTAGAAAACAAAACAGCCCTGTAAAGCTACTAAAAACTATCATAAACAACACAATGCATTAGCCGCTGCAGCAGCCCCTTTATTCGGGGCAATTTTTATTTAACTACAATGAAAATAAAACAAGAAAAAAAAAACATAACAAGAAACATTTACAGTTGTTTTTATTATTGTAACAATAGTAACAACAACAAAAACAATAACAACGAACAACATTAATATCAACAAAAATTATAACAGCAAAAATACAAAAGCGACACGCATTAAATAAATAACAAAAAGAACAACAATATCAATGGTAGTCAATGGTTTATCAAACTAAACAATCCAATAAAAACTGTATAAAGAGCGAGAGAAAAGCAGGGGAGTGAAAACAAACTGGTAGTAAAGAATTAAGATCAAGCGAATAGAAATTTTAATATTATTATACTCTTCACGGGAGTGCATAGTATTATAAGTTTGTCATGAAGTTTGTAATACACAGAAGGAGACATCGCAGACCACATAAAGTATATATATTTGTGATCAGCTCGATGAGACGAGTTGATTTAGCCATGTCCGTCTGTCCGTCTGTCTGGCTGTATGTATGCAAACTAGTCCTGCAGTTTTTGAGCAAGAGAGCTGAAACACACTGCACATAGGTCTCTTTTTACCATACGCTGCACATTTGTCGGAATCAGCCGAATTGGACCACTAGGGGGCGGGTACCTCCCATACAAACACACCTTTAAATTATTGTTCTTATTAGAAAAAGTTTTTTGGTTTTTAACGTATCTAACTAAAATTACTAGGAGGGGTATCTCCCATACAAACCCCACTTAAATTAATGTTCTTATTGGAAAAAAATTTTTGTTTGACTAATCAAACTGAAATTTGGACACTTTAAGTCTCTGATCCATTTTCATCAACCAAGTAAATTTAATGACCATACCATTACATAGGGTACCTCCCTTAAAACCCCAAATTAAATGAAAATCTTATAAAAAGTACAATATAACCAGAAAGCAGGCTATCATTGGCTATGTCAAAGATGTAATACTCTTCACGCTCCACCGAGTTGCATCCAACCTTCCTTTCTTAGCATCACATCAGTTTGTGTGGCAATTTTATTGTACTTTTATTCTTTATAAGTTTCTAATTTAATTTGGGTTTGTATGCGAGGTACATCTCCTGGTAATCTTGGGATCATGAAATTTACACGGTTGATGGATATAGATGAAAAACCTTTATTGTTCAAATTTCAAAAATGTAACAAGAATATTAATTTAAAGGGGGTTTGTATGGGAGGTACCCCACCTGGTAGCCCTAGGTTCATGAAATTTACACGATTGATGGCCATAGATTACAAAAGTATAGTGTCCAAATTTCAGTTCGATATGTTTAAAATGCGTATGGTAAAAAGAAACCTATGTGCGTAATTTCAGCTCTCTAGCTCAAAAACTGAGGGACTAGTTTGCAAACATACAGACAGACAGACGGACATGGCTAAATCAACTCGTCTCATCGAGCTGATCACAAATATATATACTTTATGTGGTCTGCGATGTCTCCTTCTGTGTGTTACAAACTTCGTGAAGAGTATAAAAAAATACATTGCCACTCAGACTGTATATATAGGATAGAATATAGTGATGCTAAGAAAGGAAGGTTGGAAGCAACCCGGAAGAGCGTGAAACTGAGAATTGTTTTGATTTGAAACAATGAAGTTCTACTTGATTTTTCTGTTTCTTACCTTAATTACCCAATTAATCGAGAACCCTCTCGATCGAATTTAAGAATCGTATTTATGTTAGATTAAATAGTGAGTCAATTTAATATTATTGTATACCACCATTTAAATGAATCAATTGATCATGACATAGATGTAAATATAAAAAACATTCTCAACGGGCAAATTGATGACAAAACTGTATTTAAGCCCTATGAAAACATTTCAGATAAAAGAAACAGTTGTTCACTAGCAATATAATAAATTTAATAGATGAGTTCGAAAACAAAATACATGTACATATTACATGGAACAAGGTTGAAAATCACAATTTCACAAAATAAAAATACTGTTTATTTTATCGACATAACACAAAAAAAAACCCCAATTACAGTTATACAGCTGTCGTTCGAATGACTTTGTTCTAGTTCTTATGTAAATGTATCAATTTCGATATATGTATATTGTTTTAGCCACTAGCCATATCTTGTGTCATATTGCTCAGTATAGCAACAATTAGTTTTTAACAGCTTAAAATCTTAATTCGAGTCGGCACACGTGTGTTTTCGTTACGCAGAATTTCATTAATAACATACACTCATAGATAATATTATGTATCACTTTGATGTAAAGTTTGTAGATATGGATATAATCAGCGTGATGAGGAGAGTCGGTCTATCCTTGTCTATTAATTTAAAAATTTGTTTTTATATTCTTTCTAAGACCAAAGTTGTCTTGACATTAGTAAACATAGAGTGAAAGGTATAAAAGCTTCGGTGAAACGAAGTAAATGTTCTGGTTTTATCTTTATTGTGTAAAATGATCGATTTTTTATGGGTTCATAGATAAAAAGAAAAAACTTGTCACGTCTACCTTAGAATTGTTTTGATTTTGAAACAATGAAGTTCTATTTGATTTTTGTGTTCCTTGCTATAATTGGGTTCTCGAGCGCATTGAAGGATCGTAAGTACTTTTGATAAAATAGTAAGTGTAACTTAGTAAATTTAATATTATTGTATATTAATTAAGTAAAAATTCAACGCATGTTCCTTTATTTTTATTAGCTATTTGTGGTCAACCTCCCTTCAGCAATGGTGGTGGAGTAATGTCATGTATGGCCGCTTTTCGAAAGTTCTCTTATGTTCCGCGGACTAATTCATGTGTTCGTTTTACTTATGGTGGATGTTGGGGCAACGAGAATCGTTTTAACAGTGTAGAGGAGTGTAAATCTACTTGCCTGGAATAAATTCTTATTCAGTTGATAGAATGGTTAGACTATTTTTTAAATAATATTCAAATCTTATGAAATAATATTTCAGCTAAGTTTTGCATATTAATAAAATTAGAAATAACAAGTTGTTCATATCAACAATTCTAATGATCTTTTGAAATTGAACCGATGCAACCTCAATAAAAACGCATAGAAAGTCAAAAATTATTTCGAAACGCTTAACTCAATAGTATACTTTCTTTAATCATTTCACATTGTAGTATAAAATAAGGTCGGTATCCGCATCTGTTTATCCGCTTACTTCTTCTTAGCCAAGTAACAGATTTTGATGCTTGTTCATCTACCTTATAAATTTAATGATCCAAGGGTTTCCTTATAAACCCAAATTAAATGACAAACTTATATAGAATAAATGTACAGTAAAAGTGCCACTGAAACTGATGTGATGCTAAGAAAGAAAGGGTGGATACAACCCGGAGGAGCGTGAAGAGTATTACATCTTTGGCATAGCCAATGATAGCCTTCTTTCTGGTTTTTTATAGCAAAACTTAATATTCAATAATAAGAAAGATCCCACTGGATATCATAATATTGTTTTGAATGGTACTTATTCTTGTAATTAAAGGGCAAATAATTATTTTGTATTTTATAAGAAAGTTCAACAACGGCACAGTTGGCGTTATACATACATCATTTACAAAAATACACGAGATCACTAACAGAGTCACAATTTCACTGATGGAGTATCCACCATTTCTTCGGCTATCCACAGAATCAGTCGTTCAGTAATCGTGAAAATTCTTTTAATTGTTCTTTCTATTGCCATCATTTTGTTTGCTCCACCTTCTTGTTCTTTTTATTCATCTTAATGTTCCAGGGGCACGTAACATGGCGGTCAGCAACTTGGCAGCACGACAATATGTTTGTATATTTCAATGAATAAGAAAATATTATTTTTAATACTACTTCGTGGCCTCAACAATGATGTATGCCCCATTTGCATCGATGTTGCAACTATGCAGCACCTGCTCTCAGGGTGCAATCTATTGCAGCGCTTTCGAGACCAAGCCAAATCTTAGAAACATAAACCTGATCTACAATTTACAATTTTACTATACGAGTATAAGGTATCATCAGATTCCTCAATTTATAAACACTAGACATTCGGACAATGGACAACGGTTTAAAATTGTTGTTGGAATCCCTAGAAATGAAACTCCTCAACAGTCTATTGTCCGAATAGTTCAGTATCTATAAATTGATAGTGTATGGTATCATAAATCTTTCAGTACTGATCCGTTTAATTACTGACCGGAATTTTGGTTTCTGTTAACAGCATGCTCAATATTTAGGCAGAAATTGACTTTCTTTGTTTTCAAATTACCAGGGCTTTGAAATCGTGTGTATCGTTGTATTACGCTTATAATACAATATCATGAAGCATATTCTTCTTTTTTATTTGGTGATAATAATATGATTATTATTTTACATTACTGTCATTGGGGAATGTATTTCAGTGGTTTCCCGTTGCCTTCTGGAGGGCATCATCGTTTTCCATCATTCAACGTTTATATAGTGAAACATTTGATGCAAGTAGAGACATTCAACATTGTAAGACAAATCGTTTAAGCCTCAAGAATCTATCCATTTATACACAAATAAATTAATATATAAAGGTATAATTTTATTTATGTCATGCTCATGTCTACGTGTGTGATGTCTCCACAAACCTCCTCCCTCGTCCTCCGAGCAGTATGCCTACTTTGAAAATGCTTTATGTATTACTTCAGTGTAGGCATCCTTTGATCATTCTTCCATTTCCTTGAGAGAACAGTCTTCTAATCACCCACGTCCAGGTTCACCGCATTTATCGGCATGCGACACGACTCGGGGAGGACGGTTTCGTCAGGCCCGTGACTCTTGCTGGGAGTACCCCTTCCCCTTATACATGAAAGTATCGATCTGAAATGTTGCTTCTTGACGGAGTTTTTAAAGGAAATTATTATTTAAAGAATATACTTGTTTCACAATAAAAATAAAACTGTTTTGAAATTGTTGCCCTTGATAACCAAGTCAGGCACGAGAAAGTGCCATTAACTTTGAATGAAATTTCATATACTCACCTTAGAAAATAAAAATATCTACGATCAGTGGTTTATACTACAACTGCTACCATGCCTGCTCTCTATATTCTCTCTTAGCAAATTCTTTATCATTACACCCCTCGTTTGAAGGCAGTTCCCTTTTGCTATGGTCGACAGCATTTGATTTCTACAAAATCAACGATGCATTCGATGCGGTGCATTAGTTTTAGTCACTTGCTTCAGTTGCGTTGCCTCAAAGCGCAAATGCTTCACACGTGCCGTTTGCTGCCAGACAGGATATTACTTTATCGTTGAATGTTATGTTGCAAAAGGACACGCGCATTGTCGACTGAAACTGATATATGAACGACGTTCGCTTATTTTATCGCTTAAAAGGATCGTCGTTGGTATTCTCCTCATTGTATCTTTGTAGTGGTATTTGTAATTTCTTAAATTATTATTGCAACGCTCAAATTAATTTCGCTCGAAAAATTCATTAACTGAATAGAAAAATAGTGAGAATCACATTAATTTTCACTAATTTTCTTTTATGTAGGATAAATATTCGCTCAACCACTGCTCACATACCATAAGCTTTATAAGGGTATCATCTCCCTTTCTTGATAAGAAATTCATATTTCTATTAGTTCTGGCTATTACATTTAATTGATTTTGTAACACTTTGGGCGTCTAGGCGGCTATCATTCTTAGCAAGGCATGGAGGTGTGTACAAGATATATTGTTTTTCTCCAAAAATCTCTCATGTTTCTTAATTTATCAGAATCAACATGAGCAAAACCCAAAGTCAAACCGGAACATGCATGGAGAGTGCACTTTCATTACTTTAATGCTACTTCACCACATGATATCACAAAATACAAAATACACTTAAAAAAAAATATGATATAGCTAGAAATGTTTCTCTAAAATGGGACTATAAATTTCTAAAGTTGATTTTAAATGTTTTGAGAACTTAAGGTAATAGAAAAATGAGTATTCTCGCAATGCCAATGGAATTGACTTGCGAATGGACTGTATTCATTTGTCTAATGATGCATTATGATCGCCATCAGAACTTTTCACATTAGCTGCGTAGATGAGAAGGAGGCACAGAGGCACATCGAGTCGTGAGGCCTGTCGTTCTTAATTTTCATAAGATAACTATGGAAAATTTACTACGGAAACAGTTTTGACACCAAGTCATTACATTTAAAAATAAATTGTATTCTTATTTAAGAAATCCCTATCAATTTTAATAATTTCCTTTCAGTGTACATAAACATAAAATGATAAATGATTTTCAAAGCCGATTACAATATACTTTCAACACACAAAAATCCATTTTGCCAGACAAAACATGCCAAAACGAATGCAAAGCATGCAATTCACTCACCTCATAACCGAGGATGAGGAGAAAACCATCTTCAAAAAAATTGCGCAACAAAAGAATATTTTTTTTTTTGCACAATCACTTACATCATTAAAATGACGCGTAAATGAAAATACTACTCTCTGTTCTGTTCAAATATGATGGAAGTAAACAGAAACTGGGGAAAAATACTGTACACAAGACGCAGACAGAGGAGTTGAATATAAAAGAAGAGCGTCTAAACGAACCATCATTCATCAAGGATTTAGCTAAATGCGCTATGTAGAACGACGACAATGCATCCCCACCCATCAACAATTTACTTTCATTCATACATACACTAACACTCCATACTTATAGAATAAAGGAAAGAGACCGATCGACCGACCGAGCTGTAGTGAACACAGCTTGTCTAGAGCTAACCAAATGAAACGCCACAGTAAAACTAAACGACCATTCATCATCATTCGTCCTGGATTATGCTTTTTAAACATACGATTGCTGTCAACATTGTCAGCACTAGTCGAGAGACGACGGCAATGGCGTATGGATGGAGAGGAGAGGAGTGTAAACCATACTCTGTAGCATCAGCCTAGCCAAAAATGTCATCAGCATTATCAGCATAGATGTGGTCCATTGGCTGCTCCATATGCGGAATTGCATATAGTAGAAATAGAAATAGAAGTAGAAGAGAAGGGCAATGCTATTTGCGTAGTATCCTCAGTTGCTCAAAGTTGATTGTGGCATGTTTTTGGTATGACTTTCGGTTGCATGTTGCACACAGGATTGTCAGCGATGCGTTGTCAGCGTTCCTTTATTCGCTCCATCATTGATCCAGCTGCATATTCACTTCAGTAAAGCTGATTTTGGTGTTTACTTTATATTAGCCAAAATGCCATGAATGCCATACGAGTACGAGGTAGTTGTGGGTGGCTTATGTACACACATAGTAGTATTAGAGATAGCGACAGTTGGGTGCATATATCAATCATATTTAACGTCGAATTGCTTAGTGAGAGCACTAAAATGACATATTCTCAAAACTTTGGGTTGATTGGTTGAGTTAGTAGTTGTTTTGTTGATTCATCGCTTGATTTTTGGTTGGTCGCAAATTTCAAGTGATTCATCAATTTTTTACTTGGCTGAACTGCTTCCAAAATCATTTAAACTCAAACTCATTACAATGTTTCGACCAAAGAATTATTTGTAAATAATTTGTGTCACAAACCGTACGCATGTCCTGCAGCACATTGTTTCCTTTTACGTTGAATGACATTACTGGATTTGATGTGATACGACGCGACACGACATGACATGCAACAATGCAATAACAACAACCTATGTACTAGAATGGATAGCCAATTGCCTGACTGTGCTACACAAGGCCGGGCATGACTAAACACAAACTGTGTCCATGGCCAAAACGACGACGTTGCTGTCATGCCAGTAAAGTCGTCGGACAATGTCAAACGACAAAATCAAAGTGAAATGATTACAGAATGGAATGGGATGCGATGCGATACGATACGATTTCAACCAATCCATTTCCAATCCTTTCATGAATTGTGACATGGTTTGACATCGAATCAGTAAATTTCAAATCGTCAATTGAGACAACATGTGTGCATATGTACAACATGAACAAACATATGTGTTTACCAATATTACTACTAACAAATTGAAAACAATATGAATGAAACAAAAATATTTAATTAAAATATCGATATGCAGATAGATAACACTTCCAATAGAAATAATTTGAATATTCAACGATAAACTTTCCCATCCTGGTTGGTTGGTTGGTTTCCGTGGCTGGCTCGCATAAACCACTACAAGCCACAATTAGCACTAGAGCGCCGTTTTGATACCACTTCCTCGCCGAACGCAATCAGTATTACTAAATCCAACCTGTCGAATTTAGGTATTTGAGTAAATCACCCGGACATGTGGCTGAACAGTCCGAGAGATTGTCTATGAAATATTTGCCCAGAAACTTATTTCTAGTCTTTGCCAGGGCTGGGCATTGACATAGAAAGTGGGTGAGTGACTCCTCTTCCTCTTCGTTTCCGCAGCTCCTACAATGGCTTCTAAACGGAATACCCAGTCTCTCCGCGTGCATACCTACACACCAGTGACCGGTAAAAACCGCTGTGAGCCTTGCGGTATCCGAGCGTCTTCTGTTGATGAGTCTAAAAGACCTATTTTCGTTGTAATAGGGCCAGGTAGCACGTGCCGCTCTGCAAGATTCAAGATCTTTCCACCGTCTGTTAGCCAGCTGGCGGAAAAACAGGAAGTTGCTTCTCTTGACGACCGCCAGGGGAATCGAGACCTGTTCCGCCAACGATAAATCAAGAGAAGCACCAGAACGAGCCAATTCGTCAGCCTTCTCATTCCCCTCTATGTTCCTATGGCCGGGAACCCATATGAGAGTGATATCAGCTTGACGACTTAGCTCGCTCATCGTCGACCTGCATTCCTTAACGAGCTTCGACTTCACAGTGGTGGATTGCAGTGCTTTGAGTGCCGCCTGGCTGTCAACGAAGATCCTTTCCCATCCTACTATTTTAAGTAAAATAAACTTTAATAAAGAACTTCATACTCGGGACTATGACAATCTAATATCAAGCTAGAAGATGTTAATCACAAAAGAGGTGTGTTATTGATAGCTATGCTCAGTAGACTCAGCTATCACTTAAATAAGCTGGGTATTGTTTCAGAATCTAATTGGGGATTCTGCAGGAAAAATGATGCAACATCACTTTATTTGATACGAGAATGTTGAGCTCTAATTCACAAAAGTTTTAAATACTCTGGAAAATATATGGTATACTGAATGGTTATTCTCAGGTTATCATCTCATGCCTGGAAGCGAAAACCTTGGGCTAATGAGTCTGGCTGTACTGTTACTAGGACACTCTGTCCTTGATATCAACCAAATTCAAATTCTTACAATTCAACAAGAAAAGGATTCGGATTTTGACGCCAGTTATGACGGGCATGTTCCACATCATGTTTCCTGTCGTAGCTGTTAATATGAGGAGGAATCGGGGAGCATCCAACATTTCCTCTGTGATTGCCCTGCTCTTCTTGGTGGACGAACACGGTTTGTCGGGAAACAGTTCTTCGAAGAGTTGGGTAGTTTGTCAAAATATCCTTTGGGGGACGTGGCTCTGTTCATGGACTCCTCAGGTTGGTTTTACAGAAATTGGGTGATCTCTGGGACCAATATTGGACAGTAGTGGGCGAGCGGCCTACATAACATAGCCTAACCTATTCTTGAAAATATCTATATTTTGATATCTGTAATGAGTTTTGTAATTAAAACTAAATTTTCTTCAAAAAGGTACACTCTTCTGAATTTGTAGAAATCTGTAGATTTCATTAAAAAGTTTCAGGATTTCATTTTAGATTACATTTTTAAAACCATTACGCGCCCTATAAGCTTAAAAGAATGTAAGATTTAAAAATGTTATAGGTCTAAAATGAAATAACAAAGTCATTTAGCGTGTTCGTGGACTGATGGCATTTCCGTCTTTAGAGAAAATATTATTGTAAATTAAGAAAAATCGCAAAAAAAAATGTTAAAGAAATTAGCGTGTTAAATTAACACACTACATCACACCACACCAGACCAGACCAGACCAGACCAGACCAGACTCCGTAAGGTTTGTCATGGCAAAAAATTGAAATACTTCGTGTGAGTGATAATTATCATAACAATAATTCAAGCGTTGAGCACAAATTATGATATTGCGATTGCTCATTCGCAATAACCCACAATAACGACAACAACACAAAAAAACGTAAGTCAATTCAGAGACACAGAAGAAGATCCGTTTGCAACTCATTTTAATTCTCACCTTATGTAGTCGCAGTCACTGGTTGGAGTCTGTTAATCTTAGCAAGACAAGTTTCTGTAGAAACAATAACATTATTTTGAGTTTACTTCATAAATTTGTTTGCTTTAATTATCGATAGCATAAAATATAACAATAAGTGGAAAAGATGCCAATCGAAAAGTTTCTCGGATCAACTCTCTTACCATACTTTCTTTGTCATTCATCCTACATTCATACATGTCATGTGTTTATCACAAGTTCTTAGTGTCACTCTACACATTAACTAAAGTGGTTCAAATTGTTTCTCGATAAAAACCAATTCAACCGTTGCCATCAGGTTTCTTTTAGTCTCGAGTGTTGGTTGGTTTTTTTTCTTATATATATTTTTGCAAAAACTTACATATTAAGAGGGGGGCAGACAGGTGACAATTGACCGAAAAATAACCGTTGAAATATGTCAAGAAGATATTCAACTTGTTTATGTTGTTGACATACAATTGTGACTGTGACAGACTTATTGAAAAGATACAATACTTTTTACTTGGCTTCTTTTCAACTTCAATCAGTGGTGAGTCTTTCTTTAAATAAAAGACTCATGAGTCATCATTGTCAGTTTGGTTTTTATAATCTGTTGTATAAAATTTCTGTATATTTTCAGTTGGTATTCATCTGGTTTCTTGTGAAAAGTATTAATTAGTATTGTATTTGTTTGATTTGATTGATGAATTGACTTCAGTTTGCACATTGTCATATTTTTGTTTAAAAGTTGACTAAGTTTTACCTTGGTGACACCGGAAATACTTGGCAAATTTTTATAGAAAAAAAAAACTAGAAATAATGATGACTTTTTCTTAAAAATACTTTGTGTTAAACTTTGACATCATTACATAACTGCATTTTATAAATCTTCTTGCTTCTTATAATTATTTCAACAAATCTTCAAGCGAAACTAATTAATCTCTATTGAGTCTCAACAAAATTTTACTTGACAAAAAGCCTGCTCAATATTATTTGAGAATTTTTAAAATGCAAGACAGCTTAAATAATTAAAAGTCCAAATCTAAGGGGGAAAAATATCTTTGTATATTATTTTTAGCCAAAGTTAAACCGAATATGTTATATCCTTTTTAAACTTCAATGGTAGATCTATTGTTTTTATAAATGTATTAAATGAACTAGCGTACTCGACCCATCCCCGCACAGTTTGCATGGACAAATGCCAGATATCAGATATGCTTCCTTTTTTTAGCATCACTTTTTTCTTTTAACAGTTTGAGATAGCCCATGACACTCAGTGACAACGTAGCTTTCTACTGGTGAAAGAACTTTTAAAATCAAATGATTAGTTTCGAAGATTACCTCTAACATCCAAACAGACATTACATCTTTATAATAATAGTATAGATTTGTCATGAAAAAAACTAAATAATGTTAAAATGATCATTGAAATATAAAAAGTGTTTATGCTTGTAATTTAAACTTCTAGAAAATATCAATTGCTTCAATATACATATACAGAATTTAGAATTTACTCATTAGGAAATAATAATAATAATAAGACCTTAGTTTTGTCACAAACGATTGATAAAATTTAATATGTCAAACCATAAAGTTTACATCGATGAAATCAAAGTCAAATAAATTCATGAAAAAACATCAAACTGCCAGAAAAAATCTACTTGAAAGCACTTGGAAACATTAGTAAAAAAAAAAAGGTAATGTAAAGCACTTAACCCTACCACAAGGTACTACCTCAGAGCAGCTCTAAAGGGTATGGAAAAGAAAAGTTTCGTAAAAGAAAACAAAATGGAATAAAATTCCATAATTATTTGCATTGCGTAAGTCAACTGGACCCACTGGACTGCTGCCAAGACGGACAGACAGACAAACAGACACTCTAAGAAAAGACAGTTTGAAAGGAAATAAGACAACCACAAGTATTGTAAAATTGTCAATATTTAAAACATAAACTGCTGAAGCAAAAACAAATGGGAATAAAGAAAGAAAAAGGGCCAAATCAAACACTAAGTTAAAATGCAAAGTCAAGTTCAGCCAAGCGTTGAAAAGGTAAACGCAGCAAAAGCTCTTTTCGTTTTTGTTTTTTGGTGCATTTCGATGGCACTTTTTCAGTTCGACAGATAGAAAGACTGACAGTCAGTCAGACATTGACTCTTTTCTCATCATCGTCATCATCAGCAACACCATCATCATCATCGCATTCCTTGTTGTCGTTATCGTCATCGTTGAAATATTATAATTGTGCAACCAAATGGAAACAAGTCCTGGCATTTTAAGTGGCCAACAGCCGAAGAGAGGCAGACCTCTTTCGAGATGAAGTTGGCGCGCTGTTGGAATTTATGTCTATGCAGATGCGTTCAACAAATAAATAAAGAATACAAAATTATACCAAAATGACCAGCTTTACTTCACATTAAACAACATTTTTCTTCTTTTTTGGTTGCGTAAATAATGCTCATTAAAAATGCAACAAGCCGGAAATATTTTTGACCTGAACTTCTAATAAGTTTTTGACTTTGTACAATAATATTAAACAAGAACAGCAGCAAATAACTTCCGCAAAAAAAGAAGGAAATTATTCTTCTAATGTTTTGTGATTTCTTGATGTGGAATATTCTTCAAAAGCCATAAAATCGTCTTAAAATAAGTATGGTAAGGATGACTAAATTCATTTGGTTTGGAATTCTTTCTTTGCTCAAGTTTTTTAAATATGAAAGGACTGGAATTAATAAAGTTGGAATGGTAATTAAATAAGAAATGTAACATGGGAAGATTCAATTCAAACATATATGTATTTATTTTAATAAGAATCAGTTCCATTGGTGATAAAAAAAAAATCTTAGTAATAAAATTCCTAAGAAGTCCAACCTGTTATTTAGTTCCTATGAAAATATTGTCAAATAATAATGGACCTGATTACTGCAACAAATATTTGCGAAAAATTCCTATTTATTTCATGTGAACAAAAGTGAATAAACAAGTGACGACTTAGTCTAATATGAAGACCACCTTTATGATAATGGTTTTAAAAGAAGAAGATCGAATGAAGAACCAATAATTAACCGCCGTAATTAGAGCAAGCTCTTGCCTTTTCAGAGCGTCGACAACGTCCATAGGCTCTTGGCGTGTTCCATCAGATTTACGAAAAATTCTTTAAAGACACCACGAGTTTCCCCATAGATGAGTCCAGAAATACGCTCCACACCGCCACAATGAGACAAACGACGGATGGCTTGTTTTGTAATACCTTGGATGTTATCAAAAACATTGCCTTAACGCTTAGAACCTAAACATTTGCCTCCTTTACCACGATCAATCATTTCTCTTTCATCTTTAGATTTTTATACTCTACGTAATCACATCGGATACCATTTATTTAGCCATGCCGGTCTATCACTCTGTATGTATGCAAACTATTTCCTCAGTTTTTGAGCTAGAGAATTGAAATTTGGACATTACGAGTGCTTGATTTATATTTACCAACCATGTAATTTTTATGATCGAAGGTTTACTGGATCCCGATATGTGTGCTCAATCAAAGACTATAAAAAGTACTAGCATTTCCGCCATGCCATGCTACGCCCCCGTCTAAGTGCTTGTTAGTGTGTTATTGTGGTCATTGTTTTTTATTAATAATTCACAGGATTAAACATATTTTAATATTCCATTCGCTATACAACCGGAACACAGTTTCGTAAGCGATTTGTGCAGTTTCTAAGTTTCCCCCAAAATTATATCCACCAATTTCTCGACAGCAGCAAGTCCAATTCGCACCAAACCTTACTGAAACACTCTCTAGACTATGCTAAAGATGCCCTTAAAATTTCATCAAAATCGGTTCAGCAGTTTCGGAGTCCATAAGCGACTTACATACATACATACATACATATATTCAATTTTATATAAATAGAAGAAAGAAGAAGATACACTGGACAAATGCAGCGCTCTATTTCTATTTTTTTAGCCCAACAACAAATTGTATGTGATTTTGTCAATTTCGAGGAGCATTTCAAGGAACACTTCGAGGAAACATCACACAATTTGTTGTTGGGCTAAAAAGTAGAAAGAGAGCGCTGCATTTGTCCAGTCTATACTTTTTATAGTCTTTGGTCTATACTTTTTATAGTCTTTGGCTCAACACATCATGGCCATGCGCCATCTACATGTGACACATATTTCATGCTAATCGTAATGCGCCATATATATGGTGTATCGAAATTAGTATGAAATGCGCCTTCTACATGTGAATGACTATTGGTGTTTTGAAATTAGTATGAATACTGTTTCTACCCTAAACGTAAGTCAAATCATTAATGTAATATATTTGCATGCTCATAAAGGGTATTACATCTTTGGCATAGCCAAAGGTAACCTTCTTTCTGGTTTTCTTATCTGAGGAATCATCAACATCAAATTTTAAATGAAAGAAAAGCTATTCTATACTCTTAAAGTGGACTAACATTTGGTCATTCAAGCTGAAATCATATGCAGACGATATGTTATTTCATCTTAATCAATTTATTATTCAAAAAAGGTAAACCTTATTATTGACGATTAAAAATTGATATAAATTATAAGATCTTTAATTTTTACAACTGACCCAGTGATAGATTTTTAATAAGTACGGGTAAGCTCTCAAGATAAACAACGTATAGAAAGATATAAATTTTCAATTAAAAAAATAGAGCAAGTTGTTTTAAAATGAATCAATAATCGAGTGCATCTCAACGAATAGTACATGAGATTGATTCAATTATGTAGTGCAAATTTCACATTACTCATATTGGAAATTGAATTTATCAGGTCTTTTGATCTAACATTCTTAATAAGTAGAAAATTAGTTCAATAATTTATCAGAACGTTCAACACCACTTAAGTCTTGCTGTTGTTGTTTAGAATGCTAAGTTGAGCTCAAAGATGCAATCTTGTGGCACAGTTTAAGCCAAAGTAGCGCAGGGTTTTTTATAGCACAATACAATTTTGACCTCATTGTTAATATAATTAAATACAATAGATCATCATCATCGTTGAACCAACACTCAATTCGATTTATGAAATACACACATTCACTCAAAACACAAAACACGCTCCCATGCCACTTCAGCTGCTGTTGTTAAAGTTTTTAGATTAGTTTTCTATTTTTTTCCATTTTTTTTTCACTATCTAATCCTTTATAATCAAATTAAGCATCCCTTGAGTACTTTTAGTATGCCACAAAACAAAACCAAGCGTAAGAAACTAATTTGAGCGAGTGATGCTCGTACATATGCGCAGTTTTTCTATCTTATTTGATTGTTTGTGGGTAAATTTGAGTGAATGTGAATGAGTGTGGCAAAGGACTCAGAAACTATTATTCTTTTCTCTGTTTTAATTTAATCGAATAAGTGCGGTTGCGCGAAAATCAAGCAAACTCAGCTAGTGGAAAGTCATAAAAGTCTGGTGCGCGTCTGGTGCGATGAACAAATAGACAAGCAGGATAGACAGACAGATGGACGGAGGATTGTATGACTGACTTGACTCACTGGCTGATGGCAAACAATTGATAAAAAACAAGCAAGCAAGCAGAGGCAGAGGCAGATTAGTTAAAGTGTGTTTCGATGTTCCCTCATTGTGACACTGAGAGACCAGGCGGACCAAAGAGAGATAGCTTAGTGCGCTTAATGCTTTTCCCACAGGACTTGTCATTCATTCATTCATTCAAATAACAGCACTCAACTTCGTACCGGTATTCAACCCACCCTTAGCTTGCTTTCTATAGGACAAGGAGATATAGAGAAATACCATGTACCTATGCTTGTGTGTTTTATCACATTGTTTTGGCCGAAAATCGGATTTTAGTTTTACACTAATTTCTTTGGTTTAAGAAATGTTCGGTCTCTTCTTCACGACCCTTCATTTGCTCGCTTGCTTCATCTTGGTTTTGGTTACTCCTGAATGAATGGAAGGCTGCTGATTGCAGCCTCTGCTGACTGGTGGTATTAGTACGCTTCGCTGGTCATTGTGAATCCTGATGAATCCTGTTTGATTGCACTAAACTGCAATCGAGACGAATGCTCAAAACGTGCGCCACTGCTACTCTTGTCTCCGTCGTCGTCAGCAACATCCCCCTCTCCTACCCTAAGTCGTATTTACCATTGGCTTTTTTATCTTTGCGCTAAAATCGTGCTTACATACGAAATAGCAGCAACGTTTGCTTCCTTTGCCATGATTCTTTTTTTCCAATTTGCGCATTTTTATGGGAAAAACAATTTAATTGGCTTTGGCATTATCCTTTGTAGTCGGAGTATGTCTCAGTGTATACTAGTAGTAGTAGACGGCAAAATTCACCAAGGATTCACGCATTTTATAGCACAACAGAAAAGCATTTTGATTTCCTCTTCAACTTCTTTCACTAAAGGCTCGTCGTCACCTTACTACAATAAGTACAAGTACTAGTGTAGATAAGAATTTGTAGTCGAGTACAATCTTCAAAGTCTCATCGCCTCCTCCATCGTCAATATCAACAACATACATTGTACATTGCTCTTGCTATTGTTGTTGTTATTATTATATGGTGCAGAAATTGTAGTCATCCCAAGTCAGATTTAAAAACTACGATAAAATACAAGAAAATGCAATTTCGATTTTGATATTAAAAGTAGAAATTGCCAAAAAAAAAAAAAAAAGCAAGATGAAAACAGAATACGACAAAATTAAATCAAACATCAAGATTCTCTCTCTAAGGCTTTGATTTATACAATCTTTTAAACTGAAAATGACTCATTCTATAGACAATTTAAAGAGTCCAAGGAAAGGAGGACTTTATATTGAAAAAAGTATAGAAAGCCAATTCTAAATGACGAAGCAATTTGGATCAAAATAATTGTTATATGTATACAAGTATGAAGAAAAATACTAAGGTTAATATTCAAACAATTTTCTTTACAAATTTGCATATTTCAATCTTTTAAAAGTAAATTCGATGTTTTTCTTAACAATTCTTCGGTTTTAGATCAAATGTAAAATGAATGTTGATCACAAAGCAAAAATATATTGTTTGCACTTCAGCATATTATATCATTGAATCAATTGTGGAAACTAAAAGACTAAAAGAGTTGAAAGCTTAAGAAATAGTGATTTTCAAAACATCGTTACATGATTGCCTAAACAAAATATTATTATTATTTTGGGTCACCAAGGAATAATTGGCAATGAAAACGCTTACAAAGCTGCCCACATGCTATTGGCACCTTATATATCGATCAACCCTATGAATGACAAAGACATGATAAGACATCTAAGGAAAGTTATCCGCAAAAACTTTGGCAAACTGGGAAGTATTCTAGCATCGGTATACGAACTTCAATCCTACACGCACTGGCATCCACACCTTCTCACCTGCGCATCGCCGCAACTCTGTACATGCTGAGTCACGGTTTCCGTCGATCACATTCTAGTTGTCTGTAAAAGCTTGGGGAGAGCTAGGGCTATATCAAACCATCAGAACTCTCAAAAAAATGAGCTTCCTGTCAGATTGACTAAGTTTATAATTTTCTTCATAATTCTAATTTAATCCTCTAATTCTATTCATCATATCTTATTACAGAGTCGTAAGCTCTTTCCCTCTCTCTTTCTTAATTTTAGGTGTAGTAATAAATATTATATTTAAAACTTATCAATAAAATAATATTAATAAAATATACGATAAGAGCATACGACAGTAGTAAGCCCTTGTCCAACAAATACCATATTTGATATAGTCTGTATGTATGGTCTATAAGATTTAAAAATGGCTTCTTGCACCACACTATCTGCTTCTTAAATTTTATCTCACTGATCCACACTTCTATGTTCAAGAATCGGAAGAAAACCAAAGTTGTATGCAACTGGGGTAACCTAAGGAAGCATACTTGGCCCCTGCTAATATGCCAGTATGATATAATGTTGAGGTTGAAACTTTTCTGATGACACAGTGTTAATTGCATCAAAAGAAAACAGTATGATTGCATCACAGCACCTAAAAAATTAACTTTACATGGTCGAAAAATAGCTGATGCAATGGAAAATAGTGCTCAACATACAAAAGTCAGTCCAAAACAATATTCACCTAAAAGCGGGGAAGCTGTCCCAGAGTAATATTGAATGGTTCCACTAACCCACAAAGCTATACTGTCAATTATTTCTGAGTGCACCTGGCTCGGAGACTTACCTGAAAGTCGGGATGGATATCGATTATTCGATCAATCGAAATTTTGTTGAAATAATCTTTGGTTTTTTAATCGTTGTTATCTGGGTTCGATGAATCAGAAAATCGATTTTAATTTTTAGGGGTTCATGAACGTTTTAAATAAATGTACGGACTAGACGTTGTACATGAGAGCGATAGAGAAAACAAACATCTTTGTAAGAGGTAGAAAAAAAGCAGGAACTAAATGGTGAATTGAATCCAAGTTGTTTGAAAAGCACCAGGCAACACTCCAGTAATATACTCAACATCGATTTCTTCCAACTTTGTGTAAATCTTCTCAAAATTTGATTTCAACTCTTTTGTTATTTCCAAAAGTCATACTCGTCCATCTCTTTCAGAAGCTCATTGTTGTTGTCTTTTTTCGGCCATAAATTTCCTGAAACTTTTTGTTCCAGAAATTGTGAGTTTCATCAGTAGGACGGTGGTAATTACTTGGATCAACCATAACAATTGTTTCATGAGAATTATTTTCAGACATATTCTATTTCTTATTATTGACAAATATATAATGATAATGACGGTGACGATGTGTTATTTTTGTTTGCTTGGTAGTGTATATATTATCTCTCCATCCACTGAACTATTAAGTTTATTTAGTACTTTAACTTTACATTCAAGGCCTTTTAAGACGGTCAGTTCAGTCCCAGTCCGTTATGGACTTGAAATCCGCACAGATAACAGAGAAATGGACTGATTGCCCAGCTTATTTGTCAGTCTACTTCGATTAATGAAGCGATAACATGTATTTAGACTGAACTGACCGTCTAAAATACCCATTATGATTAATCGATGTTTTAAGCAGCAATTAAAAAATAATAATCGATGTCATTAATCGATGTTTTGGTGGTCGATACCCATCCCTACCTGAAAATCGAAACAGAAGCAGCTACAAATAAAATGCAGAAAGATGTACTGATTCCTTACACCACGGTCTCAACAAAGTTTGACTCTATAAGGCCGTTCTGAAGCCGGAGTGGGCACTGAACGGCAAGTAATTTCAATATACATATTTAAATAATGCATAGATAACAATCTGTAACTCTACGTACAATAGAAGATGCTCCTTGGTATGCTTGCAATTTCCAAGTCCATAAAGAAATCAAAGTACCATTTGTTAATAATGAAATAAGAAAGATGTCAGATAGATACAATAAGAATGCTAGAAAACGACATGGATGTTAGGCATCTGGAAAGGTTTCACTTATTCGATCTTCCACATAGATTTTAGTTTAGATTACATTTTAAGTTATTTGTCTAGTTTTATATTGGTTGAGCTCGCTGTTGCCTCATCTATCCTGTGATGGAAGATATTGTTATCAAAATTTGTTGATTGCCTATAGACAGATAGCATATAAAATAAGATTATGAACGGACCTAGAAATCCTTACAGTTTCTTTTCTTTATTATTGCAATCTTCATAGCACACTATCATCACCTTAAGAAAAGTTTTTATTTGTCATTAAAGTACCATGAATTCTTTATAAAAAAAACTCCCCATGCAAGGATTGCAATAAGTCTGGCTGGTGCCAAATACAATATAAAAAGAAGAAAAGGGAAAAAACTCGTTCATGAATTCTATGTACTAAAGCAAATGTAATAATTTCATTCAAACCTTTAACCAATTCGAACGACCTAAAACTGTCATAGCAAAAAGGGGAGAATAAATAGAATGGAATGGAATTGATTTAACCACGAATTGTTAAACGATATGTAAAAGGAAGCAAGATATATTGTAGTAGAATGAAAAATAAAATATGTGTAGATACTATTGTACAAAAATGAACATAAAGAAGGCGATAATGTAGTACTAAATGAGAAAGAAAAAAATGTGTGTGCATATAAATTTCCACACAAGGTGGCAATGTATATAATTAAGCTGTCAGATTATTTTGACATGCCACACCAAACTAAGGGAAACTCTAACCAAAGATCAACGAACTAATGTACATTTGCGGAAAAGGAGTAAATTAAACAAGGAGAAGAACAAATGAAAAAGAGTGTGGAAACTGTGGCTTGGTATATTTAAGGGCTAGGGAAGTGAAAAGGATTCATAGAACTAGAGAGTATTTGTGCTAAATTATATTGTCGCATTGCAAAAAAATCTAGGCTGATCATAAAAGGAAGTGCCCTGGAACACAAAAGGACATAAGTAAAAACACCAACAAATCGAAGGGGCGGCACTGTAGCGACAACGAGGTATTTTACACCCCATAGATGTGTATTAATAACAGTAATTTCGCGTATTGCACACTAACTCAAATGAATCTAAGAATGTACGAATGTACTCAAAACTCACATTCTGTGATACACGGATACTTTTTGTTCATTCGTTCTGCATGGTATGCAAGCATTCCTTTCCTACTTTTTTTTCCACATTCGCAAAGGGTTGCAATTTATCGCAGATTAAAATTCTAGCTACTGGCGAAACTATTCAGAGGAATAAAAAACACAACAAACATAAACTCATCCTTGCACAATTCTCAACGATTTGATTTTTGATTTTGTTAACTTTTCCACTTCGTTCGCTCCCATTTAGCCTGACTACCCTGCGGGGGTTGCACACTCGTAAATTGTCGAAATACTGGTAAAAAAAAAACTTAACTGTGATATGAAAAAGTTAGGAAATTTAGGTTTTGCATTAGATTCGAAGGCAGCAAAACCTAAAAGAAAATATGCTACAAAAGTAAAGAATTGTAATACTAAAACGAGTGCAAACAACAAGTACGCACGATTTTTACTGCGTTGATTGCAAAAATTTCTACTTTAAGCCCTCCACTCATTTTTTTTTTATCCTAGAAATCACGACAGATAACCCGCTGAGCGTTAAATCGAATTGGTCTTTAGATTTTTTAGAAGAGTTCTGTAACCATTTTTTTTCATTTTTAAAAGCTTTAAACTGTTGGTGGGACTGGTTACTACTATTTATTGTGGATGTTTTGAGTTCATCATAGCATCAGTCAGAAGTAAGCAGGGTAAAGTGCTTAATATACTATAGTAAATTCAATTATTTATGGTTAAATCCGAAGTATTTTAAGTTTCCCGTATGAGGTCATGTGTTTACTTTTTACTCTTTTTTCAGTGGTATATATTGTATATTAAAAGAGTAAAAGAAGAAAAGAAAGTCAACGGATTTATGGAATTTTTTTTTTTTTTGTCTTAGAGCTCTTTTAAAAATGAGTACTTTTTTCATGCACTTGAAGTACCGAGTCTAACTGTAGCTAAGACCCATCCAGGTGACCCTATAAGTACAACGAAACAAATTTCATCAAAATCGGTTCAGCCGTTTAGGAACAGAAGAGTCAAACAAATCCGTACACTCGAATTGTATATATAATGATAATTATTCAATTATTATGGAGCCATCATTCTACGAAATAACCTCATAAATCCCATCAATAAGGGACTCATATAAAGACTTAAAATAATTCAAGGATATTTCAATCCAGGCATCTGTGATGGCATCTGGTTATGACTGTACGTCCTAAAATTGTCTCCCAGACTCGTATATTTTTCTTTCAGCCATCCCCATACATTCTGTGAACTGACTCTGATTCACTCCGAGCATCAATTAAAAATAAAAACACCATTGGTTTCGTTTACTGAAGTTTTCCTCATCATGCCGCCTCCTGCGGTTCTTTTAGACGATTATTGCGGACAACAAATTCCTCCTTACTGAGAGGAAAAGGAGACATATCGAACTTTTATTTTGTTCTGAAAGTCGTCATTTTTATTTTCAGTGGTAGTTGCCTTGACACATGCGCCATCGTGGCAGCAACTATGTTCATTCCTGAACATTCTCAATTGTATTTAGATCAGGAGGTGGCCACTCGATTAAAGTGACGTTCTGCTTTTGAATCCACTCAATTGGGGCATTATCTCGGTGGCAAGTCCACAGAATGTTGTTAAAATTAGGAAACGGCTTCTTGAGCATGCCGAGTTGCATTCATTGATGAAACAAATTGCAGTTGGCACGTTCCATAATAATAAGATTGCACCCCATATCATAACCTCCTTCTCAGAATGTGTTCTTCTTTTCGAATATCATGAAAATGTATGTCAAAATCAAAGATTTCTGATTACTGAAAGAATAAGTCCCTCCATACAAAATTTACTACAAAATCATTACTATCTATTGTACAGGATCGATGGTCTGCTTCACAAGTTAAAACGCCTCCTTCCAGCTAATCAATTCAACCTACTACAAAGCTATCTCTGTCGTCGAACCTTCTTTGTTAACGTGCGCGATAAGAAGTCATCGATAAGAAGAATTAGAGCTGGTGTGCCGCAAGGCAGTGTACTAGCACCCTTTCTCTACTCGCTATATACGTTACCTCGGACTTATTCTGGACAAGCGGCTTACTTGGCGAGCACACATTAAAATCACTACCGCATGCTGTTATGCAAAACTGCGCAGGCTTGACTGGCTGCTGCATACATCCAGAAAGTTGTCGCTCAACAACAAAAGGACAATATACAGACAAGTAGTGGCTCCTGTTTGGCGCTACGCGTTACAAATCTGGGGTCCCACTGCTGCCAGCAGCATCCAAAGAGTCCAAGCCTGGCAAAACAAGGCACTGCGTTGCATATCTGGGGTTCCATGGTTTGTGCGCAACACCATTCTGCACAGAGATATCAATATGCCCACTGTGAAATCATGCAATGCTGTAACCGTTATCAGCAGAGGCTACAAAACCACCCAAACAGCCTTGCGACGGCATTAACCCATGGGATCAGGCGACGTCGTTTAAAGAAGCTTCATCCTAATGACCTTCTAAACCTAGATAAATTTATAATGCGATGGAATCGCCCTCACCTTATTATTCTAAATAACCACAACAATATTTTATGCTATTTTTGCGATAATATTATAATAAACAATTTCAAGAAAAAAAAAAAACTTTCTATTGTGATCAAATTTATGTGATTTCTTAATGAATTTATGAGATACTGTGTACAACATACTTATACAGATCAAACTAATATTTAATATGGCTTATCATACCAACTCTAGATTATTTTTTATTTAGATATTCAAATGTAATATTATAATTCTATTTATTTACCGTAACTTATAAAACATGTATAGTCGAATCCATATTTCCTTTTTAATCAAAAGAAGATTCCTTTGCAGTGAATCGGTAATATTCAATTTTTTGTACCCAGTTTTTAATTTTGTCATATTGAAACTTTTCTTATGGACTCGAGTGACAATATTTAGGCAATCTTTTGGACATGATGTAACGTAGTAATGTATTTTGAAAGGGTGTACTGTGCCAAGTTTTATCAATCTGTAATTAATATTTTGAATACCACCTCTTTTCAAATTTTTGAGGCGGTCCTTGATGCGCACATTTAATTTCCATGTTGCTCGAAAAGCGTCAAAATGATCAGATTCAAAATAAATCCTATTACTTTGATGCGATAAGCAAAATCTCAATAGAATATCGTTGGTGAAGATGCGCTCCAAGCTTAAACAGTCAAAGATCTTTTCTGCCTGGCAAAATTTACGCTTTTCGCATTTATTTAATTTAAGAATGCTTCGAACAAGATCCATTCCTTTCTTTTGTGGATATTTGCAAGTTAACACATGATCCTCCAATTGGTTATAGGGACCACTCCAAGGGCAACCAATGCGACGATTTTTGCATTGTGAAGGACGTCCCAAACATGTCTCTTTCATATGCAGCTCGAGGTCCTTCCGGACAAACAATCCATTGCACTGTTCACATTTATGTGGCAATTCCCAAATGGTTTGTCCTAACTGCAAATTAAATGACATCTTTTCGAAATCGATATCTACCTGGCAATTCGGGCATTTCGCACTCATACTTTCGTATGGCTCTTTAACCATCCATTGTATTATGCAAGGCTCGCAACATAAATGACCCGTTGAACATTGATAGATGTCATCCGGAGTTGTTAATTCTTTACAAATACTGCATTCCACTACCTTTTTCATGTACTCGAGAAACGTACAGTAATTCTTATGTTCACTTTCTTTAGACATTCTTATATTAGAGTAAAATTCTTCTTGGTGTTCGTTGTTTGTGTGCGAAGTTAAAGAAAATTCTCTTTACTCAATATTTGTAATCTTCACAGGGACTCTCTTATAAATTATTTACAGATGTTTATGAATAAATTTGTATGTTGAGTTAAATTATTTCAATGATTTAAAATTCAATGGGTTCCTATGTTTCGAAAATATTATTTTGGAATTTTTCAATTACTCTAAATAATCTTTACTAGTGAACCCGGCGTGCTTTGAGGTTTTACAAAAACGACTTGATTGATTTGAAAAAATATGTCTTTTCATTGAAAAGAAAATAAAATATGTAGTGATCATGGAAGAATGACCAATTCTGCTGTGAATGCTTTGCTTTACCTTATTTACTCCAAGCACCATGTAACTGTATTAAATGCACTCTAGGATTAATGGTGACCAGAAGTGCTGCAGAAGCCTCACAACTAAATCTTAAGCTAAATGTGAAAATGATCAACTATTGCAAGAATTTCACCTGAATGCTGTGTCTTTCCCTTCAAATGACTGTGACTCAATCACAGTTTAGAATCACTGTGTCACTGTTTAGCTCATCTCTAGCTTTAACCATTTCACTCCAAGGACCATTAAATGTTTTGAATGCCCCCTAGGATTAGTAGTAATTAGAAGTGGTGTCGAAGCCTCACTTCTAAATATCATGGATAAAGTTCATATTCCCGTGATTAGACAATGTAGTAAAAATGGAAAATAAATTAAGAATTATCATATGGAATGCTAAGGGGCTATATCAGCATCTTCTCAAACTAACACATTTTTAAACAGACAATCTGGTTTAAAAAGCGTATCTCAGAAACACATTTTACAAATAACCACTTCTTGAGAATAAAAGGGTGCATTGTACAGCTGGGTCAGCGAACATAATAAAAAAAAAAACAACGATATGGTATAAAAATGACCATATCCACTCAACGAAAATTAAACTAGAAGATGCAAATAAACCGTTTACCATAGCAGCTCTCCTAAACACAAAATCAAGCACTACACAATACACCCATTACCTTACAACTCTAACCTAGCAATGCAAACAGTAAAATGTAACTTTCTCAGCACAGGAGAACCAACTTACTGGCCAGCCACAATTTCGTCATTTTCCCTGTGGTAATTGTAGAATTAGACACGAGTCTGAGTTGTTTATAAAGCTGGAAATGTACTATTCTCTCAAAACGTTTGTTCTGACTTTCAAGGAGATGAAAAAGAAAAGTTAAAATGTATGCAATCGTATGAAGGCAACTTCATAGACTCGTCGGCAAAACCAAAATGTGAAAAATTCACCAACTTGCGCTTGATCAAAATACAGTATTGGTGAATGGGAAAAGAACTTGTGAACCAAAATGAGCTGTTTGATGTTGTAGCTTGCTGTGTCGTTGGACTTTTAGACAGCAACACTTTGTTTGACATTCACCAAAACAAGTATTTGTTATTCACTACAACATCAAACAGCTCTTTTTGGTTCACAAAACAGCTATTTTCAGTTCACAAAGTAGTTCTTTTCCCATTTATCAATACTGTATTTTGATAAAGTTGAACAACTTTTCACGGTTTGGCTTTGCCGACGAGTTTATGTAGTTGCCTTCATACATTTTCATACATTTTAACTTTTCTGTTTCGTCACCTTGAAAGCCAGAACAAATGTTTTGAAAAAAAAAACGTTTGTGTACTTGCTGCTTGAGGCAACTTATAGAATGGTCAGTCTGCAGCACTTTTAGAAAGTGTTGGCCATTATTGCCAACTTTTCGTGCATTGTAACCAATTTTTAAGGTGAGAAAACAGCTGATTATGAAAGCAAATAATTGTTCTTATTTAATATTGCAAATTTTTTGTTTCATTAAAATCGATTCAGCAGTTTCGGAATCCATAGAGAGGATATCCACATACAAACATACATCCAATTTCTTATATATAGGAAGATATAAAAACATTGCTTCTTTACTGTACTTTTATTTAAAAAAAAAAAAAAAATAGTTTACTTATTTCAAAGTTGAGTCCATCAACCTGTCATATGTTAACAAAAGTAAATACTGGATATAGGTCGAATTGGACCTTAGAAACTTTGCAATGAGAAGTACAATATAAAAAGAGAAGACAAAAAAGTAAAAGGATCAGCAATGTTCAATTAAAAACGTCTGTTTTATATTTACATACGACCAACCACAAAGGCAGACTCCATCAAATGCTAACGTTTTAATTTTCTCATTGAAAAATACTTGAAGAAAGGAAGAAAGAATTGTAGAAAAGAAAATGAAAATAAATATATGTACGTATATTGAAAGAGAAGAAGAAATTTAGAAAAAAAAACTGAAAGTATACATTTTTGAAAAGGAAACCAATAAACATAGTAATAAATACAAAGAGACAGAGAGCTCAGAAGATTTGAAAAGGTTAAAACAAGGCAAAGTATCTAGACACACCAGTAAATGCGTTAATGATAGATTTTCTAAACTATTATATACTCTATGATTGTGCAATTTCAATGTAAGTGTATGATAGAAAATAAATTAAATTATGTAAATCTAAAGACCTAAGTTTATCATTATTACTAAGCATATTTTAAGAACACTTTTACTTCCTTCATACATTATTTTGGTTACCAACATATTTATTATGTAAGAAATTTATGTACACTACAATACAAAGATGAATGGAATCTATGTATACAATTACTATGTATGTGAAGTTTAGAAACATTAAAACGCTATGAACAAAAGAAATTTAATGCCTTGAAGGCATTTTTCAACGATTCTATGAACAACAACCACAAAACATAAACTCGTGGAAAAGACTTGTTAAATACATAAAATAGAGAAACCAACCCAAAGAAAATAGGAAGGAAGAGAGGAAGGAAACAACAGAACACAACAAGCGTGAAGAAAGGAAGTATACTAGTAACGCAAAAAAATAAAAAAAAATAAAAAATGCATTTTAAGAAAAAACATCAAATGTTTTTGCCTGAAACCACAAATTACTTACAGTGCACACTGTGGGTGAGTGTTAAATAAAATATGTACTTCTAGTACTCATAATAGTAGAAAGGGTCTATGGGTGGGTGGAACTTCTAAAATGTATGAAAAGAATAGGCAGCGGTATTTTGGACATATGTAAGAGCGACGTTTCCTGTGAACCACCGCCATGATTTCGAATGAAGGAGTAATTTTGGAGCAATGGCTTTGAGGCTATTATTTGTCGGTCTTTTACTCTGCGTAGCTGGCTAAATGAATATCTTTTGCAAATTGCTTCAGAACAAGAAGCTAAAAAATGAAATGAAAAACGAGCGAATTGAAAATGGAAAAATTCTCTAGATTCAAAAGTGTAATTGTAGAAAAAACACAAAAAAAAAAACAAAGAAAAGAATAGCAGAAAATGCTTTTGAGAAATTCATTTTAATGAAAGTTCCCTTAGATGAATTTTGGTGTAAAAATGGGGGGGAAAAAGAGGTAAATGTGAGTATTGGATTAATTCTCGGGGAGTGAGTGAATGAAGCAAATGCAATTATTTGAATAGACATATGAGTTTATACATTTTAGCAAGAACATGATTCAGATGGTTATGGGAATCCTTTATTAACAGCCTAAGGTTGCAAGTTCCCCACCAGGACTTTCGTAGCAATTGCGTATGTGAATACGCGGCACAAATCATACAATATCTTTACATCTTATATTTAACTATCCGCTTTATAAACTATTCTTTGAAGATCTCAGCAGTCTTTTTTTCTAAGGAAACCAATCTTCGAAGACCTCAGCAGTCTTGCAAACTATCTCTATTTATTGATTCTTCAAAGAACCACCCCTAAATTTTCGCGTCAAGTCAATCAACCTTGTTTGTTCCATACTTGTATTATGAATGGGTTTATTAAGTATGTATATACATTTTGTTAAGCTAATTTTTCAATTAATGAGTCGTGTATGATAAGCACAATAGAATAACATAATTAGAAATACCATACAAAAAATTGTATCTACATAAATATATGAACAATTATACGTATAAGTAAGACACTTTCCTATTCAAACTTATATTTTTATTTCTGAGTCAATTAGTAAAATAGAACATAAGAAATGAAGCTATTGTCCGTTTCTTTAAAGATGAAATAGCAAACATAGTAAGAAAAAAATGAAACTAAACTAAGAATAGATTAGAAATTGTGATGAAATGAATGGAATGGTTTTGCACATGACTCAAAGAATGTATTACACACAGATTTGTCTCACACAGAATGATAGTACTCATTTCCCGTCTGAAAACAAATGAAGGTAATTTCTTATATAGTCAGTCAAGCTTTTAGTCTAACTTAGATGGATATGGTCTCAATCCCCCAGTCCATTATTTCATATACTATATTACTACATATATAGTACATTTGTTTCCCCTTTTTTCTTTAAGCATATGTGTCATTAGAGTGTTAATTGCTTTCATTTCACGTCATACAGATATGAGTACTCATACAAACAACAGATACACACAATCATGATATTCATCAACATGGTATGTATCTTGATGAAGACATTTCTTGCTTTAAGGCGGAAGCTGTGAGAAAATAAAAAGATGCCACTACTACTTTTACTACTACTACTACTTACTGCATTGCGTGACTGCTCTTTGCATAGAAGATACTGTGTAGGCAGAATTCAGATCTCAGTTGACAGTTTGTAGTGCAGTTTATGTTTGTACAATATAAAGAGCTTAAAGGAAGACTAGAAGAAGAAGAAAAAGATTGCAACAGCGGAAGTTTGCAATTAAAGTGTTAATTGTTGCAAATTCTTAAAAACAGCAGCAGCAACATCAGCAACAACAAAAACAATGATAAAAATTGCATGCGTTAAAACAAATTAAGTTGATTATAAGTTAGCTATCTTGCAAGATGCTACTACTATTAACTTAGTAGAGCGGTAACTGTTAAGTGTGAGTGTGTGTATGAAGTGTGATATTAAAGATTTGTCGATTACACAAATGTTTTATATGAGGCAACCAAGCAGATACATGCAAACAGCACATAAGGATAAGAAAATATATGAAAATATAAAAATCTTTTATTAAGAGTAATTTCTTGAAATATGTATGTCGCTGGAAGCTAAAAGAACAAAAACAAAAAACAGTGTGGCGGTTTCAATTAAAGGTTTGATAATAAAAAGAAGAACATTTCGTAAAAAAAAACACACGTGTTAAAAAAAAGTTTTCCATTTACAAAATGTATTTCTAAATACTTCTATTTAATTTTCTTATGAACAATTTCATTCTTCAAAAATGTCATCAACACGTGTCACATTAATTTGATTGTTTATTCGTTTTTATTTTTTTTTTTGGTATTAGTAAAAAATATATTCACGACAATTAAATACTCGTATTTGTTTCCTTAATTGAACTAATTGTTACCATATGACGTAGCCATCAATTGATAGTAAAAAATTTACATACATATGTGCTTAGATGTACATAATTAAGTATATTAAACATTAAAAAAAAGCTTAATATATATATTTTTAAGCTTAAATATATTGATAATACTATTACAGAACTACGCATTCGAAAAGTCGAGCAACTGTATAGGGTGGATCTATATTTTTCGATTGCCGTTCCTCTCGTATCCGAAGATATTGTAACCTGGCCTTGGCCTTTGTTTACAAAAGATCTGTTTGTTTTATTTTTTATTTCCGGAAATAAGTATGTTTTGTATTAACAGAGCAATGAATTGTCGTGGAAGTTTACATAAATCTTCGAAAAAATGCTAGTACTTAATAAAAAAAAGGATATGGCAATGAAATGGATATAATGCATGGATATAATATCAAGTAATTCGTAAAATCGATAAATAGTCAGGGCTGTCGTGAAAACCGAGTTGGAATTGCCCGATTTTGTTTTTTTTTCGAACATAAACAAAACCGATGGTCGAATCTGTCAAGATGGATAGTCTGGGAATTATTTAGACAATTTGGGCGACACATTGACCACCCGACTAAAGAGCGAAAAGAAATTTATTCATTTACTAGCGTACCCAGCGTGCTTTGTTTCGTTCCCGACGTGATGTTAGTGCGTGATGCTGTTCCTTTTAATTATAATACATAAGGCATCAATTAAAATACTTTTGAAAAATAAGACGAATCAATTATTAATATTGATATTATTATCTGATACTAGCGTACCGGGCGTGCTTTGCTACGCTTCCGACGCGATGTTAGTGCGTGATACTGTCCTTTTTTACTTTTGAAAAATCACACGAGTCAAATATTAACATTGACATAATTTCCTGCTATATTTACAAAGGCGACTTGATTGATTTTAAAATATGTCTCTAAGTTTTATATGATCTCCAAAATTACGCCACCTATCGGATCTATATGTAGCTTAAAACTATCCACTTGACCCAATAAGTACAACAACAAAAATTTCATCAAAATCGGTCAAGCCGTTCTCGAGTTTGGCGCTTACAAACACCATTAGAGATTCATTTATATATATATAGAGAGAAGAGATGTTTCACAAAGGCGACATAATAGATTTTTAAATTTGTCTTTAAGCTTCACATGCAAATTGTATACATCGATTTCCCGACAACTGCGGATCCGATCCGCCTCAAACTTCACAGGAACACTCTCCAGCTGTGCTAGAGTTTCCCAGAAAATTGTATCAAAATTAGTTCAGCCTTACTCAAGTGTTGCGCTTAAAAATATGAGGCATATGATTTTTATATATCTGTGGCAATAAGTAAAAGTAGCTTAAGTCGAAAATCTATGTTTTAAGTTATGGCCCATTTTGTGTAAAATAATTCCTGTTTGGTTTTGTTTCAATGTTTTTAATCTAAAAACATTAAAGTAAAAAGATAGAACTATGCTTCTAAAATGTATTTTCTGAAAATCCTTTAGTTGAAGTACACGTTTCGATGCGGTTAATAATGATAGCGTTCAAACTCAATTTTCGACTTAAGCCACTTTGACTTATTGCCACAGATATATAGATATATAGAAGATGTACACTTTAAACGCAATAAGCAAATAGATAAAATCGGAATCTGCTACACACAAAACATAGCCAAAACCGATTCGAACTTAAAACAACATAATCGGAATACGCGACACCAAAACGAAATTTTTGTCGTATTCAAATCCGATTCCGACAACGATCAGATTCCTCGACAGCCCTGAGTAACACAATAAGAAAATATTTTAACTTTGGTCATCAAGTTAACACATGCAAATTGTATTGGATGCGTATGATAACCAAAAGGGGAAATCGCTATCTGTGAATAAGTAATCAAAAATTTGAGCTTATAAAGAGTGAATAATTCAGAAAATATCGGTAGAACCCATAAAGTTATATCCGGAGAATGATTTGCAATTCTGATAAGCTATTTTGGATCAATCTTTGGATTAATTTTCTTAAATATATTTTTGTATATATGATTAAAACTACATACATATTAATTAAAATATACAAGGATGGTCTCAAAAGTACCTTATTGAAGAAGTGCTTATTATTTTGATCAAATAACTATGACTATGCTAAAAAATAGCAACCTTATGGAGCTTAAGTTTAAAATTTGACGACTCTACGTTGTTTAATGATTGTTTGGCAGCCAGCCATCAATAGTGACCACTATCACCGCTATGTTAACCAAACCAACCAATGTCAAAGCGGATCTAGATTCTACTCTGGGGGAATCTATTCCTTCCTTTAAATAAGTAAAATATTGGGTGACAAGGTTTAAACGAGGCTGCCAGGACAAACATTGCAGTAGTCGACCAAATGCAGAGACCATTTCAGAAATGGTAAAGAAATTTTCCATAATGATCGTTGACTGAAAGAATGCATGCTAACAGATCTGATAGGTATTTCAAAACAAAAAAATGCAAAGAATGAAAAAAAATACTTGTAGTTATAACAATGTTTAAAATCATGACGAATGTTTTCCAAATAAAATGAATCACCTTAATTACATAATACTCATATATTGATTTCTCAAATACAATACATAAATTCCTGCACAATTTTCGCATTAAATTGATCTAAATCTCTTATAAGATTGCAGGTTCATCAAAGGTCTATGGTAAAGCAGTATGAGAAATGTACAATACTACATAACTATAGTCTTGATTTAATCAATATAATGATTCCTAATGAAATCAAGTTGAATACACTAATAAGACAACAACAAAGGGCACTTAACTAGAGGAACATGATTCGATGCGATGGTAATCGGAAGAAGTAAAATTGCAGAATCAAAAGAACAAGTAGAGCAGAAGAACAAAAACAACATAAACATCGACAAGAACGACAACAACAAATCAAATTTTATTTTTGTTATAATAATACAATTAAAATGTTGGATCTTCTTTATTTTAATACGATAATAGGCCACATTTCCTTCAACAAGACAAGAAACAAAGAAAAGAAAGACCAGAAATGCCATGCAATGGGGAGGTACAAGTGTAGTATTTTGTGTTTGACGAAAAGGTTGAATTCCAGGAATCTTAAATTCGTTTTTAAATTATGTGGCTATAATAATGGCTTTGATTTTATTAAAGTTCTTTTCATGGTGTATTTTCGTACATTTAAAGCCGAATCCAAAATAAAGTTTCATTCGAATTCTAACCATTTGCAGTAGTTATCTAAAAAGAACGACACATAAAGGTAAAGCAGATGTGAGGAGTGGAAGAGAAGAAAAGTAGAAGGCAGTCAGAATGACTAACTGACTGACTGGCATACATACTGAATACAATACTCACAAAATAATCATTGTCTTCACTAACACGGCGCATTCATTCAGTCATGATGCCTACTTCCATCACTATGTATCCCCTCATTCACATACTCAACTTATTTTAGTAAAGCGCATACAAAAAAAATGGTAAAAATAAAGCTCTCTTAATGTGAATCCATCAATCTGTGTCCGTGTTCGTCTGTCAAACACGCCGACCATCAATCGCATTAAAAACCATAAAAGGATTGTTCATATGTAGACGATGAATGGCCCCCTCCTTCTCCTCATCACATTACTACTACAATACTATCATCCTATGGTCCCCATTGTTTGGCTTTTGTCCTTCATGTCTTCCGTCTTCCGTCATCACTTCATTTTTTGGTTGACGTTCCGCTGAGTGAGCGCTCTCAGCTTCTTTTTTGTCGTTTGTTTCTTGCAGTTTTTTGTTTTTTGGGCTGATAAAAAGAATTTTTAAGTCCATTGTAGTATCTACATACAGTATAGTATATGAAAGAGTAACGCAAAGCACTGGCAACAACACAAAGGCATCAAAAAAACTATAGCTAAAAAACAGTAAAAAAATAAACAAACAACAATAAAAAGAACCGATGAATCCGTTAAAAGAAAAAAAAAAAGGACAAAAATGTCAGCAAAGCGTGACGTTGTGTCGTAAAGTCTGTTCAATACTCAAGAAGAACCGTCACTAGCTTTTGCTTGAAATCAAAGAATGTGGGAGGCAGCAAATGGACAATTTTTATGAGCTCCTTAGGCTCGTCAGGCCATTTCCACAACAGAAAGATATATGGTAGTGCCGCTGCTTAATCAGTTACTTTTTTCTTACGTTTATGGGGAAACTCTTTGTGTTTGTTGGGTTCAAAGATACGTTTTTCTTTTGTGATATTCAAGTGCGACATTCCGTCGTAAAATATCTTGCAATACAAACAGACGACGTCGTTCACTCACATATGTAACACAGCATTAATTTTGAAATATTGTACATACAGTGAAATTCATTCAAAATGACCAATTTTTTTTTTTAAAGAAAATATTCTATTATCCAAGTTAAAGATATGGATCTCGATAAAGCAATGTTTTCAACAAAACGGTGCAGTTTGCCATGCCGCTGCACTTAGCAATCAACTTTCTGTGTACGAAATTCAACAATCGCCGTTTTAGTTATGTCCATTGACCTGCTCGCAGCTGTGATTTGACGCCGCTAGACGTTTTTCGGTGGGGCGCATTGAAAAATAAGTTTTATGCCGACAATTCCCCAAAAAAATGTATCACTTGACACAGAACATTGGCACTGAAATTTCCCAATTTGATCAGGAAACAGTGGATAAGTTGCTTGAAAATTGATAATCCAGGATTGCACGCTGACGAGCCAGCCGCGCCCAACATTTGAACCGAAATTTGTTGTAAAAAATGTAAATCGAACCAAGAGCTCAAGATAGGATTTTTTCCTTTTTAGAAACACACTACATCAGCGTAAATCTGATATAGATTGTATCTAATCGGATAAGAATATATTTCCAAACACAATCTTCTGGGCACCCAGCCACCAAGGTATAGGCGGAAATGGATACGCCGACATGGTAGCCAGGCAAATCAGCACTACCCCATCACATACCTTTATACGCATCAGCGCCAAAGATTTTAAGAACCACATTACCAATCACCTTCACCTGAAAATGACGGAATGGGAGCAGTTTATCCACCGGTACTCTTTCATCAACCCAACTTGCGAAAAAATCTGTCTGCCTTCAAACTTATCCAGACAGGCATGCGGAACTTTCATCCGCCTGAGTAACCATCATCACCTTCTCAACGGAACAGTCTGTCCATCATGCCTTTTCTGCGGAGACGTACTCATTGTAGACTATCTTCCGGACTCTTCTCAACATTTGGGGAGCATTAGAGCTTCCCGCAGTAGTCCCCTTACCCCATCCTAACTCTTTAATACTCCATAATCCTTGAATATCTCCAAGAATTTCAACATAAAAATTATAACCAAAGATGTTATTAATCGCGAGTAGAAGGCTCTAGCAGCTAGTTTACTCGTTAATATTTTCTGTATGGATGCGGGACAAGGTTATCCACATTTGGATTCGATTTGCTTGGCGACTTCAGGTTGATTACCCAGTGGAATTATAAAAACTGGTATTACATTGGTGACATCAGACATTCCCTCTTCCTAAAATAAAAGGGACCCCAAATTAGTTTAAAACAATAACTCATAGAATGAATATCCTAAACATTGTTAAACAAAAACCATGCTTAATCCAAATCAATTGTGTTTTACTGTATTTTTCTCGTTTCATTTTGTGTGTGTTTTTTTCTTTAAGTATTTGTTGATTTTCAAAATGTCCAATTAGTCATTTTTATCGGCTTAAAGGTTTATTAGCGCTCAAAAAGCGTTCTCTTTGTTCCTTATTGTGATTCTGATTGGATTTTATGACTTCCCTTTCAAGCGATTTTTTCAAAAGAAGAAGAATGTGGTATACAAACTTATTGTAAGAACATAAAACTTTATTTCTGGTATGGAGGCTAAATTTTATTTCATTTACAATTCCCTATAAAATCATAAAAAAAAATCAATTTTTGTGGGGGATTAAGAATTTTATAAGAATCGATTGTTTTACAATTGTAAAGTGGTTCTCAAGATCATGCAATGTCAATTATGAACATATATATTTTATATTCCCTAAAGACATCTAAGTGATAAACTACCATTTTACTATTTTGAATTACAAACGACTTCTTATCTAAATGCAATTTTACCTAAACGAAAAACTAATTGCTATAATGATAAAATATCTTCTGTTGGTCGGCATCTCCAGTACTAGTATGTGCAGTGGTGTTAGCATAACCAATGGCCTGAGAATGGTATGTTTGGCATTTGTCTACTTCACACGCCGAAGACGTCGACACGAAGTCATTAATTTAGTGGAACCAAATAGAATCAGAGCAAATAAAGTAAAGAAGAAAAAGCAAAAGAAAAATTACATATATTTGCACAGTTTACAATTAACGTATCAAATCTGCAATGCAACAACGAGTTAAACTAAATCTAATTACTAACGACGACGACGTTGATGAGAAAGAGAGAAATAAAAACAAATACTAAATAAAACAAAATAGTAGTACGAGTATATAAAACAAGATCAACATTCACATAGATACTCGTAGATGATGGTAAGCCAAAAACCAAAGCGCAAGAGAAGCTTAAAAAGCAAGCATTCACATGAAGCATGATGCAAGAAAACAAATGGGTGGCAGGAAAAAACAGAAAAAATAGAATAATACCAAAGCCACGACACGAAAAATGTATTTAGTTGAGTATAAGTTTAGCAAAAAAATAATAATAAAAAGAGGCCTACACCCGGCCGAGTGAAGCCAAGTCAGCCATCTACTACTAGAGGCTATGAAGTTACCACCATCAACATCACCAGCAGCAGCAACATCACCATCACCAGCAGCAGCAGTAGTAGCTGTTGCAATCAGCAGCAACAACTAGAAAAAATGCTGCAAAGGCTGTCTACTTCCGACAGCTGCTTGGGGCACATTTAGTCAGTCCGTCAGTCAGTCAGTCAGCCAGTCTTAGTCAGAGAGAAACTTTTAGTACTCTAAAGTTGGTGTTGATGATGGTGCTGCACAATAAAAGCGATTGAGTCCGTCTATATGTCCTCTTTATCTGTCCGTCCATCCATCCATTCAATCTGTCCATTCGTCAGTACTATAACCGCAACAGACCGCATAATAGTTCTTTCGTTCGTTCAGTTCACTCGTTCACTTGCTCATTCATTCATTCATTCAGTCGTTCGCTCGCCTTTTTGTTTGACGCGCTAATAAGCGCACAAGAAGCACAATTGCAACAACAGGAACAAAAACTGTGAGAAACTCAGTTTGGTTCTGGCTTGGTTTATATTCTTCCTGGCTCCTCCTCATCTTTTTCCTCTAGAATTTCTGGTAGTTTAATTCTTTTTTCTAGTGCAATTTTTCGCGTGGAAAATAAATACCAATCTACATAAAAGTGGAAACAAAACAACCAAACCAAAGCAAAAACAGAACTGAACTGAACCGAGTGTAAAGAAAAGATTGCCTCAAAAGAAAAACCTGTATGCAACAAATCACAAATAAAATAAAAGAAAAGAAAAGAAAAAAATTCTGATTCTACAAAAAACAGAAAGCAAAAAGAAGGAAACTAAGTAGAATGAAATACAATAAAAAAAAGAAAAGAAGTTCACGCGATTGAAGTAGAAGAATAAGTCCAAGCGGAAGCAGCACAAGTTGCAAGTTGTGGTTACAATTTAGCCCAGAGTGGTGTTGACTCGTGGAGGAGGGTCAAAGCGGAGTACTGCAATTGTTCGAAATAATAATAATAATAATAATAATGATGATGGGGTGCAAATGGCTTGAAATCGTTCAACTTCAAATGATGTTTCAACTTAAAAGGCAACTTAGCTAGTCTCACGAAACTAACACATAGAGAGAGGCTCATAAATATTAAAAACTGATCTTTGCATAGCATTTCTAAAATGATAATACCTAGCATTTACATGTCAGATTTGAATAAAATACAATAGTATTCCTATCTGATATAATATCTTGAAAACTAAGTAACCTTTAAATTTTCAATCTGAATACATATAATATACATATATATTGAATCTTCACTAATATCTGAACAACAGTTACGAAGACACTACTAATTAATCATCAACATGTCTGAAGAAGGACTTAAAGATAAATCCACTATATTTCTTGAGCACATTAAAAAGACTGTGGCATGCAGTATTTGTAAAGAAATAACATTTCCGGATGATCTCTTTCAATGTTCAAAGGGTCATCTATTTTGTGAGCCATGCATTATACAATCGATGGTAAAAGAGCCATTTCATAAAATATGTGCGCATTGCCCAACATGCAAAGTGTTTGTCGATTTCGAAATGATGTTATTTAATTTGCCAATGCGACAAATCATTTGGGAATTGCCACATAATTGTGAACAGTGTAATGGACTTTTTCTTCGTAAGGAACTTGAGGTACACAGGAAAGAGTCATGTTTGGAACGTTCTTCACAGTGCAAAAATCGTCGGATTGGTTGTCCATGGAGTGGTACCTATAACCAATTAGCCGAGCATGAAGGAACTTGCAGCTACTCACAAATGAAAGGAATGGATATTGTTCGAAGCATTCGAAAATTCCATAAAATTGAAAATCGTAAATATCGTCAAGCAGAAAAGATCTATAACTGTTTAAGCTGGGAGGACATCTTCACCGATGATATTTTACTTAGTTACCATTATTTAGAAGATACTAAACAAATATCCTTTGTTTCTTTGGATTTTGATGCTTTTGACGAAACATGGGTAATAATTGTGCGAGTCAACGACCACCTGAATAATTTGGAAAGAGGTGGAATAAAAAATATTACGTATTGTTTGGAACGAATGACTACAAATAAACTTTATCCATTCCAAATAAAGTTTTACGTTACGTCGTGTCCAAGTGAGCGATGCAACATTATCACTGGTGTTCACAAGCAAATTTTCGATCCAACTAATTTAACATCTCCTTACAGAACATTAGTTGTTGACAGTGCAAAACAAAGAAATGTGCTTTTGGTACGAAAAGAGATATGGCTACGTCTTTACATGTTTTATAAGTTTCACTAAACAATTTCACAGTTACTTTGCTAATGATGCAAAACAAGGGAATCTATGGTACCTTAGTATTGGTGAAATGACCATAATGTTTTGTCTTTACATATTTTATAAGTTACACTAAACAACTACTCAGCAAGTGAGTAACTCACTCAACCAAATTCAATCTGTTCATGCTATACTAAAAAGAGAATAAAGAGAAGAGTTTTTTTTTTTTTTTTGTTTATTTGTAATGAATAAACTCAAAAACTACTAAACAGATTTTAAAAATTCCTTCACCTATAGATAGGCAGACATTCCAACGATTGACCACCATTACTACATATGCGGAAGACACAGCCGTCCTAGTAAACTCTTTCTAGGCCCACGAAGCTCTAGATTTATTACAGGATTTCTTACAAAGATTCCCCGCCTGAATCAAGCGTTGGATCATTGGAATTAATGCAGGTAAATTGGCGAATTGTGATTTAACATTGTGGTGTGGCTCTTTTTCAGTTGTCAGCTTGGACTCCGGTATCATTACACCGGACTGATCCTGGGATCCACATTGCTTAGGCTTGGCTGGTTGCTACAGTCGTCCAGTAAATTGTCGCTCAACAACAAAAAGATAATTTACAGTCAACGCTGTTTGGCGTTATGCGATACAAATATGGGGTACCGCTGCTACCAGCAACATTCATCGAGTTCAAGACTGTCAAAACAAGGCACTTCGCCGTTTATCTGAAGCTCCTTGGTTTGTGCGCAATCTGTCCTTCAAAACAGTAAACATCATCGGATTTTCAAAATGAAAGTCAACTATACCATGCGATATAATTCTATAGAATCGTTTGATTATTCTATGCTATTTTCCGACAATATAATGATAAATAAACAATAAATTTAATGTCAAGAAAATAAGAGATCCCTAAGAAAATTACATTTCAATGTATCCCAAGGTATCAAAAATCAATTTACAAAGTTCACGCACAAAAATTCTCGTAAGCTTTTTTGGTGTTTATGCTATGCTGTATTGTTGTATTTTTTCCTCCCATTTATAAACTACTATGTGAGAGTATTGCGCTTTTGGCCCTCTTCTTTCTGGATATGATGTTCACTGAGAGTGGATCAAGAGAGAGAGACAGTGTGTTTCGTCAAAGACTATGAGATGAATAGTCTGTACAAATTGTTTTTTAAAAAAGCCTCTACACACATAATTTCGGAATTCCGGACAATGAGGGTTCAAACAAAAAAATTATTGATTTTGAACTACGTTTATGGGGGCGACCTATTGCAGTATGTGGAGAACTCTAGTACTGTGAACAATATGTATGTGTATTAGGGATGCCAATATTCAGGGATCTTCTCAATCCCAGGATCCCGTTTTAAATTTTTTGGGAGATGAAATTTTACGAAATATATCCCGGGATCCTCATCATCTAATCCCGGGATTTTTGGGACTTAAAAAAGCCTGGGATTGGCATCCCTATTGTGTACGTTATCGATAGTTGGTAAGCGAAGAGAATTGTTTGCAGAGGTTAGATAAATTTAACTGAATTAGATTTCATACATATGTATTGTATTTTATGGGTTCTACAAGGTATGGTTCTTTATACGTACATAAGTATAAATGCTATGAAAAAAAAGTTCAGTTATTGAAGGTATAATAAATGAATAAAAAGTGTCTTAAGCAAGGACCATATGAAGGCCTGTACAATTTTCCCACACTCATAGGAATCTAAATCAATAATTTTAGATTTAGAAAAAAAAAAAATTTAATTCCTTAACAAGGCATCATTCCAATCTTCTTAACCGATTTGTGAATTCATACTCAGCTTTTAATTAAAATGATTAAATAGCGCAAGGGTATGCGAACAAGTAGAAGAGAAAAAAAAAAAAAATAATCCCCGGCATAGCAAACTTAAAATAATATAAAAGAATTTTTATTAAAATAATAATAGCGAATGAGGCATAGTAGTATAAAAAACTAAAGAAAAATCATAACCAAACAAAACCAAAGGCAACCAAACCATACCTAAAACATACGCTCATTTACTCGTTCATTCAAGACCCTGAGATCCCTAACCAACCGACACAAGAACGCTACACATCAAAGGCGCTTCACTGTGTATATATGTATGTAGTATATTTTTTTGTCTCTTTGCTTATTTTACTTCATTTGAAGTCCTCCTTCTACGTTCCATTCTAATTGAAATGTTCCGCGTAATATTTCGCTTTGCCACCTGCTTTGCTGCACCTTTAGTTGAGCAACGTCAGTCCAGTTCACAATCTACACCTTGTTGTATATAACCTTGTATTCACTTGATTTCAACAGTTTTCAGCTTCGCCCAGTTATCATTCACGATGATGCCGTGGAATGGAATATGAGTACTATAAACAGTTTGAGCCGACATATTTTTGCAATTCAAGTAAAAAAAAAACATAACTTTAAAGAACACAACGTAAAAGAAAAGTTTTCATAGGAAAACCTCATGCTGCAACAAATTGCATGCAGTTTGCACAGATGCCTTGGCCCTGCCTTCCACTCTGCCATCATTCTTTTAATCGGGAAGAATTGTACACTCAATCACACACACAGTTCAACGCCGACGACGACGACGATGACTATTATCATCATCAAGTTGAGCGTATAATGATGATAATCACTGAAGTTGCAAAAAATGAACGAGAATAAGAAAAAAATGGACTCAACGCGATTATTTTTCATCACTTTAGTCATCATCTTCCTTATCACTCTTCGTTTGCTTTTCATTTTTCCGTTTTTTTCTTTGTTTTTATTTGAATTATCAACATATTTTCTTTAACATTGAATTTTTTTTTTTTTTTGTTGCTTTTTTCTAGGAAATAATTTTCTTTGCTCAACAGTTTTTTCTTTTATTTTTTTTGTTCTCCTCTCGTTTTTCTTACTAACACAACGCAAAGAATTCCGGGCCGCTGCTGTTGTGGCGGCGGCTTCTCAGTGAGTGCCACAGTGTCACACCTGTCAACTGCCGTGACTGGGGGTTTGATCAGCACAAGCACCAACACCAACCATGCTAAAGGAGACAACAAAGTAGCAGACGACGAACTTAGTTTATCACACAAAATCCCCAAACTCCCAACTCAATTCAGTTCCAGAAGCAAACGTCTTTAATGCAGTTAACAACATTCACTTGCTCGCTCGTTTATACTATCGTCAGTCAGTTTAACTTACTACTTGCCTTGCCTTGTCTGGTGTGGGTTAATGGAAGAGATATATCGGGGCATGAATGCATGCCGCCGACAACAAGGTGTGAACGTCAAATAATCACACAAAGCCACACACATTCAGAAAGACAGAACAGAATAAGCAAACAAACAGTGGCGGAAGTGATTTGGAAGGAGTTTCAAGAAGTATTATATTGTATATTAAGTAGAGTGACTTTCTTGTGAACATCTTTTTGGTAACGTTTTTACATGGGTGTAGTGGAGGGTTCATCAAAATTATATTTTTATTTGTTATTATGAGGACTTTCTTTGTGTAATAGAACAGGATTATTTAGATCTATTGTAATGCAATTCTTAAGATAAAGGAAATTTCTATACGACTTACATTACATACTTTGGAAGGATCCAATGAGGAGTCTTGCTCTCATTTAAGAAATACTTTCTTGTATCAATGCTACAGATTTTGTTATCATATGTGATTTTTCATCACTACAACTGGAGTCTGAGGCACAGTACCCACTTAAAATGCACGGTGGTAAAATTCAAAACAAACATCTCATATTTGTATTTATTATACTTCTTCCACAAAAATAAAATAAATAAACCATGCCTTTGTTTCTGTTTGCCATTTCAAATTGTGGTATTTGTTTTTCATAAGAAAATTTGCTTAGCTTATCATTAAGACTTAACCAAGTGTGAATTTTCCCTGGAAAATGTCATCGTCAACACCAACACTCTCTTCTCTTCTTTTTACTTAACTGACTAAATAACAGAACTGAATGACTGACTGACTGACTGCATGCATAATTATAAGTAAGTATATTTTATTAAAAGGTTCAAAAACGAACAATGTGCTTACTACAAAATCGTGTGTTTCATGTTCGTTCATATCCTTGTACTAGTAGATACTTTTGAATACTTTCATGTTGTCTGTCATTATTTCCTTTTCCCCGTGAAGAAAATATTAAAAAAAATCTTTTCCTGCATGAATATTAAAACAAAAGATGCTTAAACTTTGCACAAAAACGCCGCAAAGCATTTTCCTTTTTCGCATTTTCACAAGCTTGTTGCACTTGCTTCCTTATTTGCTTATTGAACGAAGAAACGACGAACAAGTAAACGCGCTACTTGACTGTCTAGACGCTTTTCATAAACTTTTGTCTTTCGGCATTTCGTCTCCTTTTGCTTGATGGCGGCAGCGACGACGGGACTTTCAGAATTTTAGCCGTGAACCCAAGTACTCGCACTGAAGAAGTTGAAGAATGTGAAAGAAGAATGAACAAAAACTTAATGAAGTTTTCTTACGACTACGTTTTATTTCTTTATTCAAAAGCGTACGGAATAAACTTGCTCGCTGTAGGCAATTTCAATTAGCATTATTATTATTTTTAATTAACAATTTTATAACTTAATCTTTTTGGGTTCTTTGGCAACATTTTTGTTACGTGTCGGAACTTCCACAGAATCATCATGTTTGTTAATTACTTTAGTTACAATATGAGGTAATCTAATCAACATGTGGAGTCGATTGAGACAGAGCCAGGACACAATCATTTCGTAAACTTTTTTATCAAAATATTACTAATTATAGGAACAATTAAATGATTTTGAAGAAATTAAAATATTCAATATTTCAAAATATATGAATGGATATCTAAATTTTGATAAGGTTGCAGGAAATTTGTCATTAAGTGACCAATTGCCTAGGAAATAAAATGAATAAGGGCTTATTAGATATAAATCATTTTAAAATCTCTAAAGCGCTTGCAGTTTTCTTCGTACTTAAAGATGAAATGAGTTATGACCTGGATCCTGCGAGCCTGTAAAATGGTTCCTAGACGTCGCGTCTCCTGTGGACCCACTAGCAGCGAGCGAACTTCAAGCCTTAAGTGTGCTGTGAGGGTTTCGTGACGCAAAAACAAGCAGAGACCTGATGCATCTGTGGTGTACTGAATAGAAAATCACTAAAAGTGGTTGCATTTCAAATAAATTCCTTATTTTGTTACTAGAATATTGTAAGAGGCCTTAGACTTTCACTACCTTGGAAACCCAACATGCCTTACATTTTTAAAATACAATAGTGTAGTTGTTTTGTGATAGTATTGTAGTTTAAAATCTTAATTCGAATCGGCTCACATGACTAATCTTAAGGAGATCTTAAGTAAATTATTAATGCTTTTTTGTTACGCAGAATTTTTTTAATACAATATACTCATAGATTTTTTCTTGTTACTTACTTTGCTGCGAGGTTAGTATTATATAGAACAATACATCACAGATCCTATTGTATATGGATATGATCAGCGCTATGAGCAGAATTGATTAATTCCTATTTTTATACTCCAGTCTACTGTTCGCGCTAAAAACGTTGCATTGTCAAAATTATAGTTTTCTGATTACTGCCCCCACCCAAAACTACCTTTGAGGTCAATAAAAATGAATTGATTTTAAATTCTTTTTGTTATGACCAAAATTTTCTTGACACTGGTTAACAGACACAAAATATTGTGGTAAATAAGCGTGAACCGAAGATAATGTTCTGCTGCTGCCTTTATTTTTTAAAATGATCGATTTTGTATGGTTCCACAGATTGAAAAAAAAGAACTTGTCACATCAAACTTAGAATGTTTTTGATTTTGAAACAATGAAGTTCTATTTGATTTTTCTGTTTCTTACCTTAATTGGGTTTTCGAGCGCATTTAAGAATCGTAAGTATATTCGATAAAATAGTGAGTGAATTTAATATTATTGTATATTAATTAATTCAACACATGTTTCTTTACTTATATTAGCCATTTGTGGTCTACCTCACTCCAAAGATGGTGATGGAATTACTGCCTGTAGGGCCGATTTTCCACGTTTTACTTATGTTCAGTCAACTAATACATGTATTCAGTTTTCCTATGGTGGATGTGATGGCAACGCGAATAGTTTTGGAAGTGAAGAGAAGTGTAGAGCTGCTTGCCAGGAGTGAAGTCTTAATAAATAACATTGCTCTATTCAATTGGTAGGATGGATGAACATCAGTCGTTTACTAATTGTAAAATTGTTTTTAATACTATTCGAAACTTATGAATTGATTTACCAGCTTAAATTATTCATATTAATAAAGAAAGAAATTATGAGTTAGACAGACTATTGTAATTTTATTGCATTTTTGAAATTGAACCGATGAAACCGAAGTTAATATTCTGGTCTTGCCTTTATTTTTTAAAATGATCGATTTTTTATGGTCTCATTGATTGCAAAAAAACTTGTCACGTCAAACTTAGAATTGTTTTGATTTTGAAACAATGAAGTTCTATTTAATTTTTGTGTTCCTTACCTTAATTGGGTTTTCGAGTGCATTAAAGGATCGTAAGTATCTTTGATAAAATAATGAGTGTGACTTTTTGAATTAAATAAGCATAATTGTATATTGAATTAGTAATAATTCAACGCATGTTTCTTTATTTTTATTAGCTATTTGTGGTCAACCTCCCTCCCAAAAAGGTAACGGAATAATGGCCGGTGCAGCAGCTATTAAACTGTTCTCCTATGTTCAGTCAACTAATTCATGTGTTAGGTTTCTTTATGGCGGATGTTGTGGCAATGCAAATCGTTTTGAAACTGAAGAGGATTGTAAAGCTACTTGCCAGGAGTAAAGTCTTAATAAATCAGACTCGAAACTTATGAATAGGTATTTCAGCTTAAGATTTTTATATTAATAAAATAATATATAACGAGTTGTTAATGCGTTAGACAGATTATTCTAATTTTATTGCACTTTGGAAATTAAGCCGATGATACCACAATGAAAACGCATAGATGCATTTAGAAACGCTTAACCCAATAGAATACTTTCTTTAATCACCACATATTTTGAAACAAACACGACTGTTTATCCGTTTACTTCTTCTAAACCATGCAACAGATTTTGGTACTTGTTTCACTGTTATTTAGATAATTTTTAACGAAAGGTTAGTAAGTTTGATTCATTATAAGTCATTTCTTCTTAGAAGTTGTACTTATCTATTCTTGTCTATTACTATTGTTACTCATTGTGGTTCGTCATAGTTGTTAGCAACAATGTTTATTCAAATTTTGTTATTTTAAAATTTGACTTGAAATCATCAACACCATTTAAATGAATCAATTGATCATGACATAGACGTAAATATAGGAAACATTCTCAACGAGGAAATTGATGACAGCGACAAAACTGTATTTAAGCCCTATGAAAACATTTCAGATAAAAGAAACAGTTGTTCACTAGCAATATAATAAATTAAATAGATGAGTTCCAAAACAAAATACATGTACATATTACATGGTTCAAGGTTGAAAATCACAATTTTACAAAATAAAAATACTGTTTATTTTATCGACATAACACAAAAAAAAGACCCCAATTACAATATGCATTAACGAAGGCTACGGTTATACAGCTGCCGTTCGAATGACTTTGTTCTAGTTCTTATGTAAATGTATCAATTTCGATATATGTATATTGTTTTAGCCACTAGCCATATCTTGTGTCATATTGCTCAGTATAGCAACAATTAGTTTTTAACAGCTTAAAATCTTAATTCGAGTCGGCACACGTGTGTTTTTCGTTGCGCAGAATTTCATTAATAACATACACTCATAGATAATATTATGTATCATTTTGATGTAATGTCGGTCTATCCTTGTCTATTAATTTAAAAATTTGTTTTTAAATCCTTTTTGTTAAGACCAAAGTTGTCTTGACATTAGTAAACATAGAGTGAAAGGTATAAAAGCTTCGGTGAACCGAAGTAAATGTTCTTGTTTTATCTTTATTGTGTAAAATGATCGATTTTTTATGGGTTCATAGATTAAAAGAAAAAACTTGTCACGTCTACCTTAGAATTGTTTTGATTTTGAAACAATGAAGTTCTATTTGATTTTTGTGTTCCTTACCATAATTGGGTTCTCGAGCGCATTGAAGGATCGTAAGTATTTTAGATAAAATAGTAAGTGTAACTTAGTTAATTTAATATTATTGTATATTAATTAAGTAAAAATTCAATGCATGTTCCTTTGTTTTTATTAGCTATGTGTGGTGAACCTCCCTTCAAAAATGTTGTTGCAGGAATCACATGTCGGTTCGTAAGGCGAAGGTTCTCTTATGTTCAGTCGACAAATTCATGTGTTAGTTTTATTTATGGCGGATGTGGTGGCAACGATAACCATTTTCTCACTGAAGTGGAGTGTAAATCTACTTGCCAGGAATAAATTCTTATTCAGTTGATAGAATTGTTAGACTATTTTTTAAATAATATTCGAATCTTATGAAATGATATTTCATCTTAAGTTTGGCATTTTAATAAAATTTGAAATAACAAGTTGTTAATATCAATAATTTTAATGATTTTTTGAAATTGAACCGATGAAACCTCAATAAAAACCCATAGAAAGTAAAAACTTATTTACGTGCTATAATCATTACACATTGTAGTACAAAATAAAATCGGTATCCGCATCTGTTTATCCGCTTAGTTCTTCTAAACCACGTAACGGATTTTGATACGTGATTCACAGCTATTTAGACAATTTTGTAAAGAAGGTTAGTATGATTCATTTAATAATAAGATTTTCTTCATTATATGTAAGTTATTTCTTATAACAAGTTGAAATTTATTTTAAAAATTCTTAGTGCTCTGCATCTCATCTTTTTTTACAAATTCTGCTAGGATATTTGTATTAATTCTTATACATCGCTATTGTTACTTATTGCGAATTGTCATTGTTGATAGCGGCAAGAAAGTTTCTGCAAATGTTGTCATTTTAAAAAAAATAAAATAATCGTAATTGTTATTGTACTTGCAGATAAAGCAAAGCGATGCTGATGTAAATGAGATATTAAAAAACATCGTCGAAGAATGGCAATACCTTTAGCGTGCCATTTGTATTACGTAAAACGTGTAAGACCTGCGCATATGTGTTAAATAACCAGCAATTCACACCAAACAAAAGCGATAAATTTTGAAGCTGCCGTTCATACACCACTTTCGCTTTAAATGAACAGCTGGTTTTTGTTATGATTATACATACACACATGAAACTTTGCGCGCACTTTGATAAAATTAAAACTTATAATTTGTGAGAAATACATGACTTCGAACATTTTGGAATATATGCACATAGTTCTTGCAACTCCCTTTTTAATTCCTGTTATTTATTTTATTAAAATTATTAAAAACAATTAACAATTTGCATTTTACTTAAGAATGTTATGTGCTATTATCAGCTGTTTAATGATCCCATAACTGAAAAAGACAAAAAAAAAAAAAAAAAAAAAAACACTAGCAACACTTGACCATACTGCCAAAATTTTCCCAGCATGGTTAGCTTTAACTTAGCTATTTCCTTGTAAGCTGAACAAAAGCTGAACCAAAGCAACCCTGAAATTTGAAAATTTACCTGTTGTTGTTGTAGAATTTCGAAGCTGCTTACAGTGAATCATCCATTGAACGTAAAGTTCATCTAAAATCATGACAGGGAGAGTCTTAGATTTCAGAGAGCCAAAGAATTGTCCGAATTCAGGTCGTTGCAATAGGTTTAATGAAATGTAAGGATGAATCTAAAGACATGTGTTTTTGATAAGCAAAAGTAAAATTAGAGAAAATAAATGCTCCACTCGAACCACTACACTCTCCTCAAATAACACCGTGGTAAGCTGGGATGAGTTGCTAGTAGAAAATAGAAATTGTAGTAGCGGTTTCATATAAAATTTCTTAGATCGTTTGTTGTTTTACAAATGTGATTCTCAAACAAAACTTTAATTTTCTGTGAACTTCTTAGAGAGTCTTGTCAATGCCAGACAATTAACGTATTACATTTAACTTTTTAGCTACATATAAAGAATATAATTTAAAGAAATATAAAATTGTATAAAATAATCAATCTGGTACTCAAAATATCATAAGGGGTTGTTTGTAAAATAATTGCGTAATATTAAGACTATTTTCATTTAATAAACTTGCGGTTCACTGTGAAAGAAAAAAAAACTATTAAAAGCAGGAGGAATTATTTTGGGGTTTCTCAAACAAACAATAATAAAAGATAAAAAAATATAAACTACTAAACTGATCAAAGTTCAACTTTGGTGTCTCCAATGTTCTAAACCCAAATAAAACATCTTACACATTGCATTCGCCGCCATCAAAAGGCTGAAATAAGAAATTTATTGAAAATACTAAATACTGGAGAATATCATTTTAATGAGTGGCATGTCCTTCGTGCAAGTTTCAACATTAAAAATGTGAAATTGTCGTTGTAGGACGAAACGATGCATTCATTTACGAAATATAATCCAATTATTATGGTGCAAAAGCACACAGGAACGCATGCACGCATGCGTGCACATCAGAAGTCTTGTTGTTTGGTATCAAGGGGACTATAGAATGAGTAAAGGTGAAATCAGCATGAAAAGCAAAAATTTTGCACCTGCAATAAATGCATGAAGATCAAATTGGCGACAAAGAATGTAAAAATGCAAAAGGACTGAGGATGAAAAGTGACAGAGAAAGGGGAGAAAATAGACAAACATACTACTCCAGCCAAGGAAGAGAATCATTTTAATGTCTCCAAAGCAAACAAGTATAAGCTTGAGATACTTTAGTTTTTACTGCTTTAACTCATGTTGTTGTTTACTGGTTGATTTTGTTGTACTTGTTTTTTATTGATGATGGTGTTGGTATTGGTGGAAAAAAAAACCCATAAGCGTTTTGTTTTGTCTACGCTTGGCAAAAATTGATTGCCTTCGTGTGTTTCACATGAAATAGTAGAAGTAGAAGAGGAAAAACAAAAGCCACAGCGGGTGCTGATTGAGTTGAAACAAGAACGCTGACTATGGACGAAGTCAACTACGATGAAGTCGCATAAATTTTGTTATGTTATATGGTATAAAAATGACAAAAAAGAAATTATCAAGTTGTTTTGTGTGTTTCCATGATGCCATCCAACGAACCAACCAACATTCGACCGAATCGATTGCGTGCCCATTAAAGGTGGAACTGCTGTTGCCTTCAAAGGTTCTAGGTACGAGAGCCACGAGCGCTTATTTAAGCGTTTAAAAATTTATGAAGTGCACAAAAATCATGAAGCAAGAAGGTCGATCGAAGACGACAACGACGACGACGATAAGCGTTAAAAATGTTAACGCTTTCAAATTCCTGCTTTGAACGAACGTAGGAACGTCAATTCCGAAATTGGTTCGCCACTCTTGCTGTGCACTAAGGAGCACTGGAGCTGAATATTAAGTAGTCATAGAGTCAGTCAATCAGTCAAGAAGTTAAGAGTACAGAGAACGAACACATGCTGGGCAAGAGACTCAAATAAAGACCATCCCATCACATCCCAATGGGGACAAGTCTAAGTAGATATTGGTGCTAACAAGTTGATTGATCCTTAAAGTGCAAGGAAGATGTCACAGGCCACAGACTCTAGCCATTCTTGCTTTTCGCATAAAAATAACTTCAATGCGCATAAAAACAATTTAAAATTTCCAAAGGTAACTTATTCAATTTATATAAGTAGTACTCAGTCCACAAGTCTGAGGTCTGTTAAACTGATTTCAACCATTTTAAGTGAAAACGACAATGTCTCAAAGCTCAATTAACTCAACAACTCGTCTTTAGTTTTATATTTCCACAATAGTTTTTTTTTTCCCAACAATATTCCATATTCGCAAGAGTTCAAATAAATGAGATATAAGCATTTGAAATTATTGTAATGTTGTGCTTGGCCTTTCTTTTAAAAGACTTTAGTGTTGTTGTTATCGAATTGCTAAAACTAAAGTTAATCAAGGAAAATTTAAGCACAGAAATCAGTCAGTCTGTGAAGTTGTGTGAGGACTTCACTTGACTTGGTTACTTTTAGACGCAAAAATGCCATAAAAATTGACTCATGACTTTGTGCTTTCGTTTTTAGTCCTCCCTCCTTTACTGTATAACAGCGTTTTTTTTTGTCAATGTCGTCGTTAACAAAATGAAAAACAAAATATTGTTTGATGGTCAGACATGTTTTTTGCCGTTGTTCATCGTCATTCTAAAACCAAATCGAATGATGAATTGCCTGTCACTTGCAATTTTACGCAGACAAAATATACAAGCAAAATCCAAAAGAAAAAACATCAACACATCTATAGCTACAATACTAAGAACAACCTATGTCCAAAGCACTAGCTCCAGATACCTAAAGGAATCTCAAAAAAATGAAAAAACAAAATAAAAGCCGAGCCGCTTGTTAAAACGAATTATTTTGCGTTGCTCCCTTCCAGTTCTTCACTTTTCTTCGAGTCACACTACCAAAAAAAAAAAACATAAATAAAGGCAAAATTTTCATTGCTTTTAAGGCATTGAAACATGAAACATTTTTAAATTGTTTGGGAAAATTATTATAACATATTACATGTTTAATATCAGAGAGTTAAATGGAGGAATATTTCTTAAGAAATGGACTCTGAATATGAGAAATAAATTCCAATAAATCTTTTAATGGTTATCTAGCATTCAAAGTATAATTTGTTATAAAACTATTCACTAAAGTAAAACGAAAGATGTTGATGTTGGAAGTATTATTTAGTTTCCTGAAAACTCGTATCAATGAATATGTAATATATACCATACATACAATATAAGTATAAGTATGTAATAGTCTATCTGTCTAGGCGCCTAATACTCTGATAGTTAAAAGGTTTAATTGGTCCGTAGTGGATCAAATTTGATTGTAAGACCTACAGTGTATTATTCAGTAGTAGTGCCAATATTGTTGTATCTTCGTTTAGAATGTTCACAGTGCTTTATAATAGGGCTTTTACACGGTCAGTTTAGTCTCAGTCCAAGTGTCTGCTATCGGTATTGAGACTAAGGTTGTAACATCAAAGACCAAACATCGATGTTCGTTGAAGTGAAAAATCGATGTCTCCGATATATTGGTAATCGATGTCGATGATACTGTATAGATGGGTCATGGGTATCTGTCCTCCGATACCGATTGATGAAAGAAAATAAGCCAATTCGTAGTTCCAAAGACTATATAAAGAATAGACTGGACAAATGCAGCGCGCTCTCAACAAATTGTATGTCAAAATAAAATTTCGAGGAAACATTGCACACAATTTGTTGTTGGGCTAACAAAATAGAAAGAGAGCAAGCTGCATTTGGAGAGAGCGCGCTGCATTTGTCCAGTCTATATTCTTTTTATAGTCTTTGGCCGTTCCTGTTTGTGTCTCCAATGTTTCCTATGTATCGAGAGAAAACTTCGATGTTTCCAATGTATCGATGTCGAACTGAGACTGAACTGACCGTGTAACAGGCCTATTATAGGGCAATGAGAACATTATAAATGAAGATAGAATATTGGCACTACAACTGAATATTACACTCTAGGACTTACAATCAAATTTGATCCACTTAACCTTTTTTAATGAGAATTATTGTAAGATAATTATGTAATGCTTTTAAAACAGTGCCGACGATACCGTACAACAATCTTAAAATGTATAGATAATAAATCTTTCATAAGAGACATTTACCAGGAAAACATCCTCCAATTTAGGAAATTGGAATGTCACGGGTCAAGTTTAAGTTTAGGTTTAGGTAATGCATGCCGCTCGTGATTGTTCGCGAGTTTCTTCAGGCGACTTAAAGCCAATTGTGATGCCTGATAAAAAGTAAATGGGTAGGTGGATTGTGAGGGATAAGAGGTATTCCACTACTGTTCAAGGGCGGTCCCAGAGATTACCCTCTTGCAATAAAGCCAAGTAGCAAGGTCAATTGTCCCAGCGACCTTGAGCAGCCAGGCTCATTTGCCTGCTATATCATGGGTCAGATTACTTAATATTGGGTCTATTCCTCTGAAATTGCCGTTGCTAATAAATGGAGGTACTTAAAGTTGGCTGCACATGTGTATGAAGCGTCTTTGTGTCAGCTATTAAAAACAGCATAAATCATTCAATTGCCGCTTCAATAAGTTTTTTTTGTAGACTTAAAAATGTCAACTTTTGTGTAGAAGAAAAAGCATTCGCAGGAAGTTTTCCTTTTCGCATTTCATTATAAGAAAACTACAGCCAAAGTTCATAGAATGCTTGTGAAAGCCTACGGTGCATATACTCTCTCGGAAAGAACAACAGAGAGACTGATTCCAATGATTCATAACAGGTGATTTCAATCTTGACAATAAAGAGCGTGGTAGACCTGAAAAGAAGTTCAAAGACAACATAATTGGATGGAAGTTGGTCAAGCAACTATAATAATATTTATTTGTATTTTAAGATACGAAATGAATATCGTATTACCTTTGATTTAAAGTATGTTTGTATACAATTTTCTGATTTAATTCTAATTGTATGTTTCTTTCTTTCTTTGCGAGTGGGTGCACCAAATCCTCTATTTTAATTATATACTTTATATGTAAATTTGAATAACAACAAAATGATCTAATTCATAATGAAAACCTGATAAACGTTGATAAATTAAAAGTTATCATTAATTAACTCAACACAAGATTTTATTATAAAATATTAAACGAGTGTTGAACATATTGTCACTTTAATAAATAACCACCAACCTACACTTCTTTTCCTTAAATATAAAATGTTTGATATTAATGCAAAAGATATCTATTAATTACTTTATAAAACTAAGCCACCAACAGACCTTCCCCGAAAACCATAACACAACAAAAATAAATAAAAACTAAACTAATCTCCGGTTGGAATGCAGGCAATCATCTACTACCAACAGATTCACAACCAAAACAAACTAAACCAAATTTGAGTTAGTTACAACAATAACCAAATAAAAATATGTAAACAGACGAGCGCAGCAACCACCGAAAGCTGTCTACACGCAAAACCACTTTTAACTCGTTTAGTTTATTTATGGCCATAATTTGTTAAACAAAAGGTCAACCTAAATGCGACAAATGCCGGCAGCAAGTACAGAACCATGGAATGGAATGATCATAAGTATGATGAGAGAGGTGAGCTGGACGGTGAACAACTAACTAGCTCAGTAAGCAAGTCATTTAAGCCAAAAAATGGGGTGCAAGAGTTGCTTCATTATGTAGGAGGAGGAGAAGGAGGAGGTGTGGTTAAATTCCACATATTGTTGATGGCAAATGTGGGTAGTAGAAGTACGTATACTAGAATAGAGAGAAGGTGCTCACGCGATGCATAATTAAGATAATAAAATATTAATTAAAATTAAGTTTATGCATATGCAGCAAGTGTAAACAGAACTAAGCAAACAGCAAAAGAGAATATCATAGTACAATATAATTTTGTTGGTTAAGAATGAAAAAGTTACATACATTCTATATTCCAAGAAAGATATATGTATATCATGTATAATATATCCAAACAAAGTGACATCAAATATTTGTATTTCTAACATAAATAAAAAACAAAAAAATTAAATCGCATAAAATAACTTAGTTCCTTAATTATGAGATTATTATATTTGATGAAGTATCATTTGTCATTGTTATACCTGGTACCTTAAATAAACTCAAAGGTCGACTAACAGATACCCTATAAAGTAGCTTGACAAAATTTATTAGAAAATGATATAGTAATAATTATATTTCATTATCATGTTTCTTAGCAATTGGTGTTGTTGTGTTTTGGGGATTAATGCAGATCGTAACCAATTAATAATTTTGAATGGCCTTGTAAAATTATAAAATTGAAGGTCGCCTCTCTCAGCGTCAAATGGCGGACTGTTCTGTCGAACACTCACCCAGTTCTAGCTGGGGTTCCCCAAAGCAGCGTTTTTGGTCCAATACTAATCTCCTTATTTTAAGCAGATATGCCAATCCCTTCCGTTGATGAAATGTGCATCGGCACAAAACAAAGCTATGGTAGCTACTTACGTCGACGACGTTGGCTTCCATTACAGCTCCCATTGCGAGTATGAAGCTGCAGATGGGATTCAAGAATACCTCTTGCGTGAACCGGTGGAACGTTAGAATAGATAGCCAACGTGTCCCTCATTTTAAGAAGGAATGTCCCACCGGCTGTACTTCTGCGAAGACTCTATCGTCCAATCAAAGAAGGTGGAATTCCTAGACATCACCCTGGATCAAAGGCTTACTTTCGGTCAGCACATTACGTCGGAGCTACTTAGCTGCCGAAACAAACTGAACAGGCTTCACTGGCTGCTTAACGGAAGAAGCTCACTCTCCCTCGAGAATAAGAGTATAGTTTATGCCAAATCACTGCCCCTGTATGGAGAAACGCCATCCAGATATGTGGGACTGCTGCTAAATCCCAACGGAAGAGAGTGCAAGTGTTGCAGAATAAGATATTACGTCTAAAGAGTGGATGTCCATGGCACGTCAGGAACTTGACACACAAGCCGATATAACGACCGTCTGTTCGTTTGCAAACAACTGCCTGGTCAGATCATTGATCAAAGCAACCCCAATCCGCAGGCTCAAAAGGCTGCCTTTTGGGTCTTTGCTGCGATGGAGTAGACTACGCCTTGGGAGTTTCATGCGACTTCTGGCCTCTCCAGGCCATGAGTAACCTTGTAAACAACTTTATTTTACTTATTTAATACTGATTTTCACAACTCAAATGTTGAGAACCTGGCGATATTTTTCTGTAGAAGCAAATCACAATTTAGATCCCTGTTTGGCGTTTACAAAAAAAAAAAAATAATAATCTGATTTGGGAGTAACAATCTGTTCCCAATATGTTTAATAAACCATTTTGAAATTATCAGATCAATGAGTCTTAGCAAGATCTGTTAGTCGTGTCAAACTGATTATTTCCATATTTTTATACTTTGTTGGATTGAGTTCCTTCCTTTTAGGTGTTACATATAAATGCATATGCTGATATGCGAACAAGCTGAATGTAGTACATACCTTGTCAAGGTAGAAGGTATAACATGTATTCCCTTCTAACTCTAACATAATGACATTGCGTTTAAAGTTGCTATTGTAGGAACAAAGACAATCACAAAAATTTGCTTGTACAAATTAATTAATTAATTAAAAATTCGAGAGTGAAATATGCAAATTTAATGTCTGCATTACAGGAGGAAATTTTGATGATACCTAATAGTAGAGGCGCAAAGGTATAAAACGCGTTAACGGAAGCGACACCTGCCTGTGTGCCTAGGAGACTGAGAGACCCTTGCTTCGCTAAGTTTTCAGTGGAGCTAAACAATTCCATTGAAAAAAAAGGGTTAGCTAGACAAACAGTTGGGTGGACGAATAGACGGACTGTAGTCATATGTAGCCTAAACAAAACCCAAGCCCGCGTCGCGCAAAGTGTCAATCGACCTTTTTGTTGTTTTTATTTCTTTTTTTTGGCGCAACCTCATGTTCATATGTTATTACTATATACATAGTAGGTATATGTTATATGCTCGAGGGATTGATTAGACCGCCGTCACCGCTTGGGCTGGCTAATGGCTATTTGCTGTTGTTTGGCCGACATTTGTTCTTTTATTTATGAATATAAATTTTTTTTATTTCATGTGTGTAAGTGTGTTTTTTTTTTTATGTTTTTAATCCCATTTACCCCGGCTAACCACGAAATGCGTTGATACATCTATTACTCATTTGTATGGCGTTTTGGCTAATTATTGAAATTTGTTTTATTTTGTTTTGTTTGGTTTGGTTAGGTTCGGTTTCTTTTTCGCGTGCCCAACCAACTCTTATAGTACTCAGTCAACTGTCAACTGACCGCGAGCTTTCATGAGGGTATTATTAATTTTTCTTTTTTATTTATTTTTACAATATTATACCAAAAACAAAAAGAAAAAGCGAAAGGTTTCAATGTTTTTCACACTCGCAATTTTCTCATTGGCACATTGCACACTGAAACAGTGTGGTTTAACAGATTTAAAAAAAGTTTAATGATCATAAGAGAGCACATTATGAAGTACCATAGTCAAATGGGAAAACGAAATCATCTAAAATATTGTATTGTATATTATCATTGAGTAGTTTGCCCACCACCTAAAGTTAATGAATTAATATGATAAAACTTATCAAATCATTATCAATCAATTTTTAGATTTTTCTTTTCTTTTATATACATTTTTTGAATTCGTGAACAACACACTGTGCAACGAGATTCTTTTGTTACTTTGCTCTCTGACGCTATGCGTGACGCAGTGATTGATGGTAACCAACTTTCATTTGACTTGGCTTGACCGGGCTTTTTGCCCCACAATATGGAAATCAACCAAATATGAAAGATAAAAAAAAAAAACAAAATACAAAATACAAAAACGAAACCACACTCGATTTTATTTGGAGCTCAATGTGTGCGTTCTGCATTAATTATCTTATTTGTAGATTTGTGCCTCAAAATAAACTAATGTTGGAATTTTTCACTCAAAAATACTATAATTTATGCTTTCTGGTTTGTTTGTTTGATTGTTCATCCAGTTGGATGTCTGGATAGATGGATGGATGAATGAATGAATCGTTGGATTGCTTCAGTTTCTGGTATTGATGCAACAAAACGCTTCAAGCTTTACGCGCTTTATTGTGGCAGTAGCAATTATTTATTTAAAATTTGTTATCATTGTTGCATGTTGCAAGCTGCTTTCACTCATCTACTATGGTAAGCATCCACAATTTCCTCATAGCTCACTCACCCACTCTTAAATCTCATACCATGATATGCTTTTCATTTTCATAATTTAGGCATAAATTATCTGTTATATTCAATGTTGCCTGCATCCAGCATTTGCATTTGATGTGCTTTGATGAATTTTGACAGTCAAAATCACGAATTTCTGTTCAATTATCTTATAGATTTTATAACAAATATATCATTATATGAAGTTATCTGTGCTTTGAGGAAAGCTTAGATCAATCACACGACGATCGAGTAACAAAGCTACACCAAGTAACAGGTAATAGTAACAACAACTGAGTTCAATTAATACTGACATGTATCTATTGTATAACTGATAATTTCTTGAAGATATTGAAAAGTAAAATATATTCTTGTGAAAACTATGAGGGATAATTTTTTTTTCAACATTAATTGGACAAAAATAAACTTATAAATGAGACTTAACGGTTATAAAAAATCTATGTGACAATATGGCAAGATGACAGGATGGCTTAAAGCCAAGGAATTGTCTGGTTAGTTTAGAAACGGCGCCTACGTCCTCTTTCGCGTTCGTGTACCCAAAGGTCATCAAGGTGAAGACGCTTGAGACCCCTCCGAGAGGTATTTATAGCCATAATAGATGCTAGCATATTTACATGAGACATTAGCTGGTCGTTATACCGATGATTCTCAAGCGGTTTTGACAATGTGTTTGCGCCAGGTAAGTCTCCTGTCCAAGATCATACCAAGGTAATGGGCTGAGCCCCCCTGAGCTATAACCGAGTTATACAGCAAGACGGTTGGACAGGAATCTCTCCTAAGTGCAAACGTACAGTGCTGCGATTTTTCTCTGTTAACCGCGATATTCCAGCGGTCTGCCCACTTGCTGAAACCAGCCAGAAACACCTGGGTTATCTCAGAAGCTTCGCTGGCACTGAAAGAGCTGGCAATGAAAGCAGTGTCATCAAAGTATGAAGCTACCATTGTATTGTCTGCATCTGGGACTGGCAAATGTATCATAGTTAAATACCTCACATGACTATTGTAGATAATAAGATCTGCTGTCTTTCTCAATAAGATATCAGTTAAGATTTATTAAGAATGTCCTGTAATCGTCAGGAAAATATGCTTTCCTTTACAATGCCTCCATCATATATTGTAAAATGAATAATCGCATGCTTCAATTCATAAACTTTCAGGTTGGCATATCCAAGCACCTAAGAACTTATTGACTCAGTGTTCAACAAATAATTATCTTTTTTTTTTTTAGAATTTCTAATGAATAATAACAGAAAAATATGTAATTTAAGTTTTTTTTCGTATTGGGAATTCAGAAATGAATGCTTTCAATAAGAATAAGTCACCAAGCAATGATTCTACATTCAAATGGCATAAGCAGACAGATGCAAAATGAAGCTACTGAATAAATTTCTGAAAAACTAATTAGAAAAGTGAAAGTTTTTTGTATTTACATATAGAAAACAAGTCATATATTTAATTTAAAATATGTTTTCCTTAACTCTTACTTTCACATCAAAAACAAACCGCCAAGGAGACAACGAAACAAAGAGAAAAAAAAAAAACAGAGACATATTTCATATAATTTATGAATATGTTGAATTACCATCACATATATGTACATATAAGTATACAATAGATAAATTGGAAATACATATATGTATATGTACTACATATGGATATGTATTTATGTGGTTTATATCGGGGGAATACAAATACATAAATATTATTTACAAGTTGAAAGTAATTTATTACAAATTAAAATAAATCAAAATTGTATTCCAAAATCGAATGAACCATAATAAAAGCAATGCATACTAAGAATACTAAAGAGGTAAAGATACGTATAACATAAAAAATAGAGGAGTGAGACAGAAATGAAATAATATTGAATGTATAATATTATGTAGTAGTATAGTATGATGCCTTTTACCGACACTATAAATCTAATTGTACAATATTTCTATAGAACATCCATACATTTATCGTATCTACCTATCTACTTATTTATCTGTGCATATATACATACAAGCCATCGAAGACACATGAATAACAGCGTATGGTAATCGAAGTTATGTTTATATGGTATATTGAAATTTACATTAAAACTTCATAAATAAGTTGATCAAACTAAAAATGTCGTTACGGAACGTAACAAAAAACCCAACGAAATATTGTACCATACAATAATAATAATAATAACAAATACATTCGAATATGATAAACTTTTGATTTGGAAAACAAAATATATTCATAAATATTTTCGTTGTTAAAAGTATGGAAAAGTTGTTGTCGATTTGTCAAACGTTTTGACAGCGAAATTGATACTCAGCTTGTGGCGGAAACATGTAGTTATGATGAAGATTACTTTCCACATAAATTTTGGATAGCGACTATGAATGACTATGAGACATATTTACATACATGCATATGAAGCTTGGACAGGGGCGACAAAGTTAAGAGTTCAGAAAGTGATTGAAATGAAATGCGAAAGTGTGATTTGATTTAATTAAATTATTTAAATATATCGAACGTGTTTGATAAGAAAATTATGTTAATGATTATGATGACCGAAAAATTACTTTATTTTGTAATTTTATACATTCAAAAAACAAAAATGATTAATACATTAAAATTTAAATGATAATCAATAACGCATACATTAAAAAGACAGGAGAGGGATGCTTTTTAATGTATTCGTAACAATTTAATAATCAAGTAATTTTAGATGAAATGACCAAGATAAAATCCACTCTATTTTAATATTGTATATTGTATTAAACTCTGTACTTATTCACTGTTCCAATTTCATGAAATGTGCGAAAAACATAAAAATTCGATTATTCCTAAGAGTATATGCAACAAAAATTGGTGCAATCAAATCAATGATAAAAAGGAAAGTTCATTTATTACTTACAGTTTTTATACACCGTTTGTAATGCATGGGACCTTGAGCTTGGAAATCGAATGGAATAAGTCTATATTAATCTAATATAACAGATTTTTAATAGTTTTAATTAGTCACCATATTGGTACAACAATTATTCATGTTTTACCACGTCACTCGCACAAGATTTTTCGGATGTTTCTTTTGGGTTTTTCCGAATTTTCTTTCTTCCTTGGAAGTTTGACTGTTTTTGATAAGAATTTTATTTTGAAATGTTACTTAGCACAGCATCTTTTAAAATAATAAGTTACGTATTTAGATACCTCAACAAAAACTACAGTGACATCTAAAGAAGAACATTGGTAGTAAGTTGAGAACTTACACGGTCACCGTAAAGAATTGCAAGAGATAAACCAATTAAGACTCTTTGTATTGGAGATTACAAGGAGAATTTCTTATTCATACTACTAGTATAATATCAATGTCCTAGAAAGTCCATTGTGTAAGTATATCAAGTTTAAAGCAATGTTATTAGTAATAAGGAGTCAATAGGAAAATGTTATGTATTTTTGGTTGTGGATACAGTATCAAATTAAATTGGATACCAGTGGCATTCGATGCTGGTCTATCCAAAACCAAAAAAAAAAAAAAATCATGCGACAGTTTAGTCAAAACTAGAGTAGCCCCCGGCCGACACAATCGACCGCATTCTGGAAAAAGCATATACTTTGTAATGTGCTAATAATGCTTCTCTATAAACAGTGTTCTTTGCGAAAACTCTATAATACGGCTTTACACATCCAATGAGCGTACAGCAAAAGAACATAAGAGAGAGGCACACAAACCTCTCTATTCTCCCAATCTACTGCATTCACAACATCAACGGCAATAGAACAGAAGAACAAACTCAACAACCTCTCTAATCTGCTGTGCACACACACGCATATATCAACGGATGTGTGTTGCACTTATTGTTATAAAGTGGTTACTTTTAACACCTTTTTACCCCAAAACCTTTGAACCTATTTTGATAATTTATTTACAGTTCACGTCTAGCAAAAATTACCTTTCAATTGGTATTTTATTTGTAAAAAAAGGTTCAGTGATTTAAGCAGGAAACGACTCACAATTTCAATATTTGCCGATTAATTATATAGAAGATATGTATTGCAGAAATACAACAAAAACCAACCTTCTACTTGCGAGCATATCTATTTCTTTCACAAATTTAAGCCATTTCAATATGAGAACTGCTTCACCACATCACCCTGATTTATTAGAAACACGCAAAATGTAGTAGAAAACAGAGCAGTGTGGCAAATACATTTTGTGTGAGATTGGTTTATGACAAACTGGGAAGCAGGTTGTCAGGTATATAATTCGGAAATACAGTTTTTGTGATTATTGCTGAGAAAACTGCAGTGCATATTGGAGCACACGTTTCTTGTATGGGGATTACTTTAATTTTTTAACTTTATTTTGTTTTTATTATTTGTTGTTATAGGGGCAATTGAATTACATACTCGGTTTAACTGTCTACGTATTATGGTTCTGAGATAGGGCTCACTGACGGACGGATGGACGGACGGACAGACATCGTAGGATTAGTAATAGGGTTCGGAACACTTATATGTACAAGCAGCGTCAGAATATTAATGTCGAATTTCATTTCATAAGGATTGATAATGTCATAACAAAGTCAAATTGACTTGATTCCGATCTCATTTGTTATCTTTTCGTTAGAAATGAGTTGTTTATGATCTTGTCATTTTACGTTACATAAGTAAGCTGACTTCAATATTTTTCTATTCTTCGTAGGATGCTGTTGCGTACAAAATAACTGTAAACATGACCCTAGTAATGTTATTATATAGCATAACAAGGCACAACAAGACATACAGATCATTCAATAATATCATCATGAACAAAATTACTGTATAACTTGGTAGTCTATTAACTACATAAATTTATTTCATTCTGTCAAAGAAAGACTTGAACTTTTATATAAGAAATCATAATTTCACATGATTATGTCTATATAAACATAGAATTGTAATAAAAGAAAGCAATAAGAAGAAATGAATCATAATTTAAGCATTTCTTATTCAATAAATTTATTAGAAGAATGATCTCTGTGCAGTGTATGTAAAATTTAGTGAGGCCAAAGTTAGTATCTCTTTATGTTTTTCATTCAATAAATGCCACTTGTTCCAAATACCGATGATGTATTGTAGATTATATAAAAATAAATACATAACATTCTTTTAATTCAGAATAAACATAAAAGTATTAAAAAAAAACTTTGAAAACTTGGATTTTTTCCTGTGATTTATTTTTTAATGTTTTTGCTTGAGTGACATAAAGAAATATGCGAATCATTAATAACGATGGATTACATATACCACGAATTTATTATGTTATTTCTGTTCTTTCTGAATTTTTTGTGTGCAGATTCTACTTACCATATGTACCATAGTAACTGATGTCAATTCTGTTGATGTTGATGGTGTACTATGTAGCGTGAATATGTGATGGTTTTTTTTGTTGCTGTTGTTCATATAAAAATGTGTAATATGTGTATAAACATGATGACCAACTGAAAACACAACCAGAAATCAAAATGAAAAAGATGTGTATAATGTCGATGTGTAACATGTGATTGTGGAAAGTGGCAAGTGGGGGTAAACTGAGTGTATCTGCGACAAAAATCACCTCAATTAATTTAATTAGTCTGCGGTTGTTGTTGCGGATTTGTTGCATTGGCTATTGATATTGATGTTCTTGTAACTCTTATCCTTGCAACTTGTACTACTGTAGTAGGTGTGCTGCATCTATGGTATTTTAAGAGCGATTTACATTTCACAAAGTTGTTGTTATTATTATTATTGTGTTTGTTGTTTTTGTTCAAAATTTTAGTTGCAACCATTACTCATTTTTTATGGTTAGTCATAGTAGTACATAGTAGTAATGTTTCCTCGTGTGCATCTTTTGATCAAAAACATAAAAAAACAAATGGTTTTTATATTTTTCATATTCAAATTCAATTTTGTTGCTGCTGCTGTTGTCCGGGGTTTTTGTGACAAATTTCAGTTGTTGTTATGTTATTATGGCCATAACGCTCCGGGGAACAATCTCAGCAGCAGCAACAACAGTAACATCAACAATAATAACCGGCAATGTTACCCAACAAACCAACAATAAATACACAAAAATATGAAATGTAGCGACAGACATAGACTACTGCGAACAGCAGTTTTGTTGTGTATATTTAAATCACTTGACATTTTCAAAAATTTCAAACAGAGTTTCAACGTAATTTCTTCTCCTCCTCCTCATCCTCTTTTCGATTCATTGTTGTAATTTCCTGCCCATTGGCGTTTCATTGATTGCCTCGTCCATGTTTTATCATCCTACGCTTCGACACAATTCTAAATCAGTTAAGTAAAATGTGCTTGCTGCATGTGTACGAGTATCATCATATCATCGCGCGCCACTATTGATATCTATGATCTATTGTATATCGTGTTTTTCAGATGTCCAATGAATTCAGCTTATCTCATATTATTGTTCGTTATAGATACTTTGATTTTAAATGCAATCAGTTCAGCTTAACTTGCTTATGCTGTTATGAGAAATTAAAACAGAAAAAGGCCTTTAGAAAATTGTAGTTAATTAACTTCATTGACGGGCATTGACAGTTGAAATTCAATTTCAATTTGAATTAGTTACAAACGTCAGTCTAGTAGATATCATAGTAGTTGAAGCACTTTTATGTGACAGTACGAGTATGATATATTTTGGATGTGTGTTGTACATGCATATGCTTGCATTTCAACTGTGCATTGATTTGCAATATTGTACTTCCACATATTTTAAGAACTTAACTCAACTCCTCCTTTTTCGTTATTTTTGAAATTTCGAAGCGCTAGAATATTCATCGCTAGTTCTTGAGATGTGCTGCTGTTATTTTTATTAGATTTGCCTGTGTGAGAAAATGTTACAGTACGTACTTATGTTGTGAATGTGGATTCTATAATGGACACTATGAAATGCTTAGATGATAAAAAATCTTTTATTTATATTTTCTTGTAAATTTTTCTTTTTGTTTTATTTAGGATTCAAAAATATACATTACATAAATGTAAAATGTATATTATCAATTAGTTTTTGATAAGAAACATCTTTGTTTTCGGTAGGGTAAAATTTTACATTCGCCTCATCGTCATAAGCAATTTTGGTTAACGCTTTTCTTTGTCATCTGAGAAATTAAGCAACGTGTGGCGCGGATAGTGTTTTGATGAGGGACCGATCAAATAAATAATTGACAAAACAACATAGCTCAAACTGAGATTTTATTATTAAAGTTTAATAAAGGTTAATAAACCGAATAAAAATGAAAAAAATGTGAGAGAAACACATTGACTTTGTACTAAGCTTATATCGTACAGTTGCCGCAACAATCAACAATACCTCGTTAGGCTTATATGTTAAGCATGCAGGAATGAGGAGATCAAATACGAAACTATAATAAATAAACAGTAGAATTACCGGTCGATTCACGTTATTAGATTTGCTGTGCTAACTTGCTGTTAAAGCCTAACATGGCTGTTAATGGATGTTAACAACATTTTGTTCTGCTAAGGAAAGCCTTCTGATAATAATTTATTAGATTTTTATTAGCTGCTGTCGAGGAGCTGATAAATTAAAATGTTTTTAATAAAAAAATGTTAAATATTTGTGCACAATGTTAACTTTAATTTTATCATAACATTTCGAATAACGAAAATCGAGCGGTTAGAATAGAAAATGTTCACAGTTAGCAACAGATGTTATGTTATTTTGAAGCGTGCACACTCTGTATGCTCTGTTAGTAGCATAATTCTCCTTATTAAATGGTTATTAGAAAGAGAGGTTTATAACAAAGACTTAAGACTCATTATAATGAACTAATGCAATTTTACTAGCTCCTGCTATTTTTTGGAGGGTTAAAGATGTAAGAAAAATTGATGCTTGAATGATTGGTTTTTGTGAAGTGATTAGATTTTAATTTAGTTATCTAACTACACAATGAAGCGTTTTGGCCCCACTGCACTATACCATCTAGACAGCTGACATGCCGAAATCAAATCTTCCTTAGTCTGATATTATTATTTTTATTTGAATGCTAATTAAACCAATATATTTTGTACTGAGTTTCACTAAGGTTCCAAATGGCGTATCATATTTGTTTGTTTAAACAGACAGTTAAAAATTTGAGAGATTTTTAACTCCACAGAAATACGAAGATGAATGATTGTATGTTATGTTCATACACTACTTAAAGTCATACTTTATGAGGTCTTCAATATCTCTATGCATGCATTACAGTCATTACAGTAAAAGCATAAAAAAGCAAAAACATTGCTTTAAACATGGATCGTAAAGAGAAATTACTGGTCACCAAAGTGTCAGAGACACAAAAAAAAAAAAAATATAATAATAAATAATGCATTTTAATTGATCGTCGCGTTTATACAATATAATGACAGCAACAAAGGCAGCAAATAAAACAATGACAAGGCCAAAACAAGAGATGTGGAATATGCAATGACCAATGTATGCAGCATATGTGCATTCATAACAATAAAAGAAGCACCAACGAAAATACCATAAACTTAACAGCACACAAACATCACTTGGGAGTATGTTCAGTGCAAACTAATAATAAGAATCAACGAAATTAACGGAAACAGCGGAAACATATTTTCCAGACGCAACAAACGGAAAATGTTTAGAACGAACAACACCGCAGGTGGTCAACAAGCCAAAACATTATAGTCTGGATCCTGAAACTGATAACAACGGCAACAGCAACAACCAGAACACCAAGCATTGGAACATAACAATCATGACGATGACAATGATGACAATAATGTCAATTCAGATAATAGAGTTGATAATGTATGGAATAGGAAATCGAACTGGAAAAGTGCCTACATATGAGTGTTTGGAAAATATTCCCTCTGATGTTATTAGCTGACATATGCAGTGGTCTAACAAAACAAAAGAAAAAAAAAATTGGAAATGTCCTGTCACCAACACTAATTGAAGTGGAATGCATAAAAGGAGCAAATACTGAATGCACCACTGCAATTAATTACATCACTTCAAGAATGAGAGCCACTAAGTAAGTGAATTATTGGATTCACACAAAGGTTAATGATGGGGAAAAATGAATTTCCATGGTCTTTAGAAAAGACAAATGAAGTTGATTCATTATTTAAATTTATAAATACTTCACATATGCCAATATTTGCTTAAACAAATTACAATTGAGCAATTTAAAAATCCTTATTTCGCTACTGTATATTTTTTTTGTCTTCTTGCGCTGTATATAATGTTCCGTTTAAGAAATTTTTTCTCGGCTCCAGGACCACAGATGTGTTAATGCTTAGCATCATCCTACATATCACTTCAAAATATTGAAGTCACAAAGTGCTTACATTAACGATTATAATGTCGATGTGATCAAATGTCCTTGATTATCTAATTGATCGGACATACTCTCAATCGACCATCATACTTTTCAATCTCTCTCAACTTTACTGGCTATCTTACTGACTATATTAAAGTATGACGTAGTAGAACATTGTAATCAGTGAATGCGTTCCTCTTTTGACTACCTTACTGACTATCTTATTTGCAAAATATTGACTACATATATATACTATGTCGTTGTAGGACGTTGTTATCATTAAATGTGCTCTTCTAATATAGCTAATTAATGAACCTTGCTATAGGTTATTTCAAGTAGTTCATTACAAAAGATTTTTTTTGACGAACTAGTTGACCTAGGCAGACGTTGTCCTACCTTCTATGTAAATGGCCTTTTGTGGTATGTTTTGGATACTACAAACATTTACAGAAAGAGAAAAGAACGAAGGGAGCAATACTCTTGTGCGTACTTAGTTATCAATAAATGAGGGGATCGATACAACAATAACAACAAAACACAATATTACAGAAGCACCAAGGCATATCAAAGAAAAAACAACCGAAAATCTTTGTAGTGGTTATGCAAGAACTTAAAAATAAAAAAAAAACATATTTTCCTTATCCTTGTATTAATGAATAATTTGTAAACCGATTGGACTGAAACAAACACTAAATGTTACTCAAAGCTTGCTACAATACATCAGTGAAAACTGCACTCAAATTGGTCAAAACGTTTCTGAGATTAGCGTGCATAATATCACAGACAAGCAGAAACTACTCGATTACGATTTTATAAATGTAAGATTTTCCAATTGTTTTCGACTAACCCTTGCTTAAAAGACTTATAGTTTGGCAATCTGGCAACTGATATTGGCATATACAACTAATTTCCCATGGGTGACGGTTTGTAAAATTTTACATTTACCTTTATCGTAAAGATTTAATGATTGTAGGATACTAGAAATTATGAGTGAATTCGAGACTATTTTTCTACATGTTCTCAAGGTTTTATTGCAAGTAAGTATTATATATACTTATATTAATCTAAATGTAAATCTGTTAATTTTGAAATTTTCGCTCGTGATACTGAACGCTGTTTTGTGTATGTAAGTATATCTGCAATTATTGGACTATTTATCTAGATGCATATGAAGTATTGGCTAAGTGCATGAAAGATATTCATAGCTTAATCGACGCATGCTTCAATATTTGTTTAAACTTGATTCTCCTATTCAAAATTTTTCTTTTACTTTTCTAATTTCGTTGAAATTCTTTTATCTACAATAGTTTTTCAGATATGCTGCTGTTCGTATGGTTCTTGTTTTATTATTTCATTGCAACACATTAAATCATAAACAAGTTTATTCTTGTGATATAGTTTCGATTGATGAATGTCTAAAGTCAATGGTGCACTGACGTTCCTGAAGCATTTCCTCAATTCTTCTGTTGTTCTTTCTAGGTTTCCTGCTACAAGATTATTGTTATTAAGATTGTTCATTTTTTATGATATCAAGTCTTTATGTTGATGATTTGTTTGTTTGTTTTATGCATGGCACTTTGTACATTTGAAAAGCTATCAAGATTCACCCTTCTCCTGGTTAACTTATTTCTCTTAGATGTCTGTAGTTTACGATCTGAGAAAAGCTTGTACTCATGTTGTGAATGTGCACTGTAAATTGTTTAAATCATAAAAATCCCTTTGCTTATTTTCTCTTGTAGAACATAATTCTTTATGTTAGTCCAATATAATTTTTCATAATAAAATAAATTACTATTGTATTGTAGTATAATAAAATATTATCATTATCTTTAATGGGTATGTGACTCATGCCAAAGGAATCGGTGGAATGTTTTCAAGTCAATTTCTTAAGTATGAATGTTGTTGATCTATTAAAAATAATGAAAATAATTTGGCTGATCTTTTTTTCGGTCTTAGTTCATCCGACAGCTTCCATTCGGATGATTGAGCTTTTATTTTCACGACATAACCATGAACCCATGATTCGTCACCAGTTATGACCCTCGAATATATGTAGCCTGTGAAAATTCGAAATTCGCGATACTTTTTGAACAGGCCTCGTACATTATCGTACATTGTATATCGGTTGTATGATGCTAAGAATGAACGACATCTTATATAGTTGAACAAGAAACGCAAACAGCCATCGCTTGCTTCAGAATGATGAAACCGATGAAGAAATGGAAATGGGAAAGGGCTGTCTACTAATTTGTGGTCATTGCGATCATAATAAATGCTGTATTCACATTTCTAAAATAAGACTCAGTGAATAAATACAACATACAAAATCTGTAATATTTATTGAGGACTATCGCTTCCAGTATTCAGAGAACATCAATTGAAACATACCAAATCCGTATGGTACGTGAAGGGTTTTCAATGCAATATTTTATCAGTACCAATGGACCATAGTATTTCTACCCTGCAAACGTAACGACAAAGCAATAACAAAACCATACCTTTGGCACGATGAGTAAAAGTCATTACCATGTCATCATATTCTAGATTCACTTTTATAAAATTTCTGAAGAACTAATGATTTCTGCTCATTTACAATTCTATTAACATAACAAACTCAAAGTTTATGTAAAAAAAAAGAACAGAATGTTAAGGGTAGAAATAAATTAGTTTTAATCAAATTTAGTGAGAATTTTCAAAATGCAACTGAATAATGAACAACTTTAACTCGAAAATAATAAATAAATAAGTAAATAGAACTGGGAAGCACAACATCAACACAACAATGGTTGTTTGGTGAACGTTAAGTGTTAATAAATTTAAGTGTTCCTTTGTCACCACAGAGTTCGGGTTCAGTTCATGGTTCAGTCTGCGATAACATTTAATCCAGACGGTAGTAGACAACTTACTAAATACGTATAGAACAACTGAACTGAACTGAATAACAACAACAACAACAACGACAAACAGCAAAATACAAAATTAAGTTACGTTTAATTTTGTTATCGTTTGTTTTGTCATACACCTAAACTTCACACACAAAGAGTTTTACATTCCAACAATACTATTTCCTTTAGATCGTCTACTTTTAGCACGATTTGCAAATAAATTTGTTTTATTCCCGAAAGCTTTCAAATACAATTTCATTTCTACTTCTCAATTTGGGTTCACCCATTCAGTTTTCAAGTAGTTGCCGCTTTCTCTCAATGGACATTAGCTTCACATTGCTTTGAGCTTTGCCGACCGCCATAAGGCAATGATAGAAGCCGACAAAATGTGGGTGGCGTCATCTCCTAAATCACAAACACATTCTAAAACGTGCTGGGAGTCTAAGCAACTGACCGGCTGGACGACCAGTGGGACAGATTTAACCAATGGCTTAGTATGCTGAATAACACTTTCAATCTGTTGGGATAAAACTGTAAACCGACATCGAAACCAACTAGTACAATACGTATATTTGTATGCCAAAGGAGATGCAGGAGCGCAAAAGCAGAAGCATGTGAAACACATGACTAATTAGACATTCAAGCGGGTTATTCATTAAGTGTGGATTGTAAGATAAGCACCGAAGGAGGCAACAAAATTATGTAGCAAAACCTATTTTAATGAGGAAATTTCAAATGACTAAAGTTCGTGGAAATATCTCTCAATACTATAATAGTATGCCAATGGTGTGAAGAAGAATATTTTATAAATAAATTTAGTATCATTAAATGAAATATTTATCTATCGTCAATGAAATGAAACCTACAAATTCTCAAAGCAAAAACTTGCAAATTAACTTAAATACAAGAAAATAAAAATAAATGTGCCAAAAAATAAAAGACTGTTGATTTGTAAGTTTTGATTGTGGGTGCGCAGCAACCAGCAACATACCAACACATTTGGTGTTTCCGTCTACTGGACATAAGCCACTTTCGATGACTGCTGTTGCTGCCACAATATGTATGTGTACAATACAAAATCAAACCATAAAACCTTAAACTTCATCTTCTGTTGTCTTAACATATCCTTCCGTCGTCATCTAAGTACTATGTATATCATCTGTTCACACAGTTTTTGGGTCTTCACCACACCATCGTAAGTTGTTGTTTTGTCTTCTTGTCGTTTATCTTGCTTCATTATCGCTTCATTAATTGCTAATTAACCAATGTTCGCTCTTCTCGCTACCATATGGTCATGGGAGAAGCAGGAGATGCCTAAAGGATGGCGTATAAAATTCAGATTCATTTGTTTCTTATTTCTTGTTCCTGGCAGTAGTAGTATTTTCATCGTCTTCTCCTTTATTTTATCTTTATTTTTAGTTAAACAAATAAGGCAAAATCATGCCAGAGTTTAATTTTTCTCCTCCATGACTTCAATTTACGCTTAAACCATGCGGTATTTACTTTGTTGCTCTGTTCTGTTCTGTTCTGTTCAGTTCAGTTGAGTTCAGCTCATCTTAGCTTAGCTTAGCTCAGCTCATCTGATCTCATCTGAAGAAGGCGCGACGACGCGGCTGTAGTACTACATTTATCGCACACAAATCTAATGCAATTTGTAAGTGGCAAGTGTACATATATAAGTAGTAGTAAGGTTACCCGATGGTGGTGAATTTAGTTGTAGGTGACGCAAAAAGCTGAAAGGTAGGAAATTTTATCAGAAGAAGAAGCAGCTGTAGGCAATGAAACACAAACAACTGAGAAAGAGTGGGTCGTCGTCGTTGTCGTCTTTCATAATAAATTATTTTTGGTTTACAAGTTCATTTATTTATTTTGCTCACTTTTGCGGTTTTTAACGCACATTGATGTTGTGTATAATTTTTGATGTTTTTTGCTTTCTTTTCCTTTTCTTTTTTTGTGTGGCAAGTTTGTTATCGTTTTTTTTTTATTCTGTTCTATTTATTTTTCTGCCTGTGGCAATCAATTAATTAATTTATAAATTAAAACAAACAAAAAGGCAGCCAGCGTCGGCATTTGGTGTGGCATAAATTTCCCACACATTGTCATATGGCATGACGATGCTTTAATAATTTTCAACTAATCTAAGGGGGCTTGGGAGACAGGAAGAAAACTTTTGATTCAGTTTATGTAAATTTTTGTTTTCTTTAAAGACAAGAAGGCCACACTCAAGCACTCTGGATCCCTTTTTTGTATTATAGGCACAAATGGCATCATATGTACAAGGTGGCACAAAAGACATCACCCTATTGGAAGATGCTCTCATTTTTGCAAATGGCCGCCAATGTCAAATCTGTTTTGACATTTGTGGACCAGACAGATACAGAATACAAGTGAATAAGCCATGGAGCGATACACTCCCCAAGAACGCGGAATAATTGTGTCTATTTTTTTGCGTAACAATTCGTCGATTTGCACTGGCCCGCCAGATCGCCTGATTTAACGGTCCCGGACTTCTTTTTATGGGGTTTTTTGAAGTCCCGTGTTTACATCAACAAGCCTGAGACCTTGGAAGCCCTCAAGGACACGAATGCGAGAATTTATCGCCCGAAACGCTCGCCGAAGTGATGGAAAATGCCATAAAACGAGCCCGTATGGCAATCAATTGTGGCGGCGCCCATTTGTCCGATATCATCTTCTCGACCTAACACAATTAATTCTAAAGGTCTAAATAAACATAATCAAAAATCAAATCAGAATCGAAGTTTTTCATTTAGAAAAAAAATAAGAGCCAAACAACATCGGATGACTTCTTTTGCGCCACCTTGTACAAGAAAATTAAAGGCAAATCCCAGGGGAACAACATAGAGGTCTTAGCTTAGGTTGATCTAAGTAAACTTTGGTAAAGATTCTCTCAACAAACATATTGTTTGTACTTCTATATCCAGAAGACAAGAGTCAAGTCATTTGTGACATTAGTATAAATAGGAAAGGTGAAAGCGGCATTAAACATTTTCCACTTGAGAAGTGTAAAGCTTTTCTTGTTTTTGATCCTAGTTTTCTTCTTCTTCTTCTAATGTTAGGTTGGCATCGTCCTTTTACACTTGACTGACTAGATACTTTCGTTCGTTCGTTCGTTGGATGGTTGGTTGGTTTGTTTGGTTGTATGGTTCAGTTCAGTTGAAGCTACTTTTGGTCTTGTTGCTTTGCATCTGCAAACCACAAAAGCGCAAAGCAATTTTTTAGCTAGGTTGCCTGAAATTAACAAAAGCCAACATAACATAAGCAACAACAACAATTATAAGCCAAGTCAAGTTGAGTTCAGTTAAGTTAAAAAAAGCACAAATTCTAACGCAAGGCAAAAAACAAACGCAAAAAGGCAAATGCAAATGAAAGGCGTTTACAATAGGAAAGCACCAATGGAGGGAAGGGAAGCCAGTAAGCAAACCAGCCAGTGTAGTCAAGGATGTATGTATGTATATATATTTAAAATAGAAAGATGAAGGACGAAAGACATCAAACACTTTCACAATGCAAGTAACAACTAAGTAAACTTGTTTAAAAAAAAAAAACAAGTAGTGAAGGACATTGCTTCCGTTCCGTTCAAAGTTCATTCGAGGACTTCAAAGTGGTTCATTGGACGTCCATCGTTAGTTCGTTCTGCTTATTCTCCTTCCACAATTGTTGCGATTAATTAAATCAGAGTTAATTAATGCTAACAAATTCATAAACGGGGTCAGGTCAGCAGAGCAGCAGCAGCATCCAAGTGAAGTAACGCAAACAAGTCAAGTTGATTTTTCGCGCTTAATTCCTTATGCTACCATCTCTTACATTGTGAGTGAGTGTCCCGCATTATTAAGCTGCCTGCCTTGTCTGTCTTCTGATTTTGTTTACTTTTTACTTTGTGAGTACTATAATTATATAATATTTTTACATGTGCGCTACACTTACTCGCTGTGGCTCTATTAAGATGGTTTCATAACTTGTTTTTCATATTTATCACATCAGTGAAGATTACTTTACAATAAAGTCTTGAATCATAAAATAATATCTGAAGAAAGAAACAGTGTTAATTAGTCATTCTCAAAAATTATCCCATGTTTTTTTTATGTTATATCTTCTTCAATATTTCCATTTGTTGCGTGTTTTGGCCTTCGACTTAACCCAAACCTTCTTGCTGCAATTGAACATTGTTCTGTAGGCTTTTTGGCACAATTAAATAAACATTTTTCAATATTTACATAAAACTGAAAATGACTTCTGTCACTTGGGATTGTGATTGAGATTGTGTGATTACTGATGATGATGCTGCTACTGCTACTGAATACTGAATGCTGGTTGTGATGCTTCTGTTGTTGACCTTGACTGATGACTTTTGATTCAAGTCTTCAATTTGATTTATTACTGATTTAATTACATTTCTTGTATGAAGGGAGAAATATAGTTAAAAGAGGTTGGAGTTGATGATAAGACTTTGTTTAATGACTTGTATAAAAGTTCACATTTTTATTATATAGTATCAAACAAGATCCCAAAAATCAGTTACAGTTGATCAAGTTTTCTAATAGAATTCTTTGTTATTATTCACCACCGCCACTAATGTAATCCCGTCCAAAGTTTACCAACAAGCTTCATAAAGTCGACGCAGGTTTAAAGTTTTGTCCAAAAAACGGAGATGTGTTAGTTTTTTAAAGCTTCACAGTGCTCTACAGTGTTCGTCATTAAACACGTCTCTTCATCGCTTCTCAAAATCATCAAGTTTTCCGGCAATTGCTGATGGAGGAATCATCTAGCTTTCGCCTAAACGACAGGCACTGGTTGCCTACGTACGCCTCGAAGTCGGACTTAAGCACTTTTTTCGCCGTAGTGAGTAAACGCAATTCCATGATATCTCAAAGTTTACCCCCTCACCACTCCGTGTTTGCTGCTGAAGCCGTAGCGATTAACAAAAGCTATCCAATAAGCGGAAGTAAACAGAGGAAAATACGTGATCTGTACGGATAGTTAAACTGCAATACTAGGAATCCAAAATTTATTTAATAATGAAAGTCTTTTTTCTAATTCTGCATCAAAAACTGGAATAAAAGTAAACTCTTTTGGGTTCCCGGTCATTCGGGGATTGAATTAATGAATCAGCTGCATCAAAGGCAGCAGGATTCACTCCATGACTGATGGTTATACCACACGTGGAGTGCGACATCTGAACTCACATTAAAAATATGTTACGTGACACGGAACTAAACCAATGGCATGGTTACTGGAGCAATGAGGTCAGCTCCAACTCTACTGAACCTACCGCCAATCCACTTATTTATAAAGAGGGACTGTTTTTTTGTAGCAAAAGTCATCCTTGTGAATGACAGTGACTCAGTGTGTCTCAGGCAATCGCTATTGGAAGATGAGCTCGACTTGAGCATTCACAACTCCATCATTAGTGACTTCTGTCTGACCAAATGCAATTTTCAACAAAATTTTGTTGTTAGTTTCCCAGACACACAGAGATGGGAACAGACAAGACCCAAGCCCATCCGTGACTTCCTTGTATGGTATACAGATGGTTCTAAAATAGACACTGGCGTTGGAGCAGCTGTCTACGGGGAAGACCCCATAAAACGCATAATCTGCAGCATGGTCCAGGTGAACTTAGTGTACCTGGCAGAAATCTATGCAATAGAAATATGCCTCAGGGAAAAAAAGTGTTCTACTGCTAACAAGCAGAAATATGTACATTAATTCAAGGCTGCATTACAAGCACTCAATGTTTTGGAGTTCAACTCGAAATTGGTTTGGGATTGCTTGATGCCAGTCTTTTGACCAGGTTGACCAAGTCTGGGTGCCTGGACATAGTGGACATCTTGGGAACGAAGAGGCAGATGAACTCGCCAGAGAAGGATATGGTAAAGTCCTCATTGGACCGGACCCATTCTGCAGATTGCCTTGGAGTTCGACGAACTCCAAACTCCAACAATGGCTGGATAACAAATCGCCCCGCTATTGGGTGGATCGAGGAATGCTAGTATGGCTAAAATCTTCTTGCCAACCAGGAATAACTGACTGACACGGACAGCCAGGTTTCTTGATAGGACATTGCGGAGTAATGAAACAGTTACATAACATGCGGATCAGTTGCAGCGATCTATGTAGACGTCACTGCGAGTCTGGACCAGACTCCGTCACGTTGGAAACCAGTTGAAATTCCAGATATGTGTCCGAAGAGGATCTTGAAATTCCTCATGAATACCAGAATCTCGGAGGAAATGTGATTACGGGGTTTGTCACAATAGGCCTACTTGCAGCCGCAGTGACGAGGTGCACTTGTTACCACCCTTTTCCTAATTTAATCTAATGATCATTGGTACAAGACGTTTAATTCAGTCAAAACTCCGATTGAGAACTGGTCACATCAATATCAGTCATCAACATTTCCTAGCAGGAAAAACTGTCCACGCTGCCCAGTATGCGGTCAAACACCTTTTGGATGATTGCAAAAAAGTAGACAACACCAGATCCCAGATATTTAGGCATAATATTTCTTCCACCTTCCTTAAAATTCCATCCCTGGATAACATACATAAAATTTCCTCATTTCTTAAATATTGCAACCCATTCTATTTAATTTAACCAGTTTTTTTTGTATAATAGATGAGTGGAAGGCCTTAAGTTATTCTAGATTATATATTACTAGCGTAGCCCAGTGCGCATTAAATAGACAATTAACTAAATCTCTTTATAATTCATAGAGCATAAGTTATAGTAAAACGAACCTAATTGAACTATAATAAATTTATGAAAGGATATACCATATGTACATATCTTATATTACAACGAAAAATCCTCAACCAATTACGAGAAAATCTTAAGAAAATCCACACATTGTAACCCACTTTATGACACATAAATTTGAAGGAACATCCTTGGCATATGTTGCACAGACATCAAAAATGGCAAATAAATTTATATGTAAGAGGACATTGCCAGTAGTATTATGGAGTATGGAAAAAATCATAGAAACTCAAGTCAAAAAAGAAACAATAAAATACTTGACCGAAAGCTTAATTTAGGTTTAGGGAATGTCAACGGTTGGACAAATGGTTAAACGAAAACCCATCTTTACACATGAATTCGAACCGAACTCCCAAACTCAAACTCAATTCGGTGCTAAATGACTTTATGTGCGTCAGTAAATTTACACCTCGTAATCTAGATAAAGAGCTTACACTTTTTTTTCCCATTCTCCACTCCACATAACACAAAGGAAGAAAATGTAGTAGAATAAGGGAGGCAGCAGAGCAATGAGAGAATTCGCGACATAAAAACAAATGGGATTTTAGAATGGAAGCAATGAAGAAAGAAAAGTGTCCTTAACGCCTTTTTTGGACAACAACATCTTTGAGTAAGCCAAGTCACTACAACAGTAGAAATACAGCATATGTTACGCTACTAAATTCACAAAGATTAGTTTACTTGACAAACACAAACACACACACACACACACATACAGACAGAATCACATTTCAAATCAACAATGAAGCACCTACATTAAGTAGCAAGTAGTGGCAATGGTAGCCAGTAACCTGCCACACGCATGAACTTCAAAAAAAAAGCAAACAAACAACAGGAAAAAAGCACAAACTCAAGATTTTATGGGTAATCATTATATCTTCTCGGTGTTTCACTAAGAATCAACACCAGAACGAAATCATAAAAAAAGACAACAATAACAAATTTAAGCTGCTAAAATATATTGGCGAAAAATAGTTGACACATGACACACGGATAAACAGACAGACAGACTGACAAATAAACATTGAGGCATATGGTTGAAAGCAAAGAAGGATACATGTTAGCAAGAGTCCCTGTTTAAGTTATCTCAAATTACACTTGACTCTTGATTACATTGTATTGAGTTAAGTGTAGTCAAGCTTAAAATTAGTCCTAAAAATTGAGACAGGATTCAAAAACAAAACAAAATAAAACAAAAAATAAAGAAGTGATTACTTGTCACAATGAAGTGTTTTGCTCTCGTTAGGCAATCAAGTATGCTACTACTGTTATAAAGAAAATAAACAAAAAAGGCATGAACAACTAATAAGGTACAATATCAATATCACATTGGACCAATAATAGCATGTGAACTTATTCTAGTGTTTTAGATGCTTAAGAAATTTCAACTTTCTATTTTATAATGTAAATGGTTTTTTATCAGTGTATTTACGTTATGTCTTTTTTACAATTTGTATTCAAAATTTTTTTCTTAATAGTTAAAAAAATTGATCTTTTTGGGCCCCTGGGGCTTTTTCTAATAAGAACTTTAATTTAAAGGGGGATTTGTTTGGGAGGTACCCCTCCTGGTAACTCTAGGATCATGAAATCTACATGTCTGATGGCTTTAGATCAGAAACTTGAAGTGTCCAAATTTCAGTTTGATACGTCAAACAACAAAAAACTTTTTCTAATAAGAACTTTAATAAAGGGGGGTTTGTATGGGAGGTGCCCGCCTAGTGGTCCGATTCGGCTGATTCTGACAAACGAACTGCGTATGGTAGAAAGAAACCTATGTGCAAAATTTCTGTGGTAAAATTATTATTTCTTACAATATACTACTGCATTAAAAGAAATTTTTAGTTTTCTTAATTGTTTTTTTTTTCAATTTGATCAAAATTAAGCCGATTTTGAACTGAACCTGGATTACGCTGTTTTGGATAACGCTATGTTTTCCAGGTACGCATTAAACGCGTAATCTGCATATTGCGTTTTTATACCAAAATACTGCATTTGTACTGCGTTAGTACTGCGTTATTAATAAATAATAAATTAAAAATTTTGTTCCCTATATACTACTACGTTAAAGACTAATTATCAAAACATCATAGGGAACGAGATAGACAACATAGAAACTTCCCTAAAATAATATATCAAAACCATACTGAGAACTGGACAGATTTCCGTCATCGATACAAAAGGTTCAATCAGTACGGTTCAGCCACCTTGTATAAAGCTCACTGGCAAAAACCATATTGATCGGTATTTATTCGCCTACGAAGAAGACAGACTCAACTGAGGCATGGTCACCTACACAAAGCTGTTCCTGTGGCGACTCCCTCTACATCGAACATGTATTGGACCACTGTCCAAACGTGGCGAGGAATAGTGCACATTTTTTCAACAATACAAAACCTACAGATATCCTCCAATATTCGACAACTGAGAACATTGACATAATGTGTAAATACATGAACTATTAATACTGTGATAATAAAATATAAACTGACTAATTGTAACTATAGAGTCGTAAGCCTAAGTAGCTAGTACCCTAATATCATTAAGTACTTTATTGTATAATGTACCTAATATTATAAATAAATAATAAAATAACTGATAAGAAATATATATTGGTCACATGACAATACGCTGATACCGTTTAGACGAGCAATTAGAAGCAAAAGTGTACTGCACTGATGGGATAATGAAATTGAAAGAAGAACATTTTCTGAAAGAATCGAAGAGAACAAAGTTGTGCATTTAAGTTATTTACTATGTTAAGAAATAAATGATCCAAAATCCTTTTTATGTATTTGAAAGTCTTCTCTTTAGATACACTCTTCTTTAATCTCCTGAACTAATGATATTCTAAACAACAAGTAATTTCTCTTGGTGAAATGAACTATAGATAATGCACTCTACAACTTCTCTAAATCAATAATATTCTTTTAACCAAATGGTGAAGGAAACTGAAATCTTGGAGAACAACATGGAGCAAACAACATCATAATCGCAGGAATCACTGGACAGTGTGTGTTGTGCCCTTGTAACCAAAAGCAGCAGCAACACCACGAAATTGATTTGCTTTTTTTTTATTTCTGTTTCTGTTGCTTTACTTTTTTGTTACCCTAGACATTTTCTTCTTGTTGTTGTTGTGATTTTTACTGCTGTTGCCACTATTTTGATGAACATTTTCAAGTTGTATAAAAGTTTGCATGTGTTGTCTTGTCTTGTCTGCCACAGCGACTGAACGACTGAGCGTCGACTGATGGTGTTGACTGCTGCCAAATAGCAAACAAAGGCGACTTAAAGAAAACCTGCCTGAAAATGGTTACATAGCAGTATTGGTTGCATTGCTGTTACTATTTGCTTAGGGGCAATAATGCAAGTCAAGCAATTCAAGCAAGCAAAACCTTGGCAAATGCATCTTAATGGTTACTACAGCATAAAAGACAACCTGGTTTCATGTCTGTCTTTCTCACTGTTTGCCAGTCTGTCTATCTTTATGGTGAGCTGCAATAACTCTGAACAAACAACAACAGTTTCTTGTAAACCTCACTAGTTGTTCGAGTTGCGACGCTTGAACGATTGCATACACCAGAAGAGTAGTATATCCGTGACTTAAAATGCAAATGAAAATGCAATCATTGTTTAATCTTGCACACAACAACAACCACAACAACACCATCAGCATTGGATACATAACATAAGCAACATTAATATCCAACAGCAAGTCTAACATCAGCAACAGTAACATCATCAACATTCAACCGCAAAGAGCAACAAACATCTATGCAAACTTTTAAATACTTGAGAGTATCTTAGAATGTTGTGTCCCTCTTGTATTCAAGTCTTTTTTCCTTTACGCTTCAGCAACAACATTTCTGTCTTAACAATCTTTAGGAAGCTGCTGATGTTTGCTACTTTGAGATACACTATTTTTGATAATACCACCATCACCACCACCACACAACACCACGTACACAGGAACAGTGGGAACATACTACATATTCACGTCTTTGAGCGACAAGATGAGACACAACAAGACATAAAATCGGTAGCATGTTGAGGTCAATTGATAGGTAATGTACATAGTGTGTATGTTAATACGTTAACTAAAAATGTAGATACTTTTAAATCCTTTGAAAAGGAATGTGCTTTTAATGTTATATTATTATGCGTTGTTAGTTCAGATATTATATTTTTGATTTCTAAGTTATCTCACAGCTGAAAGAAAATAATAGTCTCAATGCAATTTTCCTGTTATAAATTCCAATGTGAAGACATTTTTTTTGGTATTTACAATTTTGATTAATAAATTGATGGCAGCAAATTTACTTTAGACCTTTCAACTTGAAGTAAAGATGCCTTTCTATTTTAATACTTCAAGTATCATGTACTACTATTGACGGTTTCATTCACATTACATTCTCTTAGAAATATTGTATTTTATGTAGGAAATATTATTATGATTAGTTAACACTTTTATTATCTAAAGTCTTGTGCAGATTATACTTATATACCAGCAAGAACAATAAATACTACAAAATTGCGCAACTTCTTTCAATTGAGTGTGACTATTACATTTTGGCCTCTGGCTTTAGAAAACAGGAAAAATCATCAGTGATGGTGGCCTTATCACCTTGCAGTGCTGTTTACATTGCACAATACTACATTGTCTTGCAGTTGTTTTGAGATGCCATCATCATCATTGACGCCGACGCCACTTTTGTAGGCGTGACGACTCAAGAGACAGACAGATAGACAGATAGATAGTCAGAAAGACAAAAGACAGCCATTGTGTTAAAATTAATACATGTTCACATGCCCTTTCATCAAGAGTGGTAACATACTATACAACAACTCAAGCAACTTCCATAATACCATCATGTATCTAAACATAGACTTTCTTGTATCTTGTTGATCATCATAAACAACTGAAATAACAACACAAGAAGAAAGAGTTCCTATATACCACATACTATTGTGTACCCATAAAGAAACAAGGTTCTTCGTGTTGACGTTGAACCTATAATTACCACAACAAGTATAAATATAGGAAGGAGGAGTCTTTAGAGTGGAATTCGCACAAATTCAAATGATGTATTGGATAGTACTAGTTAGACTACGATATACATATTTAAAACCATACATACTTACAAGAATGTATATGCCTGTTGTTCTTTATCCGCCTTTCACAAGGTCTAAGATATTTTAACTTTAATTATCTACTTTCTTTCTTCAATGAGTTGAGTTGTAAAATTGCAGTGTTGTTATTTTATTTTCAAATAACATGAATGGTGCATTTATACCTATTAAAATTTCTCTTGCTTGTTGGTACAAAGAAAGTAATGCATTAGCATCGAGCATAATTACTATTTTCTGAATCTGTGTTTTTATAACCATAATTAGAAAACAAGTTACTCGTAATGTTTATTACTAAAATGTATATTAAAAAAATTTTCTCTTAAATTAAATAATTTTATTGATCAATTATCTTCACTTAATCCTTTAACAACAATACCATTTGAAAGCTAAAATTTCTCAACCACTCACTCTCTTATACTTAGTACTATATGTTAAGAACACTAGTTTGCCATATTTGCCAACTCTTCTCAATTCACCACAACTTACAGAAAACAACAAGGACGATTTATGTATAGGCCGCGCTTGTTGAAAGCTTGATCAATTCATTGTGATACAAACTGTGGCAATCAATTTCACAAATCCGAAACCCTTTAGATGTGCAAGGCAGAAATGCAGCTACCGACATATGGCCAAAAGCTGCTTATACCATACATAGTACAATAATACACCCACGACAATCGAACATCGAACGCTACATACAATTTACCGCAAACGAACGTCGAGAGACGATAAATCTACGCTTGAATCCGCACGGCAGCTGCAAATGCACGTATTCCAATTATCCAACATCATCGATGAGCATGAGCTGAATAGTAGCAGTAGTAGTAGGATTGAGGGGGCTGGTGGAAGTGGTAGTGATGTTCATTGGCATTGGGTAGACAATACATATAGCATACGATTATATCTGACCGCGGGACTCAAATCCTGAGCAATACCGCACCACTTCATTCGATTGGACTTAACTCGAATAGGTTCACTTGTTTCAGATTCAGAGAGTTAATGCAATTCCTGTGCATCAGCAGCAGCACCAGCAGCAGCGCCTTATGTCACTGATGATAATCGCGCTCGTTAACATTATTGTTGTTGTCGTCCTGCTGATCTCCCTTTCTCCCTATGATTCAAAGAATAGGACTGACTATTGATATACTCGTATATTCAATGCCAAGATGCAGTTATGAATTTTGTTTTCTTTTTCCTTTTTTTGATTTGCTTAACAATTTTGTATGTTTTTATTCATTTGTTTGTATACCCCATTTATAATCTCAGTCCGAAACGGAACATAAGAACCCAATTGGATTCAAGCACAAAACGGGCATGCAAAAAAAAAAAAAATAATAAAGGACGACCCGCATCAAAACTTATCTGATTGTGAGTGGTTTCCATTGCACACACATATGCGTGTATGATGGCTGTCTTGATTGTGAATGTTCATAAAACTTTAGTAGTTGTGTTCTTTTGACCAATTCGGTTCCTGCGGTCGTCCTATGTTGCTCCCTTTGCAGCCTTGATGTAGTATTAGATAAATTGTGTTTGTATTAATGATTAGTTTGCTGTTTGTAAATGTCTTTTTCCCATTTTTTTCATTCTTTTTACAATGTTTCAACATCTATGCATTATTACAACATCTGTGTACAGTGACGTATCAATATTTTTAGATCTCTTGATTTTAAGTCTACAAATAATCAAGTCACAGGTCTGGAGTCTCCTAATACTATATTATGCACTGGTCTCTGAGAAAATTCCATACTGTTAACACACTTTGTTTCTTTGTTCACTTTTCTTAGTATCATAAATTTGACTATTAATTTTATTTTATTTTTTTCTGAATCCTTTCAACCCTCTGTGACTTTGTGATACTGTCACATATTTTTTACTATTAAAATGTTATATGTTTTTTAGCTAAAAAGAAAAGTTAAATATTTATTTATTATTATTTTTTTCTAAAATGCTACAGGGGCACACACCATCATAAAGAAAAAGGTCAATCTTTAATTTTAAAGCAAATGTTTACAGACAAATTCTTCTTAACTTCAAAGGTGCTTAAGTGTTCCATTCATCATCAGTATTTCACTTGTACAATACCATGTAGAATTCGTATAAGCCCGGAACCGCATTCCTATTAGATTACAAGCATTTGGTCACTTTTTCAATTACAAACTGTTTCAAATCAAAAATTTATCTTTAGAACTTGCGTAAAACTTCATCAATTGGAAACAATCAATGCATGTTATGTGCGTTTATGGCTTCATTACGGCAGCACTAGAGATTGCTAGGGGTAGCAACCCTCATACAATGTTCTACTATTATATGTAGTATGTCTGTCAGCATCCCATTTGTGTCATAGGCTTTTTAATGCCAGCACAATCCATGATATTTTATATCTTAATTTTTGAACTCAAAAACAAGGAGAGAAAAAAACTGTTAAGTATACTCAACTTCGGTGAGTTGACGAAGTTGTTGCATTAAAAAAGGTTCAGAGGTTGTTTCAACTGTTTTGCCTTCAGCCACCGACCCCCCGGGGATCATTTGTTAAGCACGCATCTGTTATGATTTCTTTATAATTTCAACCATTGGATTTTTCACCCAACCTCTTTTCCGGGGCTATTTTAATGATGTACTCTTCAGATGAAGAGTTCTTGTAATTAATGTCGTTGCACTTAATCTAACTTAAAGCTTTAAGCTATATATTACAAGTTAAGGACTTTTTCAAGGAGAGTAGAGGGGTTTAATTGTTTCTGGAACATTATTTTAAATCTTATTGGTATTTTGTGCAAGACTCTTCAATCTTTTAGCTAAATACTCCTCTGGTTTTATGTAGAATAGAATATGTATTATTAATTTTCTTTCTAAAAAGCGCAATTATTGTAGAAACATTTACTTCTTAATACAAATAATAATACTTGAAAGCATTCTTGTAGACACATCCTGTTGTCCATTTATTTTCTTATTATCCTCATTTAAATTCATTAGCTGTTTTTTCTTTTATATATATATACGTAATTATATTTTTGCCATGGTTTTTTTCTACTCTAAAGAAATTAGGGCGGAAAACAAGTCTCAATAAGTGAACAAACGAGAAAATGCGTAATTTCATTCTTCAATGAATTTTCATTTTATTTATTACTTTACTTTTCTTTTCTTTTGAAAACAACAATTTTAAATGAATTTCATTAGTCATTCAAAATGCGCATTGCTTTAAAGAAAACAGAAAACATAGTACTATTAACATAGGTGGCCGGTCGATCATCCCCAGAGTTGAGAATAGGCAAGAAATGCGTGTCTTTGGGCACCACTCAACATGGATTCTTGTGGTAATGACAGCTTTTCTGTTTTGGTATACTTGGTTGGTTAAAGCTTGATGGATAGGTTTGGTTTGGTTTAGTTTAGTTTGGCTGTTATTACCAGAAGCATTATTGCAACATAAATTCTTAAAAACCACAAATATTTGCAGTAAGAATCTTCGGGTCACTGAAATCCTAACTTGGTTTTGTTATATTAAGAAAAAATCATATGAAGTAGAAATGAAAGGGAAGTTAACTTTTATACTATTGGATACACTAGTAATTTTAAACGATTACCAACAGAGGACAGCAGTAGTGTTTAAGCATACCGGATCATGTTAGAACCAAATTTATGTCAAAGCTTCAACAACTTATTTTTTTCGTTCGGCTATTATGTCTGGTTTTTTGCATTCGCGGGAAGTAATGGTAGTTTGCTTCTATTTGAAGAAAAGTGCAGCAGAAAGTCATCGGCTGCTGTGTGAGGCTTACGAAAAACAAGCTCTATCTAATTCAACCTGCGAGAAATAGTTCCGATGTTTTAAAAATTGTTGATTTTGACACAACTGACCACCAACGTTTGGAGACGTCGAATTGGAGGAAATTCGAGACGAAGACCCGTGCCAAACCAAAGAAGAGCTTAGGCGTGACTCAACTAGCCGTTTTATTGTGGTTGAAAGCCATATGGTCCAGAATATCGAAAACTGGATGCCACATGAACTGAAACCAAGAGATATCGAACGGCATGTCACTGATTCCGAAGTGCTCCTTCAACGGTAAAAAGGGAGGTCGTTTTTGCATCATATCGTTATCGGCGATGAAAAATGACAATCTAAAACACAAGAAGCATTATGATAAGGGCGCGAATCCAGAACATTAAACCAAAGCCAAACATCCATTACAGCAAGGTTATGCTCTGCAATGGTGGGAAAAGAAGAGAATTGTATCTTACGAGCTTCTGAAAAGTTATCCTACGATCGATGGAGCTTTACACAGACAACAACTGATGTGATTAGTGGCAATCGCTCGCCGGAATGGTCAACCAGACATGAGCGATGTCAATACACGGCCGCATGTCGCAAACGTGATCAAAGCCTATCTCAACGGTGTCGGTTGCGAAGTCCTAATCCACCCGCCTTATAGACCAGACCTTGCACCATCATACTACCATTTGTTCCGGTCGATGCAGAACGCCCTTACGGGAGTACGCTTCACTTCAGTTGAAGATATCAAAAATTGGCTTGATGCTTTCTTAGCCTCTAAAGTTAAAAACTGTTTTCTTTATTTTCGATTATATTAAGGGTGATTTATTTTAAAACTTAAAAATTATCTGTTTTAAATGAATATTTAAATTATAAATTTATTTCAAAAGCAAGACGGAAATGATAATAATGTTAATGATTTTGTTTCTTCTGTGTATAAATATTTGAACTTTGAGTAAGGACACCCTTACGAATTTCCATTCCCTTTTGTAACTCTTTGACATTGCTAAGCATTTTTTGTGTTTTTTTTTTTTTTTCATTTTTTGTAATCAGATATGGGTAAACAACGAAAAAGGACCCAACAACAATTTTCATTTAACAAGAAGACACCTTTTCTTGTATCCTTAGTCTGCAACTTAAAACTCGAAACTTTTACTAATTTGAAGTAAACAATTAGTCGAGGGTTCAAATTCCAAAGCGACTCCTTTAAAGAGCTTAAAACTTTATTATACCATATATTAAAAATATGTATAAACCATTGGAATGAGAAGTTCCCTGATGATTAGTTAGTGATCCAACTAATATACAATTTTCAATTAAGATTCTTAAAATGCAAAGCATAGTCAATTTCATATCTGTAATAAGGGTGAAGGGTAAGTATAAAAACAAAAAAATATATAAAGAAACAATCAAGAGCACTTGACATGGACACCATCATCGTCGGGTGGGCCATGTCTGTATACAGGTTACACATTGTCAAGGGCTCATGTAAATTGAATCCAACACTAGACCAGTCTAGACGGGCAGTTGGTTCATTCAAAAGTAGAGAGATCAAGTCAGCGTCACTCAAAAACACAATAATGCCCAAGTAGTGTTGTGGTTTTTTGTTACTAAGTGAGATATGGAGAAATACTGTACAAATGATGTGAAAAGAAGGAGATTCTATGGGTGGTGTTCGCATTGTTGCATTTAGTAGCTTACATTGTGTAGATTTGATGTATACATTTCCAAATGCAATGCAAATTAAAACAATGCGATTGCCGAAGGATTTCATTCCGAGCAAAGTTGCCCTTTCATGTAACAGCAATATCATGGACTTCTGCACAATACTATACAAAGCCAAAGGGATTTTGGTCTGAAAAGCTGTCATTACCGTTTAAACATACACCAAAATCCAAGCCCATTGTCTGTTGATGAGTATCTACTGGGATGTATCGTACGAATAATGTATCAGATTTCAATACAACAAACATACTGCCAGCTGGTGGCACAAAATTCTATTGTGTGTTGAGGTGTATATTGCGGTACTCTTCAAGTATGTAATGCAATGTAACTACTATGAATGTGATGAGGAGGATGATGATGATGACGACGAAATGATTTTAAGGCCTGCAGTAGTCATTCATAGATCTTTAATATAAAAACGTTGTACGCTGAAGGTGCGTCGAAGCGGCAATCATAACCAATTTTTCCCAACTGATAGTAACATGTGGTATGCATGATTTTTTTCGATTGAAAACTGTCAGTAGCACACAATTCTTTCTTTTGCATATCCAAAGAAAGCAAAGGCCTCCCTGCGGTTTCAAGGCACATACATACATACACATAGATACTAAACTCATACCCAAACAACATCGCCAGCGCGTTGTTTTGTTAAACATTGAACTCGTGTTGTGCATCACTGTCATTGTATTTGTCTTTAGCTTTGTGGCAAGGCAAATCTCTTCATCAGTACAACAGAAAGTTCATGTTTTATTGCTCCGCATGCAATTGACTTCTGTCTGCGCATGGCGCATCAATTGCATTGTGGTTGTATCTTGTTTCCTTTGTTATTGCATGTTGCATGTACCATAGTATGTATTAGTTTAATACGAGTAGCTGCAGCAACAACAGTACATACTTTTAGGTGATTTTGAGTCTTTGGGGTTGAAGGAAGTAGAAGAAATCTTTCAATAAATCGCTCCTGTTAAAAGGTAGTTACTTTTTTATACTTTATTTATTTATACCGAAGTAAATAATTTTCTGAACAATCAACCTCTTCACCTTTAAGTGAAAGCTAAGCATAACACCTCATGTTTTTGTAAATAGCACCTTAAAATTTTCTGCAGAGGCGTTATAGGAATGATTTGGACGAAGTATTGAAGCCATAGACATATTGAAACATGACGGTATCTTGAAATCTCGTAAAGCTAAGGTACTAAAAGTTTTTCAAGAAGTTTGTATCACACAGAGAAGACATCGCAGACCCTATAAAGTATATATATTTTAGATCAGTTCGATGAGAATCAGCCGAATCGGACAACTAGAAGGGGTACCTTCCATACAAACACAAATTGAAATAAATGTTCTTATTAGAAAAACTGTTTTGTTTTTAGTCTCGTCTACTTGAAATTTGGACACTATAAGTTTTTGATCCATATTCATCAACTGTGTAAATTTCATGGACCTAAGATTACCACGAGCGGTACCTTCCATACAAACTCAAATTCAAATTAGTGTTTTTATTAGAAAAACTTTTTTCATTTTTGTCTTATCGGACTTAAATCTGGAAACTACTTATAAGGACCATATTCACCAAACATATTAATTTCAAGATTCCAGGGTTACCAGGATGGGTGCTTCCCATACAAACCAAAATTCAAATTAATGTTCTTCTTAGAAATACTTTTTTGTTTTTCTGTCTTATCGAACTGAAATATGGACCATATTCACAAACCATGTAAATTTCACGTTCATAGGATTACTGGATTACTATGGCCATGCGACATCTAGATGTGAAATATATTTCATACTAATAGTCATGCGCCTTCTAAATGTGACTAATGGTGTATTGAAATTAGTATGAATATTGACTTTATCCTTCAAGTCTGCGCGGGTTTGCCTCTTCGTCGGCTTCCTTACGGGTTCCAGTCGATTGGACAACGGGTGATCTCGTCTGATGCTCTCCTTAAAATATGACCAAGCCAGACCCATTTCCGTTTGGTTATTTCCACTCGCATTGGTGTTTGGTTGGTTCTGACCCAGAAATTGGAGTTTGATATGGTATCAGGCCAGAAGATGCGAAGGATTGTGCAGAGGCTACGGTATGGCTGTATGGCTTGGCTTGAATATCTGAAGATGATAGATTCTAGGTTTCGCAGCCTTAGAGTAGAGTAGATTTGACATTTGAGTTGAAAATTTTAAATTTTGTGCATCGTGTTATAATTGAGGAACTTCCGACTGCTTTGAGGGTGCCGAAAGCTTGTTTTGCTTTTTTATGCGGTTGTCAATGTCCGCACTTGATCCTCCGTTGGCCAAGATAACAAAAAAGGTCAATTTCTTCGAGTTCTATGCTGTCGATTCGGAATTTTTGCGTGCAGGTGGAATTCACACGCATTACCTTCGTTTTCCTGATATTTATTTTGTAGTAAGATTGACACAATAAAAACCTATTTAATTTGTTGAAATTTCATATATTGATACTTGTCCCTTTCTTTTATATTTCAATCGAGATGAGTTACACAAATATTGGATGATATACACACATATGAAAGTTCATTCCTGTTGAAGTCATCAAACTTGAATCAAAAGAACTTCCATGACCAATTAGTCACCAACAAAATAAAGAAAAAAGGTATAGAGAATTTAATGAACCTTGCACAACACGACTTTGCTATTCAAGATGAAAAGAAATCGTTACAAAACTCATCAAAATTAATGATGCAATGAAAACCTTTAAAACGTGCAACTTCGGGTAGCTACAAGTATGCAGGTGCACTGCCTTAGACACAAAGAGAATATGTGTAGAGCCCAAAAAGTAAACTATGAAATTGGATGAACGTAGACAGACAGGCACAATTGAATGAAGAGTGAATGAACGTTTATAACATAGTATGAATTGAACTAACAACTAAGCTAAACTGAGATGCACTGTGCAGAGCATAAACCGGAACAAAAAGCCTTGTGGCATGCCACTTGCTATATAACAACAACAACAACATACAGTGGCAGTGGTAGCTACAAAACATAAAGTAAGTAATGATTACAACAACATTGACTATATGTCAACCATAAGAGTTAACAACAAATAAAAATCAATTTCATTGTTAATGCTGCCGCATGTCCAACGAACCGAACTAACTTGCAACATTATGACAACTACTTACATACAAACATGCTGCGACAATAACATCAAATGACAAAATAAAATGAAAACAGTATTTGAAATGGATTTGTTATGCTAGCAACAAATTAGTTGCGCTAGCATACAATGCAGCTGCGTGCATTGCGCGCATGTGCATTCATTTATAGCTACTCGTACTTTGCATGTATCTAGATACAAAAAAAACACACACATTTTGTAGCTACATGCAGCAACAGCAGCAGCATATAAAGTATGTGTGTGCTTCTACCATTTTTTTGTATGTAGTAAGTATTTTGTTTTGTTTTGTTGTCAACATTGAAAGCCTTCAACAAAGTTGCGTGGGCGTTCACTTGTTTATGCATCTAGATACATTGTTGTTGCTGTTGTGTGACTCTTGGCTCGTATTATGGGTCACTAAGCCGCGTCAAACGCGCTTTGTCGTTGTTATTGTCGTAGCTATTTTCAACTTTTATTGTATTATGCCTTATATTGTTGTAGTCTACTAGTATTTACACTACTCCACCGTCTATCCCAATCTGTTCATGCCTACCAAAGTGTTACGACGTGCTTGCCATGGCAACAAGTGCATTTGGCCGCATTCTCTGTTCATTGCTAACTCTATTTACTCTTCGTTGTTGTTGTAGTTGTAGTTGTTCTTGTTATATGTTCATCGCTTGGTCGTTGGTTTGCGGCATAAACCAAATGATTGACATGCAACACGCGCTACAATGCACCGCACACATACATACTAGTATTAGCAATACTCACAGATACATAAAGTATGCTAGTATCTACGTATCTTTCTGCATTCAGTGTGAGTATGAGAGTGTGTAAAACGCACTTGTCCGTGTTGTAGTTTTTTTTTATCATTTCTTTTCATTTTTTTCCCAAGTTTTCTTTTTCATGTGGCTTCTCAATGTTGCTTAACGCGAGGCATGTGTAATTGAAATTACGTGACACTTTGCATATGGAGAGGATAAGACAAAAAAAAAAAGTGATTCTATTGAGTTTGAAGTGGTTTTATTATCTTTACTTTGGCACTACTAAGTATTAGACTCGACAACTCTTTGTTAGTAGTAGTTGAAAATTCAATTTTGGCTTTGAAAAATCCATTTTTTTGTTTTGCTTAATAGCAGAGCGTAGGCTAACTTTAGCTTGGTTCAGATCAAGACTTGTAGAGGAGTGGGCGTGTTAATGGGCATAGCCAACGGTGGCGGTACGTTGATTATGTTTGTGAGTCTGAGTATGAAGTATGAGTGTGAGTTTTTGTATTTGTGCAGCACGTGTCCATTTGTCTGGGCTTTGTGTGCGCTTGTGGCACAGACTTAGGCGTGAAGTCTATTTTTAAACTAATTAGTGTAGAACGTGCGAGTGAGTGTGTCTAAAATAAAGTAGAAAATAAAATGAAGCGGAAAGCCTAATAAGATATTCAAAGCATATTTTTCAAAGCGCAGACCAGGAAAACTATTTGATGTGGCAACAATGTAACACATTTTAGAGCTTCATTAGTTCACAATAACTAGATCCTTTTTATTATCTTTGATTGTAGCGACAATATTGAAAGGAAGTATTGAAATAACTTCTATATGAGGGACTTTATATTCTTCCTTGAATGCAAAATTGTTGAAAAACAAGTAAGATACTAATGCTAATCATAATAAGCATAATTATCAATTACTGCCAACAAACAAGGCTTAGTACTCGTCTTCCTCCTTATTAACATAGTACATTCCTCTATAAGGCGATTGAAAATGGTATGCAAAGCAAGACAACAAGATGCTTAATGAGTTTGAACTATGAAGTGAAGAGTAGAATATCCATAAGTGCTTTTTATATGTTAGTGCATAAAAGAAAAGTATGAAAAATATGCGGGCATAATATGTAGCAAGGCTAAGACCAACTTAACTGAACTGAACTCAACTCAACTCATTTCAAGTCGGCTCGTTCTCTCGTTATCCTTGTCACATTATCGCTTGGTTTGCGTTCGCATAATCCAAATAACGCACTTGAGTGAACAACAACGACAACAACAACAACTAACAACTACAACAGTGTACATGCAGCACGTTGTTGCACTTGCATCTTAGTACCACACTATCTTATAGATGCACTCAAGTTGTTTGATAGGAGGTCGAAGGATGGTGCGGGAGGTCGAGCTGATGGTCTTGCGATGAAGCAAGTACTCGGTCGAGTTGCTGCTGCTTGTGCACGCGCCTTTGACAATGGCTGCAGCCATAGCATCATCAACTTACTTAAGAAAGGACAAAGGCTTTTAAACAAGTAACGAGGCAGCCAGGCAGACAAGTCAAGTTAACCCAGAACATATAACAATAACAATAGCAACAGCAACAACACTACAACATTGAATGTGTGCTCAAGTAGCAAAAGGCCTTTGGCAATCTATGTATGCCAACGTTACAATACTTTTTATACTTGTAGCAATGTTGCGTCTTTCAACACTTTCAGCTAAAGGAAAAAATCAAGAAATGTAAAGAAAAACGCTACATTTTTGGCACACATCCAATGCACCGCTGCTATTTAAGGCCAGGCCATAGCAACTTAGGCCAGGCTATGCCATGCCATGCCAGACCAGACCAGACCACAAAACCGTCGCTTGCATTTTGCATCAATTCACTTGCCACACATAAACTCACATTCAAGACAGACGTTGTCGTTGCTCGCATTCTATTGCCGCACATTGGAACGTCTTTAGACAACAAAATACTAATAAAAAAAAAAAAACATATATATATTGTAGATTCGTTGATTTTGTTAAAAAAAAAATAAAAAATGGAATTTCAGTTTCTTGATTTTCAATTTCATGCGCAAAAGTCAAAGTCTATATAGTCAATAGTCTCTGTGTGCTTTACCTCTTGCTGATCCAAGACACTTCACTTGGCCATGATTAGTTGATGTTGTTGGCTTGGTTTTGTTGTTGCATGTTGCAACCATGCATGTGTTGTTGTGTTTTTGTGTTGCAGGTGTGCTGCTTCACACGCCTTGTCACTCAGCATTATTTCTTTCAAGAAAAATTGTATTTTTAAAACAAATAAATAAAATATTTTTATAGCCTATTTAGAGTAATATTTTGAAGCATGCAATGTTTACAAAGTATTAATAATTAAGGGACATTGTAAAAATATTATTGTACTCGTACTAGCTTAACCGGCGCGCTTTGCTACGCCATCTCTCAAAAAAAAGAAAAGAATTGAAATTGTTTATGATACAATTTTGGGAGCAAACACAATTTCTTGAGGGAATTGTCCAGTCTTTGTAGACAACGGACTTTGGAAATACTCTTGAGCATACACACACATACACCTTAACTTATATCTGCTTTGCAAAGTCATATTTTATACTCAGGGTTTTTGTTGGGTGCATTATCTTCGATTCTTCTTTGGTAACTCTGATTTGCTTTTATATTTGAGCGTTACTCGTTTGTTCTTGTGGACTTTCACTCTACGCAAGCTAATCGAAATGAACAAACAACAAATGCCGCGAAAGAGAACAGAGAAAAACGTCGACAGAAACCCTGGTACGCGGGTGATATTTACCTCGTCGTATGCCGTCGCTCTATTCTCTCCAAACAAAACACCCCAGAGAGCGCTATACCGCAAAAAATTTAAGTATAAAACAGGTCAAAAGCAATCAAAGCACGAACAACGAAACATACAGTCTCTCTCTTGGGTAGATCTCAGTGACTTACATATACAAAAAGAAAACAACGAAGAGCGCAATATTCGTGTGCGTACTCAGAGAGAAAAACTACACAAAATTCAAGAAGAAGCACAACAAATAAACGTAAAAACGTTTATTAAAATGTTTATTAAATCAAATCCTATGACATTCAGTGACAACATAGCATTTTATTGGTGAAAGAATTTTTGAAATTGGATTAGTCGTTTCGAAGATTACCCGTTTCATCAAAACAAACATTACCTCTTTATTATATTAGTATAGAAGTATAGATAAATTTTGTAAGAATAATAATTTTCTTTAAATAAAAGGAAGGACTTACGATGCAAAAGACATGCATAGACTATGATTTGTCTTTACTGCAATAGCAATTTTGTTGTTTCAATAAAATGTATGCAGATAAATATAACATAATAAATATTAGTAAATAACCATGGTCTTCACTCAAACCTGTAAAGAATAGTAAAGTATATTTCATACACACTTGCGTGAAAGTCCTGTTTTGACTGTGTACATCGTCTATTCACCGTACTTCGTATTAATAAATGTAAACAAACAATACAAAATGCCTATGATCGGGCAGATTTGCCAATTCTTCATAAAATGACATAATTGGCAGCCCTCAGTAGACGCGGGCGATTAAGTTTACGGCATCGCGTATAGATTTAGTTTATACGGTGTAAAATATACGCGAAATATACGTTTGAGTGAAGAAACTGAGCAATTAATGGTATAAGGTTTTGAATCTATATTATCACGTCACCCACTAAGTCTCAACATTGTTGTCAAACACATATAATTTCTGAATAGTACCAACGTTCACACGACACGTGGTTTTGTAACCTTGGTTTTGTAATTTTCAAAACAATTTATTAGTTCCTTCCTCAACCACCATACTCTTCAGATCTGGACCCCAGCGACACTGGTTTTTTGCAGTCATCGAAAAGAGGCTCCAAGGAATAATATTTGGTTCAAATGAAGATTGAAATGATTGCCGAAACTGATGCATATTTTGAGAGTAAAGATAAACCATTCTACCAAAAAGGGCATCGAAAAGTTGATGGAGCGTTGGAATGAATGTATCACTCTAAACGGAGTGCATGTTGATTGAAGTTAAATTACTAAAAATAAATATTGATTTTCTTAGCTAGACTTATTCAGACTTAGACTTATTGAGTGACGTGGTAATAATTATACTTTTTGAGCTACCAACTGTTGGAATAAGAATTAATAGAACCCTGGCACAAAGTCTGATCAAGAGCCTTTTTATTGGTTCCCAGGTTCACACAAGGCAATTTATTGTATTCTTGCTGCGTGGAATTGAGTAATATTCGATAGCTTTGTACAACGATGCTAACAATGGTCTCAACTTCAAATCAAGAAGAAACATGAATGACAAATTAAGCATTTTTATTTACATTGTTTTCAATTACTTTACTTAAAAAAAGGCAGTATGGACTAATGGTATCGCACTCTGGGACATAACATCACAAGCAAACGCCTAAATTATACAACAAAGTTGAATGGTATATATGAAACTCCGTCAATCACACAGATCTGCCGGTTTCAACGGTAACTGAGGAAAGAAAAGGAAGAATTGAAGAAATCGTGAACATAGGACTTTATTCACATGAAAATCATCATGCCGTCAATTTGGTGGACATAACATCGCAATGCTGTGTTACCAGCCCCTGAATCTTCCTTTAAGATCAACGGAGGATTAAGCTAAACTTGTTTCTAATTATTAAATCTTAGCTTTTGAAAAACTTGTAGAACAACATACATACATGTCAATCTAAACTCAAAAGTTCACTGATTTTTCATTGGGGATAGTTGCAAATAATTTTAAAAAAATAATGTCATATATGGTTTTCCATACTAAAATATCTCCATCATTGCTATGAACACACACCTTTTGTAATTTTTGATGTATGTGAACAACAAATTGAAATATATTTAAGGAACGACTGATTCAATACTAAATATTGTATTTTTAAAATTCTATAAAACCCTTCTTCTTTTAGCAATTTCATCAAATTAAATATATTTTAAACTCTGGTTGCTCATTAAAATACCAAAACGAAAATTCTGTTTAAATACAAATTTATACAAAAAGTATACTACTAGCAATGTAAATGAATGTTCCCAAAAGGGTATGGGATAAAGCACGCAATCAAAAATTTCTAAGAATTAAGGCTGACGAAATGCTATGAAACAGAAATTTGTTAAAATGAATAGTAAAAACTTACAAAATTCACAAAAAATATGTATGTGTACCTTGAGGTTCATCGTTTTGATCATCATCTTCAACATTTATTGACAAGCAATGCGAACGAATGAATGAAAGAAAGAACAAAGTTATGAAATGCCAAGAATTTTGCGTTTAAAGCACATGACATGTTGACTTTTATCACAGAAGTACATCTAAGGTGGGATTGATTACAAGGAATGAGTGCAAAACAAATTATTACATTCGTTGAAAAAGATAAGATCTCGTCACTTATCAAATAAATATAATCAACACAAATTCCAGATACACTTCAGTGCTTTTTTCCTTTACAGACAGACAGACAAAAGGAATAGGAGTATAGTGGATCGCATTGTTAAAGGGCATTAAAGACAATGCCGCCAACGCGGCAACTGCTGATGATGAATAGTAGTTTGAGTATCATTGATGGCAACAACAATAATAACAACTTGTTTGGGTGACAGGTAGTAAGTAGTATAACTAGTAACTAGTTTACTAAAGTATGCTCAACAAGCAGCAGCCAGCCATGCACAACTATCGACTCCAAGTTTCCGATCAAAAAAAAAAAACAAAAGAAAATGAAATTGAAGCAAAGCATGGCATACCACAGGAGAAACACATTCACTATGTGGGGTCCCACAATATCAGCTCCCTCAGCATTTAAGCTTTTCAACAAGAGCCTAAAATCAAAATGCACAAACAGAAGATAGACATAGATACACAATACATTAAGAGCAAGAGCTTGTTGCTTGCTGGATCGTTGATTTCATCAACATCAACATCGTCATCATCATCATCGTCATTATTATTATTATTGTTGTTGTCGGTGTCGTTGATTTCTGTTCTATGTATCTATTAAATGTATTTAGGTATGTTATGGAATACTATGTAGGTTCTTAGCTTCAAAGTTCTGTTCTGTTCTGTTTTATTCGGTTTCGTTTGGTTTCGTTCGGTTCACTCAGTTTCGTTTCGTTCACTGTCAAATGTTGGCTTAATGATGGCATTGATGGATGGATCACACGTAAGCGGCAGTCATTTAGTAATTTATCTCAGACATTTCAAATTAATAGACTGTTGGCAGACCAAGTCAAAGCCTCAAAGACTGAGACCAATCAAACAATCGGCGAATCAGCGCATTTTACCAAAGAGTCGGTGCACTTTTATCGAACAAAAAGCCGACAGTTTATTTAATAAACCAAGACAAGCCCTGATGACTACCTGAGACCAAAGCCAACCAAACCAAATCAAACCAAACCAAACGAAACCATGGCTCTGTTAAACTGAAGTCAAGCCAAGTAAAGTAGTAGTTCTTATATTCCTTATGCTACTACTTGAGTGCATTAGAAATTATGTGCAATTTTTGTCAAATTATGAAAATTTATGGCATGTGACGTTGTTGTTTGCAACTCGATTCTATCATCTAGGCTTTCTTTTCCTGTCGTTCATCCTTCTAACTTCATGTCTTTGAATGGAATCATAGTTTTGTGAGAGCAACATTAATTAGCTAAACAGGTAGAATTCTACTACAATAAATTTATTGTATATTTCAAGCACTATTAACTTTTAATGAATTAATTTTCTTAAATAATTAATTAGTTAATTGGTTGAGTGATCTGTCCGACTGGTGAAGTTCATGAGAACATGAGTTAAATAAAAAAATTAATGTTGTAAAACGAGGATCAGTTCATCATATCAACATAGATTTGTTGTTTTCTTGAATCTTGTTGTGTATACAAATTCTTTAAACAATTTACAAGCTACATGGCCTTCAGTAGTTAAATTCTTTCTTTAAATAAGAATATAGGGAATCCATTCAGACAACTTGACAGTTTGAAAAGTTAATTAAAAACGAACAGTTTAGAATTTTGTAAAAGAAAAACCATTAAAATATGACATCATTGGATTTATTTGAATCTTCAGATTCATCAGATTTTACTTGGCCTTGATGGGGCAATTGTAACTATTTGTTTTATTCAAAAAAGGGCCACATCATTTGTGACTTTTTATAGTAGCACTGAACAATTTTAATACAGTAGAATAGCGGAAAAGTTAACTCGCGCAAAAGCTAATCTCACGGTGAAGTTAATCGAATTTCAGTGTCTAAATTTATCAAACCAACCATTTGTTTGGCAACACAAATAAGTGCGAGCTCTACTTCGGGTATTCCCCGGATTTCTTTTCTGTTTAGAGCTGCAAAAACAATATTTCATTTACATTGTCAACATCATTGATTTGGAGAGTCGTGAGCGTTTAATTTGTGAGCTGTTTATCGTTTATTTAAAAAATATTAACATAGCAGACAAAATTAATGCAAATCAGATTTACAGCAGAAAGTAGAGATTTAAAAAAAAAAATGATAAAGGTATTCACGGAAAACGATTGGGTTGGATTATGGTATACCTAAAGTACACTTCTTAAAATTAAAGAAAAAACGTCATGAAATTTTTGAGGCACATATAAAATAACACATAAGAAAACACTCCATAAACCAGAATACGCTAATCTTGAAGCAAGCTTGTTTATATGGTTTTAAAACTAACGACAGCATAATTGTGCAATGTCTGGTCCAATTTTAAAATCAGGAGTTCAGCTTGAATTCGCTAAACTGGAAAACCATAAAAAAAAATGTAATGCAAGTAATGGATGGGCTAGCAAATTTTAAGAAAAGACTCGATATTTGCCAAAACGAAAAAAGGTCACTTACTCAAAATACATTGTTTTATATTGTGTAAAAATTTCATGTAACTTACATACTCTCCACGTGAGAAGAGAATATTTCTTCGATAATTAGGCAACTAGTATGTAAATTGAAAATTTTTAATGCGTTTTTTTTTGAAATGCTATATTTTGAGTTAATGAATTTTTGTAATTAGGTTACGCAGCATACAAAAATTAACAAGGGAAAGAATATCATTTTTGTTGTGTGCGATCAAATGGCGTACCTTGTCAATAAGCGCACGAAAATGTTCAATACTATGACAGAAAAGAAAAAAACGAACAAGTCTGGACTCCTTCTTTAGATCTAGACAGGTCCCGACGCGATCATTGAAAATGCCTATACACACACTACACATACGCCTGAACTTATGTCTGCTTTGACTATTTCATTTTATTTTCATCCCATCATCAAAGGCATATACGATACTTCTCCATACCAGTGACAAAAACGGGACAGATTATTTTGTAATTTTTATCTTATAAATTTATTTTTATAAATTAGATGAGTTTTATTGCCTCATCTATCGGGTCATAATCCTCTTCATCTGCGGTACTTACAAAATTTGCAGTAGCCTTATTGTTGCCCTTTGGATCGAAGGAAATATCTGTCCGTAAAAAATGCTAAAATGGCATCACTGCTCCATACACATACTCACACTTTGACTATTTCATTCTTTTATTTTCCAAACACCCCCCACCTAACCCCTTCCAAATCATCACAGGCACATGATGCTTGACCATACACGTACTCACATATCCAGCTTAACTAATGTCTACTTTGACTATTTCATTCTTTCATTCTTTCATTCTTCCTCTTCTTCCCATTGCACGTCTTACATTTTATGACACTGTTCGTATCCAATTTTTCAATTTTTTCTAAATAAATTATAATAATATAAATAATAATACAAAAAGTCGAAATTTCCCAGTTTCACGGTAGATTTTCCAAAAATTTTCTTTCACATTCTTTTCATTGATTTATAACGAACATAACAAACGAAAAATCAGCCTTTCAGATAGATGATAGATTCAGGTTTTAATACAAAAAAGAGAAAAGTTCATATTTCTGTTAACTTTTTCGAGATTCTACTGTACAAATCTTTTCTTAACTAATCAATATGCCATCAAAAGATAGTACCTAAAAATTGTCAAATGCCAATCAGTAGAAACTATTAAGTTAGAGATAAAAATATTGTTTTAAAATTTAACATGTTGGTGAATGATAATTGATTGCATAACATAAATTTGATGTTTAGTTTATATTTCCATAACTGATGATTGTTTAACTATCATTTGAATTATCCATCCATCGTCATTGTCATGTGAAGTTTTCGATTGATAGATAATAAATGCATGAAACCAAATTGGCACATTTCAATTGCTATTAGTAGTTAAGTTTGAGTTTTAACATCTGATTGTAAAGAATCACTGTCTTCGTCCTTCCTTTCGTTCCGGTCTGTCGTTATGGTGCAATCCAATCGATCTAAATATGATACTAGTAGTACCTACTTTTTTTTATATACATACATATATTTATTCATCATCAAAGCTATGAGTAAAAATTTATCTTATACTAAAATTTATAGATATGCAAAATACAAGAAAGAAGTCAAAGATTGAAAATTGCAAAAATGGAAAAAAAAGAAAAGGAAAGAAAACGCCCGACAAGTTTAACGAATCGAAAATAATCTTCAAAAAGTTGTAAAATATGCTTTCAAGCAATTCCTTTTCTTTTCTCTCTCTCCTATTTTTATGAATATTTCACAATTCTTTCTTTTGTTTTTCATATAAAGACACAAATCGAATGTCATCATAGACTATTATACAAGACATACTACATATGCAGTAGTACTATGTAGGAATTTCCTTTGGATACTCGTATGTCGACTCATGATAAAGTTTTGGCAGGCAACTCGCTCTTAGTATGTTATATGAAGAGTGCTGTCGAAAAGTTTGAGCAAAATATTGTATGTAGTAGAATGCAACTGTTGTAGTATATTTTGCCTTTGGGGGACAACATTTTAGAGAAAGACTATGAAAGGGACTTTTCAAGATACACATATCCACATTTGCCTATTAAAAAGTAGAGAAAGTGGGTGGTAGATACAACAACAACAAAAAAAAAACAGCATAATTCAACAGTAAAAAGACTAAAAGGTAACATGGTTGCAATGGGATAAAGGGAAAGCTTTAAAACAAAAGACTCAAATGAAGGCAAGGAAAAGAAAAGTAGCAGTAGTGAAAAGCGAAAAGAAACTTTTTCGAATCTTTCACTTTTTGTTCGGACCACAACAATGGCGGATGCGAATGGGAATCTGATGTCTGAATATGCATTTCAACATTTCAGCTGCCGAATTAAAATTTCTAAAAAATAAAAGTTTGCTAAAACAAAACTGATCAGGCAGTCATGCAGCATAGAAATATTTTTGTAACTTTAACAAAAAATATAAGAAATTTTTTGAGATTATAAGTATCAATAGATCTTTCCTTGCCAGTTTTACCATATAAGAATTTAGAGAAGATCGATAATGTTGTACCTACTAACTATTCGATTGTTATAGATTTTTTAACAATTATCTTTAATTATGAGTTATGAGTTTTATTCAAGCCCTCTGTGCTGAAAACTTTATTCAAGAAGGAAGATTAATTTTGTTTCCTCATCATTTGTGATCCGGGTTTCAAAGGCTGAAAGGATGAGTGAATACAGTATGGGCCAACAACCCATATACTGTTTGGAATGCAAATTGGTAGTGCCTGTAGGCACCAAACCAGAGGCTGTTTCTGATCCCACGCAACTTATTACTTCCTGGCCAGCGGGGGTACGGTCCTTTTATGGAAGTATCGGGGAGACTGTTCTTTGTTACCCAAATGCCGGTAGAGTTTCGTTCGGTGTGTAGTTGCGTCACATTTATACAACCAGGTGCTGTCACCCAAGGTTTTAGAAAGGCCCTGTTCTCGACCAAGGAGGGAGTTGTATGACCAAAATAGGAAATTTTTAGTTGCGGATATACATATATCCAAGGGGACGCAGATTGATGCTCAATCCAAATGCTTGCCACCGTGGTCTGTAGTCTTCCCCATGGCAAGTGCCCACGTTGAACCAATGGTCTTCTTCTGTGACCTACCTTGAGCATCCAGTGATCTGTTAACTACCAACCCTAGATACCCTAGTTACACCTCCATTATTTAAGATCACTTAACATAGTTATACAGTTAATAAATGCTAATAAGGCTGGGCTAGTAGCCCGTATAGACCGACTGAATTCCTAGTAATGTCGAATTATGGAAGCACCGGAATATTCCAAGAAACAACAAAATTAAATGAAACTTATAGTTTTTATAACTCTTATACTTCACTTTTTTGCTGTTCCAGTTTCTTTTCTTGTAAAAGAATTTCGCATAATTGAGTTTCAATTCCATTAAATAGAGCACAAGTGTAACTAATCTCGGTTTTCAGCGACGTCGACGACAACATTGACTGAGACTGGAGAGGCTTGGGCTTTTTGGCTCTAGCACATTTGCCAAAGTTGCCTTTCACTAGCAACCCACAAAAAAAAAAAAAACACTTTAAAAAAATCGTAATTTTTGCCATAAAACCTGTAAGCGATTGTTCGTTGTTTGTTTGTCAGTTCGATTTTTTCTTGTTGGTAGTGCATGGTTTTCTAGGTTACCAAAGCAGCTGTGGGGCACATATAGTCACAATGCTATGTATACGAACATGTTATGTTGCAAGTGTGGCAAGATCTTTTTGGCACTTGATTTTTGCCAATGAACGCGCAACTACAACAACGTCAACAACAACAGCGACAGCAACAGACAAACAATTTTTACAAATGTGTGGCAGACAGTAAAGCAAACTGAAATGCTGCTGCACCTGCGGCGGGAACTTGTGGCAAACGAATAGTGGTTTAGTTTTCTTCTAAATGTATGTTCTATGACTTAAAAGTATCTGTCTAAATGTTTTCTAACCTGAAAATGTCTGTTGACATTTCACATACGTTAGCAGGTCAGCAGTCAACAGTTGACTAGCACTGTAGCATAGACATGTAGATATACCACTCGTACTATAGCTATATTTTATGTATCTATCATTTACTATAAGCTACATATTTTTAGTAACCTGAGCTAATTGTTTTGCGCTCTTGTTGGCATTTTCTTTAAATAATTGAATTAAAAATATATATCTCTCGCACACACACACAGACTAGAACAAACAAAGAGAAAAGTTACTTTGTTATACTAAAGAATGCTTTCAGTTTATTTATATTGAAAGAGGAAGGTGAAAGGTGGTGTTAGTCGTTGCACGTTGGAAGTGGACTAACCTAAATTACGTTCATAGCTATGTCGTCCAGAGCCCAAGCCCAATGCCGCATGCTGGTCAAGTTTTAAATGGGCTGCCAAAAACTTTTTGAACATGCGAGTAAAGCAAGCGAACGAAGCATCCATTTAAATTTCTTATAAACAAATCTTTTCCATTATCTAGTACGAACAAACATTTACATTCACACATACACACACACAAGAGAGATATAGAACACATACGCATACTAACTAACAGGTCAGGGTTGTTATACTGCTCAGAATGCAGTAAAAGTATCAAAAGCATCAGCAGAAGTAGCAGTGGCAGTAGAAGCTAACATACTGCACACACAAAATTTTGTGGTTTCAACAAAAGGTGGCAAGCTGCGCATTCAAGTTGACTTCACCACACTACACTTCACTTCATGGCAAACAAGCAAACTGGACACAAAGAACAAAAAATGAAGATGAGGAAAAATAAAAATAAAGTTTAACTTGAAAACTATTAAAAACTTTGACCTAAATATAATAAAACATAAAATTTACTTAACTTTTTGCTGGTCAAGCAGCGTCAGCGTGTGCAGCGAACTAAAATGGGCTGAATGAGAAAAAGGTAGATTAGTTGGTCGGTGGTCGGTTGCATCCTTGCAAAAAGAGAACAGGTACAACAACTGAATACCATCTTCTGCATTATATACTCGTATAAGTAGAAAAATGTGGTTAAAGGACATTAGGAAATTATTACAAAAGAATTTGTAATTTATCAGATTTTTAACGACTAACTAGCAGAATGGGAATTGAGAATTTAGTATACGTGATTTCATATTCTATTCATTTTGGAAAGAAATACTAGTATGTACAATATTTGATGAGATCAGAATGCCTTTGGGTCTATCTTCTTTGTTAAAACATCTAAAAAAGGAATTATTTGTTTGTTGCACTTTGAGGTTCATGATGCTGAGTGGAAGCACAGATTATAATGTTTATGTTAAAAACATAGTTCAAAAATCTGCTTAGTTCACATATTCCAACATTGGTTTATAGTCTGGATCACAGATGTCTACTTTAGAAGTTCCATTAATAGTTTTTAGACGTACCTCAAGTACTGAAATTGAAAAGTTTTTATTTTCATTAAAGTAAAATAATTTTAAAATCTTTCAGACACTTCCATGTTGAATGTAATCAGAGGAGTTCGAATAACAAATTCACTTCTGTTTAGTTGAATGATTAAAGCTAAGTAACACATGGCTGGCCATGCAACATATGAATCAATGAACCAAAAGAGTTTTGGGTCGGTGTTGAGAATATTGTAGCAAGCAACCGGAAAAAATAGTTTAAGAAAGAGTTAATCGGAACCATCTAGTGGAGTTAACACATTTGTCTGAATATTGAAGGTATTTATATGGAGCAACACTGTAATCAAGCTTAGTCAATACTAAGTTTAGAAGTGTAAAAGTGAGAAAAAAAAAACGAACTGTACATGGTATGTTAGATGCCCTTTGTCTTGTTTATTGTGCTTGTGCTCTTCTTCATAAGTCCGTTTGCCTAAGTGTTAACAATTATAATGCTATGCTTCTTCCATTTTGACTTATAAGAAGTTTGAAGTTGCATTGTAGGTTAGGTTAGACTATGCAGACCGTTCGCATTTGTTCGCGTGTTCACCCAGAAGCCTTAAGGCCCATTGTGACCCCTGATAAAATTTAAAAGGGTAAAGAAGTCATAATGGAGAACTTGCATCCTGTGGGCCGTCAACCCAATGGTGCAGTGCCCCGTAAAAGCTCCGGTTATCGTCCGAATTCTTTGCTTATTGAAGTGTAGGAGCTCGGAGGATCTCTTTGGTTGATAGCAAGGTGTCCCAGTATAGCCAGTCTCATTTGCCCAATTTCTGCCTGCTAGATCCCTGGTTTTCGTTTCCAAACCAGGGAGGATATCCTGTAATGATCTGTAAAAATCGACAACTGGTTGAGACACTGGCATTGCCGAACCTTTCCTGGCACACTTGTCTGTCATCTCTTTACCTTGGAGACCGAAATGACCCCACCCTGATAAGCATGATAGATTGTTGCTTGCTTCTACCTGATTTTGCTCTTGATGCTGTGGGCCGACAGAGCCTCGATAGCGGCAGGCAGTCAACATAAATTAATATATGTCTTGGTGCCTCTCCTAAAGCGTTATTTAACTTTGTTGACTGCGAGAACACATAGGTTTCTGTTTGGAACATATTGCATTGTAAGTTTACTTGCAATTTAGACCGGTTGAATTCAAGTCACTTACCTCCCACTACTAGTTATGATCTACAATTCAATATCCTTCAAAACCGAAAGCATTAACACAAAAAGAAATTACAGCAATAAAGTGTACCAAGGATCATAATTCATCAAGATAATATTATTCACAAGAACAGTTCCTAATGGGCCTCTGATTCTACAAAGCAAATTCGAAAAAATAGTTATAACCCGTTTAAAAATGTTAAGAGATACCAATAATATGAGTAAGATTATACATAACTGCAATTTTTTTAATAATGATATTTATAAATTTATAAAAATTAATTGATCTTATAGGTAATAAGATATGTTTTTTTTGTGGAATTTATTAATGAATATACTTATGTCCATTATATATAATGTGAATATCTGTATTTTATGGTATACTTGTATTTTAAAATCAATTCAACAAATAATTTCAAGTTATATTTTTCGTGGTAAAAGACCTCTGAAAATTTTTTAATTAAATTGAAAATGTAAGCTGAGATTACTGTTAATTAATGCTTACTGATGATAATCAGCGCCATTTTACCGCAGCGCAGGATTCATTATTATTATTTTATTTTCCATAAGAGTATGTATGTGCATATATACCAGTGTTGACAAGGACGTGTTTATACTCTTATACTACTAGCATGGTATATGAAAGTGTATTTGTGGCATAATTTAAATAATTTAAAAGTTTTTGGTTAAAAGCTTTAAATTATAGCAACTGACCGGGATTCGAGAGAAGCATGAGTAAAAGCAAATAAGTGCTTTTAATTGTTATTGACCAAGAGATTGTGTGTGTTTATTTTTTGTCAATCGATCAATCAAAGGCGTTCATGCAATCAGGACATTCACAATTCAAACGGAAGTCCTTATACGTTTTTTTTTCGCCTTGTTTTTGCACTTTTTTTTTTGGTTTCTCTGATAAAATGATTAATGGCATTTATTACGCACACAAATATAGATTAACTTTAACTATCGAACAATTAATCTGCGCCAAAAAAATTACTAACTGCAATTAATTATCTGAATGAGAAAAGATACTTTTTCGAAAACATTTTGTCATTCACTTGTTCAATAAAGCAGCACAACAATAAACAACAACAACAACACAAAAAGGAAAATATATATTTTTATCTAAAATATCTCGCTGCTTTAATTAATTTGTGTAACAACAAAAACAAGAATAAAGTGATAACCCAACAACAATGGTAACAACAACAACAGCAACAGCAAAAGATACAATGACAAACAAATTGATTAATGACAACGTATTAAACAATAATCGCGATAGGCGCTTACCCTGTGACCCGATGGCGTGAAAAAAAGGACAAATAAAAATATAAAAATTCACAACACAGAAAACAAATTTGTTGTTATTTATTTATTTAATTTTATTTATTTATTTTTTGGTTTTATTGGATTCTTTGTCATATATACGAGTATACAGTGACGACTAAAATAATAAGGACTACATTATGTGTGCTGGACTTTGTAATAGTTTTATAACTTCGTTAACCTTTTTTTGTAAATTGGTCATGATGCTTGTTAAACATTGAACGTGAAGTTGGAGAATATTTGAAATTATATGTGAATCAGTGTCTCCCTTTGTTGACCTACCGATGGAAGGTGTGAAGCGTTTATGTGTTTTTCGGAATACAAATTTTTTAATCATTCCATCTCCATTTCAAATCCTGGTTATCCCAGTCAGCAGTTAATAATGTCTAAAAGTGGGACTATTTTGATCAATGTGACGTATATCTCCCGTGCAAACTTATGATATAAAAAACTATTACATATACGGTGACAAAAAGTAACCAGTCACGCCTTTATTTTAAAGTTTTATCATCCCTCTACCAAACGAAATAAATTTTACCACGATCAGCTAAGATTTTCTATTTGTTTTTGATGGCATTGTATCGGTCACACGACAAACGAGTTGCTCAAAAAAGTTCCTGATTTTGTAGCAAATGACTGCAATGATTCACTAATAATAATGGAAGAGGTTTCGAATTTTAGCAGTGAAACACATAGACTTATTCTTTACGAAGATTTGGATAAAAAAAGTTTGTTCCATATTTTTTAACTGATGACCAGAAATCTGTTCATGTCAATCATTTCCCAGAGGTGATAAATGATCCAAGTTCCCTGAAAGCAATTGTTATGCTGAACACACACCGGATCAGACAAAACTTCTTTCTTTGTCCAATGTAACATTGTTTCTTATGAGGCAGCATACACCAAAGCAGACAAGACAAAACTGAACAACATGTGCCTTTGTGGATAGTGGCCTGGTGTGTGTTCAGCCCTATGGGATATGAAATGTGATGCTTTCAATACTATACAGAAACAGAGATCCAAAGTGCGTAATGGAAGTCATTAGTTATGAAGGCGTTAAGAACATCAAAGAGTTTCGACGTGTGCTTCAAAGCATTAAAAGACTATTCTAAGAAAGCATACGAAATATTTTAAAATATTGAACAAAGCGGCCAAGAGCGCAACAGAGTGCTTGCAAGGTTATGGCGTCCGTATTTTGAGATGCGTACGGAATTTTGTTTATCTTTTACGTAGCGATTGCTACAAGGCCTAACTAGAACGTTTGAACGAGAAAATTTCGAAGAAACGGCCCCATATGCAAAGAAAGAAAGTGCTATTTTACCAATACAATGCACCGTGTTACAAGTCTTCCGCAACGAAAGCATCATTTCACAAATTACACTTCTCAATGCTTCCGCAACCACCCTATTCTCCAGATTTGGATCCCAGTGACATTTATCTGTTTGCAGACCTAAAAAAATGTCTATTTTATGAACAAAGTTACTTAATAAAATATCGTGGTACATAATTCTGTACTAAAGACATATGTTAAATACCCAATTCCTATATTTACATCATTAACTTTTATCAAAGTAACATCAATGCAATAACCCACAGTTTCCAAAATCAACAGACAAATGGAGTCCCAAACACTTTACAATAGCCAACATTAATTAGTAAATTTCATAAGCTTTTCATTTCCAAACTCTTACTCCCTACCGAAACTCAAGGGATATGTCAATATTTTTAAGAAAATATTTTATTGTATTTACCAAAATATAAAAGGTACAAGCAATGACTGTCCCATTTAAATCATAAACAATTTCATTTTATAAGCTATAAAACACTTCCATAAACTCTCATAAAACCCATCAGTGGAACGTATGTATGTGTTGATACAACAACAATTACATATGTATGTACGAGTACAACAACAAAAGTGGTGCTACACTTCAACTTGCAACTCGGGGCAACTAAAACTCGACGCCAAAACTGCTCCAGTGACCTATCGACGCAATGACGTTGTGTTAGGAACAAACGAATGAATCGCATGGCATCGCATCGGATCGGATCGCCAACGTTGAATGTAATAGCTTTCATGTTTGCTTAGTAACCCACATCAATTCTAATCGCCTGAAAACATGTCCACAATGGTTGGCAATCGCTAACAACAACTACGGCATTGTACTCGTACTACACTAGATACAGATAAAGTGCTTTTGCGTTAGTTGAGTGTACCATATCAGTCAGTGTATGAGTAAGAGTGTACGAGTATGTGCTTAAGAATCTATATATATATATATACGAGTGTGTGTGTGTGTGTATGTACGGTAAAAGTTATCCTCCCTCATATGCAACGATTTATGGCTTGCATAAAATACTTTTGTACTACTTTCACCTGGGGAATTGTTTATCGACAGATATTCACACAGAGATATTTTGTAACTACACTGAGAGAATTAATTTAAATTTGTAGAATACTACTTATTCTTTTTCTAAGAGAGAATATTATATATTCCCCTGCAGTATGCAATAGCCCCGTTTCGATAGTAATTCACTAGTAATACTTATTACGTGGTGGCTAGTGAATTCACTAGCTGCAGGTTATGTAGAGGCGAACCAGTAAGTGAGAGTTTCCATAGTAAGTCAGCAGCATCTTTTCATATTATTGGTGGCTAGTGAATTCATTAGTCGTAGGAAATGTAGGCGGTGGCAATAACTGATGACACAACTGAAGAACGGTAATGTAGGCAGTGGTAGTGTACGGTGGCCGGTAATGCAGTCGGTGGCAACTGACCCCTTCCAATGACATCGCCATGTTAAAATTCACCAATTTAATACATGTAAAAGAAGATACTTAGTTGGAACTAGTACCAGTGATTCATACAACAGGGCCTATACTGACTCTCTTATAAGCTAGGTACACTATCCGATTGCATTCAATCATTTGGGATTACAGATAGAAGGGAAGAGACTTTTTGAAATCAAGATTGAATATAAACATCAGTTCACCGACGTTTTAATCTTCCAGTAATCAAAGAACTATATTAAAATATAGCTCATAAGCTTAGCTTATAGCCCACAGCTTGAGTGTGCATTTAAACAGAAGGACAGAAGCCTTATCGTACCAACAATTCTTCTAGTTACATTTCAACTTTTATCCTATGTAGTCACACACACGTTATCATAGTGTGAAATGTAAGTAAAATTAATAGTTTTTTTTTCGCACAGTGTATTTATAGTTGATGGGTTATGGCAGCTGGTGACCATAAGCATTCTCTAAAATGTGAATTTTATGAAACTCTCCAACATAGATACACAGTCCATATTTGTGTTATTACAGGAAATAACTTTTAAACTATTTTCTTTTATAGAAAATTTCGTTGACTTAGAAAAATGGTTGCCAAAACTTACTTAGTAAAGATTATTAATTTTTAATTCTAACTTATTGTGATTATGAAAGCGCACTTCAGTATGATTTTTTTAAAACTTAGTTTGCGTTGTTGATTGTAAGGTGAAAAGAAGAGAATTTGAATAAAGAAAAATTGCATAATTTAATTTTAATCTGACCCACATATTACTTTACTACGAGTTACTTAATATTTTATTAAATTTGTTTATAACCACAGAAATCGAAAGCAACCCATAGAAAGCTTTTACCATCAAGCAATTTTATTGCGTTAATTTTTAATATTTCAGACAATTTTTATTTTTCCTATAATAAGTATAAAGTCATAAAGGCTAAAATAATAATGAAACACTGACGATTACACATTATGACTTTAACTCTTCTTTCATTTTGTGTATCCTACCGACATGAACAGAACGACAGATCCTACGAATACGAATACCACCCACCGAAATGTTTTGTTCATATTCTCGTTTATTTTTACAACTCGCTTTATGAATTTTAACACTTTTGCATTTTATAATTAACTTTTATGTTTCAATATATAAAATGGACCTTACATAATGCTTTCAATGTAATTGAAGCTGATTAAACACAAAAAGAAAACGTAGGCTTTATACTACAATGCAAGAGCTAAAAATCCACTGATGGTAAGCAAAAGAACAAATGCACTGGAAATTATTTTATTAAGTTGTTAGTTTAACTATTGTTTATACAAATATAAATTCACTAAAGAGAATTTCGCTCAGTGTAATGGTAGATCAACATAGTGAAAACATTTGTACAATAAAATGAATCATGCTGAAAGGAAATCTTACTAAGTTCAATAAGTAAATGTAATAACTATTTAAACAGTTTTTCTTTTGCAATTTTCCTGGAAACCTATAAAAAATTATTAAAATGAAGGCACGAACAATCAACATATAGCCAATATTTTATTATTACAAAATATGTAATTTTACTAAAGTAAAGCTGCTGCTCAATGAGTGAAGGTGGACAAATTGGCAGGACTGAAATGCCATTCTTAAAAGAGCTATTATTGCAAAAACTCCAAGTATTCTGTGAGGCATTCATTAAATGCATCAAAGAAAGACTCTTCCCCAAATGCTGGAAGAATCAGCGTTTTGGTACTCATACCTGAATTACCACCTTCTTATAGAAGTCTCATATTTGTAAATTCTAGATTTATTTGAAATGACAATGTCTTAGAAATATATCTTCATGGAAAAAAATTATCTACAATACCAAGTCGTAATTTTGAAATACTAAGTAGTATCAAAGTAATAAAATTATTGAAATAGCCTAACAAATCTCCCGACATTAACGCAATAAGAAACTCGTGGACTTTAGTAAAAGGGAAAATTTAAAATTAAGAGGCTACTCCAAAGAGACTTTATAACCTTGACAAATTGGAGATGAAGGCGATGGCAGTGTACGAGTATGGTGAGTAATAAGAACAAACTTTCTAGAAGGCCGTCCTTATGGTAACTCAGACAACTTCCGGTGTATTTTAACATTTTATGAATATGTTGAATAAATTTGATAAACTCCTATATTCTGCCATTTTCGACAGATATATTTCTTTTTTTTTTTTATAAAAATTTGAATTGGGCTTAGCATAATGATCATCGTTTTGTTGGCAATCGCGATGGCAGATATTTGAGTTACTCTAGGAGTTGATGCGGCTTTATGCGTTTAAGCCTTGTTTTCCAACCACATGGATTTTTAAGGCTTGAAGCTTCATTATTATTATGAACACTTAGCCTTTCCACATGAGACTTCGCATATCTGTGAATAGTGATGGCGACTTTAACTGATGCCAAGATCGCATTCAATATCGCATTCACAACACATCTCAGCACTTTGTTCTAAAACCTTTGTATTTGCATTATGTTGCTGCAGCACGAGCTGCCCCATAACTGGATACCATAAGTTGATATAGGTTTTAGAATTGTTTGTAAGTATAAAAGCACTTTGTTGTAGGTCGATAGGGCCTCATATTCTACAGCACCTTCACCTGTAAGAGATATGTGCGAACCAGCTTTACTCTGTGCAAGAATGTGTCACAAGCTGTACCTTTCTGCAGGGACACTATCTCCCAATCAAAGAAGATGACATACCTAGGTCTCATCATTTATGAAATGGTCACTTTCGGTCGGCACATCATATTTGTGTTACTTAGCTGCCGTAACAAAATAAACATGCTTTACTGGCTGTTCAACCGGAGAAGGTTACTCTCTCCCTCTCGGGAATAAGTCTTCTTAATTATTTTAAATCATTGCTCTATATGGAGATACGGCAACCAGATATGGATATACGGCAACCAGATATGGAAAACCCATCAAAAGAAAGTGCAAGTCTTTGACAAGATGTCCATGGTACAATATACATATCAGGAACTCAACCCTGCACATAGACATGAACCTGGCTGTAGATCGCCTACCATACTATTTATCCTTTGTTGAATACTGTTTTCCATGTTTGACGCTAAAAAAATACAAAAAATAAAATGTTTCCGCCACTAAAATTCTTTGAACAGAACCATCTCTGGAACTAACACTAATACTTTACTCATTTACTAAGTTTTGAGGCAAGGAAGCCTGTCCTTTTATTGATGTAACAAATTAATTCATGTTTATATTGAAAATCTTCTTTAATTTAATTATTTATCATTTCATCAGAATGTCCTTCGGCAATCATATTTCCCAACTTAACAGAAACAAACTTTTTTTTACTTTTTTACTCTTTTCTTTTTCGTTCTTCTTTGATGTACAATAATTTCCTATCAATATTTGCTAACGAAAAAAATATAAATCTCAGTCCACTTGGTCATCAAGTGTCTTGTTGCCTGTTGTTGTTGATACTTACTTATGGCGATTGGCTGCTGCTGCTGCTGGCAATACTCATGGCGGGGCTAATAAGAAACATAAACACGTAAATTCAAGGATTCGCTTTTTACTCACCATAAATCAAAACTCAACTAATTACGCAAAGGAAAAAGAGCGAACTCAGCGTTGAATGTTGAACATTAAGTTTTCTGAATGCTAATTAAAAGCAAAGCTTTGACATTTTTTACTTCTCATTTTTATTTTATTTTTGTATACCCTTCCTTTTCAACATTAACATTTCACAATACTATTGCACGAGTATATTAATTACACAGGCCTGCGAGATTTTGTTACAAGAACCTGTGGTACTAATTCTCGTAGGTTTTTGCGCGCTGAACACGAATCTGATGTCCAAAATGGTCCATCACGTCAGGATTTTGAGTAATTCAAGGTCAAATGTCCCAAAAATGGCTATTTTGGCCACTTTTGAGAATTTTTTCTGGGAGATCTAAATTTTTTCTTTAATTTTCCAAAGCTCTATCATATAGTGCGTATTCTCAGCTTCAAAACCCATTTTTGAAAATTAATTTACGATTATTTTTAAAGAAGTTATGAACATTTGAATTGATGACATTGAGCCATTTCTTAAGACCATTAACTCTTAAACGCCTGACTTTTTTTGTAGAAATGCGATTTTCGTCATGCTCTCCATTTAAGGGTTTTTGGGGTCTCTGATTACGAATCCGAAGTCGGTTTATCAAAATTCAAAATGGCGGATCCAATATGGCGGATGGCAATATTATAAATTAATCGGATAAGCCTGAAATTCGTAGCTCGGGGGTTTTTGGGGTCGCTAATTACGAAACCGAAGACGATTTTTCAAAATTAAAAATGGCGGATCCAATATGGCGGACCACAATTACAAAAAACTAAGGTAAAGCTATAAAAATTACTACTTGGGGGCTTTTGGGGGAGCCTATTACGTTTAAGAGTTAATGGTCTTAAGAAATGGCTCAATGCCATCAATTCAAATGTTCATAACTTCTTTAAAAATAATCGTAAATTAATTTTCAAAAATGGGTTTTGAAGCTGAGAATACGCACTATATGATAGAGCTTTGGAAAATTAAAGAAAAAATTTTGATATCCCAGAAAAAATTCCCAAAAGTGGCCAAAATAGCCATTTTTGGGACATTTGACCTTGAATTACTCAAAATCCTGACGTGATGGACCATTTTGGACATCAGATTCGTGTTCAGCGCGCAAAAATCTACGAGAATTAGTACTACAGGTTCTTGTAACTGAAAAAAGGTCAAATTTCGCAGGCCTGTGTTATTTATATTCAGAAATAAGATTTAAACGAAATACAAAATAAATTGTTATGCTGGAAACAATCAAATCAATACTTTAAATAAAATTTCTTTAATCAATTCATTAATAACAGAGGACAAGACAAGCGGCTCAAGGTCGTTTTTACCGAAGGACAAAAGATCTGATTAGCATTTGGTATGTTCAATACAATATTTTGTACAATGCCATCATTTTTCAGTTATTTTTGTTCAAAATCCAATGTTTCTATATCTTGTACTATATGTAAAAGAGCGTACAAAATTCGTTCTATTTAAGAGAATCATATTTAATTTAGATTTTATATTTATTTTTCGCCTGACCACGCTGTTCCAAAAGAAATTGGCTATTAACATTAATAATAAGCCAGCCAAATCGAAGCCAAGAAGAAAGAAGGCTCAGGCGCATTCTTTGTGAATAACAAATTTATATGCTCCGCACCACTCCGCTCTGGCTTGTTCTATTCTATTCCTATGTACTCTTGCTCATTCTTAGCACGTTGGCCACTTTCGTGTTTCGTAATTAATTCGATTATATTTCATTGATTCGCACTTGTGCTGTATGCCAATGAATGAATGAATGACTGAATGGACTATAGAAATAAACTTTAATTGAAATGCTTGCAAAAGAGAGAGCAGTGGAGCTACCTAAAAGGGACCTCTGAGTCTCTGGAGCTACTAAACCAATGCCATGGCATAGTACAAAGCCAGACACCAGCAAACGATAAACAAAAGCGTAAATCAAGGCAGTCTGAATCCAAAAAATGCGCTAACTCATTGACATGGCTCTTTTAGCTGTGTCTCTGGTTGTTTCCTTCTCCTATATCTTTTGGTTGTTGTTTTCTTGTTTTGTAATGCTAAACAAAAAAAAAAAAAAAAAACGAGAGAAAAAAATCAACGTGACAGGAAAGAAAATTAGCAAAAGTTCCTTTCGTTCGTTCGTTCGTTCATTTTGTGTCTTTTAGATTTTCACAAGTGAAAAGTAGCTGCAAAAAGACTATGACCTCAAGTTGCTCGATAAGGGAAAAATGGAAAATAAAAGAAGTTGGAGCAGATGCTCTTCTTCTACTGCTGCTAGTAAATAAAGATTGGAAGGGGGGCATCAGGTGGCGCCTGTATTGGATCAGAGTACAATACAATATACAAAAAAGTGTCCTTTAGCGTAAGCTGCTTTGTGTCGTCGTCATCATCATCTTGTGGCCATTACGTTTCCTGCCGCCTGCTGCCTGTCGCCTTTTAGCAAAAGCCCCAAGGGGCTTGCGTCTCAATGGCTATACAACTGTCGACACACTGTCAGACATTGCTCTCTATGTCGTATTGGACATTGATTAATAATGTTATACTTATTCGTACTATGGAGAATATATATATATGTATGTATTCTTTGTGTTTTGAAATACTGTGCAACGGCGTGTTTTTCTTGCCACATTTTTGTTACAATATTTTTGACTGTTTTCTAATGAATTGTTCACACAAACAATATAACAGACTTGCGAAATGAAATATTTTCTACAGTCTGCAGAATTTTTAATTGTATTTTGTTGACACAAATAATGAAAAATCGTTTTAATGGCAGTTTAATTTCAAGCCAAGAATTCGAGAACAAAGGAACAAAGGACAAAAAAGAATGGAATAGGCAACTTTAAGCATTTCAATTTGAAATTAAAGCCAACTCAAGCGCACTTTGAACACAGTTCATTGCCTTTATACAGTTAAACACTAATTAAATCGTTATTGTATTAAAAGGACAGCAACAACAATAAGAAACAATAATAAAATTTACGCTTGAGTAAAGCGTGTAATGCACTCAAAGCCCTTATGGACCCTTTATACTTACTATACGTGTACAAATGTACATTTCCCCACACACATAATCATTGCAACTTTATCGAAAATTGACTTAGAGAGCAGTGTCATCAGGATACTTGCCACAACCAAAAACCCTCTTAAGTACAGTAGAATCTATTTACATAGGAGACTTTGTTGAATTATTTTGTAATGATATTCATAACTAATATTTTAATGATTTCTTAAAACTTCTTGAAGTATTTTTAGTATTTTTAAAAACTTATTTTAATTCTGCAAATACTTTTTATCAATGATCATCTTGATTAACATTCACTGTACTATAACCCATTATTTTAGTTACTCACTTCAGCACAACACCAACTTGCATGGTTATGCCGCCTCTACTAATTAATAGGGAAATACCAAAAGCAAATTGTGCTAATAATTAGGCATGCACAAGTGGACTAAATCGTCTAAGCCTACTCGCATAACATCGCAGTCTCTGTCTATTTGTCCTTTCACTTCTCTATATACAAATATACATACATGTATCTGATGATGTATCTGTCATTATTGAATGTCCACATACCTATCCGACTGACTCTGTCTGTTTGCCTGTTCACTCACATTCACTTCAATTGCATAAATCGTAATTTAGTCATCGACAAACGTTCATTTGTATCACTAATAGAAGGCGGCGGCAGCTATGCTTCGTTTACTCCTTAAGCGTAAATTTGCGGTTATTAATGCCAATGTTTGCTCATTTATCAATTGATAATGAATGAATGTTATTTTGCCAATATTTAATGACTTACAAATATGTACATAAGTATACGACATGTTGAACATAAGTACTGGTCAAGCTTCTCATTAGAGTTTGATAATAAGATGCATTTAAACTAAGATACTAATGATAAAGAGAATAAACAAATCATAACTGAATCAATTGACCATACTTATATTTTAAATATTCAGAAACAATAATTAGATATTTCGAAAAATACGGTTTGAAACTATCTATCATTGATGACTCTTTTGCTAAAGCAGTTATACTCAGGCCTTTGATGTCCTCACGAATCGATTAAGCCACTCATGGACTCTGGCACGGGAATAAACAATTTTCACCATACACTTGTTTCATTAATTCAAACGTCTCAGTAAAAGTTTTTCTAATTTTAAAACAAAACTTAATATTCGCTCTCTGTTCGAAGTTCATTTTTCGATCGATGCTATAAACACACTGTTATTATTAAAGCAATAACTCGGCATCTAATTTTCCGTTGGTCATGAAATTTTGACAGAACGTCAGTGAAGGATATACCTTTCCAACTCGTACTACCGTCAAAAGATAGCGTCTCTATAAATAGAGAATTTGAAAATAATCTCTACTTTGCGACAGACCTTGTATAACAATCTTGAAAACTTCTTAGCTTTAAATTCTTTCAGAAAAATTTGACAATAGGAGTTTAATAATTTTCAGCTTAAAGACTTACAAACTCAAATGAAAATTTGCTTATAAAAGAACAAATGGTTTGAATTGATTCTCCTAGTCATGGTTCATTACGACAAAGTGATTGTGTAGAAGATACGAGGGCTGCTATTTATAATTCTGGCCTTGGCAACTGTAAGTGTTGCTAGGTGACTGCTAACGTTTCCAAACAATGATTTGATATTTTTAATAATAACTTCTTTTAAATAATTTATTGTAGCTCGATTTGTGTTTTTTACAGTAAATTGAAAAATTCATCTTTGGAGTTGAATAGTGAATATTTTTGTGCAATTATTTTCCATAACTTTCGTCATGGATTATGAAGGCAAGAGTGCTTCGATGAACTTAATTCTTTATACAGCGATAAAGCACCATCTTGCAGCTCTGTAAAAAACTGGTATACCGAATTCAAGCGTGGTCAATATTCGCTCCAGGACTAATTCCGTGAAGGTAGTCCAAAATCGGCATCTTTGGGCATTACTATGACAAGCATCAATAAAATATTATCATTTGACCGTAAAAAGGATTTGTTCGCGTTGGATCCCGCATAATCTGACTACCGCTCAAAAGAATGCTCGTGAAGATTGGTGCAAGGAAATGTTGGAAAAATAAGTATGCTGTATATAAACAAATCTACATGGGTGGCGAATCAATGATATATGCGTATGAGCACAAAAAGAAACAGCAATCCACTGTATGGATCTTCAAAGAGGTGCCAAATCCAATAAAATCACATCGAAGCAAATGGTTGCCGTTTTTGCGCAAAAACCAAACATGTGACCACCGTTCCATTACAGCAACATAGGCTGGTCCATTCTGAATTAGATACAACAAATTTTTGGCCAGAAGTTATCGGAAAAATTCGATAAAAACAGAAACGAATCATTCTTCATCCCGAGAATGCGAGCTCCCACATCGGCTCAAACAAAAGAATATTTGACCTACCAAAACTTCAAAGTGAAGGGTCATCCACCGTATAGGCCTGATTTGGCACCTTTTTCTTATTTATTCCAGCACATTAAAAATAAATTTTATGGTCAACGATTTTCAACACCCGAAGCAGTGGTTGATGCACTCAAAACGCATATTTGGAGTTAACTCAATCGGAGAAGCAAAATTGCTTCCAACGTATAAATAAAAGTGTATTTATCTTCACGGAGAATATTTTGAAAAACAATAAAAGCAATTTTGATCACAAATACATTATTTGTTTATTTTTTTCATTATTATGCCAGAAATATACATAAATAGCAGCCCTCGTATGAAAATTCATTCAAAACAGTCTATACCGTTGTATATATAAAAAAAAATTTCTTTACAAATGATATTTAACATTCTTCTAAACTTAAGATTACTAAAAAGTCACAAGATTTAATGAATTTGAAAATGCCAGTAATTTACATAGTTCAGTGGGTGAAAGTAGGTAATTAAAAAATAACCATTAGAATCAAACACAATTTTTTTTTTAGGAGTTTCTTTTGCTATCAAATGAACAACACTAAAAAGTTTCTAACTGACAATTAGTTGAAAAATTTATCAAAAGTCTAAAGAAACGGGTAATTAAATCAAACTTAAATAACACATCATCATCGTCATCATCTACTACCTTAATATAATGTTAAGACAAGAAATCAAGGGAATAAATACTAAAAAACTACGGGTGAAGGTTTGATATAGAAGTAGAAGTTAGGGCGTCATTTCATAGACGACAATGACATTACTTATTCCATTTTCGAATTACTTAACGAAATAGTTTTAATAATAAACACGAAAAGAAACTTTATTTTTGGTTTAGGTTTACTTGAGATTATCAACGTGTTTTATAATAAAACATACCAGAGACGAGTGTTAGACGAATTTTAACAAAGGCGATGGACTTTTGACAGTGGGGACAATTCAAACAAAGTGTATTGCATGCAATACAATAGAGTGGCGCGAGGCAGCAGCAAATGAATGCCAACAAATAGAATTAAATGGCATTTCGGTAAAGATTTTTATGTATTTATAAAGACGTTGACAGACAGACACTCACTTAGGAGTAGGTAGAAGGGAATGCGCATTGTCACTGACAATGGGCGGAGTGATTCTCAAGTGGGAACCAAAACATTTGTTGCAAGATTTTCTCGTCAACCGAGAGCACAACACAGCACAACACCAAAGCATAATGACACTGACAAGGCAAATGACATTTCAGAACAATATTACCAAGTATGCATTGCATTGGAGGGAGGAGGCAGTTGCTAGAAGTTTGTTGAGAAGTAGAATTTGAAGTTCAAATGATGACTCCCCCGAAGCAAGTTTTTTCATACGGCAAAGAACGGAAGGTTGAAGATGAGCGTTGACATGAGCAACATAAGCATAGAGCGGAATAGAATAGAACTGAACAGAACATAATCATTAACAGTGTCACATGCGGCATAATGAGACACGCAGCAGCGGCAATAGTGCCTTGAGGCATTGATATGTAGCAATGTACTAGATTGTTGTAGAAATAATGAAATGATAAGCAAAGGCGTAGTCTAAAGCTTTCTTTATAGGGGCTTCTACATCATAGATTTCTTAATTTGCCTTTCAAATTCTTTGGTCATCTTCTTACAAACTAACTAAAGAATTAAGTAACAAGAAACCTCCTTAGGCAATGTTCTTTATTTGACCTAGCATGGGACCTCAAATACTAAACCATGCCATACTGCACAGACGCCTCCCTCACAAGAATGTCGTCTTTAAAAAATCTTTGCTACTGCTCAGTGTTACTAGCTGCTGCTTCCGAAGTTCCAAGAGCAGCAACATGCTCTTACGTTTGTTGCACGTTTGTTTGTTTGAGTGTCTGTTCAACAATATACGTATTTCCCTGCACATGTTCTCAATGCGCTTAAGTAGTTTACATTTTATATACGCCATAAAAGGAAACATTCGCTCCATTAATGGAACAACATTTTTTCCATACCAGAACCATTTCATTTCATTCCACTTTAGTCTTCTATAGACTTATGGGATTTTTGTCAAGTTTATGAAGATTGAAATGCTTGCGTGCATTGCGATTGCTATGAGAGAACGACGCCATAATACGAGGAGGACCGGAGGCAATGCACTCATTTTATATGAAGCATAAAGCATAAAAACTGAATCAAATGGGATTTTAAGTTGTCGCGTTTAACAACAACAAAAACAAATTCAAACGAACGAACGAACGATGAAGAAGGAAGGAAACGAAAGAACTACAAATAGATCTATCAAAATTCAATGCTCTTGGTATGTTTTCTTCTTATATAGAATCAAAGCATCATTGTCGTCGTCATCATCATTATCTGAATCATGAGCAAGATGATGAGGTTATTGATAGCATCGAATTGGAAGACGCCGACAATTCATGTCATGTTGTCGTAGCTCATAGCTCAACTCAGATGTATTTTGGTTAAAGAAAGCATATTTAGCTGTACTCCATCAAGAGTTTTATATTAAAACATAATGTAACATAAAAGAAGAGTTTGATGAGGGGCCCACAAAAGACGTGCCTCTATCCCATTTGTGTCTATTCTGAACCTTTTATACATGCCTCATTAGTTTTTAGTGTTTTTAGGTGTCATAACAAATGATTGAATGGAGTTTTGAAGCATTGAAATAATAAAGTAGACAATGTTTTCATATACAATACCATACAATACAATACAATACAATACATAAATATGCATAAATAAAGTGAAGTGCAGTTGTTGCGAATCATCAATGAGTTTAATGGCTTCAGATTAGACAAATGACACAGCTGGAAATCATTTATTTAAATATATTGAATTTTGAATTTCTTTTTTTTATAAATTTTATTAAAAAAGGAACAAAAATTATCTCTAAAGGTATAAGTTCCCAAAGGGGATGATAAAGCCTCCTTGTGAATTCTCAGTATTTAAAACTTAGATTAAATAAAACAGTTGAATGTTCCATTATTAAAGAGTATTTCACACGTCACTATGCACAATTTAGATAGAGTTCCTGCATAGAGTTCTTGGAAAACAAAGATACAGATTGCGCGACAATCTCAAAGAATGATATTGCATACTTGTCAGACCTGTATAAATTATTTAATGATGTGAATCTCCAGCTCAAAGGCGACAAGTTAAACTAAATGTACCATAGGAATATCAGCAGATATGAATTTAATAATTTTCCTAATTTAACAGCAGCATTTGGTAGCGATGACTTGCTTATTTTCTGTTCACACTTGGATGATTTTAAGGAACGATCTCATGACATTTTAAACATGGACATATCAATATATGTATTGGACCCTTCTTTAAGTGTCAACACCCCAGATCGAAGAAAAATTCATAGAATTGACAACAAACGAAGAAGTTAATACTATATTCAACAATGGCTTCCAAGAATTTTCCCTACAAAAGCCAATCTCCCAACTGTATCTAAAGCTTTTCAACGATTTCTGATAGTATTTCTATCGTCGAATCATAATGTTGCTAATAAATCGGCTGCAAGTTATTGACCGCATTAGCGTTATCGGGTGGTCACCAGTCCCTGATTATCATGGAGCTGTGCTGGTAGTGACTTTGTCACGTTGCCTGACCAGAGGTATTGTCTGGTAACACGTGCGTTTGGATCAGTAGGTCTGCCTGTTTGGCAGACGAGGTAGGAATAGACCTCGCTCCGAATATTGTGAATACTTTGGCATCTGTGGGTTATGCCTGCATTCTTTACAAAAGAGCTAAGTTTTGACTTTTGGGCCACCAACCCAAGAACTCTTTTGGGTTCCAATTGGTAGTCCACGGGTTCGAAGTCTGACCAGAGGTACCACGGGTGGTCAGGAGGTCATGGCCAGCGGAGGCGGCCCCTTTATGGGAGTATCGCGGTGGCTGCGGTTGTACCAAGATACGGGTAGAGTGCGAGCTCCACGAGGAGTTGCGTTACAAAACCGGGTGCTGTGAGTCTGGATTTCGACAGTTTTCATCTCTATGTCAACCCAAGAGAAATATCAAAAATATTTTAACATTTTAAAATTCAGAAATTCAATTTGAGTAATCAACAATTGGTGACATTTTATTTGTATTTAACAAAAATATACAATAATAAGGAGGATAATTTAATTCTGTATGGATGGTAAATCAAATTAAGAAACAAACAAACGAACCAAACCGGAAGCAATAAATCATATAAACACAAAATCATTAAGGATGAAATAAGATACCACCTACCTGTCTATTGGCAAAGTTGAATATAAAAACCGGTAAATAAATATGTTAATAAATGTTAAACGTTAAACAGAGTGAAGCTTGAATTGTTAAAAGGAAAATATGTAAAGATAAAAGCTCAATAAAATATAAAGCTACAGAAAGAAGCAAACATATACAACCAACAGTTGTACTGCGTAGCGGATTTTATAACTGGCGATGACATATGATGACAAGAATCAACAGGAAGATGTGATTCATTAGCACAGCAACAGCAGTAAAAGTGAAGTTGCTGATTGCAAGCAAGCAAAGTTAACTTCAGTTGAGAGATGTGGACAGGACAAAACGGACGGATTCAATAAATACGAAAAGTGGGTTACACGGCAAGCGAGCGAATAATTAAATACGTTTACTTGCAATCTTGCTTTGGTTAACCATTTGCACATAGCAATGGCAAAAAGGTGGTTAAGAGTCTGGCATTTGATTGGCAATACTCGACTAGTACTACAAAAATTACAAGGCAGGGAAAGAAGATAAGACAGAAAGACAGATTGATGGATAGAGAGTGAAAAGTCTACGTAAACCACTTGAAACAATTTCTCAGTATAGTAAAAGCAAAGTAAAATGTTGAGCATTTTATGACGATGACATAAAGCAACATCGATGGTGATGGTGATGGCGATGATGATGATGATAACGAGACGAGACGGATAAAGAAGACAACTTAGTCAGAGACGACTGTAAGGCATATAGCCGATTTGAGTTAAGAAGGAGGACTTAAACGTAGGTGGCAAAGTAACGGGCATGTTGTCATATGACACCAATAAATCGCTTCAATTGCTCTTTAACTGGCATTGACTTGGCTAAAGCAAGCAACGTGAACTGAACAGATTGTAACTAAGGAGTAAGAGAAGACAAAGGACTGACATCAGGCGAATGCAACCTGAGCTCAGGCGACGCTACCGGCATTTGGTATGTGTTTCTATGAACATAAAAGAAGAGTCTTTTCGAAATGAAACGAAACGAACGGTTGACATAATGAAAAAATGCCAATACAAGTCAGATACTTTTGTATCGGCGAATAGTACTTGCGTAGCTATGTAAGCTGTAAATGTGTGCACCTTTCAAGTGTAAATAATCCTTTTTCATTTAAAACGTAAAGCAGGTGAATAATTGCCTCTATTCGCTTTAAATTGCCGTAAAATTACCGCACAGGACATTTGACTGCAAAAAGGGGATAAAATGAGAATAATAAAAATAAAAGTAAAGGGAAATGAGAGTGAAAGAAAATGAAAGCAAATACAAGGAGTATGAAAGTATTATCCTGATTACGATTTATGTGGACGCCTCATGCCTTTGTGTTTATGTGACAAGTTCAACCTCCTTAACTAATAACTAAACCGCATGTTATTTACTGTAAACAGTTACCTGCTGTTCAAGCTTCTGTTCTTCTGGTGCAACACTTTCTGTTGACAGTTTTTTTTTATTTTTTCTTTGTATGATCACAGCATCCAAAAACTTACTTGCACCAGCTGCTGGACACTTGACGCTTTTTGCCTTGTCATTTGACATGCTTCCAAGAGCAACAATAGCAGCAGATGTTGACCATGTGTTATTGTTATGTATCCCATTCTTTTGGTTAAATTATATTCAGAAGAGTAAAGTTGAATCCAAAAGTCCTAAAGCATCATCAAAAACAACTATAACAACACATCGAAAACTAATTCAAGTTAAGTACTTGCAGCAATATTTTTTCTTATTTTTTTTTTTCATTTTGATATATTTTATGTGTTGAGCCAAACCCAACATCAGGAAGGAAAAGTGAGAGTGTGCCATAGACGAATACTAGGACGAAATACGTTTTGTATAAATTGCCTCATTATGTTGCTCATCTATAATCTATGAACACCAAGGCGAATGCCATAAACTATGCTCAGACACATACTCAGACAAATAAATATATGGCCCAAAACAAAAAAAAAAAATAAAAATATACACACGCATAAATTCAACCATTTTCACTCAAAATTATAGCCGCCACTGCTGCCTTTAGTATATTTCACAGGGCTGGAGAAAAGGTTAAAAAATTGGGTCCAATCAATTCTAGGAACTTGAACTTTGGAATTTTCATTTGTTTAATAAAATTTGTGATGTAATATTAAAATATTTAATTTATAGTACTCACCCACTCAATTTGATTTTGGTTTTCTGAAATAAATTGGAAGAAAAGAAAATATAAAATTAAGTTTGTTATTGAATATCAGAAAAAATGTATAGACTTCAATTGTATTCGGATTTGCTTTGCATACCGAAATATAGAAATCTTATAAATTTTATCTCCATTATCGCACCCTGAATCCCCACCTGCATATGCATAAGTCAGTCATTTATTTGCAAAAAGCTGCCACTTCGATTACGGCAAACATACTTTTTCCTTGAGGTTTTTCGTCTTTTTATTTCCCTTTTTCTTATACTTATTTGCCATTTTCTCCATAAGAAGCACACAAAAGTATGCTATATGAATTACTCACCCACACACACAGATATTGCCAAAAATAAAACTAGCAAAAAATATATGTATAAGGTAAAGGGAAGGAATGAGCAAACATTTCATTCATATATCCTTCAACGTTTGCGTGCGACCAGTTAACAAAGTAGTAGTAGTAGTTGCGTACATTCAGTGAGTGACTCTTGTGGCTCTGTGGTAGTGAAGTAACCCATTTGTGACACGTGCTTAACTCGTTTTTCAAATGTTGGCCCCCCTCCCCAACATATCCGCCACCAGCCGCCCGCCCATCAACGCCCATCTAACTTTAACTGTTCAAGTGAGTATGTGTCTTCTCTTGTTGGATGGGTGATTTTTTTTTTCTCTGATGAAAATTGACCATTCTCTAGTTTCATAAAACAATTCACTTTATGCGCACGAATTTAGCCATTTGCAATCATCATCATCATCGCTAAAGGATGAACCAACATCAACGCCAAGCTAGCGCAAACGAAGCGTTAAGGACTCTACAGGATGTGGCATGTGTGCGGTCGGTCGGTCACTCTGTCGACGAGAGTTGTACTATTCCTTGCTACTCTAATGTATTGAACTTATTCTCTTCTCTGTTATATTTTTTTTTTGTTTGGGTCCTTATCCTTATAGCCAATATATCTAACTGCTAATGTTATGCTGGAAAAAACGCATTTATAAATTTTAAACAGACCTACACACATATACACATAGATATTGTGTGTACAAATACACTCAGAATAGTAGTAGTAGTAGTACGTATAGTAAGTAGTAGTAGTATGAGTGCTAGTACAAGGCTTAAGGATCGTTTCTAAATGATTGTGGGCGTTACAATGGGTGTGTTAGCTTAGTATATCGTTTCGGTCAAAGCGAGTTTCATGTTCATTCACTTTTAGAATAGAATTTATGCGCATATGAGAAGTGAAGGAAAAAGAAAGTGTTTAATAAATATAATGTGCATTCAATGAATTTCAATAGACGTAAAGCCATTTTTGGATGGTTTTGGAGTAGATTTTTTTTTGGAAAGTACAATAAAATAAATGCTGAATCCATAATATATGTACTATTGTAGTTTAAGTTTTTCAATCTGATGAATTCACCAGTTACTTTTAAAATCAAACTAAAGGATTTGTTCTACATTTTGCATTCATTCCTTCTGTGCATCATAATATCTTTCCTATAAAATTTCATCAACATTCATCAATTCATGTAATAGAAAACCTTTCTAAATTTAAACAATCAGGTCAGAATATTCAATTCATTCATTGCGATTCAATATGTCACAAAAATATTTAATAGATTAAATTTTATGTTTCAATTTATTTGATTGAATTGAAAAAAAAAGTCTTGCGCACAAACCAAGGAGCTCCAGATAATTGGCGAAGTGCCTTGTTTTGACAGGCTTGAACTCGTTGAATGTTGTTGGTAGCAGCGGAACTAGTACATATTTCGATCGCGTAACGCCGAACAGGACCCACTACTTGTCTGAAAATTGTCCTTTTGTTGTTGAGCGACAATTTACTGGAGGGGCGTAACAACCAGTCAATCATACGCAACTTTGCAGCATGCAGTGATGGTTTTAATGTGAGCTCGCCATGTAATGCATCTGTCCAGGATCAGTCCTAGGTAACGGACTTGGTCTACCTGCAGGGTGATACAAGACAAGAGCCAGGCCTCAATGTAAAAATAGGATTCGCCGATTTATATACTCCAATGTTCCAACGCTTGGTCTAGGCGTCTTTGCAAGATATCCGAGAAAGAGTTTACTAAGACGACTGTTTCGTCCACATATGTAGCGATGATGGCTTCGTCTGAGTCAATCGTTGGAATGTCTACTGTATATAGCGAGTAGAGAACAGGACCTTATACGTTGAGGCACGTCAGCTTTAATACTTCTTATCGTTGACAAAGAAGGTTCGAACACATACTTAGATAGCTTTTTAGTAGGTTGTACTAGAGATGAGCTAAACAGTGATTTAAAAATCACAGTGATTCTATACTGTGATTGAGTCACAGTCATTTGAAGGGAGAGACACAGTGTACTTTAGGGAGCAACTGAATCAAAGTGAGTCACAATCAGTCAAGTAAAATGTGTCTCAATCACAGTTTAGAATCACTGTGTCACTGTTTAGCTCATCTATATTTTGTCCTGTTTAGCTGGAAGGAGGCCTTTGATATCGTGAAGTAGACAAGCATTAATAGATTTATGAATAAAATCCTTTCCGATTTCGTAAAATCGATTAAAATAATTATTTGTTTTAATTATTATTAGATTAAATTGGATATTTTAATATTTTAGAATTGAAGTGTAGTTGTACAGATTTGCAAGAGCAATATTCTTGACAAAACAAAAACAAGTGGAGAAATCAACTTCTGATCTAAGGCTGTAAGGTACTTAAGAGAGATTGAGAATGTGTTGTAAATAGAGTCAGTAAGGCAGAAGCTAAGGCGCTCGGTACTACCTGCTTAAAGGTACACAGTCCATAAACAGGCTTAACATAATGTTAATGTTAATGTCCTCTACAAAGTCATGCTGAAATCGGTGTGATCATATGTCATGTAACTTTGGGGCATTGCAAGCAAATCTAACATAGAAATTCTTCAAAGGTATCAAAATAAAATACTCAGATGAATTGACAAACTACAATATTCATAAAGACATTAAAATACCTTTTTTTAAAGACGAAATACGCGAAATCACTGAAAAATATATAGATAGGTTACATAGTCATAGCAATGAATCAGCTAGTAAACTTCTTGACAAAGGCGATATTGACAGTAGATTAAAGAGGTCTCATGTCCTGGACCTACCTCACAGATTTTAAGTAGGCTATAAACGTAAATGTGTTATATAAATAAATTGTAAATAGTTTATAGGTATATAAGCGAATTTAATGACATTAAAAATTTACAATCACAGAAATATTTGGTTCCAAGTGAAACCGCCTATTATAATAGTATATAGGTACTTATACCAAATATTTCTGTGATTGCAAATTTTTTTTGTCATTAAATTCGCTTAGGCAGTTTGCAAATAAAATTATAATAAAAGAAAATAATATATAAATTAATAAAAATAGTCCAGCTGACTTGCCAACAGTGATTCTAAACTGTGATTGAGTCACAGTCATTTGAAGGGAGGACACAGTTTACTTGATTGATTGTGACACACTTTGGTTCAGTTGCTGTGATTACCAATTTCAGTTTAAACAAAGTAAACTGCGTCTCTCCCTTCAAATGATTGTGACTCAATCACAGTTTAGAATCACTGTGATTGTGAAATCACTGTTTAGCTCATCTCCAAAATAAACTCCAAGATTAACGGAATACAGGTACGAAACATAAATGCGTACTGACGATATGAATAGCACAGCACTACAAAACAGAAATTGATGAGGTGCGGAGTTAGCAACCTCCATTCCCATGATTTTTACTGTTTAGCCAAAGTGGCATAAATTTGTTTTACGTCTTACTTTATTGCTTTCAGAATTCTTGTATTTAACAATAACTAAATCCAATTCATTACACTTCGGTTATATGTAAATCTGGAAAATAAGGAAATTTTCTTGACAACAGCAAAAAGTATCCAGTGTGACATGTCAAGCTTCAACTTCTAACTTTCGAAATCAAAGTTGTCACCTAAATTAAAAGGATAATTCTATCAATCATCATATTACCTCATTCATTCTTATTCTCATTCTTTCTTAAACAAATTTTTGACATGCACATTTAAATATTAAAAAAAATTCCTGTCAGAATAAGTTAAGTTGGACATGTTGAGAGATCACTCAACCGGACCAAACCCATTTCATGTACCGTCGAAATATTGTATTATACACAGCATATGACAAAATTTGAAGAATGTTGTTATTTTGTTGTTACTATTGTTGTTGTTAACTATTGTATGTAACAACTTTGTAGTAAAAATTATTTTGCTGTAAGCATTTTGCACTTCATACTTGACATGCCACAAGAGTAACAACAACAAAAACAATTGAAACAACAACATGGACAATAGCAGCAGCAGCAGTAGCAGCAACAACAAGAAAAGATAACAATTTAGATACAAAATATGTTAATACAATTTGTGTAGTAGTTCAGTTTAGTTTCTTTGCTGTTGAGGGTAACGCAAAAATTCTTAAACAAATATTTCAAACTTGACACAAAACTCTAACAAAATAATTTTGATGCGCAACAAAAGTTTTTGACATGCCAACAGCGACAACAACAAAAATAACAATATCCTAGAAATTATCATCTAAAGACACAAAAACAACAAAATAACATAACAACACATAAGTGGACAACAAAAGCCTGACACTCTCAATGACCTCAAACAACAAACAAACAAAATAACAACAAAGGAGAAAAAGGATTAACAAAAATAAAACTTATTCTCGGAAATGTTTTTCTAATTCTTTAGATATCTCTCTCTCTCTCCCTTTCTCTCTCTCTATCAACCTTCTTCTGTATGTTTTAATTTAAAATTTGTATTAAAAAAAAAACAACAAAAATATATTTAAATTGTATTGTATTTTTACAAGAACGTGACACACTTTAAAATAAATAAAATAGTATAAAACAATCATAAATTTTATGCAAATTTGATTTATAAAAGTTATTACATGCTTATTTGAAAACATTTGTAACAAATAACAAAAGCTTCATAGAATACCAATACCTAAAGCTGCAGATACAGGTTCAGATACAAATGAATTTGAAAATCGACAATTGTTATATTACAGGAAATACACACTTTCAAAACTAATAATTGCTCAAGTTATAGATACATCTTTTTTGCTTTTAGCTATACAAGTCAATAAGCAGGAAACTGTTGTATTTGTATTGTTGTTGTGTTACAAAAGGGACTTAGAATTACTACATAGTACTACTTAGTTATTAGAGTAGGGGGAACAAGAGAAAGCGGAAAGAATGCATTAAAGATTGTAGATGAATCAGGTGGCAAAGAAACTAGAAGGTGGCAAAGATAGCAACAAAGTTTAAGAACCAAAAGCAAACAAAAGTAAAGAAGAAAAAAAAAATACATTTTAGAGAAAACAAGTAAAAGCAAAAAGTCTTTTTTTGGGGAGAACAAATGCACTGCAAGAAAATATGAGTTATTTTTATTAAAATATGAATATGAAGAATCAGGGTCTTTCAGAAATACCATAGACATTTCTGAAAGAGTCCCAGTAATTGACACATACCTATATATGTTTTAAAATCAACCATACGGTGAAGGAATTAGAAATCATGATATTTTTAATATATTTTACTCCCAAAATGCAACTTTTCATCTACATACATATGGGTAGAAATTATTAACATCCGGCTCAGAGGACCATGCATAAATATGGGTATGAATTATTACTATCTAGCTCAAAGGACTATGAATAAATATGGGATGGAATCTGATTTGGAAAAACTTAGGATGGAATCTTATACAGAATGATTAACTTGGGATGGAATTTTATTTATTTAGAATGTTGAAATGTTTAAGATAGATTGTCATTTATATGATGAATGGTTTACAATTCGAGAACTTGTCGCTGTGACTGGTCATCAATAATAATAATGTATCTTGTCGATATTGTCTTCTATCACCGATTGAATTGTGTGTTATTCTTCATGTCACAACAAAGCCACCGCCTCCTGGCTTAACTTATTGTCTGCTCATTGCCCATGATACCGGCAAATATCAGCTATGTAGCAGGACACCCAATAGAGCGGCGGCTTAAGTGCGAGAAGTGTCTCTATAATACGCGTCTGAACATCTAGATTCCAAGTTACAGCCGCTCTATTAAACTCTTTCTTCAGTCTGGATCAATTAGGTTTTATGTTATTTACCATACTTGTGACGTCGGAAGTTAAAATCACGTAATTGATATTTTACCCCCTTCCTGAAAATCTGGTGACTGAATACAATATGCAATAATTTTTTTTTTTTGTAAATCCACCGGAAAAGTCGGAATTTCACTAATTTTTTACAGAGGCAAAACAGTCGTCAGTATTGACGAACTGCTTTCTGCTATATGCGACATTTTTAGAATGAATCAAAATGGAATCGTCACATTTCCATTTATAGTAGTGAAGCTGTTTAAGCGAATACAATTCAATGTTCTCAATAATGAAGTGGTTGGGTGTAAGGCTGGTCGTTTAGCTGTCCTACCGGACGTGGGATCGTAGGAAGCAAACGAGTAGCCACGAATGTATTGTTACAACTTTGTATATTACAATACTTTGAATATTCTAAATTTTTAAGATACTCGTATTTTTTTATTTACAAGACTTCATTCAATCTAAAATTTGTTATTACCCTTTGTTTTTCTTTATAAAAATTACCAAATATTTTCTTGCAGTGCATGCCAGAGTACAAAACACTAAAAAATGCGTAACCTGAGAATATTATTATTATCTCTTTTAAAATTTACGAGATCAAAAATTAAAATGCCCTTAAGCGGCAAACTCTGTTGGCAAACGAAAGAAGTACTAGTAGCTGAAAACCAATCTATGGTACAGGAGGAATGAAAGTGGAAAGGAAACAAACGGTAAGAAGTTGCAAGAGAAATTGGCAACAAATAAAGAAGTGAAGAGTGAAACTGCTGCAAAAATAATTTTATAGCTTAGTTTTCTACAAGTTCACTAGGACATAATGTTAGGGTGAATGGAATGAAAAAACTTCAGTAGATTGGGTTCGTTTGTTTCGTTAAGGCTGCCAATGTTTACCTTACAACCACTTAACGATAGATATACTGTACTTAGATAATACGAGTATGAATGAAAGTAGAAGATGTCTAAAGATATAATAGAGTGTAAGGCCACACCACACTCCATTGTCATCTGCCTGTTTACATTTGGAGCAAGACAATAAAGAAGGATACACTGGAACAAGAGATTTCAATATAAATGGATAATGCATGAAGAAAATGGTTTTATAGTCGAATAGTAAGTAAATCTACGCCCCATCAAGCATTTTATATACGCCCAACGGAAGTTACATAGTACGAGTATTGTAATGGCAGGGATACTAGGATGTAAGGATGTAAATGCAAACAAACCCTTTAAATATAAAATTCTAACAAAGAAGACATTAGAACAGCTGTTGAAAAACTAAGGTGGAGCGCTTGTCGATTATTAATATAAAAGCCAAGCCAAGTTAAACCAAAATGGGTTGCGTCAATAGAAGTGCAAACTATTTCGACATCAACGTCCGACGTCAGAGGAACTTGCACAATTAGATGGAAAAGTTTATAAAGGAATTTCCAAAGCTTAACAAAACTGATTGTTTTGCGCTTGATTTGGCTTAAAAGCTAAAAACTGAAAGATCTACCACACTATCAACATTGAGGTGATTTGGAACATGTTGCAGTTAGAGAAGAGAGCATACTGTGTTTTATCTGCAATTTTGACAAGAAGCTTTGAACAATGTTCATGGTTTTGCATAGTACTACATATGCAAAGTATGTTTTAGCTTCTCTATACAATATATACAATTCAAATTACAGTGGTTTGTTAATTATAAATAGAGCTACTAATTCTATAAAGACTATTACAGAACTTGTTGTAATTGTTTATCATATTAATGACACCTGGCTGAAGAAGTTTGTATAACAAATGTACAATGTATTTTGAGACTGACATATGCAATGAGTTGGTCCAAAACCAAGATAGTTATCTTACATATTCGAGCCGTTTCTGTTTGTGTGTGACATTGTGCACGCTAATCTCAGAAACGGATTAACGGATTTGAATGTGGTTTTCATTGATGTATTGCAGCAAGCTTCAAGTAACATTTAGTGCTTGTTTTATTCTAATCGGCTTACAAACAAAAATAAACACAAAGATATTCGTACGTTTTTAGGTTGTGTATGCTTTGCTGCTCCTGGAATTTTGTGTGTTGTTGTAATTGTTGTCTATATTCCTCTCATTTTTTGATAACTGATAACTAAGTACGCACAAGAGTATTGCACTCTTCGATAAAAGGCGATCTACATAGAAGACAGAATAACGTGCATTTTGTATCGCTAATACTACTTAACACATGCAGAGACCTCATATCATTTCAGTTGATAAATTGAACTTATTATAGAATAGCTTTTACCTGAGTAATTATTAGTTTCCCTTCCCTTTGTTCGTCTGTTTCAGATGAACGATCATGGTAGTATGTATTCGAATGCCTATTGCTCGCCTATTTCAGTCAAAAGGTATTGAGTTACTAACTAAATCTGTTTCTCTGTTGCTCATTTCCGAAAAAAACGTCAATTTATGCATTTTTTATGATTCTCGATGAAGATTTAAAAAAATTTCGTCATATTAGCTGAAACCAATTTAATTGTTATTCAAAAATATATGTCAAGCTCAACTACGTCATGCGGAAGAGCGAATCTCCCGATAACGAGTGTGCAAAATGTATATTGTGATACAGCACACGGCGTTAGAGCAAATAGAATTGGTTTGAACACGCGGTTGAATACTGCATCATTTTATTGTGCAAAAAGCTTCTCATCTATCAAAAATTTTGTGCTTGCTCTGGAAAGTCACCCAAAGGCCGTCATTGCCTTAAAAAAAATGCACCAATAACATCTGTAGATGTAGACAGTTCTATTTCAATTTATCGGTACATTTTGACATATTCAATACAACAATTTTGGAAACAATAATAGAGATAATGAGAATTAATGCTTATTTTTTCGAATTTTTTTCGGTTTTCTCACTTACACGTTTATTTTCAAATGATATTCAATAATCTTTACAGGCTCTGATTATAATATAATATTCATTCTACTTTTCTAAAATGTGAAAACATTTCCGCCCAATTTATATGAATTCGTTTCACTGTGCTGCTGCTCTATTGTTTTTTTCTGTTATTTAACAAAAATTAAACGAAGAAAAATTACTTTCTTTCAATTTTCCTTCTTTCTCGTTACTGCCGTTGTTTTATTAATATTATTTCTATGCATTTTCTGCAAGCTGTCTTCGTCAATTTACGCTTAACCTTTGCAAGTTTTTCATAGTCGCTGAAGCGCAAAGCATGTCGATACCAATAAAAGTATCTTCCTTTAAGCTTAAGTCAAACCAGGTCTTTTGTTTCTCTGTTCAGTGGAAGAAATCCTGCTGCTGTGCAAGAAAAACAAGTAAAATAAAATATTATGTGGTCAGTCAAAGTCAAGTCAGCTGCTTTGCATTAGGATGTGTTTTTCTCTTCATTTCATTTTATTTTATTCTATCTTCTTTTTTGTTTCTTTTGTGCCTTTCTTTATGTTGTATTTATTTTAGCCCTTGCATATTAGATGAAATGCAGTGCGGTTTATCTTCTCTTTTCTTTGTTTTATTTTTGGCCATGATGTGGATGATGGTGATGATGATAATGGTAATGGTAATGATGAAAACCAAACGCTTTTACGTTTTCAAATATGCAGATGACCCCAAAAAAGGAAGAACAAAAAAACAAACAAAACACAAAATTTAGAAATGGTTTCAATCTATTGAAGGTTGTGTGTAAGCTTTCTGCGAGAATTATTAAATTATATATTCAAGTTTACTTTGCGCATGCAGAAAATTTTTAATAGACCCATTGTGTTTTGAATAAGATACTTGTACATTTGCAAAGAAGAAATTCTTGTTTGAAATTTGAGGTTTGATGAAATTGGTTTAGAGTCCTAAGTGATTTGAATATTTGAAAAGGAACTCACAATAAACATAATGTTTATTAAGATTTAATGAAATTCTTCAAAAACTCATGATTGAGTGTATTTTAGTTTGTCCATCTTTTGTTTTACTAAAAGTGTTCATGATTTTAGTGTGTAGAATAGAATTGGTTATGGTTTCAAATCTAGAACTTTCTCTTCGTTAACCAATTCTAATCTTTATGTATTTATAACATAACTCACCAAATACTTTCACTCCATTTCTATTTAATTAACTACTAAACCTTAGAGAAAGGGTTTCGTTCCCTTGGTAAAATTTCCAATTGACACGCCATTGAAGTATAAAAACACTTTCTCCTTACTACATGAAACGCTTGATTTGAGATAAACTAACATGTCTGAATGTCATTATAGTGTCCGATTGTTAAGAAAGGAAAATAAAGCCAATGATATCGTTGTCGAAGAAGTATTTCACCTGTCAACGATATTTCATGACATGTTTGTTGGTGCTCAGTTGGGTGGCGTTGTCGCATGGCGACATGGTATGGCGCGCGATGGCATATTAAATCCATACAACAAGCAACAACAACCCAACAAAACAAAAACTGAATACATAACGCAAACCAAGACGCATTAGAATGCGTCCACGACGACAAACCGACAGCTGCCAGCATATGTATGTAGTATGTATGTAAAGAGCCCCTTAGTCAGGGACCTGCAAGTTAGCTACCTAAGCGTCACCGTATTGCGGGTCTTAGTTGCACGCTATTTGTATGCTGCGTGTCATGGGTCTTGCTGTTGTTAGACACATACTCATAGCATTATACTTAGTTGTTGCAATGGCACGAGCACGCAACTAGCTTACCCCCAAAGCTGCTTCTTGTGCCGCTGTTGCTGTTGCTGCTAATGGTGGTGCTGGTGCTGCATACATGGGTATATTTCATTTGTGCGCTCAGGTGGAACATCGTCGTCGTCGTTGTACTAGTTGTCGTCCATGTCCTTGGTACATAGCGTGTGCAACATTCACGCTCGCCTTACTGCATTTGCTCATGCGTTTATTATCGTTTCGTCTGCTTCTGTTGTTTCGCTGTTCTATTACAGCCGCGTGCTGCCCTCATTCTACTTAGTTGTTGGTTGGTTCACTTGTGAGATTATTTTGCAAATTGTTCGCTCCTGTGCATATCCTTGTTTGTGCCTCGCGTGCATTGCGCCATAATTGTTTGTTAACTATTAACGTAGTACTACTATTGTATTTACCTGTTCTGTTCTGTGCCATAATTGTAAGCCAATCCCAACTTACATTGTCGTTACCACCAAACCAACATAACTAGCAGCTTTTTAATGCATTTGAAATCATATTTCCGCGTCCTATTTTTAGTCTTCATTTTTTTTATGATCCTTTTTTGATTGCCATTTCCTGGTCACGCAAAATGAGTTTTATCCCAAAAAAATTGTTTTGTATTTTGTTTTGCCAAATAATTTTCTCTTTTTTCTCACTTTTCGATTATGGTATTTTTTGTGATGGGCACATGTGTGTTCTTTTTCGGTACGCTTAATCCTTTGGGCAATTGTCGTTGAATATATTTTTCTTTTTAATTTAAAATTCATTGAAGTTTATATAAACAAGACACACGCAAAAAAAAAAGGACAAAAAGCTATGATAAAATAAAAGTAAAGAAAAGAAAAAAGTTAAACGTAGGCGTTCCAACACAAAGCAGAAGCCGAAGGCTTACCTTGGAGGGTAGTATGAAAAGTAATACATAAGTACTTAGGTGGATCAATGAAATTTTTAAAATTAAAGTGCTTATAGTGAACACGAATGATAAATCTGATTTTTGGGAAATGTGTGGTCTTAGATTAAGAAAACTAGTAGAAAAAAAAAAGTGTTCAATCCACTCGATATCACCTAATTAAAGATGACTTATTTATCCCTTTCAGACTACATCTGCCACTGTAGGTACTGACACAAGCACTACATTTGCCACTGCAGCCACTGACTCAAGCACAACATCTGCATTAGCCTCTTCTTCGCCCTAGCTATCAGAGCTTTCGCTTGACACATAATTTTTGTCCACTTCTTCATCATAGCTGCTGAAATCCTCCGCGTCCGACACTTTTAGTGCTACCAAAATGTCACTATCCATAAGAAATTGGTAATAGAAAAATTCAAGAGAAACCTACATGTTTTGTGAATAAAAACCCAATAAAAACAATTGGTGTAATCGCTAGTACAGTAGAGAAGTAAACAAAAACAATTAATTGCAGAATCGAAGCATGCAGGTCTGATTGATATTCCTGAAATACAAGTGGAAATATTGCGACTCACACTTACCCGCACAATTGATGAAAGTTTATATTGTAACATGAATTATTAATAAATTATTTTTGCTCCAATCAACAAATCAAAACCAAGTCCTTTCACTTATTATATATTAGATTATAGTACTTTTGTGACAATTTGAATCAATACTTCACACTAAAATATTGAAACATTTCTTAGACTTATTTAATGGGCAACTAACAATCGCCCAGTCATGACAATTTCATAAGAATATGTAACTTTTAAACTGCTTATTCAGTATGCATTATTGTACACTGCCTAAACAAACAAACAGACTTGATCAATAGGAATATCATCAATGTCTATGGCTATAACTTGTTCCACTAAGTTTATATACATCCCTCGTTTTAGCTACTCTTGCCGCTGGCAGATCATCAACATCACCATCATCATCAAGAAAAACAACAACAAAAAGCGCAACTAATGCAAAAGTTGTAGAATTTTTGTTGAAAGTGTCATGTTTTTGTTTTGTCTATTTGACAGTATCTCTCTCTCTCCTATTCTTTGATTATTGTCACCCTAAATCAGCCACAGGCAAGAACATGTATTCAATTCAAGAGTAAGGCAATAATGCAAACACCTTCTACTCTCACCAAGAAACCGATAACCATCATATTGTAGTATTGTAGTTAAAAGCGGCCTGTGCATGATGCAGTAGATATATACGATATCGTCGCATCAATTAAAGCATTACAATGTCATAATCAAAATGACAAATAGAATTACGTTTGATGAGAAAGCGACAGCCGCCGCCGCTGCCGTCGCTTCAGAAACTCGTCTCAATTGAAGGGGGTGGCTTTGTTGTTGGCATTTGTTATTCAATCGCTTGAAACAATTCCCAATTGTGCGTGCGAGTAGCGCTTCGCGTATAGTCACGCAGTATTTAAATATTGTATCTATGTGTGTATATGTATATGTTTCTCTGTGTACAATATTTGCTTGGTTGTATTTCGCCTTTGTCAGTCGTCGTCTGTTAATCCTTTGTAATCCTTGCCAATAACAGTAAAAATGGCAGCGGCATGCGATGCCGGCATTCTTCAGTATGACAACGACTATTATGATGATCATCATCATCAACATTATGATGGTAATGGAAAATACTATCAGGAGAACGTAAGGTGCGGTGTTAATGGTGGGTGTTGGTACCGCGAATCTATAAAAATGGTGACAACATTCGCACCCTTTTGCCTGCATGCCTCATGTTACTCACCTTGCCCCCTCAGCATTGCTGCCAGCGTTTGCGTGTGTGTGAGGGTGGCTTGTCTTTTCAATGGCAGCCACTTTTCAGTTCTTCTTCCTTCATTTATTTTGTATTTGTATTTGCGTTTATTGTTTTTCTTTCCCGTATCATTGTGTATTTGTCATATGCCCCTCTACCTCTACCACAACCTCAAACTCAACATTTAACAATTCCGTTGTTAACGTTGTTGTTTAATTTTTGTTCCATTACATGATGATTGCATTGAAAATGATGGTTATTAAGGAATTAAACCCAAAAAACTCACTCACATGTTACCGACCCCGACCGACATGGACCAATGAATATACAAAAGTGGGGATTACTTTTGCATTCGTTTGACAAAAACTGCCAATTAGTAAGAAAGAGATAGACAAGAGACAACAATGGTGAAATGGTGAAGCAGAATGACAAAGCAAATGAGTGAAAAACTTTTAATCACACTTGTTTTTTGTATTTTTGTCTTTTTGTTTTCCTTTTTGTATTTCATAGGAATAAAATCGCATGCGATTTCTTGTATCCTACCTTTTTATTGTGCTTTGTATGTCTTTTGATGATTTCTTGGAAATTTTTTGTTTACAAATTTTTTGTTTAATTTTGTTCTTCCTTTATTTGTTTAAAGCCAGCAGCATCAAAAGAAAATTGTTTGTTATTGTTGTAACATGATTGGTAACTGGAAAATGGCAGCTGTTTTTAGGAGGCAAACTTTCTAAACTTTATTTTTCTTTTCTTATACAATAGTATTTAATTATTTAAAATACTCTTTTTGTTGGTTTCCTGTGATTTCTTTAATTGCAGTTGTTGTTGTTGTTATCACTGTTGTGGTTAAGGTTGTTAACCATATGAAAAGATATTAGCATAGGATTTCTAACAAAATGTGCAACAATGAGGGTGTGTGTCTTTCTTGAAAATGCTTATTGGTGTTGGTGATTTAATTGAACAAAATTTAATATTATTAAAGTGCTCAAAGATGAAGATATTTTTATCATACTCCTAGTAATATTTCAATATATTCACTTAATACTGTGTGTTGAAATATTTTCTTAAAACATTTTAAATTTTTTTTGAACCAACAGTCTTTTGTGTTTGATTTGTTCCTTATTTTTAGAATAAGGAACTATTTTCCTAATCGAGCTTAAAAGACTCAACGCAATAATAAATATAATAATATTTCAATACTTAATAATAAGAAATGATCATTGCAGTTCTTACCATAAAAAAAAACATTTAGAAGCATTAAAAATGAAAAAAATGTTCAATACTTTTTATGGTCTTGGTCTTGCAGTGGTTTTCAAAAAACTTAATACTTCAAAATATTATATAAGAAGTTAAAAACTGAAAAAAATAAGTATGCAACTGTTTTCATAAGCATTCATTTGTCATTGTAAAAATTTGGTAATAAAGTACCTGAATCTCGACAACTGCGCCACCTACCGGGCCCAACTAAAGCATAGACCATCTTGGTGACACCATAAGTAAAACAAAAAATAAAAAATGTATCGAAATTGGTCTAGCCATTTACGAGAAAAATTGTCACAAAATTTTGTACACTTAATTTTTTCTATAAAGATACATATAGATTAATGTTCTCGGTTGTAGGACATCTGAGGGTTTTATATTTTTTACAATTGTATGATCTAGTTAACAAATGATTAATGGAGAGCGTGTCGCCGCAGGAATAGCATTGTGCAGGAATGTTAGTTTAGTGTGTCCTAGTCGGAGGCGAATAAAAATAGACTTTAGTGGTTTTCTATACACAAAGTGGCCGAACCGTTCTGATTGAACTTTTTGGAAATCTATCTAGTTCTCGATATGCTTTTGAGCTATTATCTTAGTTATATGTCTATGTAGGTCTTTATCAGTTGTCGAGTTGAATAAGATTATTTAACTTTTTGGTAATGACATACTCTGCTTTATCCACGTGCTCGTTCCCTATGATGCATTCATTACTGAGAGCACAGAACATAGACATTTTTTTTCTTTTGGTGTTGAATGCAAGGTTTTGGATAGAGATGAGCCAAACAGTGACACAGTGATTATAAACTGTGATTGAGTCACTGTCATTTGAAGAGAGAGACACAGTTTACTTTTGATTGGTAATCACGGTTTAGAGAGCAGCTGAATCAAAGTGAGTCACAATCAATCAAGTAAACTATGTCTCTCCGTTCAAATGACTGCGACTCAATCAAAGTTTAGAATCACTGTGTCACTGTTTAGCTCATCTCTATCCAAACTAAGCAGTAATTAGGAAGTAAACCCCTAGCGAGGATGCCATTTCTTTTTTTTTTTTTTGGAGCCCATATAACATCGAACAAGACTGGGTATCGACCACAAGTCCTTTCTGTACTGAACTACTGGGGTTAGTTAGATTTTTTTTCTTGTACTATCCCACGCTAGTTTAAGTTTATCGATTAATGGACCGCTAAGTGTTTAGGTGATTTAAAAGATTAGATTTTAGCTGATAGACAAAGATATAGATGATGCAAATAAGTGGTCTTACAAGTCTCAATAATTAAAGGGAAAAAATTCCTTGTAAGCCTAGAAGGAACATTAAAATTTATGCTGCCAAACAGAGATGTGGAAAAGATACTACCAACAAATATATTATTCAAAAAAATTACACTAAGAGTCGTTCTATGACTGGATAATTTCGGGAGGTGGTTTACTTTAAGACGGCTTTGGTAGAATGGAAGGTTGATGTTATGACCTCAGTGTAAGCTAATACTTCCAACGGGGAGAATATGTTTGGTTTTAGCGTACTCGTTCCGCAGTTCAATGCTGGTGTCGGTGGGCCAGTCTCGCGGCCGGCACAACGCAGGTTCGAACCTACATCAATTTAAATGTAGTTTTTTTTTTCACAATTATTGAAATTAGCGTTTCTTCGCTATAAAATAACCAAAGATGTGAATAATAACTTTGTAGTGTAAGGATTATTAAACTCTAATGTTAGTGAATCCTGTGTATCCATTGTTTTTCGAAGCGTCTGTACATAGTCATATGGTTCCATCCCGCTTAGACGAATCCGAATTAGGAAGAGTTTTCTAAAGACGGAACTAATGGTAGATTCTTTTATGTAAGGGTGTAGCTTTGTATTGAATGAAGATTTCTGTAGTTGCAATGGTGGATAATTATGTGTTTCATTTTGTTTCAGTGGAAGAAATAAATTGTGAAACTTCAACAACGCAGCACACCAGCGTATGGTTGACATTACTTAATATTTCCTATCCGATTTTTTTTTTAAATTACTATTTATTTATTCTTTTTTAACAAAAAATTTAAAAGATCCTTATTCATCTCTAGATTCATTTGTGAGATTTATGATTATTAAACTTCTTGAAATTTAAAAATAGAATAAAATAGAAAAAATGACAGATCAAAGGAAAATGGGGGTAAAATAGAAGTATTGTACAAGAAAAAGGTTAAAAAAGTTTGAGGAAAATAAATCTATGTTATACATTAATTGCATTCAATCCCTTGAGCCCATTTTCCAATATTCATTAAAAATTTTGTTAATTTTCTGACTTGTTTTCTACAAAACAAGTATAACAAAAAAGATCTTGAATTCCCCAGAGTTGTCCATAGAAAAAACCGAGTCCTCAATGAATTTGAATGTTATGTGTGTAGAATGTGTTTTCCCAACCATGCGCTATAAAGTTTTCCTGAAGGTCTTAAAACTCATTTAAGTTTAGTTTTATCTCACAACTTTCTCTCTCTCTGACACATTTAGTTTTTATTACAACTACTAACGACGAATGAATTGGGATAGTGTAAGAAAATAACTTGCTTGCAAAGCACGAAAAACTTGCAACAATTTCATGTTTACGCATCGCTTTGCCTGCTTGCTTTTTTATGTAACTTTTTTGCATGCGTTACACTATTGTATTTTATTTTTTTAAAAAAAATTGTAATTTTTTACTAGAAAGTATTTTTTTTTTTGCTTTTTTTTTCATTTTATAACATTTGCTTTTGTTGTTGCACGTAGGCAACTCTATGCGCTGTACACGTTCGCACTCGCTTAAAATGTTGTCGCTCGCCTTGTCGCTTAATGCTGTTCTTATTATATTTTGTAGTTTCTGTTGTTGCACGTTACCATAGCGACTAATGTTGAGGAAAATTGAATTTCTTAACATTTTAAGGTGGTACTACGATGCCGACGAAGTCCCAAAGTGGTGCATAACGCTTACTGAGGCTAACTAAGGAACAAGGAAAATGCAATGGTGTAGAGAGTACAAGCAAACAAACAGAGTGTGTGGCACGTTGCATTGCGGCCGGCAGCTGTTCACATCGCTTCCATGGTATATAATTATTTTATTTTGTAGTATGTAGATAAGATTTTCAGAGGCAGGACATAAAACGCTGAAACGTGCATGTTTTTTGCAATTCTATGTTTGTCGCCCCCAAGAGATAGAGAAACACACAGAGAGACAGAGAGAGAGATAGAGAGAGAGAGAGAAACTGAGTGCAAAGAAAATTAATAGAGCTGGAAGAAGCATGTTGCAAGATACAATCGCTGGTGCTCTTTTATGCCATTTTGTGTTGTCTTTGCATGCATGAGTCGAACTAAGGATGCACCAACTGACTCACTTGATGACATGAAAACACATTCGTGCATTCTTTTGTAAGTCAGGCAAGATTCCTTACCGAAATGAAAAATATAATGAAAAATTTTGGCAAAATTAAATGAAATGTTTATTCAAATGTTTGGAAATGTGTTCTAGGAAAAAAAAAATATCTATTGTATATATTAATATATGTTTGCAAGACCCAAAAGGACAATGATGTCGAGAAAGGACAACAAAGCAAATCTAAGGAATATCATTGCCAAGTAAGCAAAAGCCCCTTTGTGCCAAGATTTCAACCAAGTTGACGACTCGACTTGACTTGATTTTAGTTTACTTACCATCACCCCACTGCGTCTTGTTGTCACACAAGCTTTGTCCTTTTCATTTCTTGTCTTGTCTAGAAATAAGTGGTAGCCTGTCCCTGCCCTGCCTCTTGCCCCAAAGACACACTTGATGACGAGAATCCTTTTTCTTTCCATTTTTTTTTCGTTTTGTTTTGGGTTTTGGCTTGCTGAATTTATAAATCGTTGTATTTATTTATCTGAAAAGTGAATCATGTCAAGCGCATAAAGGGAAAATCATCTTGGATTACCATAAACGAACAGGAATCAGGCAAACCAAAGCAAACTAAACCAAACAAAGAAAGGCACGCAAAGGATTTTCCATTACAAGGTATTACATATAAAAAAAAAGGATAATCCCAACTTGTAGTCGCACGTCTTGGTCACACACACACACACACACACAGACACATATAGGACATTCAGACACAATGCTCAACTGCATTCATTTTTCATATTACACGTACATCCTTCAACCAATAGATAGATTGTGAGTTAGTTAGATAGTTGGATAGATGGATAGTTGAATATCCTGTTAACTGAAGGCATACAAGCGATATCAACTATGCATGCCAAACCGAAGCCGTACAGAAATTTAAAATTTCTTCAGCCTTTTTTTTACCGCAGTCTAATGCCAAAACAACAAAGATGATGACGATGAGCATGACAACATTCAAAAGGGCATTCACTACCTAAAAAAATACTGAGGTTTGGTTTAAATGAACTTTAAATATTCTATTGGATGTAAGATTTTCAGAACTTACTATTAAATATTTAGAAAATCAATAACAAATCAAGAATTGAGTTCTTAAATATTCCAGACCTCGATAAGGTTTTATTTTATAAACAATAATAAAAAAAGATGAAATCTTTCGACTTTAAACTTCTATTAAGGACTCTACATCTAAAGCAGGGCTGTCCAACCCGTGTCCCAAATTAAGTCTGAATGCGGACTAGGAGGCCGAAGTGGGAAACTGAAATTTCTTTGGCTCCTCAACTTGTCCAATCCAACCTAGGAGAGCCCTGATCTAAAGCATCATTTAATATAAACTTTCATGAATCTTATGAGAAACCATACAGAAAAAGAATCATTTATCTTTCAAACTACTACTTATTCCTAAAGCTCACATGCCTTTCATTACTTTGAAAGGGTATCAGCAAAAGGACATAGTCAAATAGTTAAGTTAAACTAAGAATCGTTGCCAGCCTCTTGTAGAATGACTTAGTTGACTGCTTTGTCCTCATTCATGGCTCTTCCTGTCGCAACCTTGTTGTGTCACTTGTCATGGTTTCTACTTGTTGTTGCTATTGTCATTTTCTTCTTCTTATCCTTTTCTTTTACTTGTTTTATTGTTATTTTTCTATCCAGTATCTCAAATTTGGCTTTAAAATCATATCTTGATGGTCAAAGCCAAAGTGCGTTGTCCGTGATGAGGATGATCATGATGATGATGATGATGACTTTGCGGAATGCCAAAAAAAAAAAAAACCAACTTACTTTGTCGAGTATTTTAGATTTTGGTTAGAGGATATTGTCATTCCATTCCTCTCTTTAATGGCAATTTATGGCATTTCAGTCATTTCGGCCATTTTGTATTGACTTTGTGTCGCTGTCACTGTCGCTGTTGATGTTGATGTTCATGATGAAACTGACTAGTCGAAGGACTTAAACGCATCATTTTTCTGGTCAATTCATGCCAGACCCACCCAGCTCCTTTCCACTTTCTCTCTGCCAGTTTTTGTCTCCAACTCATATATTTACTATACTTTACTATTGTTGCTGGCATGGTTGGCATCATGCAATCAATCATGTGGTTTAAATTAGGGTATTTGGTTAAGACAGAACTTCTTCTTTCTTCTGTTGTGTATGTGTATGTGTGTGTTTGTCTGTCTTTCTATCGTTTTGACCAAAATTTCTGCTGATAAGGATTTCGTGCGTAAGTGTGTGGTTGACTGACGTGTCCTTAGCTATCATGTAATGTGGGGTGTGTGTTCACCATTTGTTTGCTTTAACTTTTAACTTGGTTTTAGATATTCTTTGTCAAGGTGTTGAAGCATAGTTTACGTCATTTTAGCCATTGGCCATCAACCAAAACCGAAGCAAATCAAATCAACTCAACTTAACTTTAACCCACCATCATCATCATCACAACAACCATTTTTCTCTACATAGACCTACTTCTGGGCTTACGGGGTGTGGTGGTGGTGGTTTACTGATAGTAAAATTTTGCTGTGTTTGATTTTTTGTCAAATTGGATTCAACTTTAACCTGTTTGGCATTTAAATCTGATATGTGTGTGTAGAAAGAAGTTAGTTGAACTTTGTTGGCTGGGATTTTCAAAAACAAATAAAAAAGGTTCAAGTAAAAGCCTTTGGCTTACTTACTTTCACAAATGTTTTATTCTTTGCTTTTAATTTAAACTTTATTATACTTCTTCCATTGGCATCGAATATGGTTTGGTAGTAGTTTTCATTCTCATTAATCGTTTTACTCATATTCAAGAATTAATCATTTGCTGTCACCTTTTTTAAAAATAAAAATAAAAAAAAAAAAAATAAAAACGAGCAAGAGCAAAGTACTAGTAGAGAAAGAGTATATGGTAAGTGACATACACATCGTATAATGAATGTAATTTTGGATCTTACTGAATGATGACATTGCGCTAGTATAATGAATGAACTTTTTCCTGGTAGGAAAAGTTTTTACGCAATGCCGAAAAGGGATTTTCCTTTTGACATTTAATGAGCCTTGTATATGAGCATATTAAGACTTGAGTCATTGTTTTTGTGGTTCCTCTTGTTTTTGTTGTTATAAAGTAGATGTTGTTGTATTTTGTAAACTGAAAACTGCAAAATGACTCAAGGCTGAATGAGAAGTTTTCATCTAAAAAGCAAAAAAGAGAAATGGAATGGAAGTTGACAAGAAGATTATATCGACATGAAGTCTAAGGTCTGAGAGTGAGGTGACGAGTCTAAGTTAATGTTGTTTAAGTTATTGTTGTTGTTGTTGTGAGCAGATGCCATTGAGCGTAAAATGCTCAAATTATATTATGTTGATATCATTAGGTTCAAAGTAATTTGATGTCTTTTCGCCAAGTGAAAATACAGTGAGACCCATCAAAGTTTAACAACTTTAGGTTTGGTTAGGTTTTGCGTTCCATTGTGATTTTTGAATTTAGAAGGGGTGGGTAGAGGCTTATGGTAATTGATGGTAAGGTATTTCTAGTTGTAAGACATTCCCTTAGCCTCTGGAACCAACCCGAAGAATCAACGAACAAATCCAGGTTTATCAATTTCGCCAAACGTATTCGCCCTCCAAGAACACCAGGCAGTCTTATAAGAGGCATTGAATACTTTCTGATTCTTCTTCATCTACACAGCTTCGAAAGTAGTCTTTTTGTGGAACATGCATCATTTGAGCCATTATAAACTCAATTGTGCAGTGCCTCATTAGAACTCCCGTCATTATCCAAATCCTATTCGCCTTTAATTTAGGCAATTTTTTTTTTATATACTAACAAATACTCTTACTTAGGAGTGATGGCCAAAATTTAATCTGATTAACGATTAATGATTAATAAATGATTAATCAAAAATTTTGATTAACTCTTAACAACACACAACTACTCGCTAATTATTATTTTACCATTGACTGTTCTATAACTTGAACAAAAGCAAAATGTTCTATAACTTAATTAATTAATCAAATTAATCAATTAGTGATTAAAAATTATTATCAAACTTTTGGTTAGGGATTAAGTTATGATTAATTTAATTATGATTATTTTAAAAAAGTCAACACACGGTTTTCCCATTACGGAAAGGCTCAAGGTCCTCACTCCGTTTTAATAGTGTAGTGATACCAATGACGGATAGTGTTAAAGATCTCGGCATACATTTGTACAAAAGGCTGTCGTGGAAACATGATATACACACTTATATTAGCAGCACATCAAATTCATTCTGATTCCAGTTTGGACATATGTGGTCCAGTTGTGAGAAACTGTAGCTTAATCCAATATAAACATTATTCAAAGGTATAAAGACATATCACTACGCCATTTGGAGCAACGATCTTCAAAAAGATCTACACATGACAACGGTCATGTAAGAAGTTGTTCGCTTCAGCAAGAGGTACGTGGAAAGGCTCCAATCACATTCAAACCTACTAGCATACAAACTTCTCAACACGGACTACACACAACGCAGACTTAAAAGAAATCATCCTGTGGACCTGATAGTCGCTCAACTGGATTTTTCCGTACCTGTAATTTTTTTCTTTTTAATGTTAAGACACATATAATTTAGATTAATTTGATAAAATTCTCTTACCGGACTAAAAACAAATAAAAGCATTTCAAAAAAATAAAAATTTATTTTAAACAATACTGTTACTTAGTCTGTAAAGATTTTGGTACCTGAAGTATCATAAGATATATAAATTATAATATTTTTAAAAATATTAAATATATATTAAACAAATACCTGAGTTGACAAGTGAGTAACAGAGAGTTGGATGTGAAATTGGAAAGAAATATTGTCACCAAACACAAATCTGCCATAAGTATTTTATAACTTCCCCAAGTTTCTCCAACAAAACATGGAAAATATACTCGTACTCTTCAAAATTCTCCATGTTGCAAGCTCAAATCACAACTGAGTCGCGTCAACGGTTTTTAGCGCAAATAAAATATTAATGATAATATTATTCTATTATAAACTAAATTTATCTCGTGTCACGGTGTTAGTGTATGAACTCCTCCGAAACGGCATGAGCGACTTTTATGAAATTTTATATATATATTTGGTATGTATGAGAATGGATCGTAAGGTATTTTTCACCCTCCTTCCCCTACCCAACATTTTTAATCGCCATTTTTGTATTTTCGTATGAACAAAATCCAAATAATTAGAGACAAATTTTAAAATCAATCAAGTCGCCTTTGTCAAATATTGTATATCAATGTAATTCACCAGCATCAAACACACACATTACGTTGGGTGCGTAGCAAGGCACGCCTGGTATAGTGTCTGTATAAAAGTATGTGGAGCCACCTTAAGTGATTCCACTGTAGTGATACAAAATTTTGTTTTGGGCCTATTATGTATCTGTCGTCCTGACTTTATTATTAGATAGTGTCAAAAGTCATGAAAAGTGAAAGTTTCTTCATGATTTGAACTTAAGTTGATTTTTGAATTTCGTTAAATTTTCTTTCTTTTACAACTTTTTAAACTTTTTGGTTGTGTTTAAGGCTCAAAAGCAGGCAGCAAAGCAGGTGTGTTTGGTGAGTACTATAGAAAAGAAAATGAAGTACCATATACTATGAGTTTAATTAGTTTTCAGTCAATTTCAGACAAATGTGATTTGAAGTATCTTCTTAGCATTTACGTAAATAAATTTTAGTACTTCACACATTGACGTGTATATTCTTGCAACAATTTGCATGCTTGCCTTAAACTTCAATAATTGCCACCACTCAGCTGCTAGATGCAAACACAAAAACCAACAAAATGTTCATATATTTTTGGTCAATGATGATTATGTTGTCTGCTGGTGTTAATGATGCAGCATGATGTTACTGATAATGATGATGACATTTATTTGTTTAATAACATTAAACTTAATATTGACTTTTAATGTTAGTGTTGATTACTCCCCACTGTGCAGTGTTGTGAACGGTATTAAGGTGTGTGTGTGGCAAAATTATGAAAATGAAAATGTTCATATAACTTTATTTTGCAAGGTTCTCGAATTACTACCTTCATCACAAGATGGCCATTGTCTTTTCATTCTCCATCTAACCACAAGTGTGTCATAAGAATTATTATTATTATTATTATTATTGTTGTTGCTGTTAGTGTTGTTTATATAGGAAAATAAGTTTGTTAGAGACATCAGATGCCAGTGTTGTAAAATTTAATGTTGTGTTAAATTGAATTCTTGCATAAATTTATTTACATATTTGTTTATTGGTCGTTTTTGGGTTGAATTTTATTAAGAAAATATATATAAGTAGTAAATATAAATATTAAAATGAAATTTAATAGGCAATAAACTAACAATTTAACAATTGAATAGTTAGTTTAATGACCTCTCCTAATTGTTAGGTAAACACATACAGGTTATGTATGTGTCAACAAATTGAAATTGCATTACAAGAACTTTATTAAAATGAAGATTTCTGTTTCTGAAAATTGTATAGAAATTTATTTTTATTTGTTTATTTTATAATATATTTTTTATTATTAATAAGAATCCTTTTTACATACATACTATTTGCAATATGAATCCAATAGTACGTACTGGTATGTATACAAATGAATGATAAAGTAACTAATCACTGTGTTGCCTCAAGGAGTTTCCTTTTCCGTTTGCAATTTTTCATCCGAAATACCTTTGATAATTGCATTAAATATGCAAAAACAAGCAAACCCTTGAATTCATTCGACGACGTGAGAAGAAATTTTTTCCTAAATTTAAACCAAATACTGATAAATATCCCTATAGACATATCGTATTGTATAACATAAAGCTTAAAACTATGCCCATGGTATGTTATCCGCAATTAAATACTTTGTTTAGTATTCGTATTCGTTTTGACTATAAATTTTGGAATGACCTTAACTCAAAGCGCTATTAAATTATCAAAGGTTGAATAAACTTCCTCGTACTTCCTACATACTTTCCAATACGCCTGGCAGCCAGCCATTCTAGTCTAACCATCTGCATGCCCAATTCCTTCAATGTAGTACAAAGTTAGCAAGCAAAAGTGCCCATACAGCAAAAATTGCGGTTTGAGCTGGAAAAATAGTGCGTGCTCCTTTGGTGGAACAGCAAGCAGCTCAGCAATGAGCAGAGCTGCATGTATGTTACGTATACGTATGTATGGTGTGGCAACGTATGTCGCCTTAAATGTGGTGTCGAAGGCTCTAAGCTGTTCCCAAATTCACCTAACCATCACAAGCCACCTACTCATTCCATTTACTGTTGCTGTTGATTACGAGCATGAAAATCAATTCGAGCGTGTAAATGTGGGTCACAAATATGATGTGGGAATGAGGGCAGCCCAACAAAACCGAGTGCAAATATGAAAGGGGAGAAACATAGACCTACAAGTATGGATACGTAACTCATACTCGCATATATTACTTACTACACGTGGAGTAACAGCTGTAGATTAAAGGAGCAGCAGCACAAAGCATACGAATAGAAGACGAAAACGAAACTTACTCTAACTTATCCCTGCTATCAAAAACAAAAAAATTCTGAAGAATTTTGTGAGTCAGCAAATTGTTTCAAATGAGAACTGAAGTAAGTAAAAGTATTTGTTAGACATGAACGACAATCAGATAGCCTACTCCTTCAATTCATTTGTTTGATGGAAATATCATGAAAATCATTGTTAGTGCGTTTGAATTCGAACATTAATTAGATTAGGTCAGGTTAGATCAAGCAGGCAGCTCGCGATTGTTCGCAAATTCACCCAGAAGCCTTAAGACCCATTGTGATGCTTGAGAAAACGTCAAAGGGTAGGGATTTTGTCAGGGCTGTACAAGCTTGATCCCAGAGATTTCCCTCTTGTTCTAAAACCAACCCGAGGAACCCACGAACAGAGCCTGTTCTCAAAAGAATAGTTTCCAGTAGACAAACCCAGTCTACCAAGAAGAGCAGGTTAAGAGAAGTCATAATGTGGAACCTGCATCATATGGGCCATCAGCTCGATGGTTATACTTATATATCAAGATTACATATAGAAAGATTATACACCAAAAACACAATGACACTCTTGTCATTTTTAGCTTATTATCTCCACCTACACTTAATCACTTCTACAGTGTCTTAATTTCCTTCTGTTTCAGGTTACGACATTCCTTTCCCTAATCTTAATATACCCATTAACACTTAGAGAAATGTATACCATAGAGTATAAAATGAGAAAAACAAAAAGTATGGAAAAAGTTGAAGTGAATGTAAGTGAAACTTTCGCTTTATTCTTTTTATCGTTTTTATGTCAATCGATTGCTTTGAATTAGTCCAGAATATGTGCGAGTACGTCCTTTGGCAGTTGGTAGTTACAAGTTGAAATGGCATTCCACTACGCATAAGTTTAAGTAAATTTACGCATAGTTTGACTTTAAACATGTGAAAAGAAATTGAAGTAAAATCGCCAATAAAAATCAAATCAACCTAAAGACACTTGACATTTCCCCCATTCTTTTGCCTTCATAAAGGCTTAAAATACTGAAGAAATTCTTAACAAAAAAAAAAAAAAACTTAAAGCTTAAAGCTCAACTGCAATTTACACAGCTCAGCATACTTAACTGACGACCTGACTGTGTGAATGTGAGTTCAAGTTGATTTTCCAAGCCATAAAAGCCAATCGACAGAAGTGATCTACAAAATCGGCAGAAAGAGGGAGAAATCAAACGCTTAAAACACACGCGCGCATGATAAAGTTTTTTCTGTAACTTTTTCCAAAGCGCCTGCTGCGAAGAACAAGCAAAGATGAAAAAGAAAGGAAGTCATTTCGAACTGCAATCAAATTCTACACTTGAATAGACATCCATACACACACAAATACATACATGTATAAAGATGTATGTAGATACTTTCACATACATTTCAACTAAAGTTCAACGCAAGTTGTTTGCCTTCATTGCCATATTTTTTTATTTACGTCCTTCCTTTCTTCCGCCTTCTTCATGTCCTTGCTCCATATATGCATGCATGGCCATGCTTTGCTTTGCTGGTGTCACTTTCTATGTTCTTAGTTTTGTGGTGGTGTCACGCTATTCACGCGGTGAATATTTTTAAATATTTAAGAGATTATATTGTATCTCACATCTCACACCCCACACACATATAAAGTTTAAGCTACTTTCAGAACTATTTTAATTTTTTATCGAAAACTAAGCTTTGTTGTTGTGGTTTATCACAGTGTGAAAGTGAGTTTAAGGAGTAGAAACTATTGTATATTTATAAACCTTATTAACACTATTTTCATACATATAAATTTTACCTTTGACTCATCCATATAGTAGTGAAAAGAGCAAATTAAAACCTGTATATAAGTTTCATGTTTGGTAAACAGAAGTCTAAAAATAAATAAAGTTGTTGAGTCTTTAGTCTATGGGGAAATCCCAAGGAGACACTAATTCAGCAGTATGAGCCAAGAGAATTTGGATATTCAATCCAAAATTCATACAATAATTGCCTTATCTTTATGGACTCTGACAGCAAGCATGGTAAATATGGTAAAATATAGTAAATATACAAATTATACTCCCCACCCTAACCAGAGAAAGATCATACTTTGCCTACATTAAATTCGAAATATATTGAATTAAAAGTTGTTGACACCACTCAGAAATCGTTTTATTCGTTGTTAGCGAGAACAAACATCTCAGAATTTTTCCGAAGAAATTTGACAAGAGTCAAGTTGTTCAAAACCTCACGATTCCGAATAAAACGATTTCGTTCTTCATCGCAGATGTTGAGTTTTTCATTTTGCATGAAAACAAGTGACACCCCGGCTTAGCACAGGTGAGCGATTTGTCCAGTTAATTTTATAGTCTTTGGCATTAAGCAGTTCGTTTCCCCAATTCACCCTCACTCTTCAAAAGCCAAATCGAATATGAACAAACAACGATATACGTTTAAAAAGAGAAGAGATGATTGATTTATTTCCCGACATCTTCAACAGTCATTGCCACATTTCAGCCAATTTACGCAAAACCATAATAAATTATGCACCTATCCTAATGATTCACTCTGTTCATTGGTGAAAGCCCTATGAAAAACTGTTAGGTAGTTTTTGAGTTTATTGCGATTAGACAAAAAGACGCAGTGTAGTGACTTTGTTTTATAATATTTATAGATTATTACTACCAACAAACAACAGATTTAATTTCAATGAATAAGTGGTTTATTGGAAACCAAGAGTCAAGTGTACTCGACAAAGGTCTCGCAAAAGAACTTAAGAGGTACCAAGGTCAACTCAGACTGTTATATCTGGTATAGTCTCAGGTTTTTTGAATAAATAAGATGCAAGATACGAGAATGAGGTTGAATGTATAAAGAAAAAAAGAAAACAAATAAACATTTAATATCTCATTGCAAAGGTCTAATGTGGACTATACAAGGGAACCTAAGCAACTTAGACCATAGCAGACTTTTGCAGTGTCTCTAATTATAGTGTACAATAAAACCTTTAGTCGCGGACAAACCCTTAGGCGGATGTTTTTCCGTACAAATTTATTATTAATGTCATTGGAACCATGGCTGTCCGCCCAAGGGAGATTTTAGTGTATATTATTGTAAGATAGTTGAAACTGATACTGAATTCACACCAAACTACATCACGTTGATGTATTTTTTCGTTCAGATCGGATATTTGTATCATGAACAGCTGTTTTTTGTTTTGGTTTTACACACACGGAAAGAGACAAAAAAAAACTTGGAAACACTAGAAAAAATTCGGCAGACTGTCAGAAATTGTCAAAGTGGCCATTATTAATTTTCAAATCAAGGCACATCAATTCTTGATGTGACTATTGATCTCTATCACATTCTATTACAACAACCCCTAAATGACGACATTTTCATTGTGGTTGTTGTCGAATCTTATACGTATCAGTAGGCAAATAAATATTGATTTGCATCAGCCTCGGTGTGAATCCAGTATGAGACCGCAGTTACGAGAAAACTAGTCCTCACCCCTCCCCTCCCTTAATCTTATCTTATCCAATTCCGGTGCACTCAAGGAAAAGTCAATGCATTTCAATTACTCACTATATCAACTTATGCTTGTGGTTAGCAAATTTGGGAACAAATAAACTTTAAAAGGTAATTTCATAAAAATAAATGCGCTTATCTCAAACTTTAGTTGTACTCCAGAACGAAAAACTACGCAAAAAAAGTTGTCTTTTTTTCACATTTTCTTTTCTAAAGAGATATTTATTTTTCTTAATATTTAAAAACTTCTTTTTATGATCATAGAAAATACTCTACACAGTCACACAAGCACACATGCACTGACATATGCAAATACACCCACAAATGAACAAATGCCATAAAATCTGAAAACAATCACAGTGAATGAGAATGAATGTTTTATGTAGGAACAAGAAGAGGACGACACAAAATGGCGAGAATGGTGAATTATTTAAATAAGCGCAAAGAAAACAAAAGACAACTTTTAACTTTAGTGCGAAAACTTTTACCACTTAAGCCGCTCGCGTATGTAGAGAAGAACAGAAAAACTCCTCCGACACACACACACACACACATATACACACTAAGAGAAGAAGAGGGTGATAGAGTGATGGAGAGAAAGAAAGGAACAAACAGTTCTATAGTAAAGTTCCACCAAAGCAATTAAAATTATTGCTGGGAAAAGTATTATTTTTCAAGTGCTAAATAAATACACTATAAAGCCAAAACGTCTGCAAAACATTCTCCCATCAAACCAAATTTGGGTAATGGGTGAGTGCTGGTGGGTGGACTCAGTGTTCAGAGTGAAGCCCACTGTGTTGCCGTTTTAATAATAATGACTTTTGCCGCAAGTTAATACGCGCATCGCGTAATGAAAGCGTTTGAGTGGCACTTGGCCAGAGTCATCAATACCAGCAGCAGCAGCAGCAGCAGAAGGAGGCTTCATACGACAAGCTTTATTAAACATACATAAATGCAAGGATACGTTTATGTCGGCGCTATTATACAATCCACAAACACAAACAATAAAGTTATAAAAACAAAAACAAAAAAAAAAATGACACCGATCGTCGGACACCATCAATGAAAGGACAGTGTGTTGATATCAGAAAAAAAACCAAAAAGAAAACAAAGAAGTGATGAATTCGATTAATTCAAAAAATTGTACCCTGGAACATTATGAACTATTCTGCCTGCCACTCACAAGAACTCGTAGGACATATTTGGTAGTCGCAAGTTTTTTCAACTGGAACTTATCAAAAGTAGGTCTTTATTTGGTATAGCTACAGACCTCAGAGCAAAGCGGTACTTCAGTCCACCAGTTCAACCTTATATAAAGTAAGTTGGACAATGAGATCAATTATGTTATTATATAAAAATTGTGTTGATGAAAATGAATAAATCATATCTTTTGTATAACCTGAAACCCATTGCACATATTTCTTTCATCTCAGAAGGGAATTATTGATATCTAAAGGTGCTAATTTCCTTTTGATATTGGTTACTTTGTTTTATGAATGATCTCTTTCAAAAATTTGTATCAAGTTTGCGATGCACTGTTACAATGCCAAATTGCTTCCTGCTTCTACTCTGCCCATTTGCTCTTTTAATCGCATTCAGTTTCCTATACGTCCGTCTGTTTGTCTTTTTGTTCATTCGTTTTATTCATTCAATCATTCAATCTCTTCTTCATCTCAGATACTCACTTACTCCTTCCTTTATTCACACAAAAAAACTTTTCGCTCAAAGTTGATTTGATGTTTTCGAGTGTATTTACATTCAAACAAACTCAACTCAACACAACTCATAGTACTCATACTACTTGAAGAAAAACAAAAGTACGTGAAAAGCTGAAACGAAGCGAAAAGAACAAAAATACAAGAACAACAAAAAAAAAAGAAGAATGTTGCAAGCAACACAAAGAAAGGCGCTGCCTTTTTTGCAAATATTTGTAAGTGTTTCTTTTGGAGGAACAACCAGCCGCCATAGGTTGGTTCACTACTACTAACTATTAAGTACTTTCTTGAGTATGAGTTGCAGTGGCAAAGTTTATGATGCCTCTTAAGTAGTTTTTGGTGGCAGAAAGGATTCAGTAGTAGTTTGGCTGCAGCAATTATGCTAATACGAAAGTTCTTCAAGTATGCTCAGTATTGTCTAAAGAAACCGGTGGAGAGAAAGAGATGCAGACGAAAAGACAAGCCGAGAAGTTTATCAGGTCAATTTGCTACAAGTATTTTTATTTCTGTTATTCATAGTATTATTTTGATAAAACTTGATACCTTTTGGAGGAGCAGCACGTCGATTAAGTCAATATTGAAAATATATGTTGAAAGTTATAAATTAATTTTGGCCAAATGATTGTGCAAACTATAATAAGTATATAGAAAATTGGATACTTGGCATAATAAACTAAAGACCCAATTCTGAATCAATTTGAATCATATAAGTAAATGCATTGAATACATGATTTTGTTTCCAAAAAACAGAGACTGACCTCATCATTTACCACATTTTACAAAATTGTTATAGACAAAGAATCGGTGAAAAAGATGTAATTTGTCTCGAAGTTGTCATGCATCAATTTAATAAAAAAATGACACAATTTTTCCTTCAATATCAGAATTTATTAATCAAGGGATATATTATCCCTAAGATAATAAAAATTTCATAATTCTAAGCACAAATGTGTGCAATGTAATTATTTAGATCTTCTAAACTCTCTTTTAGTTGTTAAAAAAAACAATACAGTCAAATCGATTATGAAGGGTGCCGTACTCAATATTCAAACACACGTTTAATGTCCAACTTGGAAGCAGTTTGTCAGGAATATATGTCGATAATACACCTTTTGTGAGAATTGCTCTGAAATATTGGAGCACACTTTTCTTGTATGGGGACCCCTTTATTTTTTCACTTTATTTTGTTTTTATGATTTTTCGTTATAGTGTCAATTGAATTACACACTCTGTGATAATTTTAACTGTCTAACTGTTACGTTTCATGAGATAGAGTTCACTAACCGACGGGAAGATGGTTCCTTTGGCACCCTTTGGATACGGAACCCCAATATTATACATTTATATTTCATTGCACGTTACATACGTATAATACAACTTCAAGCTGAAGATATTCTTTACACTACTCTGTTGAAAATGAACAACGCTCCACAGAACTTGAATATCTAGATGACCATACAATATTCTTTCAAAATCTTGGTAGTAATTTTTTTGTTGATGGAGACTTTAATGTAAAGCATCCTTGGTGAAACTTGTCAGACTTCTTAGTATATTCTGGACCTTATTAATTAATTCATTATGTGTGATGTGGAATCAGAAACTTTTAAGCTTCAAACTCTTAAAAAATCACTAGGGTTTGACAAAAATTATGGAAATATTTAGAAATCTACTTCAAAAATGCATCAAACTCCTTATCATTAATGCCATGCTAAGACTAAGCTTATCTCACAACCTTGTCAAATGCTGTGCTGCTGTGTTTTTAAATGTCCAACAAACATGTAATAGAGTCTGACATCCGGATCCTTCGGACCTATAGCCAGTCCCTTGGGCAGTATATATTTTTTTTTATATTCCATTTTAACTCCTACTTGGAGCATAGGGCCTCCACAAGGCTTCTCCATCGCTTCAGGCAGAAGCGTTGTTCTCAAGCGACGCCAGATGGCAGCTCCATCACTAGAGATTGCTAGCGGTAGGCAACCCTAGTGAAATCAACAAACCGATTACTGTAACCTATACCTGGACAGTATATATATCCCTTTGATATTAAGATTAAGACTCTTCTATTGCCCTTACAGGTCAATCATCTATTCACCTACATACCCCATTTGTCGGCATACGCCACGACTCGGGGAAAGCGGGGTCATCAGGCCCGTGACTCTCGCCGAGAGTCTCTCTGTCCCTTCTCAAGGGTAATAGACTATTATAAATGAACAACAATAGCCCTAGGAAACTTAATATCAGACTCACTTAATGTAATTTTATAATAGTATAAATATCAAGAGAAGACGGGATTTATTGTTCAGCCGACTATTATAAACTTAAGTTTCACCCATCATATTTTGCTTGGGTTAACATAACTTAACTTAATTTTATGACCCATATATTTTGCAACTTTTTCTGATCTTATAACAAAAATCTTGTTAAAATAAACCAAAAATGTCAAGTTAAAAGTATTGAGTCCTTAATAAATCTTTATTCATTGAAATAAATTAAATAAATTTTTAACAATACAAACAACAACAACAACCGACCGACCGAATAACAATGAAAATAACAAAAGCGCAATGTTATCACGATCAAGTAAAACTTTTCCTCAATCTTGAGCGTCTTGATTCGATTTGCGGTCAATGCAGATTGTTACGATCAATTGCAACAAAACTAAAGCACAACACAAGCATCGAGAACTATAACAACACAACACAAAACTAAACTAAATAACAACAACAGGTAAAAGTAAAGATACAAAAATGTCATTTATGGTTATGTTAAAATATATAAAACAAATTCAATACAGAAAAAAAAAAAACAAAACAAGAGACAACAGTAACAACAATAATAATAACAACAGGATACAAAATGATAAGATCACGATTGTTGTTCGAAGAAGTATTACAAACGTGGCACCATGGATATAAAAGAATATGGATTGATGATCATCACAGGCACACAGGTTGAACAGAAAAGCCAGAAAACAGAAATTTAATTGCAGCCCACGTTGCAACATCATCAGCAGCAACAGCATCAGCATCAACAAACAATCGATTGAACGATCGTGGACCATTGCCATCATCAACTGATGCTGCTGCTGCTACCAAATGTTGCACAGATTGTTGTTGACCGATATAAGATCATGTTGTCGTGGCAGCTACTACTTACTGCATTCATGCAGCACTACTGCTATGCTGCCACACAGATTTACTCATGATAAGCTTACTATTGCCGACGAGTCAACAATCGATCGCATTCGAATGCTGCAAAGTTACAAGACTTTGCGAAACAATAAAAGATATATAGCCACCGACCGTACCTACTTAAGAGTAGAAAGACGAAATAATAAATATATAGTTTAAAAGTGAATGTAATATATACGCTAAGAGATGGAGTGAGTGAGTAAAGTTACCAAAGCAAAGCAAATGTATCTCAACTATCGCATTTCGTTAAATCAAATTTATACTTCAAAATCAAATAGTAGACGGAAAAATAAATATTTATGCATGCATATTTCTAATCTGATGAAATGAAATTTGCTATCGGAAATGTATCAAATGAAAACGAATTGCAAATCACTCGCGCTTCCTTAATTAAATATTACAAATTTCAATTTAGATTAGTTGCAAATTTTTCGCTTCCTCGCATAACTAACCAAATATATGTGCATATCGATTTATTTTTTTTCCAACATACTTTCTACTTTCTTGTCGTTTACCACACGTTCAAATTGGTTTGATGCTACTGCTCCATACGTATCTAAACATACATATAGATTCAAAAGATACATAACCAAATAGTTGTTACCGATGCCAAATAGTAGTATGACAGAACCAGCAGCAACAACTAGTCATCCTCATCAGCCACGTAAAATGGTAAAAAAGGTAGAGAAAACAAATTCAACTTACATTAGTAATGTGGTTGGGCGCCCTTCTTTACTACTGTATGTATGGGTTGTGTATCTATCCAGATACACTTACCTATAGGGAAGATGTTAATCGGTGTGCCACTTTTATGGCAAGTGTCCTTCATTAAAAGCGCTAGACCATTGGGCAGACTGAAGTACTAAAGGCGTGGCATACACACACACATGCCACGTACTAAGTTTGAGTTGAGAAAATGTTTGCGGATTTGAATTTAAATTGAAATAGGATATTGTTGTTCCCGTTCTTGTTATCGTTGTTGCTGTTGTTGTATATTCAAATGAATTTAAACTTAAGGGTAAACGTTACGTTATGTTACTATTACAGTAGTATAACGGTTACGGTACCTCATATCAGATTAACATCAGATTAAATTGATTGCTCATGGATAGCTTTAGGTACAAGTACCTACATACCTATATCGTACTCGCATCTACAATATATACATATGTATGTACTGTGTGCACCAAGTATTGCATGTGGTTATACTATGATCTTACTACTCTGTAGCAACATTTGCCTTTATGACAATGTTTCTCTGCTTCATCATCATCATCATCGTCATCAACCTCTACAGTGAGTGCTCGCTCTATAGTGCAAATAAAAAATCAAAAACCTTGAGAACGAATGACGACGGAATTCACGATGACGATGGTGATGGTGCAAGCGCTAGCGATGCTGATGATGATGATGATAGCAATGATGGCATTTCTAATAAGTTTAGTTTCCATGTTTATATTAGCATGTTAATGCTGGCAATTGCCATAAGTTTGATGCTTAGATACATTCACATGGTATTTTCGATGTTGTTGTTGCCGCTGCTGGTGGAAAGCAGAACGAATACACACATCTATGGAATGTGATAGTTGATACTGAAGTTGCATGTTTCAATTTGCTTTTTTAATTGAGACCATTGTTGGTTGAATATTAATTGTTGACCGAAGGTTGTTTGCCATCAAATATAGTGATTATCATAGCAATTGAGAAAAGAAGAGGAAGTATTTGTTTGTTCTAATACTATCATTTGCCACATCTGCTTCGGTTAGGACTTGATATGAAATCAAATTATTATTTGCAATTTGTAACTTTGAAAATTTTACAAAAGAATGGGCAATCATAAATTAAACACAAATAATAATAAAATTAGATACAAAATTTGAGAGTCTGTAAAGCATAAAGCAGAAAGAATTAAAGTTTTCTTTTAAATGAAACATCAAATTAAAAATTCATGCTAGAAAGAAGTGACTGGAAAGGGATCCATCACCTTATAAACACATTAAGATATTCATAGAAGGTTTCATAACAGAATTGTGTGACTCCCTTAGGCAAAGAAATCCTTGCAGTTTATTTAAAGCGAAAGCAACCGACATTTATGAACGCCTTAAAGTGCTTAATGATACTTTCTTATTGATATCTATGACTATTCTTAATTACCGCCGATTTCTATATAAGATGGCTAAGCAGTCACTTACAAATGTGAACATATATCTTAACATACATTTTTCTATGTCGATCACAGGTAGAACACCAAAATATTAACGAAATCGCTAGAAAACCTTGGCCAAGGTGAAGAATTTCTTACTAAACAGTTTATCAAAACAACATATTCCGTCTCATGTAAGAATGCTCATTGGGCATTGGCTAATTGAGTGTCATGCGAGAAGGTTTGTCTCAGCTGTAGAAACGAGAAAGAGCCGGAGAAAAATTCTTACCTTTACTTTAGGTTATTAACTCTAGCTGAAAGTAGGCAGCACTGATTTAAAATACTACTACCAAACCTTCCTTAAAGCCTCATTTGCACTTGTCTAACTGGCGTACTGAAAAGTAACGAGTGTACAAACGAGCGAATTGGTGAGTGCGCTAGTAACGATTACACACAAAGTTGTCAAATAACTTTGTAAACAAATGAAATACTCACAGCTGCCTCAATAATGATTCACTTTGAAAATAAGAGAGAGTGTGAGTGAGAGTACTAACAGGCAGCGAGTAGCGAGAAACACTCTACTCGCAACTAGCCAACATGATTACACTGATCGAGTTCACTTGCAATTAACCAATTCGCTGGCTTATAACTCGTCAACTAGCCAAGTGTAATTGAGGGTTAAGTAAGAAGTGCTCATGTACTGACGCCTTGTATAAAATTTTATCATATTCAACAATCAGGACATATTATTCTGAAGTTAAATACCCATAGATTGAGTTCTATTCAACTAGATGTAATACTCTTCACGCTTCCCCGGGTTGCATCTAACCTTCATTTCTTAGCATCACAACAGTTTGAGTGGCAATTTTATTGTACATTTATTCTTTATAAGTTTGCCATTAACTTGGGGTTTGTATGGGAGGTACCCCTCCTGGTAACCGTAGGATCATGAAATTTACACAGTTGGTGAATATAGATCAGAAACTTATAATCCAAATTTCAGTTCGATATGTTTTTTAACATAACAAGAACATTATTTTAAAGGGGGGTTTGTATGGGAGGTACCCCCTAGTGGTCCGATTCAGCTGATTCCGACAAATGTGCAGCGTATGGTAAAAAGAAACCTATGTGCAGCTCTCCAGCTCAAAAACTGAGGGACTAGTTTCCATACAAACAGACAGACAGACGGACATGGCTTAATCAACTCGTCTCTTCGAGCTGATCACAAATATATATTCTTTATGTGGTCTGCGATGTCTCCTTCTGTGTGTTACAAACTTCATGACAAACTTATAATACTATTCACTCCTGTGAAGAGTATAAAAATTACAAATATTCAAAGAACCTCGAACACGGAGAAGCATCCCGCCATTCATTATACAATACAACATTCATTGAGTATTTTTATTTAAATTCAATTAAATTACGCTATGCCAGACAAAAACAGACAGAAAGATGGACTGACAAGTAGGCAGGTGCACCATTAACTTATATGTGTAGACCATACTGCAAATGCAAGCTTTTTTATGTTTTACGCTTCATCTGGAAACGGCAATAGGCGGTAGCATCAACAACAACAACAATTCGCGTATTTCATTGTTTGTTTATTTGTTTGTTGGTTTAAATGTTGCAAATGAACCAAATTTTAAATGGTGAAACGTGCCAAGGCCTTAAACACAACACAACACAACATAACACAACCAGGATTACGCCACATGATGCATGCAGGTAACAAACACTAGCTGGCAAACAGAAAGTGGGCCCGATGGTCAATCGAGCATCAGACAACAAGGATAAGATAGGATACGATGGAATGTATCTCTCTCTCCCTCTCTCTCTCTCTTTGTATCCGCTACCAGTGGATGCCACAACATCAAATAAACTGTAACAGCACCGTATTGCATCCAGGTATTTGTGGGCGTTTGTGGTGGATCTGTTTACACGGCATAGTTGCCCATTCGGCTGCAAGTAAATGAGTTGCACGAAGAGCTCTCGTATTTGCTTTTAATTAAAATAAATATTGCCATAACCTATAAAATAATTGAAAAACAATTTAACATTATTACAATTTTAAAAGTTACACAACGAAACGCGCATTGCGTTGTGGTAAGGGTACGAGAGAATCTGTTTGCGAGTATTTATATGGCATAGTATCTATTTATTTGTCGCTTATGGTTGTTGTTTCTGGTTGTTTTTATTGTTCACCTGCTTACAGGAATTTGTATATGGAACACAATTCAGTAAATGGATGTAAGCAAATGCATATAACAAGCTTCCATCAGTTCTTTGGTGCATACTCTCTTGGGGATTCTTATTCCTGTGGTTCCTTTATTACACATTCCTAAGTTACCAAAGTATCCTTTTATCGCTTACATTTTCTACAAATTATTTAATTAAACATCCTCAAGTATGTTTTATATAATAATGTTGTATTATTCATAATTTTAACAGTGGCTTTTTTTGTATTACAAAACTTTTTTTACTCAGATCAAATAAAATTAAAAGTTTATAATTAAATTTTGAAGTCCAACAAAGGTTTAATACTGTCGATCAGTAGTGGATAATTCAACGGCATTGGTGCTTGGATAGCTTTTCAATCAAGTAAAGAGAAAGTCTAGCAATTGGCAGTCTTGATCAAGTTAATTCTTGTTGCTTGGGAAGTTCCATTAATGGACAAAACTTATCCAAATTTGTCCAAAAATTGTTAATCTTCACTTGTGAATCATCTCTTTCACGGATGCGATTCTGCTAGCTTTATGATCAAATCATGTTGTTTAACAAACTAGAAGTAGAAGTACATTAATGCATCCGTGGTCTGCTAGCTTTTTGTTTGGGAAGTCACACTAATTGACAAACAATAAATTGTTACACTTTCACGAATCCGATGATGCTAGCTTTATGATCAAATATGAAGAACCAACCCTCTTTGGCTTATTGTTACCTCAAACCTTCTTTAGTGGATATTTTGATATCCATTAATGATTGTACTTTTTCAATCATTAGTAGAATTTTTCAACGGTAGAAATACTTTAAGGCATCATTGATGAGTTGCCTGCGTTTTAAGCAAGAACAATGAAAGTCAAGAAGTTGCTAATCGTGTCCACCATCCATCTGTTGATTGTTGTTGATTTGGAAGTTCCATTAATAGGCAAAAGATAACATTTTGTCCAAATATTGTAAGTCTTCACTTGTGAATCATTGCTTTCACTGATCCGATTCTACTAGCTTTATAATCAAATATGAAGAAACAAACCTTCTCATCACTTCAAATCATGTTGTTTAACAATCGAAACAGTAAGATTATGGAATTTGAAATGAAGAACCAACTTCACACCATGTACTATATGAGATGTCGCGATAGTCATCTAGAAGAAATTTTCACGTCCAATAATGAATGAATACTATCGATCAGCAGTTTGTTTTTTGTTATTTGGGAAGTTCCACTAAATAACAATACATTGATAGAATTTTACGGATCCGATGCTGCTAGCGTTTTGATCAAACATGAAGAATCAACTATTGATTGGACACATGCAGCAGAGTAAATATGTAAATAGGCACCTTTATACTGCACAATGTATCAAAGAATCCCTTACAGAATATCACGCTTAATCATAAGTTTGTCACTTCTGCATTATTCTCTTCATTGACCAAATATAAATATGAGTATAGCCATCATTGGATACCGTATTTGCCGCTGTCTTTTGTTTCCTGTATGGAAGAAGTTCTACGGATTTGAATCATTGTTGTTCAACTGGCCTTTGGATAAAGGACGAAGTGAGTACTATTCACAATTCTCTATCACTATTATTCATTTGCGACTTGTTAATGTTAATACTCATTTTTATCAGCTTTTTGGTCAAATGTCATGAGTTTGATGGTGGCAATTTTTCTGTTGTCTTATCGCCGTTGAAACAAGATGTCTTTTGTGAAGGTGATTGACGTTCCAAATGTTACCAACCTTGAAATACGCATCGGAAACTACATCGCGCACCTAGCGACCCATATTTTCTGTTAGGAAGTTCAATGATTAGTATTGAAGACAGTTATTGTTCGTCAGTCTTTTGGGACAAAATAAGAAGTGAATGTTAATGTCGCAAATCTGCACTTTAATCCGCATCGTTTCTCTTCATTCGTGATCAATATTTTTCGATGTGTCTTGAAGAATACCATAATTAATAATAGAATACCTGCAAAGGTTTTCGGAAATTTATGTTGACCATATAATTCATAAACAAAATCCAAATTACCAATATGTTTACACTTAATTTCTCATCTGTCATCTGTTCAAATTACCCGTTTCAATTTAGCACATGGATTTCTTTATGACATAAAAAAAAATTACAGAAAAAAAAACAACGATAAATAGTGGAACATCATAAATGATAAGCAGAAAATCCTAGTTATGGCAACAGGTACAAGCAAAATCAATATTACCATTATTAAAGCACTTAATTTCTTATCTGTCATCTGTTCAAATAACGTCATGTACCAAATATCATACGCAAATCTTCAAAGATAAAAAGAAATGACAAAAAATATAACAAAACTAAAATGTAGAACTTCAGAAATGATAACCAACCTTTTTATTAGTATTCAACTCTTTTACATATCAATGTCTTCCATGCTTGTATTTAAACGTTCTTCAGAGTCTTCCATGTTGACATTTAAAGGTTCTTCAGTGTCTTCCATGTTTACATCTAATGGTTCTTCAGTGTCGGACTCACTTAAATCGCTGATTACAATATCATACAAAGGATCATTTTCATCGTCCGATGCATTGTCAAGGAGCGCGATGTAGTTTAATATGGCTTCCGATGCCATATAATAGTAAATGCCTTCTTTTTTAACAACTCCCATTTTTCCAGCCATTCTAAGCGATTTCTTTAATTTTTTTCTTAAATCCGCTTTAACATTTGGTTCGGCTTCGAGTGGTAAGAAAGTTTTCAAAATTTTTCTCAAACTCATAGGCTCCAATGACGCGTTCAATAAGCCCACTACTTTATTTACATCAATATTTATATTTTCAACTTTATCATCAATGCCATTTCCATTTTCATTGACATCAATATTGCCATTTTCTTCTGCCATCCTTTCAACTTTACTTTCAATTTTTTTATATATTTCTGAAAAATTGAATACGCAAATGTCTATGACTTATCAAAGATAATTTTCACTGTTTATACCCTATTTACAATGCACCATAAGCTGCTTTTTTTGGAAGAAGCTTTAAAATTTGCTTAAGTCCTACAAGAACAGGCAAATGGATAATTTCAGAGTTACTTTGGTAAAATTTAAGCGGTTTTTTGTTTTAAAAGCAAAAACTAAAACTTAAACAACGATGACTGGCAAATATTGAGCACTATTGCCAAATTTTTTGTCATTCTCGGTCATGTTTCCTTGCGCGGAATCATTAAGAACCTGATGATGGCACACAACAATTTTAAGCAAGGAAATAACAGGAATAAAAAAGGGAGCTGCCAGAATTATATGCATACACTGCAAATTGTTCTAAATCATGTATTTTTCACAAATTTCTAATTTTAATTTCTCAGATTTGCTACAACTTTCTGTTTCCAATTTCCGGTATAGAATCTAATGAGCTAGCGGATAAGTGTGCAGTTACCGATATTTACAGACCATTAAAGGATATTTTTTCATGCCTGGAACGGAAAAATTGAGACCTGGCAGGCGGAAAGTGGGCAAATGAGTCTGGCTGTACTGTCGCTACGACAGTGTGGCCTTGCTATCAACCAAATAGAACCTACGAGCTCCTACACTTCAACAAGAAAAGGATTCGAACGTTGACTGGAGTTATGACGAGGCACTGCACTATCAGGCTGATGGCCCACAGAATACAGGTTCCACATCATGACATCTGTCGTAGCTGTGAAGATCTGCAGGAACTGAAGAGCATCCAATACCTCCTCTGTGATGGCCCTGCTCTTCTTGGTGATGGACCCGGTTTCGCGGGAAACCTTTCTTCGAGGATTTTGGTAGTTTAGCAAAACGTCTTTTGAGAGACCTAGCTCTATTCGTGGACCCCGCAGGTTGGTTTTAGAGCAAGAGACCAACCTTGGACCTTTTCCCCTCACAATCCCCCCTACCCTTTCTTTTTTTTTATCAGGTATCACAATGGGCCTTAAGTCACCTGGATGAGCTCACGAAAATCGCGAGCGGCCTGTATAACCTGAACCTTCCACTTGTGTGTACAACCAAAACAAACAACAGCTGTTTTTTTTAAGCGAAACCGCACACTGTAAACGGTTTCTTAAAAACACCGCTTTTTTCCACACTGCAAATAAGGCATTAGCAAGTTTAAATTTCCTTTTTTATACGAACCTTCGCCGAACACTACCGCCGATTGAATGAATTTTAAAATTGAAAATTTACTAATGTTAACTTTCACCAAATTATAATTTTTAAAATTGTAGAATGAATCAGTAAAGAATTTATTTTTCCACGAGAAAATTTTTTTCAGGAGAACCTTACTCAACGAAAGTATAATGAAAACTAAATGTACAAAACTGTATGAGTTTCCGAAGTTTATTTTTTATGGGTTACTAGATTCATAGAATTTTTTTTTTTTGCATATTACAATAATATCTTCGATTACAAAAGGATTTTTCCAAAATCTTTGATTGATATGTCAACAAATTAAAGGATATCCATTTATTGCCGTAATCAGGTAGAATCGATGTAACCATGCAACGCAGTCCCATAGTTTTAAATCGTTTACCGTAAAGACTTCCTTTTACACTGTTAATTATCATTTTGATCATTTCTTCAAACCGAATGAAATGAGACAACTGCAAATAGTGCATTTGTTTGCTAGTGATTTGTCTTGAAGCTATAAAATCCATTTTTACCAACAATATTTTCCCATCAGCTACGCCTTTGATTCGCGCAATGAAATATAGTACTCAAATTCGAATGAATTCATCGAAGAAAATTCCAATTAAAATTATGCATTTCGATTAAAAATGATATTTCCAAACAAACAAAATTGAAACGAGAAAATATCATCAACAAAAAATATGAAGCTACAGAAGCAATGCTAACAACAACAATAAAAAATAATTCTGTGTGTGAATGTATGTATATACATTTTACTGTATCTAAAGCAACGCACTGCAGGTGGCAATAATCAAACGACCGAAAGCAAAAACATAAATAAAAAGCGCGAAATTTTGCAATCTAAATTCAAATGAAGCAAACTATTTAATGACATTTTAAAAAGCACATCATCAGATGAAAATCGGTTATAGATATAGTAGATAGAGATAGACCAACAGTTAGAGGGAATGAGTGTAAGTGTGACATAGAGATATTTATTAGACGGGTATGAACATAGTTAGGAGTCTTTAGGGAAATACAACAGGACGATGAATTGATGAATGTACCACAATGTTAGCTTACGTTGATTGCTACAACGAGTCTAAAACTAATACATGATTTAAACGATCCATATACAGTTAAACACAAGCACACACACACACATATATATACTTAGTATTAGGCATACTGCATGCAATACGAGTACAATGAGTTATGCACAGATACAAATGTAGTTTAATAGACGTCTGCATTGCAATGCATTCTAAAGCATTGTGTTGGCAGGCTATTGGCACTGTTGGTTATTGCTGGACTAGATGTCGAGGCGCTAGAATCGGAACTATGCAGGGCCGAGGCCAAAACCAATAGCAAAAGACTGAGAGACTGACGGAGTAGGGATACAAAAGAAAGATTTGTGGCATGAATGAACGTTGAATGTTGCGTTCAGTTATAAATGCAGAGAAATCATCGTCATCATCATCATAATTGAATTTGCGGTCAAACGCATGTGAGCCTGCCAAAGCATACTTTCCATTCATTCTACTATATGCATGTATATCTTTGTGGGTGTATGGTATATCCACATGACTGTGTGTATTGCCAAACTATTTTCGAATTATTGAAATTCATTTTGACGCATCTCGACCAAAAACAACAAAACGGCGCGAAATGATGTGTCACAAATATGGGCAAATTCAAGTTGAAAATATTGTAGTGAAGTAGCCGATGGATAGCCGAGTGCCTGGGTCGTAGCAGCATGCTTTTGTAGATAATGCCTCAATGAATACTGTTTAAAATTCATTTCATTTATCAACAACTACAGCAACAACAATGGCAGCAATAACAAAACTTTGATGGTGCCTCAAACGGGCCAAAAATGAGATTTTGTATTTGCATTCATTCTTTCATTTGCTTATAACATTTTTTGGTTGCACTTATTTTTGGGAGCCACAAAACATTGAGATGATAATGATGTTGATGACGATGGTGTTAGCGATGACTATAATGATGATGCAAATTCGAATTTAGTGCTGGTTTTGTTGTTACTGTTAAAGCTTTTACGTTACGTTTTACGTTCTCATACTCATTGCAAAAGTTTAAATGGAATTTGCTGTGAAAATCGCGTTTTACCAAATGAGTTTTAATTGCAAGTTTTCCTACTAATGCATCATGTGTGCATAAATGTAGAGTTATGTATATTTGTATCTATGCACATACCTACATATCTCCTCCATATTAATTCATGCAGCATTTGCTTGTTCTTTTTATTGTAGTATGAGAATGTATTTGAATACATGAATACACTACTACTATAAAAGATTATCTGTGTGCATGTGTTTTTGTGAGGCAGGATGCTTTGGCATTAGTACTGCAAAATTCGTTAAAATTTTGTGCACGTTCTTCCTTAAATAGTGTAAAATTATGTGCTTTATGATAATTCATATAAGTCAGAATTTATAGCAGTATGTACCATATATGTGCATGTGTTTGTGTGTGTGTTTATTTGTTTGTACCAAATGTTTAAGCTTGCATAAATGTGTTTTAAATGTTGGTAAAACATTACTTGGTTTTAAAAAATTTTAAAGAAATAACCACCAATGTTGTTAACATATTTCAGAAAAAGAACTCGGATTAAATTAATGTTCATTTATTTGGAATGCATATAAGTACATATATTTGATACAATAGAGTTTAAGGTGATAATGATGTCATACTATGGATCTCATTGCATTGGGTTAAGTTCTCAATGTCAATGGCATCCATTCATTTAAAAAGTACACAATTTATTTAATGTATTTCACATTTTTGACAGCTTATTGGAAAAATGACAATTCTTTCAAGGGTTTCTGAAATTCCATCGTAACCATAATATATTGATTGGAACAACTACATCTATACATATTCAAATAGACTTAAACAAGTTTTGGTACAAGTGGGCAGGCTTTGCCAAGTCACTTAGATCTTTACGCGTCATTTAATGACATTCAACAAATCTTTGTTTTTATTTGCACGATTTAATATTGGGCGCGTTGAGCAGGACCAATCGTTGACTTTTTTCCGGTGACTTAGTAAGCGCTGACTGATTTGTCTTTTCTGAATGCAGTGCTGACTACTTGTAAGATGTCCGGCTTCGAAGTGTGACGCAATTTAATTTGCGGCATGGGAGTGTTGAATATAAACAGCTGAGAAAGAGACAACAATGGATGACAATCTTTCCTACAATTAAGATATTGTCCATTCCACTCTGCTTTGAAACACATATTAACAAGATAAATAAATATTCCCAATAAAGTCATTGCTTGCTAATTCTTCCCCCTATCCTTCTTAACTCTCATCCTAAACACTAACTCACCCTTCTTAACAATAGCCTTTTTATTTTTTTGTTTACAAACAAAACACAGCTGATTGAAGTCCGATGACTTCAAGTAATCAAAGTATTTTTATGATTGATTTTTAGTCAGCGCAATCACTACATTGTGAATTTGACAGTCACAGTGAACACCAAGTAATCGGAAAAAGTCAGCGATAGGTTCTGCCGAATGCGCCCATTATTCCTAGTTGCCTTACGTCTAATAAAGATCTACATTATGGCATGAGTTCAATTCGCGACCAGAAATCTTCTCAAGAGTATATGTTTCCAGTTGGTTTTGCAGTTTATTTCGAGATATTGCATTAAAACCAACCGAAGATACTATTTTTTGACATCATTATCCAATAGACGGATGCATTGCTTTTGCCATTAAACAAGCCTCGAGAGTTGTAGGAAGAGGTTATTTTCTGGAATAAGAGCAAGTATTGCATCTTTCGGATCAAAGGTCGTAAAAATGTATGGAGAAAAAACGATGCTGCGCTCAATAAGAATAACTTGGTGCCTACGATTAACCCTCAAACGGCGGACTGTTTACCATACCATATTTCTGTGTACTGGTTTACATTTGTAAACTTATATAAAATGTATGCATATGGGTGGAAAGATGTCTAATAAGGTTCGGAAGGTTGCCCAACCAAAAGAAGTATGATGACTCGTCGTGACACACACACGATATAATTCTGGGGCATACCAACATAAAGGGACATGCACTAGAAGTGATTTGGAGAGCTAAGAATCCAAATAAAACAGTTCGGAAGCAGGTAGAAGTCGATGTTGTTGAGTTTGATTCCTTTTTGGCATTGCTGACTATGGCTGGCGACTTTAAATCGCATGATCAAATATTAGAAGAGCTTTGGGCACCAGAAGCACTACCGATTAATCGCCAGCTTCAAATCAATTTTGCGGATCATTCGATTCTATAATGGATATACACACACGAACTGATCGGCTAGCGACAGACAAAAGTGCTCCCATTTCCGAATTGTGGATGTTGCTTAATGCATCATTGAAACCCAACTAAGGTTGATAAATGCAAGCGAAGAGTTCACCGGTGGCCATTAGCTATCTTTTTCAACATGGTGGATTTGTCGGCATTGGCTGCATACGTGTTGTATACTGAAGCGTATGGGATCAGCAATTCTTGTCGTAGCTTCCTCATTGCATTGTCGAACGATATGTTTACTCCGAACATCAGACGTCGAGCGCATATTAGGCATAACAATCGTAGGCCTCATGTTCGCAATGCGATGCTGGATATGCTGGGCATCAGTAGTCTTCCATCGATTAAGCCGCCGCCATAATTACAAGCGATCCAGGAACAGCTCCCTTTGCAACAAGAGGTTATGTGATATACTGTGGCACGGTTACAAAATGCCAAGATTTTCAATAAATTTTAATTTATTTAATTACAACAGAAATTTGAATAAACCTTCAAAAAGGAAGTGAGCTGTCGTAATTTGATACGTCTTTCCATACTTTATATATAGGTTTACAAAAGTCAACCGTTAAGAGAGTAGTCTTGAATAACATTTAAAAACGTATGTTCCACACTTTCATCTTCTCGAATTCAATAAAGAAATGATTTTTTAGTTCTTTATAGAGTTCTGAGAGATTTGGTCAATTTACACCAAAAAAAATGCGTATTAAAGTCAAAAAGTTTACATTTGTAAACTGTCAGCCGTTTGAGGAGCCCACAGGAGCGGGACGAATGAAGTTTACTGAATCAACAATGGAAAAACATATTACGTCGGCATTAGACCGGAAATTTATTAGCCGATGTGTTAATGTTTTAAAAGCTAATTTAGAGTAAAATGTAGAGGAATTAAGCCTGAGCAATGACATCAATTTACAACAAGACAATGACTCAAAACAATAAGCACATTTAGTAAATCATTGATTGCTCTAATAGACTCCGGACGCATCCGCACACATGAAACTGCTAAACTGATCGATTCAATACCCAAATGTTAGCAAAAGTTTTGAAGCTATCCAACTAATTATAAATTTTTATATACTTATTTATGAAAAGAGAGGCTTTATATTCCTTGTTTTCTGACATGTGTATACTTGGATCCTAATACAAATGTTTCAAACATATTGTCAAAGTTTGACAATATTATTGTAGTACTATTTGATCCAATAAGGATATGATGAAGCCGTCTTTCAGTGAGATTTTGTGCAAGTCTTCAAAATTGAAGACTAATTCCAATTTGACTTTCTGGTATAATCTTCTTAAGTAGGCAAACATGAAAAAGAGTTACCACACTCAATTAAGAAACAAAAGAAAATTACAAAATACTTAAAGCTAACTTTGAATTTAAAGTCAGGAATTTTCTTTAAACAAATTATTGTATAATAGGCAACGCTATCCATCTGCCCAATCAACTATCTATTGATTGAAAAAAAAACATCTGACAAAGCCGCAATCACTTAATATCATCTTTTATATGAATGTCCTCCAAATCAAGAACACTTCTCTGAAACTACTTAAATTTCCAAATTTATGCAGAGGCATTGCTAATTTTTTCCAACACTATCAGTTGCTTTGATCTAAAGCGCTTTAAGAATTTTTTTTAAAGATAAAAACAAAGACTAGAAAAACCTTCCCATTATTTAAAAATCAATAAAATCACATTTATTCACTATTGACGGTACACAAAGATATGAGATACTTATAGTTAGATAGATACACTTGCCAAGCATAGAACAAAAAAAAAAAGAGTCATTGGCAACAGCGTGACAGATTATGCAAACTAATTACCAAATTAGATAAGATTTATGCTTTCGAAAGCGAACAACAAGAAGAATAAAAATACCAGAAAAAAACAAAAAACAGAAAAACAAAATAAAAACCAAGATTAATGAAACATTTTTTTTTTTTTTTATTCTGCTGCTGCTTGGAGATGCTTAAGCTTGAGCTAAAAAAATATACTTTGTATTTTTGTTTTGTATCTACCTTTTGCGCTTTGAATTTAAATCTGTATCTGTATCTGAATAAAAACCAAAACAAAACAAAAATGTAAACCTGCCGCAGCTAATCAAGCTATTTCGAGGTCCAAGCAGCAGCAGCAGCAGCGGCTCAACGACCAACAACAAGTGACAAACACAGTGACATGAAAAAAGGTTTAAATATTTTAACATTTTGTTTTACCAACCAAAAAAAGAATAATCATTACTTTAAACTCAGCCAGCCTATTAACTGAGATCAGAAATTTGTAACTTCAAAAGATACTACAAAAGGATTGTTAATCAGTTTTTTAATTTCATCACAAAACCAGACTTTCAAAGTATATTTTTATCTTCAATCTGTATACTTAGTATTCTCCAACTTATTGGATGGCCAATTCATTAAAAACAAAAGAGTTCTCCATGAAAGGTCTAAAGACTTCGTCATGGACCAGAGATGTGGTGACATTCTCCTGTTTTTCATTTTCTTCTATTGTATATCATACCATACTGCAACTCCTTGGCATTGTTGTTATTATTGTTAGTTTCTCAAATAACAAAAAAAAAATTTTGTATTGTATGTATGAATGTATCTTTTTTTGTGCCCTTCTACTTCTTTTGCATTTTACAAATTTGTACGATGTTGAGCTTAATTGGTGATTAACCACCTATGGTGGAAACGGTTACATTATGCCATGCTGACTCTTGTAGACAATTTGGAGTTGGATTTAGATTTCGATGTGGATTTTGTGCCTGAAATGTTGTTCACCGTTCTACTTGCCTCATTCAAATGTTCATTCTTCGATAGTATGTTCGTGTAGTTAGTATCTTCTTTTTGTAGACAATGAGTCGTTGTAGTGCACTAAACTTAAATGCAGATACAGATATGTACGAGTATGTACTATACGAGTACTATACAGTTCAGCATCTGTTACTATTTAATTTGATTTGATGTGTTGTCGTGCAGTAAGCTTCGTGCTTCTTCCACTTCTACTTTAACTTCTTTTATTCCTTTTCAACTTGTGTTATTGTTTTCAAAGTTGAACTTTAGCTAGCAGTACAAATGTTCTTTCAAGCAGAGATTTTCATTTGTTAGAATTCATGTTTGTCTAAAGATTTTAATAAAATGGAAATGTATCTCTTCTATGTACAACTTTTCGTAGTCCTATGCTCAATAAAATTGACTTCAACTTACATTCATATGAAACACTCAACTCAACTCAACCTAGCTCAACTCATCTCAATGACAACAACTCGAACTTCAGTCGAACTTCAAATGGACGACGACTGATAACACATTCAACTTGACTCAACAGATTTTTTTTCTTTTTTCAGTTTTAGTTTTTCCAACTAAGTCTATACTCATCGTAGTGTTGAAACCTTATTAGAGTGAGTGCCGTACTTGCAACCTGCTACAAATGTTCTAGTATACAGAGTCTTTGTCTCTGGCGCCCTCTTTCTTCTCTTTATTCAATACCAAGAAGGAAAAGACAAAAAAAAAGACAGCTCAGAGATTTATGGGAACACGCTGGTGGTGGTTGTCTTTTTTAACCAGGCTCATTTCAGTTAAACAACAAAATGGAACTGAACTTGAAAAGAAAGCTAAACTAAACTGAGGTTGATTCTGTCGATGTTTCGTTCTTTTTATTTCTTCTATTTTTTGTTTTTTTATTTTAAGCATCTTCTATGCCAGTTTACTAGTTTGTTTCGATTCGTTTTGGTTTCATTCTGTCGTTCGTTAGCATGTTCTTTCACTGGGGAAAATAATTCATTTCGATTGCGCTGAGAATGAGATTTGTCAATGGTAAAGTCGCCTCCTAAATTGTCTTTTCTTTTTCTAGTTAGATTATCTCTCTATTAATTATCGTTTATGTTTTTTGTGACTTCACTCGCTCGTTTGGTCGATGGTCGGGGGGGTTTTTTTTTTCTTTTCTGAAAAAATAAAATACTAAAAAACATTTAATGAACTTTGCCTCAGCGCAATTTGTTGCATGCCTTAGCGCGTGATTGAGTTGGTTGATTTTATGGGCAGTTAATGGCTTCGCTGAGACTATTGCATTCTGTGTGGCGTAGGTGGTTGTTGCAGTGGTATTGCTAGTGGTGGTGATACTTTCCCGGAAAACTCGTAGAGATAACGTGTATCTTAGGTCATAAATTAGTTGTGCCCCAAAACGCGAAAGTTTAACTTTTATGCTTTTTGTAATACAAGAATCATTTTTGTTAGCGCAACAAATCAAAAACATTCTAAATATTTAACTTTAGAATGAAATTGGTTTATAAAGAAAATTTAAGCTTAACTTGGGATTTATTATTGTATATAAGATCATTATTAGAGATTATCAATTTAAGTCACACTAAAAGATATTGGACAAATCTTTACATAGTCTTTTGTTGCAATTTAATTTTAATAGTAAGTTGAAATATGCTATTCATTTATAATGCTAAGTTACGCTCTTTGCTTAATGCTCTTAATTTGTTAGTTACGCTCTTTTTATTTCATGTTCATGCTTTCTAGTTTCAAAAAGAGGCATGAAAGAATGTAAGCTAGAAGTGGAGAACTAAAATATGCAGTCACAATCTAAAAGATCAATGAGCGATTTCAATTTGAAATTATTTTCGGCAATCATTATATTTTAGGTGCCCTTTCATCGAACAGATGCAGAGTAAACCAGAGATTGTTCACAATAAGGAAGATAGAATGCTTTGCAAAAACGAATTATTCTAAATATTGTAAACTTAATCAAACAATATAACAAGAAAAGTTTACATTCTCAGATTGTTACTACCATTTTCATATCTAATTTTTTTTTTATAAATGGAAAGGATTCTAAATAATGATTCTCAAAATTACTGAAGAGAAAAGCAAAAGAAGTAATTGATTATGATTGTATGAACAGAAAATCACCACATGTTTTCATTCATAATTCCACAACTTTTGGTCCCCTAAATTCATATCAGTTAATAAATTCTAAAGTCCACAAAAGCTTATCAATCACTGTTAGCCTAAAATTTTAAATTGAAGGCCTCATACTTCTTCCAATCAGAACATGCTTAAGTCTGTAAATCTTCCCTACCATTAAACTTGGAGGTAAAACTGATCAGGCTACAACTTACGGAATGGTTACAGCTTCGGCGTCAATGGTCCAGGTTCGCCGCGCTTAGCATACGCGTTTTGGATTGTCGTAATGACAATGCGATGCAAAAACGACTTCTCTTTGTACCGTTGAAGAAGTAGTGACACGTCGTTTGAGTTCGTGAGGCACCTAATTTTCCACCTTCTGACTCTTGTTGAGTCACGCCTAAGTTCTTCTTGTGTTTGGCATGTCTCTTCGTCCAAAATTTCCTCCAGTTCACTGCTTCGCGTTCCTCGTTAGTTGTTTCAAAATCACTTCTTTTGTAACATCGGAACCAGTACTCACAGTTTGAAATTGATGGAGTATGCTCTCCGTAAGCCTCACACAGCAGCCGAATGACTTTCTGCTGCAGTTTTCTTCAGTTGGAAGCAAAATACCAAAGGTTCTTGCGAATGCCATAAAAACAGATGTTGACACTTAGATGGAGTAAAATTTATTCTAAAATGTGGTCAAATAATGAAGCTTTCACAAAAAGTTGATCCCGGTATGCTTAAACATTAATGGTGGCCTATGTTGGCAATCCTTTAAAACTAACATGTGCACCCAATAAATCTGCAGAAGGAATCGTTTAGGATCAAGAAGCTTTTGTATCCCTAAGTGGAATAAAAGAAATGTCTTTATCATCCAGAAGTTGCAGATCTCCAGATCGTTAATGCGCCTTGGTACATGTGAATGACGTCATTTCTCAGGACCTGCAAATCCTCTCCGTCCATGACCAGATCATCTATCACATTAGCAGATATAATAACCATCTTATAACGCTTGTCAACAACCTATCATCTTCTCTGGCTACAAACACCTCCATTAGGATGCTTAAGCGCCTTCACAATGATGCCCTGTGGGTACACGGACGCCATAGAAGACGTAGCCTCCGTTCTGCATTTATCAAATTTTTCATTAAAAATTATGTAGGCCTAAAATCATCAATTTTTCATAGTCGGTGGATTAATGTTGTTTAATTATTAATTCAAAAAAAGCTTTTGCAAACCAAAAACTTCTTGATGTGGCATGATAAAACCGACTGAAGGTCCTCAAACAGCAACTGCAATTACCACCAACAATATTTTTTGTGAGCCCAAAGTTTTATTCTTCTACATACTTTTTAGTCATTTACTGAAACACTATACAATTTTTTTAACATTACAAATAAACAGTGAAGAAGGAACTACATAAATGGATTTGTACTGATCGATTTTTTTTGTTAAGTTGATTATAGAAGAACATTACCCAAATTCGAAAGACCTTTTGAACTATTTTAAAGTAAAGCGGATTTGAAAATATTATTAAACTTATTTAAACAAAGAACAATTGTTCTGTATTTTGTTTTTTTTTTTTTTTTTCAATAAATAAAAAGTAAAGAATTCCATTAAAATTTATTTATAAAAAACCAATTCTAAATGTATTCGAATCATGCACAATAATTACCAACAAAAACCAGATCGATTTAATGAAATCCTCTTAAGCTCTCAGCAGCTAACGGCATTTACAAATTTATTTAACGCATTAAGCTGTTAATACTCAAAAAAAAACGATAAAAATAACAAAAACCGATAACACAGAGTACTTGAAAACCATTCTCCAACATAATCAAAAGCAAAACAAGAAAGAAAAACACACGATCATCAAACAATGATCCAGATATTAACAAACTATTTGCTGAATAGGGCCATAGAAGATAATAAAAGCAGTAATACATATAATAATTATAATAATGATAATAACAATAATAAAACCGAGAAGTAACGAGACTTCAAGCCGAGAATTCATCATCAAATTTCGATTATAAGCGTGTAGAGAAAGACGTGCACGTCTGTCTACAGTGCAGCAATGGCCCAAAGGGAGTTTAAGCTTACTTCAATGGTCAGAACCGAACCTGTACGCGATTCATTAAGCGTCAAGTAAGTAACGAAAACATTTTGATTTTGAACATTACAATTTCCTTTGGAGAGAGGTAAAAGAACAAAGAAAGTAAAAGAACCAGCTACCGATATGTGCGTTGTGAATTAAAGGGTTACTGGAACAGACATCACTCAACACAGCTCAGCTCAGTTCAGCTCAGCTGGACAGACAATTGAAGCTGAAGTCATTAATTCCCAACCGACAGTAAGCCAACGAACTTGACTTTTATTGTAAGTTTATCTTTCTTAGTTTTGTTTTGTTTTGTTTCTTGTTGTTTTTGGCAACGCAGTACGGAGACGAGGCCAAGAATCATTGGCAAACGAATTGTAGCTGCTTCAACTACTATAGTCAGTCTACTGCTGTGTTTGTGTGTGTGTGCGTGTGTAACCACAAGATGTAGCCAATAATTATGATGAGACTTGGTCCAAATATTGATTGAATGCATTGCTTTTCATTGCATTACAGTGCTTAGCCTTGCCTTGCCTTGCCTTCCTCAAACAAAAATTTACAATGTATCAAGCTGACTTGTGTTTGTGTGCCTGTAATTCGGAATCTGCCCTAGTAGACCGTCCCCAGCCATGGTTATGCTACTCTTTTTCACTGAATCTTTACCTTAGTAGTCCCCTTAACCCGTCGCCCTGTTAGGATTGTCGGCTTTTTCGTCTATTGTCTGGCGTGACATGGATTCACGTTCGATGATTATATGATGACCATGTTGAAAATGCTCATTAAAGGTACTTCAGAAATTAAAGCGTTTTACAATTGTTTAGGCCATGTTCGTTAGCCACGTCTGTATAACTTCTATTCACAACTGAACAACAGACGTTATTCATTGCGTATCGTTTGATTTGGTTCGCTATTTATCAGTTTCACCCATTCTTCACTTCACTTCACTTCACTTCTCTGATCTGCTCTTTTCGAAATTTTCTTAACTTTTTGGAGTAAATAATAATGTGCTTTGTTGTTAAATTAAAAGCGGTAAGCAGAATTCAGTTGCCATCATCATCATCTTTTTACCACTTTTTTCCCTCCTCTTAGCAATTAACTTTTATTTGAGATAAAGTTTACTGAGGTTATTTCGTGTCTGCACTGAATTAAACAATTCAATGAATGTTTGGTTGTACAATACAATAATAATCACTGACAGATAATGTGGGCGTAGATTCTTTTTTTTTTCTTATTGTACTGTATTGTATTGTACTTATAAAGAAAGTGGCAAGAAAAATATACAAGTCTCCTATTAAGAAGTTCCTGTTTTCTTTTATAAATTTCATAATTATATACTTACTAACTACATTAAATAGATCAAGTTTAAATAGGAAAATGTTGTGTTTACTTACCTTTTTATTTGGTAGAGAGCACATATTTCCTTAGAGATCAACAAATATTGATTTCTTAATGGGAAAATCTGAAAAAAATTGATTTGTTTAGTGAAATTCCAATTAGATTTTAAACTCATACTCATTACTGCACTCTATGAACAGATTTTAACAGAAAAAACAGGATCATTTAGTACAAATTTTCAACGCTAGTTGTCGCTGTAAAAAACTCCCACGATACAAAAAAAAAGATCCTTATTGAACGTTAAAACCCTCGTCAAATCAGGTAGCTGAGATAAACAGATAAATCGATACATACCCACAACTACAACAATAATGAGAATGAGAATAAGTATGTATGTATATCTAAGAATAAGGCGTGAATGCATGCAACCAGTTTTACACACAAAAATATCTTTAGATAAATTTTCCATTATATTTCAAATGACTCAAGGATTCTTCAGATTTTAAAAACCGAAATAAAAATAATTTTTATTTGACAAAATCATGGGTTTTTTGTTACACCTTACAATGGTTGCTAACTCATGCGGCGCACATCAAATTTCTCCCTTCCTTTAAACATTTCATTTCGGTCTCATCCTGCTGAGAGCCTTCCCATCATGCTGTTTGTAAATTTTTTGTGAAATCGTATGAACGGTCGAACATTAATTTCTCATCATTGTCCATTGCTTCTTATGACAAAAGAAGATATACAAAAAAACACAAATAAAAACAAAAATACTACTTTTTGCGCTTAGACAACCGCTGCGTATTAATGGAAATGTTATAAAAGATTAGTGACACAGACAGATAAAGGGCAAAACTGTAGTACATAAGCATATATAGATACTTTATGTATATAGTATACTTAATGCGAATTTTTAGGCTTGCAATATTCATAAGATATTTGCTGCGTATTCAGTTGCACAAAACGAATACAACAGATACAAACATTTGCATTGACCGAAGAACAAGGGGTGAGGAGAGTAGGGAAGAAAAAAAAAACACAGATACACTTATGCGCACACACATAGTATATAGGAAAAGAAATACAAAAGAAAATTAACGGATATTCAAAGGGGAGTGAACTACTCATTATCCTTGTAGTTAGGTGCCTTTTGTTTCTATATGCTTCTTTCTTATTCTTTTTTTCCTTTACCTAAACGAATGGTAATGATAATGTACTACTAGTTCAATAATAGAAAATACTTTTTCTTCTTACAGTTAACATACTAGTGTAATTAATACTTTTGTTGTTAAGGGACCATACAAAAAAGAAAATTGTCTTTAAATAGCTAAAATTAGTTGCGCATAAAGAGTGATAATCAAAATGATACCAACCAACTTGGTTATGAGATACTCGTACTTATACTTGGAAGGTAAACCCAAAATTTCTATTTATGGTTATGAGTAAACGATATGAGTTTCGATAAGTTTTTATGGTAAAAAGTTTAGTACCGTTTTTGTTGTTTTAGTTTTTGGTATGATAAAGTTAAAAAATAGAAAAATTACTGAAATAATTGCATACATAAATGTTTTTTGTTTTCTTTTGGAAAATTATAAGATTTAAAATAAAAATAAATGTAACGTATAATTTTAAAATAAAAACAAATTCTCCTGTGTTTGTAACGGGAACAAAATATGATCTTCTGGGTAAGATGGAAAAGATGTGTATAGTCACTCTTTGTCACAGAGGCTTTAGAACTCCTTTCATTTTAAACTATTCCTTAATTTGTTAATAGCTGCAATGATCGGTCTACATTATAATTTATATATAAATTTCATTCTTCAATTATATGTAACTTGTAATACAAGCCGCCACATATGAAGAGTGTCATTGCGTGTTGCTATAAAGATAATGTTAAGGAAACTGGACTGGAGACTACATGCGGACAATAAACTGTCACTCAACAACACATTCATATTATATAAAGAAAAGTTGTAGCCCCAGTTTTGCGATGGGGGACCACTACTCCCTATAACATAAAAAAGAAAAAAATCTACACAAAATAAGGCCCTACGATGCATAAGTGGTCCAATTATAATGCCAGCGGTTATTGAGGAAACGAATTTCTTTAGCAGTCGATACAATAAAAGATTGCTTATGTCATGGCAAGGTCTGTAAAGCCTCATTTACACTTGGCTAGTTGGCTTGCTGAGAAGAATACGAGTGTGCAAACGAGCGAATTGGTGAGTGCGCTAGTAACGCCTATACACAAAAGTTTGTACTTGCTCAGTTGCCAAATGTGTGTGTGTGAGGGAGTATAACAGGCAGCGAGTAGTGATTAAAGTGGCTTGTTACCGCTCAATTCGCAACTAGCTAACATGATTATACTGGGCGAGTTCACTTGCAATTAGCCAATTCGCTGGCTTTTAGCTTGCCAAGTGTAATAGAGGCTTAACTCATAGTACTATTCGCCGTCAGTTGAAAAGACTTCATACCAACGATCTTCTTAATACGAGATTCTTAAACACCTTGATTACTCATGTAAATATTCTATGATGATTATACAAATGTTTTGATATTGTAAAAACAAAACTGTAATGCAAACCTAATACCGAAATCTCTTGAATATGTAATAAAAAACAAGATGTGAAGAAATACAATGGATTACAAAAATTCACTTAGACATGTTTCTCAGGAGGGATATTAAACAATTAAGCAATCTAAGTTTATTTCAGAAAATTTAAATTTTAACTAATCTGTTTTAAGCAATAAAGAATGACTTGAAGCCAAGGAAGACCTTCAAATATATTGCTATTGCTGAGTGCCCATGCTCTTCTTTATACAAATGTACTATGTACGAGTATTAACTAAACTAAGTATATATTTTTTTTTGATTAATAGATTTTTATTTAAAGTTATGTTTTAAATAATTAAAATTGTATTCAGTTATTCTGAACATAAGAAGGAAATTAAAATACAATTATATTTTTGTTTTTTTGTTTTTCATATGAACAAAGTTGGAACTTTAACATTTCTATAATAGTATTTTTTCAATGGCAACCGAGAACCGTCAAACAAAAACAAACAAATAAACAAACAAACAAACCTGTTTGGCATGGACTTATTAAACTTTCTGATGTGATGCATCATACTTTGAGATAGCAGAATAAAAAAAAAACACATAAACAAAAACAACATACATAACACAATAACAACCACAAAAGTATAAACCTTAGCGAAGCGTGGAAATTACAAGTGTAGCATGTACGGCATGAAAGCGAAAAAGATACAAACAAACCCTACACTCTATAGTAAATGGGAAAACGCATATGCATATGTACCTTTTCATTTGTACTAGTATGTGAAGAGGAGATACACCTGGCACTTTTAATGCATATAGTACCTGCTACTACCTTTTCTTTTATATTTTTTTCTATAAAAAGCAAATAAAGCTACAAATAAATAAATAAAATAGAAAAAAATATATACATTGCACTGACTTGCAGTAAATAGCTTTGAATGTGTGGTGGCATGGTAATGACAGAAACTGAATATTTGTGGTATCTGTGAGCGTGAAAACTTTTTAATGAAATAAAGTGTAGAGTGAAAAAATAACAACAATCCAACAAATTTAAGGAGAGGAAAATATAAAGAAAGAGTGCCACCAAAAGTTGCAACATCATCACAAGCGAACGAACTATGAAATCATGAGTGAGCAAGCAACCAAGCAAGCACGCAAGCAAGCAACCAAAGTAAGTACTACTACTATGTACCTACCATATGAGGAAGAAAAAAACCATCAAAAGACGCAAGCGACCCTGAAAACACGCGCTCGCCTTAATTAAAAACACTCAAAATGAATATGCAGATTTCTGTTTTTTTTTTTTAATTTACCTTTTAATTCAGATATATATAGATATATTTTAATTTTTTTTATTTTCAGTTTATTTTTTCTCATTTTTTATTATTAATTTTCATTTTTTTGTGTTTATAATTTTTCTTCTTGCGAGTAATTGAAATATATTTTTACTAACTAATTTAAGTATCTTTTAAGTTGTTTAAATACACACACAAAAAATAAATAATAATAATAATAAAAGTTATAAAGGATTTCATTTAAGTGTAATTTAAAACTATGCAACATTTATACATAAATACATAAATAGTATATAGTACATAAATAATTTAAACTTAAAATGACTTTCAGTGCTTTTCTCTGTTAAAGAATTCGTATAGGTTTTTCTTAATAAAAAATAAATACAATAATTCAATTTATAAATACAAAGTAGATACAAGATATAAATACATTTATAATATTAATATAGATGAATTTATAATAATATATTTTAGAAGGAAAAGGAGGAAGGAGATCGTGTTATTTACATAGGAAAATAGGTAGCTAAGTACTTGTATATTTATTGGTGCAGCCTAAAATTTGTTTTAATTTAATAGATTGATAAGATACTTTAATTTCTTCGGGTGGTTCTTTTTGTTACTTTAATAAATTGAATTTGTTTTTGAATTTTTATTTATATTTTTTTTTTTTTAATTGAATTAATTATTATTTTTTATACTTAGGAATAAAACTTATTTGGCTAAAATGTCTTGTCTTGTCTTGGTTTGTTTGTCTTTTTTGTTTTAGTTATTTGTTTTTGTTTGTTTGTTTATTTGTTTGTAGTATCTAATACTTAATACTAAGTATCTGTAGTTGTGCAACTTAATATTATTTTCAGTGTGAATACTTTAATTCTCCTGCTTATGTATTGGGGTTGGTTGGCTTCCATGTATTTTAGTTTTTTTTTTTTTTTTTAGTTATAATTATATTCTGGCATCACAGTTGACCACTAAGCATATATGCTCAGCTTGCGACGCGGATAGTCTATGATGTCCAATCTGCCAGTAGAAATATTGTTGTTAATGGTGTTGGACAAAGACTTAGACGCGGCACACACACTATACACTGACAATCAGTGTTCCGTGGAGGTTTGTTGCTGCTGCAGTTGAGGCTGCTGCTGATGGTTGGCACTAAAGTGACGCATTGTATGAGATGCTGCTGCAGCTAGTGTGTTATTGTTGTTGTTGGCAATATTGTGAGTCTTTTGCTGTTGAAACGAACGCCGCCCCGTAGTGGCACAAAGACCATTACGCAATGGAAGTGCTGGTGGAACTGGTGGCGGGGTGGGTGTCTTAATGCGACCGACATGCTCTAGTGGCTGTGAGTAATGCGTATTGGTGTAAATGTAGTTGGGATCCATGACATCACTACGCGTATCCTCATTGTTGTAGTCGCTGAAGTGTTGATGATGCTTTTGTTGCTGGTTGAAATGTTGTTGGGTTAAACGCAGCTGATGTTGGGTCACACCATGCACCATAGGAACATCGACATATGAATAGCAGGAATCACCTACGGCAGCAGTGGCAGATAGAAATTGTGGCTTTGTATAATGATTGAGCTTTTGAATTTGGGTTCCTGGAGGCATAGTCTTCATGTGCAACACAAATGAGGCACTGTCATCGATGGCGCCATTAATGGGTTTATTTGCTAATTTCTTTTCATTGAGCATTGTTGCTGTTGGTACTTGCAGCTGTTGGAAGTTCTTCTGTTGTTCAATGCCGACATTTAAATCGTTTATAGGCATAGGGCACATGCCATAGTGAGGAGCATTTGGATGCGTGTATGTATTTGGGAAAGTGGAATGTATTCCCAGACTGCAGGGATGATGTTGATGACGCGTCATATAATCCTCATCGCAGAATGTCTTTTGGTATTCGCGTTCTTTGCGGCCCAGAGCATTATTTCCCCAGATGCCACCCTTCAGATATTCGCGTATCTTCCTACGGCAACGGTAGATGATCAAAGCCAAAGCGGTTATGGTTGCTGCAGAGCCAACAAGCAGAGCGCCAATTAGTGCCTGTTTGCGGGGATCGGTATGTGTACAGCCCATTAGTGTTGGATTGAGATTCTTAAGCGCCTCGCCGCGTAAACGTTCTGGAAATTCACAAAGAATCTCAGCAATTTCATCGTTGGTGGCATTTTTGGCGACAAGCAAATTACGCAGCCACATAACGCGACAATCACAAGAAATGGGATTCTCCGATAAATCAAGAGTAGTCAAATCCTTCCAAGGGAACAGGCCCTCTGCTATGGACGTGATGGCATTTGCCTTGAGCACAACGTGACGTAAATGTGGCAAGCCACTGAGTGCACCCTCTTGTACTTCGACAAGCATTTTGTTTGATGATAAATTCAAGTATTCAAGATTGGCATTCGCAGCAAAAGCTCCAGTCATGACACGTTTTAGGCGCAGAGCACCACTTATATCCAAACGTTTAAGTTGTTTTAGTCCAACAAAAGAACCTTCCAATATAATTTCAAAATCATTTTGACCAAGTGAAAGTTCTTCCAAGCGCACCAAATGGCTAAGACCCACCGATGGAATGCGTGGCAAACGATTGTCTGATAAATCTAGAGTACGCAATGCCTCCAAACCTTTGAAACTATCATGAGTAATATTACGTAAACTGGCACCTTTCAATTCCAAACGTGTCAGACCTTTCAAATCTTGAAATGCTGCCGAAGGCACTGTCAGCAATGAATTCATACCAAGATAAAGTTCAGCTAGATTAGGCATGGCCTGGAAGATAACCGGATCTGGTACTGAAGTCAAAGCATTATCATCCAAATACAAGATACGCAATTGTTTCAAACCATCGAATGCCTTGGGATCAATGAAGCCAATACGATTTTCACCCAAATTGAGCTCTTCGATTTTCAGCAATGGTGAAAATGTACCCTGATGCAACTCAGATATCAAATTGCCGCGCAAATTGAGCACTGTGACCGCGGACAGACCGATGAGTGTCTTATTGCTGATTTGGCCAATTTTATTGTGATTCAGATGAACTTCCTGCAATTTGCGTTGATAGGCAAAAGTACGCTGTGGTATTGTCATCAAATGATTCGAAGATAAATCAAGGAATGTCAATTCCGCATAGAATTGTATCGATGAATCGATTGTCTTTATTTTGTTGCTCTTAATCACGAGACGTTGTATGGAGGGATTCAGTGCAATGGGCAAAACATCTAGTTGTCCTTCACCGCATTGTACAATGAGCGTATTATCATCACACTGACAACCAGGAGGGCAATTAGCCAATGAATTGACACTGACAATTATGCAGCTGATCACGAGAAGCACAGCATATGGCGCCATAATATTTTTGTTAAAATGATGCATATTTTTCTATTTTCAAATATTTTTTCTTCTATATTTTCTGATTTAGTTCCTTGTCGACGAAAACTGTTCCAAGCGTTTGAATTGACGTTGGTTGGTGTTTCAATGTTGTCGGTGAAGAAAATTAAAAATGCTTCATATTTTCTTAGTTTTTTACGATATTTTTCTGTAATAAAATATAACAAGAAATTTGAATTAATTTTAGGTTTGGAGAAAAATACAAGTTTTATTTTCTTTTCTTTTTTAGAACATTAATTTTTTTTATTAATTTAAAAAAGAAAAAATTAATTTAATGGAACAATGAATTAGCAATTATTTTTTTCATAAGCCACATATTTTTCTTTTAATTTTCCAAATATTTTAAAAATTTCTAAACTTTTCTTTTATGTTTAAGATTTTAATTTTTAATCTTCATTATTCCAATATTTTTCATTTTTTTATATATTTTTTTCTTTCTTTGGAAACTTACCTTATTTTCTTGTAAATTTCCACAATTTTTTTTCAGTTTATTTTCAATATTTTTCAGTGTTTTCTTTATTAAGTTTCTTTTTTTAAATTTCTGGTAATTTTGTTAATATTTTGAAATTATTTTCATTTATTTTTATTTTTGGGGCCAATTTTTTGTTGCCAATTTCACTTTTTGCACTTTGTGATTTTTTACAAAATTTTTGGTTACTTTTTGCCAATATTTCTTTATGTTTTAATTTTTTGTAAATTATTTCTTTTTAACAAACAACATTTAAAGAAAACGTGCGCGATAATCCAAGTGTTCGCTTTGCTGCACGTTTCAAGTTGTTGTCTTATTCGAAAATATTGTATCTTTACGTTTTTTTTTTGGTATTTATACACGATTTTTGTTTACATGAAGATACTAAACAACTTCATACACCAAAATTTACGTTCACTTTGGAGTTGTTTAACAATAAACTGTTAAATCTATCAAGTCGCATAAGCCTTGCTGGAGCTATACAACCGTACACGACGAAGCAACGAACTACACTGATTTTACGAAGTGCTTAACGTTTTAACAATACCTCGGTTCGCAACAACATACTATGGAAATGCAGACGAGCATAAATAATTTCAACGTCCTTGCATTGTATCTAAAGCCGAGAGAGCAATAGTACCACAATACCGAAACAGAGAGTATATAATACCAAACATTTTATTATGGAGAGCAGCTGTTTGTTGTTTAGTAAAACGATGGACTAGTGTAAAAAGATATTCAGATAAAAACTGAGAGGAACAAATGAGACAGAAAACTAACAAATAAGACAGTGGTGAGAATTGCTGGTGGTGAGTGAGAGAGAGGGAGTTTATCTAATTGGTAGCAGAGAGTATGGTTTTTTGTTATGAAAAAACTTGTTATGAGATACTTAGATAAAATGAATTCTCTTTCTCTCTCTCTCATTGTTTAAAGAGACTTATATTTTATAGAGAGTAAGATACCCATTTATCTGAGCACTCTCTATTTACCAAAATTCAAATGCATTTTTGCTTTTTCTTGCCACAAAAATTTGTTGCATGCAAGCGGCAAACTTATTCTCATTTGACTTATCGAGCACGAAGTATCTTAGTACTGCGTTCTGCTGGCTCTTTCTACTAGAATTTTTGTTAATATTAAACAAAAAAATTCTATACCGACTAGAAGAAAAGCGCGAAAATCATTATAGTAAAGGCACACAAAAAAAATTATTGTAGAATGAATATAAAAAGAAGAAAAGGAAAATAAAATTAGCGTTAGAAGTGCTATGAAAGCACATACTTAAGCCGCACTTGTCGGCGGGGGCGATTGCTAAATATACTACGTATACCATAAGTGCGAAGCATAAAAGATTTAAGCGCTTGATGCTTGGTGAGCATCTCGAGCTAATTGAAAGCAAATGAGTTGCGAACAAGTGAGAAAATATCAACAAATAAACAGACACACATATACACAGTAATTTGTTGAATGAAATTTACGCGCGCGGCACGCAAATACACTTGGCATAATTAAGCTTAGCATGCATAGATATAATAGCGTTCTCTATAGATAGAATAGATATAAGTACCACATGGATATGTATCTTATTCACGCTATTAATGGCATCAGTTTAAGCTCATCATAATTTGTGCTCAATGATTGTTGTCTGGTCTTGTTTTTGTTGTTGTAAGGAAATATTGCGAAAGCGCGTTGATGTTGTTTATTTTTATTATAAATGGCAACACAGTACGACAGACAACATATAACGATTTTGCTAGTGTCTAAAAGCATATCCTTTAGACAGTTATTCTTAATGGGAATGTGAGCTTTTCACTGGCTTAAGTGGGTTCACTCATTCGATTTTGTATTCTGTTGTTATGTGTGTGTGTTTATCAATGAATTAATGTCGAGTATTTTTGAGTTTTTATTCGCAACACTAGCATTTTATATGTAAATAGAAAAACATAATTCATAACAACAAATAAAATTGATACTTTTGTCACTTAAAGTAGCTTCATTCACTGTTCATGAATAAACAAAACTACAATAGCAAAATATATACAGTATATTTCTTTCTATAGAAAATATTAAAAATATTTATTTTTTGGCAACCTTTCATAGTACAATACATACTATTGTACATTGACAAAGATACTTAGATACTTATGTTTGACATCAACCACTTTAATGTCATCATACTTGGCAACTTCAACTGTGTGTCTTATTTTCTTAGGAAATTATAGATACTCATGGTATATTGGTCCTGAAAGACCTTTTTTTAAGTGCAATATGTATCTTTTTTTCTTAATAATGTTGTAATTTCTCTTAAAGACCACAAGTGAAGAAAAGTGTCAAGTGTTTGTGTGTGTTACTTTATGGTCTTTTTTCTTTACTATTTTTTTTTTTGAACTCAAGTGCTCAATTCTTATTTTAAATGATTTTTCTACAAAATCGAGACAAAAAACCCCAAAACCAAGATCAACTCTTTATTACTATGTGTAGAAGAAACATAGATACATCACGTCATATAGAGAGATACTTGCAGCTCTTGACATTTTTATTGGATTTCTTCGTTTTTATAACGTTCAGTTTAACACACTTACATATGTATGTGTAAGTTTAAGATTTTTCATCTCCTACTTCTTCTTCATCTTCTATCTTATTCTATGTGTGTCGACTTCATTCGCCCCGTTCAGTTATTTATAGTGTCATCCGATACTTTTGACATGTTGTGGATTGGTTTTTGAGTTATGCATTTCTGCATTTGTACGAAAAATTTTAACTACTCGCCTTGCAAGACACACACACACACACACACACACACACATTTCATATTTATGAAGAGAACAAAGATACTTTGTACTTTGTTGTAGTTGTTGTTATTAGTGTTGGTGGTATTGTAAGCGAAACTATTTTTCCAACATAAAGCTGCTAGCGTTAAACTATTTCCAACAACAACAACAACAACCAGAATGACATCCACATACTTGGAAAACTTCACTTGGAAATGACTATAAGTTTATGACAAGCTATTTATACTGACAAAAATTATGAGTATGAAAAGTGTGGATAGACAGACAACTACAATTGGATTCGATGGATGGATAGATAGATAGATGTATGGACGATCATCATAATAATCTCACTCTTTTGCAGCAACACTCAAAGTTAAAGCCAAAGTCACATAACTTGCATATTTCTCTTAGTTTTACTTTACAAGTTAAACTACACAAAATATGCAAAATACAATATTATGTGTGCGTACATGCAGGCATGGCATGCATAGATACGAGTACATACAAACTATAAAACTTACATTGCATTTGTTTGTGTATGTGTGTTCGCATGAATATGTTTGTCATTACTTACTTAAACCGATAATTATTTGTAAGTCGCATGTAGTCATTTGTTATTTGAAACTTTTTGCAGTTACTTTTTATGCATTTTCAACCAAAATTTATCAAATATTTTTTATTTTACTTTATTTTCTTTCGTATTTTTAATGGCACACTGCAGGAGGTTAAAGACACAAGTTGAATTATTTTTATTACATATTTTTTTGTGTTATTTACTACTATAAGACACCATACATATATTATTTTGATTTTTTTTCATTTGGTTAAAAGTTTCTCAATGTTTAAATTTAATAAAAAAAAAGAATATTTGCATTGCTAAATTGCTTATTCATAAATTAAAATTTGATATTATTTAAATTCTCGAAATTATTGTTTTTGTTAGTAGTTCATTCACATTAATAAACCTGTTCTCTAGATGACTTTCTAAATCTAATGTGATCAATGTGTTGCTTATTAGCAATCGACAGACCCTATGAGACATTTATTTTAACTATCATTTATGTATTGATTCATATAAACATTCTTGTTTTAATTTATAGTCTGCACTAACCTACTACAGATATATCAGATTATACTACTTAGCTCCCCATTATTGGAAGTAATGGCAAAAGATATTTTATTCAAGGTATTCAGGCAATTGGGGGATGCCATTCTAAAAGAAAATCTTATCTTTTATCCAACTCCATTCATTCTTCCACTTCATCTAATGTTATGCTGGTTGAGCGTGTCCCATCGATGAAAACAAATGGTATGTTGTAGGAGCCAAGTCGGGTTCCCAACCAAGGGAGGATACAGTATCTTTGATTAGATTGGCAAAATGTCAATTTTTATTTTTTGTTATTTTTCTGATGACTTTAAGGCGATTGGAAACATCTTTCTAAGTGATATTCAATTCCACTGCGTTTCATATTTTGTGTCTGTGTACCGAGTTCATCCAATAATTCATGCAATTCGTCTCTTTTAAACTTTTTTGGACTATTTTCGCGTTCTTTATCATTGAAAACATCACTATTGAATTGTTGCTACACCGTTCACAGCATCAGAGGTTTATACGGGCCTCATCTTTAGACCAATGAGGAACTCATGTGACCAAACATATCTTAACTCAAAAATTGCCGACCTTGATCAATAAATCATTCATTAAGAGTTCTCACGTAAAATTCGGTCGCCTTTCATATCAATAAGATTCCAAATAAACTGATTTTCCCCAATTTTTACCCCACTACGGCAAAGGAAAAAGGAAAGTTATATGTTTGACCGGTATGTATGCATGGATGTTCATCGGTTCCCTCATAACTTCAAAACTACTTATCATAATTGGGTAAATGAGGTATCGTCGTCAGAGGAAAGCCGTGGTCATATGTATAACACTTTTGTAGGTCCGAACAATAGATCAACATACATTCAAACCCACATAGAAAGCGAGCATTTCTTCTCTTAGGTGGCAGTCCTCATACGAGAGGCTCAATTAGGCACAAAAAAGAGTATGGCCCATTATGATACCAGCAAAGAGTTGACACGGCACCCCCTTAGTCCGATGCGGAAAACCATTTGGATTCCGAAATGAACCTGGCTATGTCCCTGATTGTTTGGAATGATAGTTCGGTTAAGCTGGAGAGAAACATAGAGCCTTGATGGTTTCGTCTTCTTCTGGCGAGGGATGGACACTGGCACATAAGGAGAAGCACAGTCTCCTCCTCTTCTTCAGAGCCGCAACTAAGGCAGAAATCGTAGTGAGGAAGCACAAGTCTACCATAATGTTTGCCTATGACGCAGTGGCCCGTTAGTACGTTTATAGTCTTGCTTATAGAGGTTCTATCGAGATTTAGCAGCTGGCCGGTTCGTTTCCTGTTCATATTAGACCAGGTTTGCCTAGCTATGCTGCAAGATTTCTTCTCTTAGAATATATTGTTTTGTTAGAGTAGGTGGCATATGACCACGGTTATCCTCTCTGAACATCATTATACATATATAACGTGTAAGTTGTTTACTTAAGAGACAATAAATATTGAATAGTTTGTACATAACAATTTCATTTGAGAATATTTTCTTGATTTATCCCTTTAAGAGCGTCGGGTTAGTCGAGTTTTAGTTTTTTGAACTTTAGATTTTAATTTAATTATTTTCTATTTCTAAAAAGACTCCAGCCCAAATGCTTTACTTTCAATCCTCTATAATTGAAGACATTCTAAAATAACTATACACATGTAGTTTGAAAAGTGACCATTACGGAGAAAAAAAATATATAAGCCAAAATCTTTGGGTACTCCTAACCTATTTGGCAACGCCCAAAAAAGTAATTAATATACGAGTATTGTGTAGTATGAAGATATTGCGAATTTCGCTTTCGCTTTTCGTTTCATGCGCAAACAAAACCAAGTAACAAACGCATCGAAAAGAGGAGCTCACAAGAAGACTTAACTAAAACTTTAAACAAAGCTTAAGTTAAATATAAACGATGAACAACTACTGAAGCAAACGAGTACAAGCGCATTGGGCTGGTGTGGATGGCCCAGAACAACTGTGGCAATGTTCATTCGTGGAATACTATGGTACATATATTGTAACTAACACAGAACGCCTCAAAGTATACGCGTAAGTATTAGAAGAGTTGTTATTGCAACAAACTGAATGAAGCCAAAACTAAGTCAAGTCAAACAACAAGCAAATTAGTTGCAAAGTAAAGTAGTACAGTCACAACAACAACTACCATAACAAATAACAAACTATAGAACGAGCAACATAACATAAGAACAATGAGAACGCATGTTATGGTAACAACAAAAGCAATAACAACAAAAGTAAACTCATTTTGAATTTGAATTCCAATGAAACAACTCCCAAAACTCATATGAACTTATTATACTTCCCTTAACTACCACTACTACTTACTATACTAGTACTATGCTAAGTATGAAGACTAAAACGAACTCAGTCACTCACTCACTTTTCCACTCAGCCCACCACCACTCACTCTCACGTTACAAATTTAAAGTTACTTACGAGTATATAACAACTTGTTGTTGTTGTTGTTATTGTTGTTAGAAAAACACCAACAATAGCAATGATAATAACAGTAACAACGACAAACAGCAACAGCAACATTGCATGCAACACCAGCAACTCGAAGCAAACGCAACATTATAATTTGCGACAATGTGTAAATTTCTCAGCAATAAATTTTAACAACTTTGACATGGAAACTGGTAGTAGAAATGAAAAAAATGAAAAGAAAAACACAAATTCAAATGACTGCAAATGCAAGGAAAATTGTAAATAAGCGTTAAATGAAATGTCGGCTTAAAGCTTAGTGCTATTATATTGTAGTAGTGGCCAACAAGTATTTAAAACCATTGTTAAAATCGTGTGAAATTACAAGATAACAATTATCTTCGGTTCTATCGAAGCTTACATACCTTCTATGGTACACAAATGTTACAATGAGAAACGTTAGAAAAAAAGTAACAAAATAAAGAAATGATTTTTATACATAAGCTTAAGTTTGATTTATACATTTATCATGGGCGCTGGATACTTTCAGGCGGCGCTGCAGAAATTTTTAAATCGCGAAAAAGATGGTATTTGGCCAAATTTTATCTAAAAATAAAAAAATAATTTGAAATATTTCTATCTAATAAACAGATAAGTCAAAAATTGTGGGGGCACTAGAATTTTTTCAAAGCTCAAAGTGGGCGGTGGTGGAAATAAGTTTGGGAACTTGTACTTTATATGGTAATTAAAGTATGAAATTATTGTTCCGATTTTAACAAATGTTGTATAAGAAGTTTCAATGATATGGTTGGAAATCAATTTATACGTACATATGCATGTCAATCTCCCATAACTTTGATGAATGAAGAAATCAAATGAAAAATTAACTGTCTTTATGAAATTCGTAAACGATGCCATCATTGAAAATGCCCTTACACACAGTAACACATACGCCTTAACTTTTTTCTAAGTAAAGTTAAGTTAAATAGTTTCTATTAAATATTTCATTCTTCTCTCTTCTTTGACTTGTGCGCCATCACATTTCAATTAATAAGATCTGCACACTCATACATACACCTTTACTTATTATATTTATCCACAGCTCACATCTCTTTGCTAACACATGTACCTTAACTTATTTCTGCTTTACTACTTTATTCTCCTCTCTTGTATTCCTTCCTTTCGATGCTTTCCTATACACATACTACTCACACATACACCTTAACTTATTTCTGCTTTACCAGCTCATTAACACTTCATTCTCATCTCTTGCTCTTTTGTGTTCATTTCTTTCGACGCTTGCCTCCACACATACATATACCTTCACTTATTTGTGCTTTATCAGCATTTCATTCTTCTCTCTCCTCGACTTCCCCGCCGCCAACAAGTAACAGATTTTTTGTAACGCAATTTTTCAAAACAGCAGCCCTTAATTATTTTCAAGTCACATCTTTTGCATCAACCGGGCAATTGGTTTCAGTGCCTCGTTATAAAAAATTATGGTATTATTTGTCACACATTCTTTTTAAATGTGACTGCCCTGGTCTTCTTGTTAGTCATCTTGGGAAATCGTTCTTCGATGAGTTTGGCAGCTTGGCAATAAAACCACTGCGGGATCTAGATGTTTTAGTGGACTGCTCAGATTGGTTTTAGATCTCTGAGCATGGATATAATTTGATTACCCAAGCCCACACAAGCCACAAACCCCCACCCCGTTTCCCTTTTTCAATCAGGCTGAGTAACCTAACCTAAATTATATAAATTTATGGCATTCCACTAATAATATTCTGACTAATTTATCTTTACAATAATACTTTTCTTTTCAAATTGTATTGATGCTAAATTCCAGATAATTTAGTGACCGCGATTGGTTATTGAAGTGTTTGTTTCTAGGAATGTATTTTGGATAGAAAATACTGATGTATTTAAAGTATGCATCCACAAAATGAATGCGGCTGTGTAAGGTGTTGTCAATGAGAAGTTTTTTTTTATTCATCTAACCTTAAGAAATGCCTTACATGGAAAAACAATTTAACAACGATCGCTCGATTCTCGATAATATAAAAAAGTTAAGTTTAACTTCTAACTGGGTTCTGAACAATGGGAGCAAACTAAGTTTGGAAAACTAGCTGTTAATAAATAAACAAATCGTTACTCCTTCCTGGAAATATGGTATCCAACTATGGGGTACATCATGCCCATCAAATCGCAGGAAAATTCAGGACGTTCAAAACAAGGCCCTCTGAATAATCACCACTGCTCCCTGGTTCGTGAGGAACTTGACGCTCCACAACGACCTGAGCAACCCTGCAGCTCTCCAGGAAATAAATTTCCATAGTAGCCGATACAATAACATATTTCACTCCCACCCAAATCCTCTCGCAGAATCACTAACCAGGATGGTGATTCAAAGGCGCCTAAAAATGGTGCATCTAGCCGACTTAAAAACACTTAGTTAATACAATTACAACCTCCTTTCTGTAAATTGAGGATTGTAAAAGATCATAGTCCTCACAACAATTGTAGAAATCATCAAAAAATTAATTTCCATTCGTTCAAATAAGTTGCTAAGTCTTCCGGAAGTCGGAAAACTCTGATTAAAACCTATAGAAAAAATAGAAACGTGTAAACAACAGACTAAGCTACATTTTTTCTCTTTACTTTACTGACTCTATGGCTTTTCGATATCTTTTGCAAAAAGTATGTTAACATTGCACGGTAGGGCTTAAAAACAGCTGAATGCCAGCTTAAGTTCACTGATTATTGTAAGCGCAATATGACGAGTGTTAGTCAGAATGTGATTGACTAGAATAGGCTGCGAATAATTAGTCATGACTTACAACAACAGCAGCAACAAAACTACCGTTCAGTCAATAAGGGAAAACAATTGTTGAGGAGTAAAAGCCAATAATGCATTCATTGACTAAACAAATAGTAAGTACATATTACCATATAAGATGAGACGTTGGAACAAATCTAGGTACTCATTCAAGCAGCAAGTTCAAATAAAAAACCAAAAAGTACTAGAAAGAAGATCATACGGACTCATAGATACCCTACACATGATTATAGTGTAAACTAATTAAAAAAAATGTATATTGGATCCATATATCCAATCTTTAATTGACGCATGTCATTTAGATGTACAAATGTATGTATGTTTTCACATAGATCAATCAAGAGATGATTGTCAACAAACTGAATGATTACATCAAGAATGATTTAATCACTATGTTGCATAGCATTGACATTACTTAATCCATGAGTGCCGTATGAGAACTATGCGATGACGCACAATATAAACTCTTACCAAGTGAGAGGACTCTGATGCGCAGTTCTTGTTGTTGTTTTATTATATTGACGCGTCGCTTGTTAGCAAGTTTTTGACTTAACATTTTTTTGGTTTTTGTTTTGTTTTAACAAGAAACTTGTTAGTTTGACTAAAGCAACGACGGCGACAACGCATTTTAACAACAAATATAAGAAAAAAAAATGAGTAATGGGTTAACAACAACAATAAGAACAACAACATGAGAACAATCTTCAGCTGCAATGCAATGAGAAACGTTTTATTTGTGTGTTTATTTATTTATTTATTATATTTGTTGTATCTCAGAGAAAAAGATTTAAACGGCTGCAGAGAAGAAGCAACTGCAGCAGCGGCTTCTTGTTTCATGTTTTGCGGCAGTAAATTTTCAGCTTAAAGTCAACTCCACCATTTATTTCAGCTGCAACAAATAAAACCCCTTAAGATGAGTCCAAGAAGCAACTGAGCGTTAATTGATGTTAGCGTCATGGACTCAGACAAAAGCCAAACAAGTAATGCCAAAACGAAACACAACGCACAAACGCAAATATGTATGAATGTACAATATCTACGTATCTACGATGGAGATGAAAATGATTCTTTATTCCGATTGTCTCTTTAACTTTAGTTATTTGTCAGCATTTATGTAAGTAAACTTTGTTTTTCTTTTTTCCTGTTACCTGAAGACATCGATCAAATCCATTTAGAATGATCTAAATGAAGATGAGGTGGTGGTGGTGGTGGTAATGGAAGACCCTAGTGTCAACAGTGGTTGCGTCTGCAACTCAGAAATTCTATTGTTGTTCCGGTGTGCATCAAATGCAAGCGACTTCCGCTCTTTCATAGTTGTCTTTGTTTAGTTTTTTCGTTTATTGTTCGCGTGGTCGTTAGATACTCACTTTTCTCTCTCCCTTTTCTATATACCATAATACGTTTGTAGTCAAAACCAATAAAATATCAATTGACTCGCAATTAATCATATTCATCATGCCCATTTATGTGTACCTTTTTTCTTTTAGGTTTTCTTCACCTAACTTCGCTCCACACTCTATTCAGATATCTATTTTCATTCTTCAATTGTTGCACAGGCAAAGTTAAACAAAGCTGCATGACAATCCATTGGAAATACCTTCCTTCTTTCCTCAAAAGACTATGCTCAGCTTGCTGTTGCTGTTGCTGCTGCTACTTCCACACCGGAAAGGTCTATAAGATGAAATACTTATTGTTGTTATTGTCCATTGTTGGCTTTACTCTGTATTGCAGTTCCTTATACTCGTACTACTTGTAGTAGTATTTCATTTCATTTCAATTCATTTTTACTGCTTCACACTTTTGCTTTATCTTATGACAAGTCAGTTGAATCGACCCAAGTCTCTAGTCCAGCCAGAGCTCTGACCAAGTTCAGTCTGTTTTAGAAAAATCACAATAAATAATGAATCAAATATAAGCGTTAAATACGATATACAATAATAAGAAAAGGCAACGGAAATGAACGTTATACAATGGCCAAAGGAACAATGGATAAAATGCACAGTAGTCTGTAATACCATATACAGTGAATTGAAATTTTCATCATCATAGAAGTTGTTTTCAAACAAAGGCTTTAACCCAAAAAAAGTGCAGCAGTCCATAAGTTCAAAGGGTAAAATATTGTATTGTATAAGGCAAAATTGAAAAAAATAAATGAATACAATATATAAAAAATATTTATATCTTCACGGTTTAATTTGATTAAAGCAGTTTGCTGAAATCTGTTTTCATTGATTATATTACTAAAAGGGTGTTACCCTGCTCTAAACCTCTTTGAATCATTCAATCATTTTCTTAAAGGATTTTATGACAATCCCTCTTTCTTCAAAAGCGTCACTTTGTACAATGATTGATCCTCCATTTTTCTTAGGATACATTCCTGTGACTTATAGAATGAAAAACAACAGTCAAGGTATGTGATAAAAATAGATTTCGTTTCTCTATCATTTTATTGCAGCCCACTGTTCTTCTTTCAATGAAAAATCACTAAAGAAATGTGAATTTAAAAATCATCCAAGCTTTCAATTGCTCTTAATCTTCATTATCAATAATCATTTATTACTTTTATTTTAAAAAAAATACTAAAGCACTTGATTGGTAATTTCATGTAAAATTATCTTAGTCACAAGTGATGTGATCAAACGTTTCACAGGATATTCTTTTCAATGAAACTATAAGAGATTTGAGAGAACAACATCAACTGCATTCTAAAAGTTAAACGAATTTATATTTTTAATCATATTTCTTATGTCATGGGATACAAAACTATTTATAAACATATCGCATTTGACTTATCTATCTACAAAATGAAAAAGAAAAACACGCATCTTTTTTTTTAAACACAAATCATGCAACAAAGGACATGCCAAGCTCAATCTTTAGCAACTTGATATGCCACAGAAACAGAAATAGCAACAGCACCATCAGCGGCAGCAACAGAAACGGCGGCATTACCGATTAAATGCAACTGATATAGTGAAGAGATAAAAAAAAAGAGTGAAAAAGGAAAAGAGGAAACGAAGCGCGCTTAAAGAAAAATCGCAATGCAAAGTCATAGAGACAGGCAGGCAGAAGCAAATGCACAGGACAGACAGACAGACAGCCAGTCGGCCGGATGGCAAGACGACACATGTTTGCTTTGCATATTTGCAAAACAAATAGACAGCCATGTCCAGGGACCACCGACCGACCACAAGTGGCAGCAACTCAGGCACAACGTCGTATGGTTTGCTTGGACGGTGACACATGTTGTGTTCAGTTCTTTTGAATGCATGTATCTACATGCCTCTGTATACAAATAATTCTATACAAAAGCTTTTCAAAGCCACTTGGGGCTATACTTGAAGCTTAGCTTAGATTGCTATATGAAGCATTGCGTGTGCGCTTGCATCGTTGGCTTGGTTCAAATTACCAAAGTTCTACGTGCGTCTATCATTCATAATAGAAAAAGTTTCCATACCTTTTCTCTTCTCTATAATAATATATATACAATGGTATATTAGCATATATCTGAAATATACTCAAGAGGAAGAATTTATCTATGTGTAGAGTATTAATAATAGGATAGTGCCAAATATATATATTTTTTTATTTTATTTGTGTCTACCGTATACTTGATAATTTATAAAAATCTCTTACAAGATTGATTATAATCGGTAGTCAAGTGTCCAATGGTCCAATGTCCAAACGCTAGTGGCTATTTGCTGCCACTATATAAGCAAAGTATCAATGTATCTCACACAACACACACCAACTACCAACATCGTTGTCAAAGTCATTGTCGTCGACGTCGTAGCCGCTGCTGCAGCAAATTATAATTTATGACGTATTATCAGTTTTGATGTGAATCGTCTTGCTATGAGATACGATGCGATGCGATTCGATGCGATGCAACTCAATGTAATGCATTGGATCGCATTGTATCGCTTTCATTGAGCGGATTCCACATGCCATGCCATGCCATGCATGTTTGGATTTGCGTGCGCCTCAGTTTTATCATATAGCGCACTGTTGTGCTCACATTGCTCTTAACTCTATAATGTTGATATGAACGAGATTACACTATGATAGTGGCATTCATGCTGGTTTACACAGTGTTTTGTATTTCACTGAGAGATTCTCGTGCTCAGCATCATCTATTTCATATTTTGACAGCATGTTAACGTCATTTAGTAATTAAAACCTTTGTTTATGCTATGGGCCTATGGCCTATCTATCTAAGACCGACCAAGTTGAGTTTTTGTTTTGTAGTGTAATTATGACCAAATACTCCTGTGGTCAAATTCATTAGAAGCCGCTGTTGATGCACCATGGCGCCTAACGACGACGACGACGACGACAATAACCAAAAATAAAAATAGTGGGTAATAACTATGAGATGCTAAAAAAGAGATTTCACTTCATTTCTAGGGAAAAACTATTTAAACTTAATTTGTAAATGTGGTAAAAGGTATGTCTCGTCTTTCTTTTTATAAATGAAAAAAATATTGTTTGGCTGCTAGGCAGGCATTCATGAGGCATGTATGGTATGGATGCTATGGGATAACTAACTATCAATTAGAAATCAGGTGTACTATGAGGGTGCATGAGTCACTTGGATTCAATCTAAAATATATGTAAAAGATGTAAGTAAGTAGTTGGTTGAAATGGTAATAGTAGAAACAGAAGAAGAAGTACAGAAGCGTGAGTTTAGATAAAAGATTAACGACTTTTAATGTCTGATTGTGTATTTATTTTGAAAATGATGATTCAAGAAAAGAGATTAAACCATTGATTAAAAGTAGTAAAGGATTATATTGTATCGCATAAGTTTCTTATTATTATTTAAGGAAAAAGCTATTAATCACGCTAGATTACAAACACAACATTTCCTCTTAATAAATTATCAGTAGTTCACAATGAGCTAATCGAAAATCATTACCTTAAATATTTAGCATTTAATACCTTGGTGTAATCAGTTTAGTTCTTCAATCTACTATCTTATTGTATCTTTTCCAAATCAAAAGAACTCACTTTTTCGAAATACGCTACCAATCAACTGAATAGGTTCAACACTTCTTAGAAAGTAAAACGGCAATATTATCTTATAGTACTCCCTCCTTCATACAAACGATTCGGTACAGACTTATAATATTTTTCAATTATTCCAGGCTTTTTTAATGGCATCAATAAAGGCCACAGAATCATCAAATTGTCTCCCAACCGTCATATATGATACCGCCCAAACGTTCTCTATGATATTTATATCCGCAGAGTATGACGGCCACACACTGAATGGGGGCGTTATCCTACTGGTATGTCCAAGGAATTCGTCCGAAAATATTCGAGAAATGCGAAAAAGCCTTTTGTAGTATAGTTTTGTATGATTTCGAGTTCATTTTTGAAGTAAAAAACTGCAGCTCACAAGTCCCATATTATCATATGGCTCCTCACACCATTATGCCACCTGCAAAGATATGGTGGCGACATAAGCAACACTTCTCCTTTCGCAGGCCATGAAATTAATAATTGTGGCCCTCCGGTGCGGTAATTACTTTTAATTTAAAAAGACAAAGGATTTGACGACAGTACATAACCGATGTACGACATTTCCCTTGCACATATTCAGTTGACTTAGAATAAATGATTAATTTTTGGAATGTTTTTTAAAAAAAATAATATATTTTTACGGACGTTAGAACCATTCAAACTTTCGTGACTTATTACCAATTAATTGTTCTATACAAACAAAAATATTTCATTAAAATCGGAAAGATGGTTTAAGATATATTGCAGTTTTTCTTTCTAAGAAGTGTTGAACCTATTCAGTTGATTAACAGTGTACAATACAAACATGTAGAATTCATGATGCAATGACTTCAAGATAGAAAATATGTTCAAAAACAATTACTTCTTTTGTAATTTCATTTGGAATTCAAGTTTTTCATTACTACACACAATGCCATTGGGTGCACTGATTTCATTTAGTACCGTTGTAACTTCAATAAAGTCATACACCGATTTGTGTCAACAAGAAAGGCGGGCCACATTGCTTTTTGCTTTGTGCCACAACTTCGCGCTAAAAATACAATTGCGGCAATTTTCGTTTGCAATCTTTTGCACAAAAATACCAAAAATAAAGTTTGCAGAGGGGGACAAACAGCAGCAGCAGTTAAGCAGTGTTAAACTGTGAGGCATGAAGGGGACAATGAAATGATGCACATAGGCCACCGCAGTGCTCGAAGGCATCAAGTTTAGCAGGAGCAGAAGCATAAGACAACAGTGTAAAAAACTCAAAAACGCTAACAAAACTTTTGAAATGACGCAAAAGCGGCGCAGCAAAGGCAAACAAAAGCAGTGGTAAGCAGAGGTAACAATAACACAAAAATCACAATAAAAATAACAAGGAGCAGCGTTGCTGTGTGTGTGTAAACATTGCTTGAAGTGATTTGAAGCAAAAGAAGTGATTTTAGCAAAGAAAAAAGATACAACCGCACACAGATACCTTTATACCATACATCCGCCATCCTGCCTTGCCTGATTTTCTCAATGTCCAGCAGTATGGAAGTGAATTCGTTGTAGTGATCTAAGCTTCAAACACGAAACAACCACAACGCCAGTACTTAGTAAGTCTGTCCATTTGTCCATACGGCAGGTGTGTTTCTCACGCAGTTTTTATTCGCGAGCGACGAGTTCATACAAGCATCTGATGAGTATTTTGTTGCTCTTTTAATATGTCTCAAGGAAACTTGAATACAACTGTGTGTATGTATATGTGATAGTTGCTTACTACTTTTTTTTTTTAGTTGGCATGCGTCTGAGTTATGCTTTTGTGCCTACAGGGCTTCCCTCTTTATGCCACACTTTGCAATACTGCACTCCACCATAGTGAATCTACAAGATATATATGTATGCATGGTATATGCAGTCGGTCAATGTATTCGTTGCAATACTTGGAAAGAACAAATCCAGATTTTCAAATTTGTTTATGGCCACTGGTCGCAGCCGCCACTTGGAACTTTAATTCTGTTGGATGTTGTTCTTCCGCTTATTGCCTGCCTTCTCTCCGATAAAGACATGATGCATGAGGCGGCAGGACCGATGATGACGATGATTCCTTACCGGCTTCATGGTACGAGTATTAATCAAATGAAGAAATAATTACGGGGAGAACGAGAATAAACTTTGCACATGTATTAATTTCACTCTTTTACTGACTGCAACAACTTGAATCTTCCATTTCACTAGACCTTTACTTACCAGTTTTTCTTCTTCTTCTTCTTCTCTAGTTATTGTTGTTGTTGTTTTTATTAAAATCATACCTAGAAACTTCCAATTATTTTTCATTTCGTCTGTGATTTGTTTCTCTTCGCACTTTTTTTTGATATACTGATATCATCATCATTCCTACATATTCATACTCAGTCTCCCTTTTCATTAATATTTATCCATTCATTTGTATCTCCTTGCAGGTAGGTTAAAGTTAAGAATAAACTGCAGTCTTCTTTAATTGTCGTGCTATCTATGAGTGTACATTTTCACATAATTGTGAAGAGTTGGGTTAAATTTATAAAAATTTGTTTTTCAAGTTGTGCTTAGTTGGTGGGAGTTTTTTCTACAATTTAATACTTTCAACCAGATTTTGTTAAAAAGTTCCTTTGAATTATTGTACTATTTCTTTCCTTATTTTGAATTTGAAGTGGCGTCCAATGAGCCAGTTCATTTGCCTAAGTTTCGCATTTATATGGTTCTTTTTTGCCATGATATGAAGTCGCCGTGTGAGTCGTCTATTAAGGGTAAGTCTTAGATATTAAACTGTCTCTGCGTAAGGAATTGTAATATTATTTAATTTGAACGGAGGGCAGTTTCCTCTTTTTGTAAATGTTGTGTGCGACTATTTTTAAGAGTTGACTACAAAGTTCCAGCCATACTCCAAAAGAGCTGTTCTTGTAGCATTCTAGAAGCCCCGGCAAGGTTCCTGGTTTTCTATACAAAAATGAAGTGTCGTCTGTTTAGATAATTGCAGTAAGGGAATGGTCTCCAGTGATTGGCCTAGCCCACTACCTTGGGGAACACCTGCCCTGATGACTGTAATAGAGGATTCAACATAGCCGCATCGAACATATAATTTCCTATTCTCCAGATAAGATTTCTAAAACAAATAGTATGGTATTGGCAGCTGCATCTTAAGTTTAGAGTAAAAGCCGGCGTGCCACATTCTGTCACATGCCTGTTTCACATTTAGGAAAACTGCCGAGCAGTACTGCTTCTCTTCTTGAGCCAACAGAATACGCTCCCCTAGCCGATGGCGTGCCATCATGTCAATGTGTGAGACCAAATTGTTGTTCAGGAATTAACCAAATAACAATTAGGATTGACACTAATCTGCGCAATAACAGGTCTGGATTGACGGGAGGTCAACCGGTGCGAAAGCCCTGGGCCCCCACAAATTGAGGGCCACCACAAAAATTGGATTCAAAAATTTAATAACAATAAAAAAGACCTTAAATCGCTTTTGGCTTTGTTTTTATCCCATCAAGCTATCACAATTTTAGCAAAACTAGGAGTGAGAAAGGAACGTATCGATAAGAGTTTAGCGAGCGAGTGAGTTATTAGCACAATAAAATTAGTTGAAGAACGAGGATTATCTTGTAGAGGTGTTAACGAATTAATTGGTTCGCCGAGAAATGACAATTTTCTAGGTGTTTTAGTATTGCTCACAGGGTACGATCCATTTCTATCCACTCATTTTTAAAGATAAGTTAAACAAAAGAAGTGGCCACGTCATATATCTTTAATCTACAATATGTGAGGAGTTGATTGCTTTGATGGGAGAAAGAGTCCACAATGAGATTTTTTTTTTTTTTTTTATTGATAATTGATGAAAGGGCCTGCACTTTCTATATTGCCCCGGGCCCCAACATATCTGAATACGGCCCTGTCTTTCAAGTATTTTGGAATATTGCAATATAATCGTTCTTATAGATCCTATACATAAAAGTTTGATTGCTCATTTTTACAATAAGATTAAATTCAAATTGTTCTTTACATGATGATAAATCTAAGGAAGTTTAGAATTTGTATTTTTCCTTGTAATCTTGAAGTCATCATACTATAAAATTTGACAGTGTAATTAATTGTATTTGTCACTCCATTCTATCAATTTATGACTATCAAATCAATATCAAAAAATAAATAAGATAAAATCTATTCAACAGTGATTAAATTATTATAAATCGAGAAAGCAAACCTGCTTAATTTACACTGGATTGTAAAATACAAAACAAAACAAAAGAGCCAAATAAATAAACAAATCAATAGATGATAATTGAAACAAAATAAACATTTAATTAGATAATAATAAAATTGAAATTTCGAATGTCATTACATAAATCAAATCATGTCATTGCTTGCATTCACTAAATGTGACTGAATGAGTTGAGAATTAAAATTTAACGACGTTTCTATTGTTACAATATTTTTATTATTTTTTGTCGATAAAAAAAGAAAAACGAAAAAATAAAGTTCATTTCACACAAACAGACAAATTTTCAATCAAAACAATAAAAAAAAAGTAATACAAAAATTTTATTCCATTTTATTTTGATACATTTTTAAAATGATTTTACATTCGTGGAAAACTGCGGCACAAACAAAAGTCACATCGACGACATATCAACGTATTGAGAGTCAATGACAGTGCAGCATAATCGATTCCCAGTAGGATGCACTAACAAAAACAACAACAACAATAACAAATAAATCCAGAGAGACGACGAGATACGCGTGTCACTGAGTCGCATGATGATGCTGAGTTTGACTGTTGACTCAGTTGAGGTAGTAGTTTTTACATTAGTATGAGTGTAGATATGGGAGTTATTATTTTGAGCGGAGGTCTGAGCGACAGGAAAAAAAGTATCAATATACAAATCATTGTCAAATAAATTATAAATTAAATTCCAGCATGACTTCAATGATTATGCCTTCAATATACAATAATATAACAAAGATCTCGATGATGATGATGATGATCTACATCTCATTGTCATTTTTACTATTGTCCATTGAAAGGAAAATATTATTAAATTATTTGTGGCAAGCCACACAACTAAGAAGAGTCAAAAGAAGGTGCACCCAAAGAAAACTCCTTGGAGAGAATTCTAATAAAAGGGTAAAAGAAAAGGTTAAGAAAAATCTTAAAAGTCATTGGTGCCAAGTGGAAAATTTAGTGTCTTAGATGAGCGTCGGAGTTAAATGATAGAAAAGCAAGACACTCACTGCACAGTGCAACGATTGTTGGATGTAGCGACAATTTTAGTTTTATAGAAAGAAAACAATATTGATAATATTATAAATTCTTAGTTTTACAATGCATTACACTGTGTCTGGTTCGAAAATTTCAGCTGCTTTTATCTTTCATTAGAAAAATGAAAAAAAAAAAAAATCTCGAGCATACTTCTTCTGCGTAACTATCTAAAGAAACAAACGGGTATTAAAATGGAAAGAAATAAGTATCTAGAATATATATAAAGTCACAATCAATGACCACAATCTGGCCAAGAAATGTTACCCTAAAATAAAGAAAAACAATAAGTAGAGAAAGAAGGACCAGAGTATTTTAAAAAAAAAAAAACTGAACTCCTTGAAAAAACAAAAAAACATTCGCGCATCCAAACCGCTTTGTCCACTTTTGTCGTAGTGTATCTTGAGGCAATAAAAATCATTTTATGCGTTTTTCTTCGTCCTCTTCAGCTTCATTTCTTTATGAAACCCATCTTTAAACACATTTTGATGCTTGGTCGGACGGTCGGTTAAAGATTTATGTCCTGGCTGCCTCTCTAAGAGCCTTTGTGTTCCCTTTTGTTCGAACTTAGTGACATTTTTCACTTTGTTGCATTTCATTTCATTCTGTGTTTAGTTGCCCTTTTCACTCTTATAGTATGTCCCTACAGACAGAGATATTTTTATTAAAAACTTGTCTAAAACGCGTTCAAGCTACGACCTCTAATGCTACAGCGAGTTGCTTTGACAATGGTCAACAAATAAACGACAGTATCCTGCTTTGTTGGCGGTCTTCGTCCTCATCTTGGTTTCTATTTGACTCGATTATTTTATTATTTCATTATAAATTAAAATGTTATCGTAACAACTTAATCATGCCATAAAGACAGGTTTTATATCATATACTTTACGTTACTTTACATTATTATCTATCTCTCTCTCTCTCTTTCTCGTCTTTACTACTTTACCATCATTATCATGCTTTTGCTTGAGCATCATTACATACAATACTTTTGATTTGAAGATGGTTACAAACCTTCCATTGTACTTACCTCAGATACATTGCAGTTGTGCGGTCTTCATTATTCAACATTACTTGATGGTCATCTCACTCTATGCTTATCTAATTTGAAATTTGTTAATTGCAACGTACTTTGCCCCTTTGGGCTTGTGTTCAAGATTTTAATGTCTGTTGTAAATTACTTTTAAAAATACTTAAAACGCAATAAAGTTGTTATTTCCCTTTGTTACGTAATGAAAGAGGTTCAAAGAACTGAGATTGTTTTTCATTTCTACCATAGTCTGCCTTCACCTTGATGGTGAAGTAAACTTTAATCTAAGATTTGGCATCCTTTAGATAAGGAAAAAGATTGTTTTATGATTGATGATCAAACATTTCACAATATGTATACAATATTAAAGTAATATACGAAGTGTGACTATAAAAAAAGAAACATTTGGATCATGATCATGTTATGCAGGCTGCTCGCAATTGTTCGCGAGTTTATCCAGAAGCCTTAAGCCCCATTGTGATGCCTGGTAAAACGTGAATTGTATGGGAATTGTGAGGCGTGAGAGGTAATCCAATACTGTCCAACGTTGGTTCCTCTTTCTCTAAATCCACAGAATACCTTAATTAAATTTGCAGCTTTTGTAGATTTCTGCCTAGAACACGCTACACCAGTCAGGTAGACGATATGAAAGCTGAGCTGTTAGCTTTCCCGAGAAGATGCCTGCACTTGTACCGTCTACCGTCTTGGGCCGTTAGTATAGATCGAAAGCTCGTCCAATCACGTTATCCTATTTCAAATCATCCCGGGAATTACCTCGCACTTAGTTCTTTCCTTTACTTTAAAACATTTAAGAATCATTCAAATCGTTCTGCTTCGGCAACCATTTTGACTGAAGAACTCTCTGTCCCCATCATCGTACACATATTTTTTTCAAACCTTATAGAGTCAATGATCAGCGTAACCAACAACTGAAGAAAGTATTCCATTTATTCAAATGTTTTCCACTCCATTCATTCAATTTGAAAATTGGTTCATTCGCATTTGGTCGGCATTTAAAATAAAACATTTGAATTGTGTGAGCAAGTACTTGGTATTTACAAATGTCAGCACAAAACTCCATTTATTTTATTTGATCAACCGAGTACCTGAAACTTGCTTCGCTCATAATGAAACAAATGCCTTGTTTGCCGTTTAAAATGCATTCATTCAAGACTCTTCTGCATAATTACAATACATACATTGTTTTCAAGATTATCTTGGCATATCTCAAACGATTACTAACTTCCTCAAAAACAGAGCGTTTTCATCAAAGACAGACTCTGGAGAGGCGGCAATCGAAAAAGAAGGATTCCTATTCTATTTTGAATTTTATCTTAAGTTTTCTAAATTTTTGATAGAATAGAAAAAAGAAGTAAATGATGAAATATCAAATGGAAAATATTAATCAGAGCTGTCAAATATTTTGAATCGATATACTTATTAGGATAATAAACTAAGGGACATTGAACTGTTCACGATAATTGTGAAGGGAATTTATTGTATTTTTAGCACTGACAATCTAAAAATATCTGGCATCCGGAAGGATGGAGATACATATACAATACAATTTAATGGATAAACGAAATGGATCAACACTATGTGGTATGCATACACATAATCAGAGATGCATGAATAGTAAAGATTGTATACTATAATAATTTTTATTTATTTTCTTCCAATAGAATTCACATTATTTTAGTTAAGCTTTATGTTATTTTTGCCGACAAACTGACAGCAATCGCCGGATTGTTTACATTTATTTAGGCCCTTATTATCATCTACAGCTCGGTTGATGTTAGGGTCGCAAATTTTATTTGCGATTTGCTGACTTTCTTGTCGGTTTGCTTTTGCTCCTTGTCTTCTTCTGAGTTTTGCCGCGCATATTCAAGGAGCTGACTAAGTATGCCTAAATATGTATGTAAGTAAGCAAACTAAAAAGCAAAGTTTACGATTCAATCTGAAGATACAAAATAACAAAGACAGAGATTGAGTCTAAGCAACGATGATTTTGTTCTGCGTTTTTATTTCATCGATATGCGCCAAACATGAACTAAATTATGAGTATTTATATGCGATGACAATTCAATGCAGCACAAATAGATGTAGAAGTAGAAGTAGAAGCAGAAGCATTTCAACGGATTGTTGTTGACAGGAAATATTACGTCGTTACTATAGAAGAGAAGAAGTAACGCAATGCCGACAGCCGAGGCATTTACAGATCACAAATGGAAAATTTATGTCCCTCGGCGATAGGCTAACAAGAAAAACGAAGCATTTGTATTGAGCGAAATAAGGAAAAGTTCAGACATTACAACAGATACATTCATAGATACACATGTTCATACGTATTCACATGCTAGAGAAAAGATACATGCATTGAACAACGATCGTGTCAGTGTGCATTTTGTGCGGTAATCCGTAAAAAATGATGTCATAATAAATTGTAATTTATGAGCGCAATGCGCCTCTATGATTTTATCATAACTTATAACCCAACTTTTCTCAACGATTCATTGACTGAATGCATGCATTCCCTGCCTCCCTTGCTGCTTCCAATAGAAAAGGAGCGCGACAAGTTGTCATTGAATGCGTGTGTGTTGACAGATGAAGGTTCTTAAAGGTACGCATTTATTCCTCCCTACCTCCTTTCCACCCTAACTGACTGCATCTGCAAAGACCCAAGCTTAGTTGCTATTGAGTAAGATATATTTGAGTATATGTAAATATGAAGCAAGAATAAAATACTATTAATTGTATTGCATTTTAACAAGAAGGTGTATCTTAACGAAACTATGTATACTCGGTTGTTCTTGTCTAAGTATGTATCTACATAGTATCTTATCGTCGTCAATGGTATTGTGTCTATTTTGTTTCCTGTTTGTAAAGTTATAAAAATGTTTTGTTTTACAATGGAATTGACAGTTTTTATGCTCGAATGCATGGGAAGAAATGGGCGAATGGGGTCTTAACAGAATTAACGAGCTGACAAACAGCTAAAAACTGAGGCTAATCTATGACAAAACAGACACATTATTTTCTTTTATTTTTTTTTTTTGTTAGAAAGAATTGTTCATTGGTACTTAAACAAGTTGAAAACAAACTGATACTTGTTTCTTAGTCAAATATAATATATTAAAAGAAAACTTAAAAATTTCATTTATGGCGATTCTTATATAAACTTTAAAAGTTAACTGTAAACAAAGATACATTGAAATAGGAAACCAATAACAAGTTGTTTTTTAAGACCTTCATAAAAAACACAATATTTAAAAGTATTTACAAAATCACTTTTTATTGCATTGCAGCAAGAAGGTGTATCTCGCCGAAACCATGTTGTTCTTGTCTAAGTACGTGTATATATCTTATACTTTACAGGATCATTTCTGTGGACAGTATTTCAAGCAAATAACAAAAAATGTGTACAAGAACAAAGACATCGAAATTGGGTTAAAATAACTGTGGGGAGCAGGAATGTTAATCTAATAACTAGTCAAATCTAAGCTTTGAGCCAACAATAACCAGAGGTCGCAAATAAATGGCAACTTTTTTATTAGGTTGTCAAGCAACCTGTTGTTACGAAACTAAATGTAAAAGGGATGAAAAAACCTTGTGATTTATTTTTCGGTTTTAAGTGTTTGTGCAACCCAATGCCATAAGTGCAAATGCCAATAAAAAATAAGTGGAACGGTGAGTAAGAAATCGAAAAAATTCAATTCAATTTTTTCCACTTTCCACCTTGATAACAAATGGTAACAGTTATTTGCAAACTATGAAAATAACAGTAACAGGACAGTTAGCGTTTCAACAATATTTTTTTAACTTGCGCTGTTGCTGTTCCCGTTTATTCATTTTCTATACAGAAGCTGACATGAACTTGCTTTCCAGCAGTCAACACGATCGGACGCCTTTTGTTGCTGCCAAAGAAAGCACTTTTCATTTTAAGCAGTCCCTCAGTTTAAGGCAAACTTGAAAATTAAATTTCGTACATTGATTTCATTTACCTATGCCCATTATTACTTAGATCTTGTACAATACTTAGCTTTTTACTGATTCTCGCTTCAAAATCGGTCTAGTCAGTAGAATTAATTAGTGCAAGTCTTGTCTAAATTCATCTAAAGTATTTTCAGTTTCCAATTTTCCTTATAAATATATTATTAGCGAACATACAGTGGCGTAACAATAGGGTGGCATGACGGCAAAATGCTACCGGCCCCCAGCTCGTGAATATTTTGATCCAGAACAACCAGAACCAAGTACGTTCAAAACTCAGTGAATCATTTTTTGATGTAAAAAAATTTACATGTTTGCCATTTGTTACTGATAAGGGTTACTTTAAAGGACTCAATGATCAAATGAAACGGTTTGCGCCCGAAAACGGACACTGTAAGCCTAAAGACGCTTTCTTAAAAGACAGTAACAATAGATCTTTCTTGGGAAAATATTATTATATTGCCTCTAAGTAGTGGGTAAAACTAGAATGTGAACATAGCTATCCTACTGTCTATTGATTTCAAAGGCATATCATAAATCAAGTTGGTTGTTCGCATATAGGTGACCTAAAGATATACAAAATGTTTGGAAGCCAAAGAAAGACACGAGACATCGAAAAATTAGTTGCACTCATGTTTGGTATACCAGAGTAAAAAGTTAAATCATACGTAGTGCGGTTGAAGCTCTTAACCAAGCTCGGCAGCACACTATCACATTCATATGGGTGCCGGATGGCGGATGGCGGACGAGTGTGCTAGTAAAGGATCGGCACTGTCAATCTCTCAAGTAGTTACTGATGTTCATAGACCCCCACAGGATATACTATCATGCCTTGACGTGAAGACCAGAGATCTAGCAGGTGGGAAGTGGGCAAATGAGTCTGGTTGTACTGTTGCAAGAACACTGTGGCCTTGCTATCAAACAAAGAGAAAAGGGTTCGGGCGTTGACAGGAGTTATAACGGGTAACATCGGGCTGATGGCCCATAGGATGCAAATTCCACACAATGACTTCTATCGTTGCTGTGAAGACGAGGAGGAACCGGAGAGCATCCAACACTTCCTCTGTGATTGCCCTGCTCTACTCAGTAGAAGAACCCGGTTTCTCGGAAAACCATTCTTCGAAGATAAGGGTAGTTTGGCAAAATGTCCTTTGGGGGATTCCTCAGGTTGGTTTTAGAGAAAGTTGGTTATCTCTGACACCGACTTTGGACTGTTGTGGATTGCCCCTATCACCTCTTAGTCACCATTCCCAATCACTTTTTTTTATCAGGTATCACAATGGGCCTTTAAGAATTCTGGGTGAACTCGCGAGCTGCCTGCATAACCTAACCTAACCTGGTATATCAACAATGGTAGTTATTTGGAACACTGGATGAAGAAGAAGAGTCCTTAATCAAGAAGAGTCCATAATCAACTATGATACATGATCGGCTTTCAGCTCTTGCTATTATGTTAGTCAATTGAAAATGACATAGATTCGTTTCATTATTTTGATTTTATTAACAATTTTAGTCTTAGAAAAAGTGGCAAACATCACTTCTGAATCCCTGATTATTTTAAAACATTATGCACCTTAGTCTATCATAATTAATAATTTGTTATCTTAATTTCCTATCGCCAAGCACACAAAAAATCGTCTAACCTTATTTTCCTTATTTTTTGGACAGACCTCGTATGTACAATATATATTTATAATTGTTACAAACTTCCAATTCGAATCAATATTCTCCACCCACTCTATAAAGATCTTAAATTTGTCCAGCTTTTAAAAAGAAAAAAAGTTGATATAATTTATTAAAATGATAATATCTCAATTTCCTATCAATTTGTATTAATTTAAATGCAACAAACAGGAAATTAAAAATTTGAAAAGTCAATTTTATCAATTAAATATTCAAAAATTGGAAAACACAAACGAGTAGAATAATTTGAATTAAATTGAAAATGCACTGAAGTTGAACAAACATTTCAATCACGCTCAATGAGTGCACTTCAAATGCTCTAAAGACCAAAAAAATATAGATAGAAGTGCATAATTTTGATAAACCTTTTAGTAGTAAATTGTTAGGTTAGAGGTGCAACAAACCTAAATGGTAACTAGAAATACTCATAAAGTTGAGTGCTGCACCTCATTAACGCCTGCGACGAATGCGCGCACACTTTAAACGAAGCGCAACGAACGGAAATCAATTTCCCCCCATGGATATTTGGCATCATAAAATAAATACTTATGTGTCGTATCTCTATATCTATCTATAACTAACGTATTCGAAAAACTGTCACAGCAAAGTTGAACTTAAAACGAATGAACTCTTTTTATAAAACAATTGCATAATCAGTTCAAGGGGCATGCGTTCGTAGAGCGCCAAGTGTGTTAACGACATGACAACAACATAGTATAACGCTGCGGTACATCTTTCACGCCTGCGCAAAGAAAAATAAAGAAAATATCGTACGTAAAGGGGGAAAAGTCACATCATTTCATCGCAATATGAATGAATATTCACGGGAAGGGGCGCCACGCCGTGCCGCACATTCAAAATTTATGAGGCACGATTTGTAACAGTTTTTAAGGTGTGCGACTTGCTGTGACGACAACGAGATACAGTTTTAAATAATTAAATAATTTCGAAAATCACAGCTTTCAGAGTAAACATTTTCGAAAAGCAGCCCAAAATAATGGTAGAATTTTCAATTAACACTTTATAAAGTTGCTTAAAGCAACAAACAAAAGCAATATCAATAAGAAGAAAATAGCATTTAAATTGAAATATGTATGTTTTATTTGAAAGCAATAAAGATACAACTTTGCACACACAAAGTCAATTCGTTTAACAAAAAAGACATAAGACATTTGTTTATTTTCACATTAAGAGCAAAGCACAATGGCTTTAATACAAAATGAAAAAAAAAAAATAAACAAAGGATGTCCAAAAAGTAAGTAGCCAAGACAGAAGGACCACCAGCGTCAGGCTGTCGTAATTTCAACTGTTTCTGCTTTGAAAAGATAAGCACTTAAATATAAAGGTTTCTTTTTTATTTTATTTTTCACTTAAGTATGTATATCTGTAACATCAACGCTGATTTTATTTGACTACAGTGAAATATGCCTAATATGCTACAGTTCTTTATTGGAAAAGAAATAGTAGTAGAATGATTCAATTTTAAAATTTAATTTTATCAGTTTTGTTTTGATTAAATGAATTCAATAGGTCTTAATATTAATTATTTTCAATAAATGATAACCTGCCGTGACTCAACAATTAACTGTTAGTTCGATTATATCGTATATATATAAATCCACAATTTCCGAAACATTGTCTACAAAGAATACGGTCGAAAACACACCAGATCAGACTTAACGTCTTTCTTTATCCCATGTAGTTTAAAGGCGGGAACTAGTACTCCTAGTCACTGCGGTTTCAAGTGGCCTATTGTGACAAACCCCGCAATCACAGTTCCTCTGAGATTCTGGTATTCATCAGGAATTCCATGCTTTTATTCACGCAAATAGTCATTAAATTACATGGGTCTAAGAATCGACAGTAAGCTGACATACAGGGCACAAATTCAACATACAGCAGAAAAATCAGCATGAGTGAGAAGCACACTATCGAGACTGATGGCAAGTTGCGGAGGACCACTTGCTAATAGGCGAAAGCGTCTTCTTGACACAACGCTATTATGGAAGAGAAATGTGGGCTGATGCATTGAAAGTGGAAACGAGAAGAGTACTGGGTAGAATACAAAGAGTGCCAGCTATCTTATTAAACTCATCGTATCGCATGGTGTCGGAAGCAGCAGTATTGGTAATTAGTGGCACAATACCGATAGACCTGCTTGCCAAGGAGTGGCAGAATCTATGGAAAGACAATCTGACAAACAGAAGAAGATACCACCTTGAAGTAATGCGAAAACAGTTCCAGGGTGAACACTTATCCTATAGGAGGGGATGTTTTTAGTGGCACACCACATACCGGGGGGTGACGAGACCCTTAATTTTTTTGACCCCCCTACCAGCAAAAAACTTGTTTTAAGTACTGGTTTCCAAGGTGGCGGAGTCTGGTTCAGATAAGGCCCTCACAGTGACATAGTACGTATTGTGTTGACTCCTCTTAATCATTCTTTAGATCGCTTTGACTGATCCGTTAGCATGAAGACTTTAGCCCCTCTATTGTTCTTGCTTTCTACCTTATGGCGATGCGATTTGTTATCAAGCTATGGATTGAGTCCAGTTTTCGTCGAACTCCAAGGTACCCAGCAGAATGGCTCTGGCCCAATGAGGGCGTTAGCAGATCCTTTTCTGACGAGTTCATCTGCCTCTTCGTTCCCAAGATACCCACTATGTCCGGGTACCCAGATAAGATGGTCATAATTTTTTGATGGTAATCTATTGGATAACATCAAGCAATCCCAAACCAAGTACGAATTGGCTGATTTAATAATAGAACATTGTTTCTTATAAGGAAGCACACACCAAAGCGGACATGGCAAAACAAACGTTTTTGTATGAATAGTTTTATGGCTGACTGTCGACAAATACACGTTTTTTAATATAGCCAACATACATCGAATTGAACAGGTCTGTTTCAGATAAGCTTCTTCGTTGATAATTGCGTAATTTCTTATGGCGCAACCCACACCGCGTTAGGCAAAACCAAAAGGCAAGACAAAACAGAGAAATATGTAGATAACTATCCTTTTGTCTTTTGAAGACATAATTTCGACACACACCAAACGAAACAAGAAGACGGAAAGTTTTGTTCAGATTCTGTTCTTTGTGTTTCACTAAGTGTGTGTTAGAATATAACACGTTTTCTTGCCTTATTAGACAAAAACGTTTTATCTGGTCCAGAGTATTTTCAGCCTAAGTCAAACTGGGAATTTTATACAGAATATGCTTGGATGCCACATATGATAATCGTACAAAGATCGTTTAGGGTTTTCAGGTTTTCATGAAATTCTTTGTAAAATTCATTCAAATTTGGAACTGTCCATTTGATGTATGATTCACTGTACAATTCTTCTTTTTTCGCTTTCATTTAAAATCGACCAAATTCTTAATTTAAAAATTGTCTAAATAAATACTTTCTTTTGATATTTTTTTTTATTATTAAACTCACTATCAAATCAAATACCAAATTTACAAAAGAAAATTTGGTACAAAAGACCCCAAAAAGAAAGGAAAAGAAAATTTAAACTGACACTGATTTTTGCCCTCGCCGTTTTCTTTTTGGACAATACATTTAACTTGAATGCCACTTTCAATTTTCGTCCATTGGCATTTCTTATTGTATAATGGAGAGAGTGTGTGTGTGTGTGTTTTGTATTATATCTGAAGGCAATTTTTAATTGTTGTTCTTACTTTATTGTTGTCTTTTATTATTGTTTTCCAAACAACATTTTAATGTTCTTGAAAATTTTATAAAATAACAAAACCATCTTCGGATATTCACACACACAATTTGTGGCGTTTCATGGTCAAAATGCCAAACCATTTTTATAAGATTTATAGTCAATTGTATTTTATTTTTGTCAAATACGAGTACTAGATTAAATGGAAGTTAAGGACACTTGAGTTACTTTAATTAACTCAATTGGTGGTGGTGAATGAAGTAAAAAGATTTATTTGAGGAACAATGATTTTCGGATCCTAGATATCCATTCTTATTTCCTTTCAAATGTTGCACTTAACATTTTTTTATTCTTATAAGAATTGATTCTTTATTCCCAAAATATTTTCATTCTTAGGATATTTATAGCTATGTAAATGGATTATACAAACTAAAGAGATTTTTTCTAGTGAAAAATAATATCAAAAGCCCACACATAACTCATGATGCTCTTCGCTTGTATTTTTTCTAAACCTTCATTGAAAGCTGCAACAATCTTTAGAGCACAACGTGCTGTCGATGGCAACAATGTGATTAAAACTACCAAAAACCAACAACAAAACATCAGAAGCATCAGCAATAGCAACAAGGTAAACGAATCTTAAGCAAATACTACATCAGACAGATATTGTACAAACACACACACACACACACTCTATCATCATATAACAAGCAACATTTTTAACCTGCAGCAATAATACAAAATATAACAATTTAAATAACATCATGCACTTGAGAGCAACACCAAACGCGTTAGTTAGATAGATTGATCTTAAGCAATGAATGGACGGAACGAACAACCATACACGAACATGAAGAGCCAAGATGAGAAAACTAAGAATGCTTTGCCAGCATAGCAGCAACAGCAGCAGCAACTTAACATGGCCAACCATCCAGTTAGTCAGTAAGTCAGCCAGCCAACCAGCCAACATGGTTAGGTGGAACTAAGTTGGGTTTAGTTGAGTTGCATTGAGTTGAGTCGAGGCGAGCAGAGCATGTCAAAATAAAATAACATCTTTAGCGCGCAAACATGACAAAACATCAGAATTCCAAAAGATTAACGTCAATTTTAATTGCATTCACTTAGCAACGAACCAAGCAGGAGCTCGCTCGGAACTAAGCTGGAGCAGAAGCTGCATTAAGCACTGCAGGAGGCTATGGCAAACTTGGCTTAGTCCAATATTCAACGAGCGTGTACAATGTAACCTTACAATGCTATGCAACGAACCAACCAACCAACAAACCAAGTTAGCATAGTTGTTGCACAGAGAAATTCTTAAACAAAGATTGTAACAACACCAACGAATTCAGCTAGAAATATGCAGACGAGGTAAAAGAACAAACGAAGTAACGAACACCAAAATCCAGTACCCCAAAAAAGGCAAATGACAGCAACAAAGACTGTTGTTGCAAGGTTGTGATTAACATGCGATAAAAAATGACCAGGCAGCATGCCACACGTTACCCCGACAATATGGGAGCGCGGGTGCTGCAACCTGTGGCGAATGCCAAATAAGCCAAATGGACGAGAGCAACTTAAAAATTGTACTTGGCCCTGATGATGTTAGTTGCTATGCTCGATGCTTGATGCTCGACACACGATGATGATGTTCTTGTGTTTGTGTTTCTGTGTTTGTCTTGTTCTTAATCCCAGCCTAGCCAACGGTGGCGACGGTGGCGCAGCGTCAATCGAATTCACTCAAAAGGTAACATATTCGTGCGTTGTTCATTCCTTTGACTGTTGTTTGTCTTCAATTCCTTTTCCTTCAAAGTGCTGCAACTGCAATACATTGACTCTTCCTGCCATGTTGACTCTCTTTCACGAGTTAAGTGTCTGTCTGTCACATGCGAATTGCACCTGCCGGATGGTTTGAATGGATGGATGATGGTTCATTCGTTCCATCGTTCGTACGTTCGTTCGTCTTTGACCACGACACGTAGGGCAGGCGGCAACACTTTTGCGTGGCTTATTTATCTTGGTGCAACATCATCAGGAACAACAACCAAGCAAGTAAGCAAGTAAACAAAGTAAGCGGCAGCCACTAAAGCAAAAGTTTCATTTTAAACAGCTTGAGGAGTTGCTTTGTTGCAATATCCTCTTCTTGGTATACTCATAGTAGTAGTACAACTACTTGAAGATTGAGTAAATATCGAAGAAGCGTGTGTCTTGAGTTGCTGAGCTGCGTGAGTTGCAAGTAGACAATCTAAAAGGTAACCTTAGCAGGGCTTACATGCCACTTATACAACAATAATAACAATAACAACATCAACAACAACCATATGAAAGGGTCGAAGAAACAAACAGGACTGAACAATATCATTATTATTTTCCTTCTCATCATCATCATCATCAGCACCATCATGATAACCAGAAGTAATAATGAACATAGTGCATAACAGAAGATGCACGTTGTAGATTTTTTTTTTTTTTTTTGATTTTGCTGTTGCTGTTTTAAGCCATACTTGCTTTATGTTTCCATATATTATGTGTGTTGTTTAAGGTTATAATCAGGTAACTTGTCGTGTATGCAACCCTTCCCTAAATCTCTCTTACATTCACTCTTACATTCCCACCAAACTACATACACCCAATCCTTTTAATGCACATTACCGTACTACTACTAAGACAACATTCACTACATCTTATACTACAATATACATACTTATATTCCAAGAACAAACATTTGCACAACAACAACAACATCATCATCTTCAGATACCATAATACAACTGATGAGCAACTTAATAACAACAAAAGATTTGCCCTTGGCAACTTGAAGAGATTCAAAACATAATAACAATATTAATCTTATTCAACAACTTTTAGTATTATTGTAATTTAACTAAAGTAGATGATGAGTATAATATAATATTGTGTATTGGAATCAACTAGAATTTTTACAAATTTTTATTTAGTTCAATTAATATTCTTTCATATCCCTTACAAGATAAAAGGAATCACTCAATGCTGGTAAAGAATGAGAATTTTTAGCAATATAATATTTAATTATGTGGGATATTTTGGTTTCACTTCGGTTAGAGGACAACAGATTCTAAATAGCATTCTATTTTTAAAATAATAAAGAATGTTGGCAAAAAAAATACCGCCTCAAAAATGATTTTCATCGACACTTATAAATTGAAGATCAATTCTTAGTTTCTCAGCAATTTGTTTTTGAAAAATAGTTGAACTTCAAGTTCCATTATGGAGGTCATCATCAGCTGATCCAAATAATAGGTACTACAATTTATAGAGGACACCAAAGAAAGCGTCTTGCATTTCTTTTACGGTCATTCCCAAACAAATTAACAATTGCAATTTTGTAAAACCTTCCGATCATGACAGCAGATCCTCAGAGAATTTTATTCTAAATTAGAATTTCTAATCAACAAATATTTTTCTCTTCTTCAAAGGAACATTTCTAGCGATGCTTCTTGGTAGATTGATTGTAAACTTCAATGAACCGTATCAGTAGCGTAGCTTACTACTTACTAATTGTTATGTGTAACACAGCAGATAGTATTTCACATTAAAACTACCGAATAGAGTTCGACCTGGGTAAAGGATCCCGTGCGAAATCGCAGGCAAAGCTAGTACAAAAAGAAGTCATCCGATGTTGTTTGGCTCTTATTTTTTTTCTAAATGAAAAACTTCGATTTTGTTTTTTGATTATGTTTACTTAGACCTTTAGAATTAATTGTGTTAAGTCGAGAAGATGATATCGGACAAATGGGCGCCGTCACAATTGATTGCCATACGGGCTCGTTTTATGGCATCTTCCATCACTTCGGCGAGCGTTTCGGGCGATAAATTCACGCATTCGTGTCGGATATTTTCCTTGAGGGCTTCCAAGGTCTCAGGCATGTTGATGTAAACACGGGACTTCAAAAAACCCCATAAAAAGAAGTCCGGGACCGTTAAATCAGGCGATCTGGCGGGCCAGTGCAAATCGCCAAAACGCGAAATTAAGCGACCCGGAAACGCGTCCTTCAGAATGTCGGTTGTGGCTCGTGCAGTGTGTGCTGTTGCTCCGTCCTGTTGGAACCACATGTCCACCAGTCCTAATTCGTCCAGTTCGGGCAGAAAAAACTCGGTCAACATTGCCTTATAGCGCGCACCGTCCACTGTTGTCGTTTGACCCGCGGCGTTCTCGAAAAAAAATGGCCCGATGACTCCTCCAGCGTGAACAGCGCACCACGCAGTCACTTTGAGCGGGTGTAATGGCTCCTCGTGCATCACTCGCGGATTTTCGGTTCCCCAGAAGCGATAATTTTGCTTGTTCACGTACCCGCTGAGGTGAAAATGAGCCTCATCGCTCATTATGATTTTGGTCGAAAAATCGTCCACTTCGGTGTCGAGATTGAGGATAGCTTGGGCATAAGTTACGCGCGTTTGGCGGTCGGCAGGCAGCAGCTGATGCACGGACTGAACTTTGTAGGGGAACATGTTCAAATCTTTCACCAAAATTCGTTGCAGGGACCGCCGGCTGAGGCCCAATTGCGTCGCACGTCGTCTGGTCGATGTTTCGGGGCTCATTTCGACGTCCTCGGCTACAGCGGCGATATTCACGGCAGAACGGGCGCTCCGGGGCCGGCCACTCTTGGCAACGTCTCGTGTGGTCCCATACTCTTCAAGGTTAGTGGCTAAACGGCGCAGTGTTTGCGCAGTCGGTGTCGGACGGCGGGGAAATCGGCGACGGAATTCACGCTGCGCCAACACAACAGACGAATTGTTACGCAAAAAAATAGACACAATTATTCTGCGTTCTTGGGGAGTGTATCGCTCCATGGCTTATTCACTTGTATTCTTTATCTGTCTAGTCCACAAATGTCAAAACAGATTTGACATTGGCGGCCATTTGCAAAAATGAGAGCATCTTTCAATAGGGTGATTTCTTTTGCGCTACCTTGTACAATAAACAATGAGTAGATTACAGTTAGTATAAGAAGAGAATAAAACAAAGTCAACAATTTTTTTTTTTTAACAATTTATTTTACAATATTTTTCTGGCTTTAGATTTGGCAAAATCATCTATAACTACAGTTAAATCTAAATTTGATGCCTTCTTGTTTTCAATTGCTATGAGCGCCAAATTTTTGAGTCTATCTTGAGTCATACTATTTCTTAAACAATTTTTTATTATTTTTAATTCGCTACATGATCTTTCGGCTGTTACAGAATTTACTGGTATTGTATAGAACAATAAAATTGCGGTAAACACTTCCGTGACGTCGCATTCTACCATTGCATATTTTTTTACAATTTCCTTACATAATTGTTCAACAGTCCATGTTGGGGTCAATTTAGGTAGAACATGGTGATAAATATTAATAAATTGAAAATTGGAGCCTATTTTATCAAAATATTTACTTTGGAAAGCATCTAGTTTTTGTAACAAACTCGCTTCATCTACCTTGAGTAAAAAGGATGGTGATAGGAAATGAAATATTTGACAGACTGCACTCATGCCAATGAAACGTGAATTTAACTGGCCTATTCTTTGCATTTGAACGATTCAAAGTCATTCCTGTAAGATTGAAGTTTTGTTTTCACATCTGCTAAAGCTCTACTTGCCTTGTCTAAATCAATATTGCGTGTTTGCAAAATTTTGGATGCATAATTGATATCATTCAAAATTTGATGCATAAACTCACACAGCAATACCAACTCGAAATTTAGCATTTTTCGCTACACTCATACTTATTGGAACTTTTCAGTATTACTTCTGATAATGCCTTGATTACATCAAAAAAACGAAGCTTTACTGCACACATCGTGTTAACTCTACTAGACCATCTAGTCGGATTTAATATTTTTCGAGTGATTTCTGATTTGCCAGTGAATTTTGACAGTAGATCCCAACGCTTAATGCTATTCCCGAAAAAACTATTTAAGTTTTGAATCGTTGCGAAAAAAGTCTGTATCCCACACAACTGCTAATCATCACTAAATTCAAATTATAGTAATTGTAGAAGGTTGAGTAAAAAATTTGTCTATTTTTGGCCAATTTCTGTTCACTCTCTTCTTTTTCTTGGCGTCGCTTTCCTTTAAACGCACCACTGGGTTTCCTTTTTTTGTCCGTGATTTTACTTTAATTTAACCTTATTTTACTTTATCAGTAGATTACTTTAACACTTTAATACAAAACTTTGCACTGCCCCGGCTTGCCCCAACGTAGCTACGCCACTGGGCATGTCTATACGCAAGATTGTGGTGAATGTTGGCAGAAAGACTCAGAAAACCATTAGAAAATCATAAATCATATTGAAAATCCTGGGGCATCATGTTTCAGAGTGTTTAGCTAATGGAAGACAACTTAATAGACTAAAAGACTTGAAGGAAGCTGATCTTCGTCAATGGACCGAATATGACATAACATTGCTCCAAAATCTAGTTAATTCCATGCCAGGACGTAATTTAAAGGAGTTGAATCAAGTAAGTCATATGACTAGCAAACAGTCAAACTCAAGGCATTGAAATATCTGAAGGAATATGGAATCTCTCGCAGGAAGTGTTAAATAAGAATAAAAAGGCTAGTCACACCGAACGTGAATCGGATCTATTTTGAATCGACCATTGAATCAGACAACAACCACAAGGATAAAACAGAAGGAAGGTTATCATTGGCTATGCTAAAGATGTAATAATACTCTTGACGCTCTTCCGGGTTGCATCTAAGCGAACGGCGACAAATGCAAGATATCAGATATGCTTCTTTTCTTAACATTACCATATTCTCTCTTTCACAGTTTGAGTATCAAAACTTTACCTAATAAGAATATTAAATGGTGGTTTGCATGGGAGGATCACGGTCTATCAATAAGGGTTGAAGAATAATTGAAAATATCAAATAATTTTTTATGTGACACAAAATTCAAGGCATCAATATTTAATTCCACAAATTGTGTTCTGGGACTTCCAAGTACATTAAGGAAAAAAAAAACAACGAAAATTAATCTTAGTAGGCTTTCTGAAATCTTAAAATCATACTTCAGATTGCTCTCCATAAATTTTTTCATTCTTATTTTATACTTCGTTACGGAAACATGTCTTTTTTTTATTGTAAATTTTAATATAATTTTATAATTGTTTGTGTTATATAAAATTATAAAAAGGGTACAAAATGATGAAAAGATTTGGGAACATTTGCAAGGCTCAAGTGCCACGCGGTAAGTACAATATTAGATTTTTTTTTATTCCCAAATATGCAGAAATGCACTTTTATAGATAAATTTTATGGTAAGTGTATTCATTATTTTTATGTAATATTATTCATCTGGTCTAGAGTTTCATAAACTATGCTTCCCCTGAATTTATATGTCTCAGCACGTCGTGAAAAGGTAGGACGAAGGACATGTTAAAAAAAAAATACATTAAAATTTAATGCACTTTGTATTGAACTTTTCCAATTCATAAGAATTCCGTGGCATCCATCTGTTCTAGGCTATGATTGTTTGCGTTACACCGTCACATCCCATTTCCATTTCTTCTTTGGTTTCATTATTCTGAAGCAAACGATATCTGTTTCTCCGTTTCTTGTTCTCCGTCCTATATATACCATATAAGAAATCGTTCATTCTTGGTATAATTGATATAAACAATTTTAATTTCATTTATTCAAAAATAAAACTGATTTAATTGATTGACGCACAAAGAATTAACAAACACATATATTGCTTTAAAAAAAGTCTCTAAACCACCATAGTATAACCAATATATATAGACTTAACTAGAAATAATCAGAACGTAATGGAAACCCTTCTGGAAAAATAATCCAAAAATTATAGTGATAACCGCACAAAATCCTTTGCGTGATTTAAAAGTTCTGCGCATCGGAACAGACAAGGATTTTGACTATGCTTTAAATTATACAATGATTATGTAATGATGATAGAGTCTCATATAATATATAATTTTAATATTGTTCTATCTTTACAGAGATGGAAAAATAGCAAAAAAAAAAAACTCTATTAACGTAATCTGTTCGACGGTAAGTGTATTAACAAAATTATTATATTTTTAACCAGTATAATCGAAAACAAATCAAATTTAAACGTATGTCGCATTTGTGAGGAATTTCATTTATAAATTATATTCATAGATTTGAAGTCGATCCGAGCGAAAGTGTTGTCTTGTTGTTATCGGCCATTGTAATTAAGGAACTGTGGCATGCGAAGTAAGTTTCACAAAACGCAATGGAATTGTTTAAAAAATTTACAATTTTATATAGTTATAGTTTTGTGGACACAACCAGCAAAACAAGAGCCATCTTCACACTTTTTTAATGGCATTACTGGCAATTCTTTTTCCACGTGATGCTCTTTTTCTATAAATTAATTGTGGGAATATGAAAATCAATTAAATATCAACAAATATGTGGCACATAATTCTTAAACAATTAGCCGTGCGTGATCAGAATTTGCGAAGAGTTGTAAGTTCAGTGGCCTTGATTGGATTTAGACGGAGGAGAAGATCCAGAATAGAGACGAAATTAGAGAGAGAGAGCCAACAAATGATGATTGAATAGAGAGGGAATAGAGACGAATCAAGAGAGAAAGAGAGCCCGAAAAAAATATATTGTTGAAAATTTTCCAATGATGTGAACGATTACCGAGAAAAAAATATATATTTTTTAACGAAAAATTCCAGAGAGAATTGTGAATGCTGGGAACGATAACAGAATAAAAATATATAAATTATTTCCAGACACAAACTGGAAATTTAACTAAAAATTTGTTTATTTTGTAAAAAGATATGACTGAATCAATGGCTTTGCTTAATTTATAGAAAAATTTAAAGTCAAAATACTCTCTTTCAGATGAGTCATTTTTGTAAATATGAAGTCTATTAGATTATTTCAGAAAACAAATTAAAGTCTCAAAGTATTGTATTTTGGGCTTTGGTGTGTTTACTAAATGATAGGCAAAGCTCAGAGATCCTGCCTTATGTTGAGATTCTGCCTGGTTAACTGGTAAGCTTATGGTTGCTGGGACTTGACTCACCCACTAAACCCCATCGACCCAAGTCTACCGATAAGTATTACGTCAACTAGGAAAGAGGGAGCTTTTCTGGTCAAAGTCTGCTTCTTCCCCATGTAAATCAGTTAGAAATTTACGTTAAAACTTCTTGTCGATATCAAACTAAGAACCTATTTCTTCAACATTCAATTCAACGCAGCTCTGTCATGATTTGAGCTGCCGACTGATTTACCGCAACCCAGTCCCACTGCGATTGGTACATGTGGTGAACGTAATTCGCCACAGTCGGTTCCTCTCCAAACGCTGCTGCGACCATTGACCTGGCAACAACAAATCTCGAATAATGCAAAAGACGTGTTCTACATTTTCGTTTACGCCTCTACAATCCGGGCATTGAAAGTCAATTTGTTTAACGTGAACACCTGTCGTAGAGACTTAATATCATGGTGCCAAGTACAAGGGATTGATAAACGTCAATCAACGTCCCCTTGGATATATGTATATCCGCAGGTACCAATCTCAAGCCATACTTATTTTGGTCGTATGTCTCATTCCTTGGTTAGGAACAAGGCCTATCTAAGCCTCTGCTGCTCTGTGGTTCACAGACTCCACGTCGACCTCACACTCTCCCTACATTTGGATACAACCACAACCACCATGATACTCACATAGAGGGGCCGCCTCCGCTGGCCAGGACGGAAACAGGTTCCGTGGGCTCCCGACCACCCGTGGTACCAGAAAAAAGCCTCTGGTCAGACTTCGTACCCGAGGTACTACCAATTTGAACCCCAAATAGTTCGTGGGTTGGTGTCCCAAAAATCGAACAAAGCTCTCTGGAATAGAATGCAGGCAGAACCCACAGATGGCACAGTATACACTATATTCATGGATATAGCTTTCTCACTGTTCGGAGTGAGGTCCTTTACATCTAACCTTCTCACCTCGCCTGTGTTCTTCTTAGCGACAAACAGTCGACTTGTCTCTGCAACCACTAAGTCAACAGGCATCATACTCGCCATTACCAGGATTGCATCACTGGATACCGTTCGAAATGCAGCACAGACGCGGATGGCACATGCTCTGTACACTGCATTCATTTCTCTCATGTGTGACTGTGACACATATGTAAGTATATGTAGGTATATGATGTATGGTGATATAGCACAATAAAAACAGCCACAAGAACAACAACATCAATAAAAACAACTTATAACCAAAAATCATTCACTTGGACAGACATGTAGATAGACGGATCAAACATTTAGATGTTAGTTTAAATAAACGGATGTGGATACGCCTAAAAGAATGTTGCAAATTAAACAAAAAATTGTTAGCGGTCACAATATATAATATACTGAACAAGATTCCTCGCCATAGTACCCACTATCATAAGAGAAGATTGAGAAGATCACAACCACTGGAACTTTTTAATATTTCGAAGAAGTGCAAATGATTATTTGAATTTTCCCCATGAATTCAATTTGTATATCGAAATAAAATTAGGAGATCACAAATTTATGTATACAAAACAAAACTGTGCTGAGTTTTTTGTCAAGTCAAAATCATTTTAATTTTAATAAATTCTCGAGAAAGACACATACAGAGATCGGAAAATTCATTGTAAAAAAATAAATTATTTTCTTCAACATGCCGAGTCACTCGGTGGCACGGTTTGCAGTCACACCTAACACACAATTAAATCGAGAATTGGCAAGAAATAAGTTTAAAAAAAAAATGCTCAAAATGTTCAAATTCTATTTTGATAAGGAACAAGAAGAATTAATGTTGTTAAACAAGAAAAAAGGTAAGAAATAATTGCAAAGCAACAAAAGAAAATTTGTAGATAATTTTCAATCATTTTCCATTCTATTCGCTCTTTGATCTCCCTAATCTTATCTAAAAATTTAGCCGCCCAGAAGAAGCAAAATTTAATTAAAGCTGCATATATTGCGATGCTACTAGTAGTAGTGGCAATTGCAATAAAGTTTTTAATGAGATGGTTGACACCAGAACAAAAGTTGGAACCGCCAAAAACATGGATAGAGAAACTATTCATTTTCATGGAATGTGAAACATAACCAGCAATGATATATTGTATTGAAGAATTAAAACAATGGATTAAACCATCTACAGATTAATTATGTAACGTTTTATTTTATTTATTATATTTGTAATAAACAGCTTAATCTAGCGAAAAGCTAAACCAATTGTCTGTCTTTTATCTGTTATACTCGTATGATAGTTTTTAAGGAAAAGTGTGTGTGTGATGATTTAAAGATTTCAGGTTAATTCCACGGCAGGACGTATTGTAAAGGTGTTGAATAGTAAAGGATAATCATTTTTTTTCTCTGGCGTTGCTTTCGTTTAAACGTACCACTTGGTTTCCTTTTTTTAACCGTGATTTTACTTTAATTTAACCTTATTTTACTTTATCAGTAGATTATTTTAACATTTTAATACAAAGCTTTGCAAACTATGACTATTATTTTTAATGAAATATTGTTGAAAATAAAAATAGTAATTTTGAAATTGAAATTAATTGAGTGAATTAGACAAAAATTTTTAATTTTTTTTTCGAGTTCAGGGGCTACGCCACTGAACCGTATTAAGATAATTTAGATTTCTGCTGATTTTTTCCTTGATGATTTGAATTACAATAGAATAACAATACGTTGAACATGTGTTGGGGCTGTTTTTGGTGGCCTACCACGGGATTCCTTGGCTAGATTTATGTTAAAAAAAAATTTTGCACAAAATCAACATATTTCAAATATATTGAATAGATTAATTGTCTTCGTAGCTGCAAAACCAATGTGCAGTCTTATGGCGAGCAATGAAAGTTTCGACGCATCTATAAAATTTTACCTTACTCCATCGTGTTTCATTTCTAAATAAAGAGCACATTGACTTTTTTCACGAAAGTCCCTATCTACAACTTAAATAACTCTAAAAATTCTGTGTGTATCCATATATTATTTTGATCAAGTTAACTTAACACTTGAAGTTTTCCTTAAAATCGTTACAATAAAGAATTAAATAAATAATATTAATCGGCTATATAGAGGATGTCAAAATTTAAGGTATCCTTTTAAATTTGCCACCACTTTTTCTACAAGATTACACAGATGTTTTTTACATGTATAAAGTAAATTCATTCCGGCTAATTAGAATGGATCCCTATACAAGTAAACAATGGTGCAAAATGCAACGAAATCAATCGATCTTTTGAAAGAGCAGTTTAATATTCATTCGCGAAGAACAGATGTACACGCATATGGCTCATATGAAGTCTCAATGAGTCCCAAGGCCACCCAGACGCGGCCTAAGTGACAATAGAGAAGAAACAGATATTTCTTGGCTCGCTGCACTTCGGTTTTTTCGGTTTTTTTTCTCGCCACTAAACGACACTGGCGACCCAACTCAATGCGGATTCTTCCAAAATCTGGATAACTCTGGCCTAGATAACTGCCAAGTTTCACGATTAAAAAATATGTAGGATTAGATAATAATTCATAATTCATTATACACACGAATAAAATTCATTAAACTGTGTAACCCTTCCGACAAATTAAAATTGTTTAAGAACTGCTAGTTGGGTTTTGATTTCCAAATAAATTCATATTTATGAATGTGTTTATAGTACAACATACATGCATACATAAGTTTCCGGTATTAACAATAACTGTTAAGTCATTCATATGTATCTGAATACTTAGTATGGCTAAAAGAAACATGTTAACACATTATGACGTAAATTAGAGTGATGTTTGTATATGTTTTTTAATGCAATTTCTGGAAATTATGAAGACATTCAGTCAGTCAGTCAGATATGAGTATAGTATGGTATGTACATGTGATGCAAGTAAGAAACATTTCCTGTGAAATTTTAGCTTTGATTTTTCGGGAAAATTAAATAAAACATAAAACAACGACAACAACAATAATAAGAACTAGATACAACCAAGACAACCAAGTACAACATGCAACCTTAAAACAAGTCAATGTGGTTGTTTTTGTTGTTGTTTTTGGTATTATTTCTTGTTGTTTACTTTGTTTTGCTGTTTTATGTTGAACATTTCTATTGTTGTTGCTGTTATTGTTGCACGTTTGCTTGCATACTTTGTGCTTTCTTGCTTGTCTTAGATTGTCTTACTAAGCCGTTGTTGTCGCCGTCACCGCCGTCTTACAAATATCCAAAGCTTTCGTTCTATTTGGTTGACTTTAGGTAGTATGTAGTGAGTACCACCACTTACTTCCTAAGTCCCCTCCTTTGAGTGTATTTAATTGCAAACAAAATTCGCTTGAAACGTTGAAATTTTGTTGAATTTGTTTTTCTTTAGTTTGTGGTTGCTCTTTGCTCTCAGCGGCTGCTACTAAACAGGTTAAAATGTCGTTCAAAATGTCAAGTCAACACATTGATGTCAAGAGTTTCGCCATTGCCGTCACCGTCACTGCCACCGCCAACCAACAACGTCATCGTCATTGCGACGACGTCAATCGTTGTTATGGTTCTTGAAACTCCCGTCAACCCATCGACAATGAAAGGCGGAATGTTCAACGTTTGTTTGCGTGTGTTCTGTGAGCTTTTATTTATGCAAGAAGCTGAAACGAACAACATGCAACAACAACAAAAACAGTAACAGCAACAGCAACATGAACATGAACACAAGGATAGAAACAATTGCATAGTTAAATGCAACAAGTCTTTATGTACATGCATATAATCATGTTATGGTTACCTTCCTTCTAATATAACTAGAAAATTTTAATGATGATTAAAGTGTACCTAAGACATTTTATTTTTTGGAAAGGATGTTTGTAATAAAATTTTAGAGGTTCAATATTTTTTTCAGTCACAACCAATTTACAGATTTATTTGTTGTTTGTCCCAGATAAAAATTTTAAGTTTTTTCACAATTATTAATAGTCATTTCATATTTAAGTTAAAGAAAATTGTTTATGGATAGAAGTTTAAATAAGAAACTCACCTGCATCATCTCAATTGGAGTGATTTATCACAATAATTTTAAATTAACGCGTACGCGCCCGAATAAGATTAATTAATAATAATTACGTTAAACACAAACTAATAAGAAGAATTTACTAAACAAGTGTTTATTGGATATGGATGACAATAAATGGAGATGAGTTTTGTTTGCTGCAATGGTCGATAAAGGTAACTAGAGGACAATTTAAATTCCACAATTTCTGAATACAAATTCTTAGCTTTCTCCCTTTTATACAGACATACAAGGTAAATAAAGTCGAGTGGTTTAACGTGAGCACCAGACAGACATGGTCATTTATCTAAGATTACTTTGTGAAATTTTAATTCTCTACTGTAAGGTCCGCTGAGTATAAGGGATTCTGTGGGAGCGCAGCTAAAGGCTACCCGGATGAGTCACAGGTACCGGATAGTAAAATTGATTGCCTACATTCGGAATCAAAAGAAGCAGAACTTTTGGTGCAGTTGCCACCAGAAATAAATGTGGATAGAGTGAGTGAGGTATTTGACTAAATTGTCGGCAAGTCGTCCATTTTAATAAATCGGAGTATTGTGAGCGTGGATATCCGGAGTATCAAAACTGATGAAAACTTTGTGATGGCTTAATACCCTATATTTGATAGCCATATTGGCATATGAATACAATTTTATAATAATATCCTAAACAACAAAAACATTTGCATTTTTCCGACCCATCACTTTTAGACAATTTTACTTTTTTCTTTTCATTTGCTTTAATTTCACTGCACTTACACTCCTGAAAAATGATTGCATTAGGAGAGAACAAATTAACTCAATTTGTGGTTTGCTTTTCATTGATTTAATAAAGCAATTTTCTTATTTTTTTTTTTTTTTTTTTTGCATGACAAAAACTGATTGATTTATTAAAAACAATTACAACATTTCACAAGCTGCGCAAATAGAAAATATTGAAGTTGCATTATATTTTGTCAATAAATCAATGCATTTTTATTCACTCATCAATATTTTTTATTCCTATAATCTAATACAATTTTTTAAAATTGAACTGGTAAACATACCACACGAACACGAAGAGCTTATGGCAAAGAGTTAACCCTGCAACAAGTTGAATTAGACAAGAGAACTTTAAATGAGATGACAAAAGTCACCACAATTACAATAATAACAACAGACTCAACTTGGTTTGCAATTCACCTTTCTTATTTCTTTGCATGAATATGCATGACTTTGTTCTCTACTCTGCCGACGCATCACGAAGCTGTGTTGCTTCCATAAATTATTTTAATGCTGTTGCGCCGGCAGAGGACAAAATTAATGCATTTTTTTAAAAATCGCAATTTTTAAAAATATAAAGAAATTTCAAAAACATTTTCTTATATTAATCGAGGAATGAATCTAACTTTATTTATTAATTAATAACAAAATCTATTCATAAAACACACAAACCAATATGATTCTCAAGTGTATTGAATGAATAACGGGATTAGCCAATTGCGCAGTTCATAAATTTGTTTTATTGAATTTCATTTACAAATTTTGGTAAATAATTGATTTGCTATTCACTGCACTATACACACTTCTAACACTTTTTCACTTCACTTTTCTATTAATATTTTTATTAAATATGAAATATTTTAAGATTTTTAATATATTTATCAACCAAACTTTTCGAAATCGTTTAAGCGACAAAGAAGTACAACACGAAATGAGATGATCGTATTTGCGTAAGTGTATGGAATGATTGATTAGCATTGAAAGATTTGGAAAGTGGTGAGAATTTGTTATTGCATTCTTTGACTAAGCTCTGAGCGGAGAGAGAACATTTGGAGTAAACTAACTTTAGTGAAGGTGACAAAAGTAAAGACAACACTTGCTGTTGTTGCAACATGTGTATGCAGAAACAAAGAGAGCGTGGAGAGTTTATTGATTATTATTATAAATGGAAGAAGCTGGGTTCTGAGTGGATGACGTAATGCCGGCCACACATTATGCGATTGATTGTACAATTTCATATAGCTTGTGGACTCTCACAACGTGTGTGTATGAAAAATCAAAGCATTTTTATCGTTGATTGTACAATCAATTGTATAATATGTGTTCGGCATAAGAAATATGCAATGCTGTTCAAACATGTATTGCAGTATAAAATTAAATTTGTTACGTTCATTGCTATTTGATTATTGTTTTTAACAAATTTTTTAATCAAAGAAGCATTCTTACCATGCTTAATTGCAAATATGTCGCTCATATATTGTATTTTCCTTATTTGGCTGGCACACGGCTTAATGCTTTCTAATCTATAAATTTTTGTTTTACTCTTATGTGAAAACAATTATAAAAGTGAGAGAAATAAAATAATAAAATTATCCTTAGCATCAATAATCAACTACTACAAGGCTATGATAATACTTAGTACCATCAGGCACATCAACAAATACATTCATATCAAGTTAAGCAAACAAAATGCCGCCTCACGCCTTATAGCGCCGCCGAAACACTCATGGATGGACATGGAACACACTCCCTTCACAGCAACGCCTACAAAATTGAAGTATCTGAGCTGAATCCACAAACAAGCAAAAGCCCCATCAATTCGATGCGAAGTCGATGCAGCCGCCTGCGCCTGTCGAAATTCTGCCAAAGGATGAAGTTGATGCAATTCTGGGAATATTTTACGCTTGTTGATGATGATGACAACAACGACTACGACGACGATGACGACGACAACAACATGCCCACAGACGCCAACGAAGTCAGATAGTACATATTGTAGATGCTTGCTTAGCTCAGTATGGAATACAAAACAAAAAAAAAACAGAAACCCAAACTAAGCGGAACAGAACAGAGTCGAGCCAAAACACAACATAAGTTAAGTCAAGAGTCTTCTGGGTCTTGTTGAGTGTTAGTAGTAACCAAAGTAACGTAATTCTTGGATGCTCTTCATGTCGACGACTTTTCTTCATGTAGTTCTCTTGTTTTTTGTTTTTTTTGTAATTCTTGTATTGTAGTTGATGATCGTTATTCGCTTGTTGTTTCACTATACTTACTCTGCCAACTGTGGCCTCAGATTCACAAGAGTTGAAGTCACATGTAGCGCAGTGAGGGAGATTCATTTGGTTTGGTTTGGTTTAGTTTCGTGTTTTGTTTTCCTTGCACTCGAGTGTATCACTTCAATGGCCATTGTGTACGTCAACTTTGATGTTTCGGCAAAAGTTTTGAAGTGTGAGGTTTAGACGTTCTTATTGCACTTTGCGCCTTAGTCTCTCATCAACAACACCAACAATAACAACAAGTTACCTGCAATGAAGCAACGAAACAACAAAAGCTGCAAATGTCAGTGTTGACAGGTGAAGAACAACCAATGAGAGATGGTAGGCAAACGATGTTTTGAACTACTCTACTAAGGAAACCAGGCAAGAGCGAATCAACTAAATTGTGCGCGCGAGCCTTAAATTAAATTAAGCCTTTTTAGCCGGAAACATAAAATCGACACCCAACACCAATTAAGACATGGGCGTTTGTTTTTAAGGATCCCTTATTATGGTATTGTCTATGAAACAGAATAGTTTTCCAAAATATGTGCCCATATTAATCCAAATATTATAAAACAAGAAAATGTTGTGCTTTTTAAACATACCTTCTAAACAAGAAAAGATTGGTTCCGGTTCGTCCGTCTGTTTCAATTGAAGAAATCTTCCAGGTTTTGAACTAACAAATATTATAGAAATTTTATATGTCATATTGTCGTAGGAGTTCCCCCGATTATTGGGAATGATAGTTACAGAAACCATAATAAATTTACTATCCAACGTTACGTTACGTTTGAGTGGCACTATACAGTTTTGTATTTTTTTTTTTGGGCACCTGGCCCTGATATTTCAGTTAATCCTAAAAATAACCGAACTTTGTTTTATTAATATAGACATAGCCCATGACACTCAGTGACAACGAAGAAAGAATTTTTTAAAATCGGGTGAGTAGTTTCGAAGATTACCTCTAACATCCAAACAAACATTTCCTATTTATAATATTAGTATAGACTATTAGGTAATATAGCTGCCATATAGAAAGCCATAAGTTCAACAACTGGGGTGTAAAAGGTGTGTGAACTTCTATGAACAGAAGTGTATGTCTTTCTTGCTAATTGAAGAATCAACAATATTTCAATTGTTTCCAATTATTCTTAAGGACTTTAAGCACTTGTGCATCCTTTATTTATTCAAAAAACTTTACCATTTGATCCCCATTGGAAAATCTTTTAAACCCACGTCACTGAACTCAACTCAGTCCAACAGATTGGTAAATTTGAAAGACTTCAATGATTTCTGTTTATTTTGATTTTTGTTACATTTTTTTTTCTTTGAATTCTCTGTTCTAATTGAGTGCGAAGTGTTTGTGTGTGTACAAGTATCTATCTATCTATCTTTCTGTGTACGAGTATATGTGAATCTTGTGAAGCGTAGCGCAGTGAAGTGTAGTCCAATGCAATGAGTTTGCATATTTTGGCATCATCTGGTGTTGCTGTTGCTATTGCAGTTGTTTGGTCATCATTTGATTCGATTTACGAGTAAATGTAACGCTTTATGGCGGCAAGTATCTATGTTCAATATATCTGCTTCACACACCATCATCAGTCGCTGTTGATTTTTTTAGCGCTTAATTGGATTTTCATATGTTTACGTTTCCCCATTCCCACCCTCTTTGCTTCTCATCAGACTTTTAGACAGTAGATACTTGTATACCATATGTACAATGGTATCTAAAGGCTTGTCCAGGTTGTTTGGTTAAGGTATGCTGACTTGACTCTTTGATTGTGGTTCATTTCGATCTTGTTGTTGATGATGGCCTTAATACTTCTATTTCTATTTCAATTCTTCATGTTCTTGTTGTTCTTGTTACTTTTGTTATTATTATATTATTGTTGTTTGTATAATGAACTTGCAATATTCTAATACTATAATAATAACAACAATGTGCTGCTAGCAGATGTTTTTGTTACTTTTGTTGGTATGTTATGCTGTTGTGTTATGTTGAAAAGCGCGTTAAATTTATCGCTCGTTCATGATCATCATCATCATCATAGTCATCGTATTCATCACACATTATTGAGTTTTGTTGATTTTGTTTGGTATTTTTTCTATTTTTTTCCTCCTTTTTTGTTTAAGCAAATAAAAAGTTAATGCAATTTAGAATAGAATATTTTTTCTTTGGTTTAATGAAAGGCCTTTCAACTGTTTTTCTTCTTAGTCTTCATTTTGAATAAAGTGTTGCCAGGAAACGCCTTAATTTGAATTTGTTTATTTAATTTACTTTATTATTTTCTTTGATTAAGCATTTTTTTATCTCTCTTGGTTTTGAGGTTAAATACACAAATATGTATATGTTCTACATATTCACATACCATAGATGTGAGTGAGTGTGTATCTATGAGTCAAGCTTGTAATTAACCATACAAAATTGATTAGCGTTAAATATGTGTGTAATTAGTGTAAATATGTACAAAGAAGAATGTTCATTCCTTTAGCTTGATTAAAGTGTTAGAGATGGAATTTTTAATTAAAACTTACATAACACAAGCAATAGGTTAGACGTACTTGCAGATAAATTGAAAATTATTGCTTTTTTATCTTATGAGTTAGGAATTATGGAATTCGTTAGATGGAATTTATGGTGAATTTAGTAATTTTAAAGTCAATTGTCAGTTGTATCCTCATTATGTTGGTTATTATGTCAAAAATAGTATTACTTGGACTTGGACAATCTATCCATCTAATCAAAGGCATTATTTACTATATTGAGCTTAGCTTTGCATTCACTTATAGAGTCATTTTATTTGACTCTGAATTGATCTTTGAGATTATGTATTTAAAAGAAGTGAAATCTTTTAGAGCAAACTAATAGTATAAAGTACATCATTACTAAAATAAATTGCGGAATAAAAGACAGATTTGTGCGGGAAATTCCGACTTACGATTGCCATTCAAACTATGCACATTTTATCATATAGGAAACTTCTAAACACCCCAAGCAGTTAAAACTTAATAAACAATTCTTACATCATCAGTTGTATTTTATTTTGAAGCTGCTTAGGAAGGTAGTTAGCCTAAATTTAAACGGTTTTATGAGTGGCCTTCGAGAATGCTGACTTAAATGGGTTCCTGTTTTAATATTGGAAAAACTAGAAAATTGAATAATTATTCTATAACACAGCTTGAAAAGACGGATGAGCAATTAAAACATACAAGAAAGCTTACTTTTCCTCTACATTCTATAAGATCGCTAGAAGAGCGAAAGTGCGGGTGGTTATTTAAATAAATGCTACTTAATTGAACGTAATCTTATAAACATAATATTATCCTTCCAGGGATTGCTATCATGACGTGATGAGCGGGCTCATTAGATATGGTGATCCAGAGAACAATGCTGAGGGTAGCGTAGCTATTGGTAGAGTCTTCCAAGCCGGTAAGGTCGATGGTGAATATCGAAGGCAAAAGCATTCCGCGTCTGTTATTATAGGCACGACTGAAAGCTCACCATATAAACATTTAATAATGGCAAACATTTAACTCCTCAAAAGGCATAGGGAAACCACAGAAGAACATTCTCGGAATATCATATAACAATGACAGTAATGTAATCAGCATTTATTCGAATTAGAGAGGTTTTCGACATATCGGGGTACGAATTATAGGGATTCGACTGTTGATGACTGTTCATGACTCGTAAACCGTTTAATCGATTTCAAATGTTATTTTTGCGATCGTATGGTTGATGTCTGTGTTAGGCTATAAAACATTTTAAGAATTGCTCTAATTAATTAAAAGAAAATAAAAACAAAATAGAGATCATTTTCTACACCGTTGAACCGATAATGATATATACATAGCATTATAGCAGAAACATCCGAACAATGCAGCGAGAGACTTGATACCAATCGATCAAGATTCACTCATTCAAGAGAAAGAACCGATTTAATGTTGGCGGCATACAATTATGAGAAGAACAATGACTACAAAAATCACTCACAAACATCACTTTGGGGGGGCGTAGCAACGCGCTCCGGTTTATTTATAAAATTAAGATTTTTTTTAACACATAAAATTACAGGCATACGCGTGATATTCGAACGAATTAACTTTTTTCTTAATTATCAGGTGTTGGCGCGCAGGCAGGTAGATGAAAACATTCAAAACTCAGATAAAAACTCGGCAACAGAATTAGAAACATGAGTATCTTTTGATTTAGCAGGACGATTTCGATAAAATAAACTCTAAATGTTACACGAAGCTTGCTACAATATAGCAGTCTAAACCGCATTGAAATAGGTTAAGCCGTTTCTGAGATTAGCGTGCACTGACAGAAAAACGTTTACGATTTTATATATATATAGATTTTTAGTATGAGGAATAGCGACAGAAGCCTTCAGCTCAGTGGGAGTGTTAAGAAGGATATGGGGAAAAATAAGAAAAGTGCAGGATCAGAAGTGTAAAATGTAGAGGACGGAAGCCGATGCTCTGCAGGAACAGACTTGACACGATACACCGGTGATAAGATGTTGATGTTTGAGTTGAGTATATCTGATACGTAGACCACCGGTGTTTTAGGATTTTTGATAAAAAAAGGATGCCAGTGCGCGTAGGAATGTAGTTCGTATACAGGTGTTGGAATTTTTTCCAGTTGACCAAAGTATTTGTGAGAATAACATGGGGTCGATTGATATTTTAGATACCGATAGAATATAGCGGCAGCTTTGCCAACGATTTCATTGCCAATAATGTAAAATAAGTAATCATTATAATTTAATGTTCTATGATCAACAAAATCGTATTGATAAACAAAAAATAAGAAGAATTGAAATTATCTAGAGATGAGCTAAACAATGATTTCAAAATCACAGTAATTCTAAACTGCGATTGAGTCACAGTCCTTTGAAGGGAGAGACACAGTTTAGTTTGGTTAAACTGTGATTGGGAGCAACTGAAATAAAGTGAGTCACAATCAATCAAGTAAACTGTGTCTCTCCCTTCAAATGACTGTGACTCAATCACAGTTTAGAATCACTGTGTCACTGTTTAGCTCATCTGTAGAATTTTCAATATTATAAACAAAGTGAAACTTACTTTAATAAATAAGATAAGAAAAGAATGAAAACCCAGTAAATCATACTCAATGTCCAGTTTTGACCAGAATTAGTTTCGACACACCAAAATAGACTATATAGAGACAAGTTTGCACTCCAAAGATCAAAACAAATAACTAGATCTTAACTAAGAACTAATTAGGCTTAAAGTTTAATTTTTTGAAATATTTTAACCCCTTTTAACATTAGAACTTAATTACATCATTAAACATAATTTTGTATGTAAAAAAGAAGAAATTTAGAAGCAATTCTAAAAGTTAAAAGATAGTTAAACTTTTGGATTTTACTACATGTTTCTTCAAGAATATTCAGAAAAACATTCTAAATCGTTTTCTATATGAATAAAGATGTTAATTTTTCTCCTTTCTTTATATGCAATTAAACTTTGCCCCCCGCATTTTAGTAATTTTAATAATCAAATGAAAAATTCTATATTACCCTATTTCTCACGATATTTCTGCAACATGTGTTCTAGTTTCTTTTTTTATTATAATTTTTGCAAATTAAAGAATATCTTAATATTTTTTATGCTAATATAAAGAAACTCTTATCCCCCTTTTTTCTCACTCTTCTCTGTTGCAATTTAACTTTTATGTTTTAACAACATGCACCTATGGTCGCTCGCTAGTAGTAGTTTTTTCTATAAAAAAAAGTACATGAAATTGTGTTTAAGCATGCAAATGTGTTCATGTTAAAGTATCTAAGCTTTAGTTATCAACATTTTTATATGCAAATGAGTTTATTGCGACCGCTCTTATTATTTTATTGTATTTGTTGTTAATATTACAGATACAAATATTGTAATAAAGAGAGTTGAAAGAAATTATCTTAAAACTTAATGAAATTATAATAAAAACAAAAAAAAGAAAAGAAATTCAACTGAACGCATGAAAACTTATTTAAATTAATTCATTAACATTAACATTTTATAAGAATTTGGGCAATTAAAAAAATGTATCCATGGTTTTTGATCTTAATTTTTTCATGTTTTTTATTGACACTCAGAACTTTTTTTGTTGAGTTGATGTGAGTTTTTAATTTGGTTACCAAAGTCAAGAACGTGAGGCTCTTTTTGTTGTATCCAAAGAACTTCATAGAGAAAGAGCAGCTCACTTTCCTTTTGCCTAATTAAATGAACATGCATTTGAATGTGAATTTCCTCAAAAAAAAAAAAAAACAACACAAAAAATGATAACACAAGCAGAGAAGCTGAAGAAGAATTGTATCCCTCACTCTCCCTCTCTCTCACCATGTCTATTATATCTGTTTAATTACAATATAAGAGATAGTTAAGTGTGGCGTAAAAATATACAAATATACAATAAAAAAATTTTCAACATGTGAATGTGTTCATTTGATCTCTTAGTGTATCTTTTTATGTCCAGTAATAAAACCGAAATTCATCATATCTGGAGCAAAGCGACCGGCCAAGCCAAGCTAATGAGTGAAGCCGCACGTTGAAGTTGCAGCTCATAAAAGGAGGAAAACGAAAAAAAAAAAGTCGCAACAAAAGTTTTAATGACCTCGTAAAAAATGTGAAGAAAAATAAACATAGAAATGCATTAATTCTAGCCACAAACAGAGATAGAGATACTGCTGAGGGAATAATAGAAATCACTATGAGAGTAAGTGAGAATGGAAGCGCCTTCATCATTTCCATATAAATACGAAGAACAGTAATTTAAACACCTGTTTTAATTAGATACAGATATACAATAGAGGAGTCATAAATGTATCTAACATACTACTTCAACAGCAAAGCATTTTGTTAGCCTCCTATGCAAGTGTTTGTGTGTGTGTGAAAAAATTCTTGGGAAAGAAATGAAAAATTAAGTTATTGAGTTGTTGAAATTTCAGCGTTTAGGTGATAAATGCTTAACGTTTTGATAAGACCGTCTTTTTATGAAATCAAGCGGCGGCTTAAGGTTCTTTTGAATGTAGTAGTACACAAAACTAGAAGGGCGCAACATGCCACAAAGTCAAAAATACAATATACAATATAAATATCTATGTCGGTTTGTTTGAGTGTAGTATTTATATAACAATCTTTAGCTACCCACTTGAGATAGGTAACTGAGGCATGACATGACAACGATAGTCCTTGCAACCGCAGTAGCAGTGTCCTACTGAGTGAAAGGGAGATTCTGTTTGACAGTCCAGCCCTTTCTTTTCCTTCTTCAATCACTTTTTCAAAATCATTTTGAGGTTATTTAAATTTTCAATAGAATTGTCTTGATCGAGCGTAAAAATAAATACTAGTCAAAGATAAACCTCAGACACAGACAAGGCACATGCAGCATATAGAGATTGCTGTCTATTGCGATTAGAGACAAGTCTATTGACAACATCATCAGCATCATCATCAGGATGAGGTACATAATCGCTCGTATGCGTTTCGCCTTTGTTGTTACACTAGTATTTGAATTTCTTTTCTTTTTTTTTTGGTTTTCCAAGCAAACAGCAGCAGGACGTCAATGTCAGTATAGCAACTGCATTTAATCCTTTTGGTTTTGAGGTGACTTAAGCGTTTGTCTTTCTTTCTCTATATCTATCTGTGTCTGTCTATCAATTTTCTTTATTTCTGCATAACTGAGTGACTGCCTTATTTGTTTGTTGGTTGGTTGCTTGTTCTCTGCTTCAATTCATCCATCCTCTTTTGATTTTGCATTTGCTTTTCCTCCTGCTTCTGCTTTTCTTTTTATCCTGACAATAATCGGCATAAGTACATTTTTCAAATGAAGCTCATTCATCCGGTAGCAATCTCTAGTTTCCTTACTGCTGCTGTTGCACCCAATGATGTTGACAACAACCAGTTTTAGCTTGAATTCAGTTGTCGTTGTTTTTGACTCATCATCATCATCAACGTCATTGTCGTTATCCTGTCAACACAATGATGATGATGATCATCATCATTTCATGATAAGTATGTATATCCTTTAACCATGATTAAAAAGCAAGTAAATGAAAATTGTTTTGTTCTTACGCCCCTCTTAGCACACCTTTGAAAAAAACATACTAGAAACATCGAAATAAAGAAATGAAAGGCTAAAAAGAAAGGGGCAAGGGGAAGGAACAGGAAGGCGTACACAAAACAAATTTCCAAGCAATGAACTTGAAGCGCATTCGTTTCTTGTTGTAAGGAAATGGTAAGTGAAAGATGAAAACAAAACAAAAAATACTAAAGAATTCCTCAAAAGGCTGCAAAGGCAAAAGACAACTGAACTGAACCAAAGTATTTTATTCTTTTCATTCGCTGTTTATGGGTTCTTGTCCTTGTGACAATGCCATCTTCTTCCAATGAAGTCATTCTCCACCTATCAACAAAGACATCCTTTGATAATAAATAATTTTTTCCTTGGCATTTTTTTTCCTCATTTTTTATTTTAAACATAGACAACAAGTACTTAGAATCAAACAGATTTTCCCACTTAGTAGCGTTGAAATATTTAATAGAATCTCAGAGAGGCCAAGAGTATAAAAATGAGTACTAGATGTTTCCACTACACGTAGAAACCACAAAATTATGTGATTGTTCAACGCGAGCGGTTCTATTTTAAACAGTACGAGTAAAAGGATCCCTGAATGTATGAGGTGCTCTTTAGGGATTATTTTATATATCCAAGAACACGCTCCACTCCACTTACAACTTCCTTACACCAATATAAACATAAACTTCACTTTATATAATCGTATTTATGTACTATGTATGTCAGTATTCAAGTCCAAAAAAAAAGAGACTTAGGAATGTATGTACATACTTTCATGAGCCTCCATTTGTTCCTTCCGTCTGTCCAAACTTATCGTGCAAGTGCGATTTCATGCTTAAATGAAGTCGTTAAATTATTGTATTTTGAAATTGAGTTCTTTTCTTATGCTTCTGTTGTACTCATAAGGTTCCTTTCATGCTGTCTTTCTTTCTTTCATACCCTGACATATCATGGCATGTGTGCCCATATCATTTAATGCCATGGACTGAAGTCGTAATACAATAACATGCACAAGAACAAAAACATAAGTGGGAATACATGAATATACATACTCGTATATTCATCTTGTAAGCGGAAGTATTCATAAAAATTAAAATACATACTTTTCTTTTAATTAAAAACATTATTATTATTTTTTGTGCTGCTCTTTGTTGTCCGTCCCCCATTTTTGGATGCATTGCATCAGATTATTTGGAATTCTTTTCTCTTTTGTAGTATGCGATTTTGACATGGTTTGACAACAATTTCTTCGGAGATTGACATGTTATGGAAAACTTCCAAAAAAAATAATAAGTATTACTTAAAGTTAAGTGACATTCAGAGTGAGTGAGTCATAAAGACAATATTGTACATAAATACATATTTCATTAATTCTGCGAATTTTTCTATTAATTTTTAACTTTGCTGTCCACTCATAAAACCCTTTAAATATATGTATACACTATTTTTTAAATAGCTAGATGTATCATTCCATATTTCTTAACATTCAATGAATCATATGTACAATAAGAATGTCCTAACTTTTCTTTTAAATAAATCAGAAATTTTGGATGAATCGGGAGTATAATTTTGGCCTTACGTTCTGAATTTCGTTGCGAATGTTGTTCTTGAGGTCTTGAATCGTCACTGGATGGTTGGCGTAAACGAGCGCGTTCAAAACTTCCCAAAGGTCGAATCACAAGATTTCACCATCAAATGACATCGCCGATTAGTGAGATCAATCAATCCGCAAGTGTTGACGCATCAGATCAATTGTTTCGTAAATAGTGTGACATGTTACACCGTCTTGTTAAAAAAAAAATGTCTTCTGTATCGAAGGTGGCCAGACTAGGTTAAAAGAATCATTTACCATCGTTCAATATCGCTCTCCATGGACCATCAATGCCTGGTCTTCTACATTATCGAAAAAGTACGGACCAATGAATCCGCCAGCCCACATTCCGCACCATACAGTTACTTATTTTGAGTGTAAAAGTACTATCAATATCTGATATGGACTATCAGTCCCCGAACCCAGACACTTTTGTTTATTAACAAAAACACAGGTGAAAACGATGATATTTTCCAAATGAAGCGCGTTTCGTTTGCCTTGGAGATCGCGAATTTTCAGAAATGTTTCGATACGTTGTTGAGTTGTATACCTTTCCATGATGTAATTGACAAGTCTACTGAGCATTTTTATGAAATCAGATGTCAAAAAAGTTTGCTAGATGGCAGTATTTTGAAATTAGGACATCCTTATCGAAAAACCCTTTATGGCGCGGTGTCGCATAGGACAGAAACGGCAATTGAACCAGACTCCAGTAACATCGTTCTGGGCAAAAAGTGACCTTTTGAAAAAAAATAGAATCAAAGCGTATTAATTTGAGATTCGAATCTTACACTCGAATTAGATCTACAACAACAAATGGGAGTCGAATCAATAGTCGCATCATCATAGCTTCGAACCTTAGCTCACGTTTCTATAAAAAAAATAAAACAATTTAATATTTAACTCTTTCTTGAGTTAGGAAAGAAACATACAATAGTTTATACGTTATGAACATGAAATCTAACCAAAACTGATTTGAAAACCCCATCTCCATAATCTATAAATCTATAGACAAACCAATTTATGTATTGTTAAACTTCTTTTTCTTCAAATGACTTAAGGAAAATCAATCCAAAGTTAATACTTTTTTATTTCCTTTTTTGGAAATTATTAGATACCTGATAGTCCAAATGATATACTTTTGTAAAGTGCAATAACAAGTTCATATTGAAATATTTTTACTATTTATTGCTTAAAATCGAATTCTCCTGCAGACCAACTAGTTAACTGGAAAAGGAAATCACTTCTTGCTGACCACAAACAAGAAACCCCATTTTCATACTTATCCGTAGCACGTTTTATAACCCAACCAAACAAGATAACAAACAACACACACAGATACTTCGTACATGTAGTATGTATGCAAAGGAACTGGTTGCAATTGGGTTTAAGCCACGAAGAGTGGCGCTGAATAAAAACCGCAAGCAACAGTAGTAACTCATTGTCACTGACAGTTGCCACCGCTGCCATCGAATAGCGGAAACGCTATACAAAACCAACGAGCGAGCGACACTTGCAGCAACGAGTGTGCACAAAGAGTGAGTGCGAAGTAGAAAGGAAAGAAATGAAAGGAAATGGCAACGTACGTATGTGCGGCAATTTGTATGGCAAAAACGCAGAGAGTAAAAGATAAAACAAGAGACAGCAAAAGCAGCAGCAGCAAGAGGCAAAAGTAAATGTAATTTACAATTTGCAACTTACAGCGTGCGCCACTTCGCGTCAAATGCTTGCAAATTTAAGCAATTCCACGCCAAATTGTTTAAGTGTGACGCAAGCAAACAAAAAAAAAAAATGCTACAACAAAGGCTGCAACAATACGTTGCAAGTTGTTTGTTGCAAGCAGGCAACGCATTGCATAAACAAATAAAAACCGCAAGCGTTTTTTGACTGCAGATTGCAAATGGCAATGCTTAAGGCAACCTTCCGAGGCTCTCTGCTTTCGAGAATATAAATCATTGTGTGTGTGTGTGCGCCGAACGCTTTTCTTTCTTCATTGTGGCATCATATGGTATGGTGTGGCAAACACCGGCAACCTTCAATTCGAAATATGCCACATCGCGAAGCATATTGTCACCTAAATGGTTTCTTTCGTTACATCGCAGTTCTGGAAGGAGGAAGAACATCATATAAAAAGATTATTATTATTATGTATTCTGTTTTCTGTTGTTGGCATTGGCCATTTTTATTGTTGCATTGTTGACTGTTTGCAACCATTGACTACTCGCTTCTGCTGCTGCTCTTGCCACAATTTCCTTTTTCCGTTTACTTTTTCTTTATCCATTCTTTCCATTTCTTTGCCTTTCAACTGAATCAGCCAACTCAGATTCACTTTTAAACATTTTGCGGTTTTCCTTTTGGCGTGTGGTGCACGTTACACTTTGTTGTTGCTGTTATTACAATATTATTATTGGTGTTGTTGTTGTGCTGTTGGTGTCGCTGTTGTTCCCGTCTGTAGTATGCATAAATTATTATTTGTGTTTGCTTGTTATTCGTTCGCCTTTTTGTTGCCACCAAACCGCATCGCCAACACCGCCCGCCAAATGCTGCCAAATGTTGCAATCTTTGATATGAACGCTTTACCCACAACAACAATAATAACAACGACAACAACATTAAGTGTATAGCGATGCCATGTTTCAGCATCCATTGAAGTATCTTACGCACTCACACCCTCATTCATTTCTTTTAAGGCAGCCGCAAACAGCGAACTGAAAGTGGTTCAACGCTGCAGGATGTTTCCTTCGTCTGTCCACTTGTCTTTATGTTGTTGGTCACAGCTTTTACAATTCTCATACTCATTATTATTGTTGTTGCTGCTGTTATTGTGGATTTTGCATTGCATTACAAGCGCGTTGCTTTGCATTTGTCGTTATGGCACTTTTGTTGCATGTCCGTAATTTAATGCAACTTCTTGCCCAATGCTCATAACTTCTACATACCTTTTATATACTACTAGTAAAACATAGAAATTGTTTTAACATCTCGCCTATTATTGGCAAATTTTAAGTTAAGTTGGGGATGAAATCAGAATTAAAGTAATCATCTTTTAATTCAACAAAAAACCGTACTAGCTTCGTTTTCGATCGGCATTTCGAGTGTTGTACTATATCACAATTTCAGCCTTGTAAAAGTATATTTTTAGTGATTTATTCTTCAATTTTAGGACACGGCACAATATATACATAATTTATCTATATTTTTTTTTAAATCATAATTGAGTGGGGACTGTAATAATCGAAATGGAAACACTAACATTTAAATCAGCTTGCAATTACTATTCATTTAGTATGATCAGCACACACTATGTAGAATGATTTCCTATTGTACTTCCCGTTGCTCAGATCTTTCAGGCGAAAGGACTTAACCAGAGCTTAAATAGTATTAATAAAGATTTTTAAATCATTATTATACAATATAATGTCCCTTACATACGGAAATCAGAAGAGTTTTACAAATGTTAAAACAATTTTTAGTTATTTTTCTTTCTTTTCCATATAATAAAATTTTTTATTTTTTTTTGTAATCGTCTTTCACACTCACGCAAATGCACTTTCATAAACACACACAGCAGGAAAAATTGAAGTCAATGGTATTATTTTATTTAATTTAAATAAATTCAAGGTTTTTTGTTTGGATGGGTTTTACTGTTTCTGGTGTTACTGCTGCTGCTGCTGCTGCTGCTACTGCCAATTCCTTGCTGTCGACAGTTTAAATCGAGAGCATTGTAAAAAATGACCGAAGCTAAGTGTCGCAACAACAGAACTGACCTACTAAAAGAAACTGTATGGTGCATGTCATAAATATAATACATAAAAAATAATACAAAAATTAAATAATAATGAACTAAGAACAAGTTAAAGAAATTTAAAGCTCGACGTGAGGGTATTCATTACTTTCAGATTCATTTAAAAATACTCCAAATAAAAATGGATAACAATCCAAAATATTGTAATTATTGTCATTATTAAAGATCTTAAGTGTCTTATATAAAATATATTCGAAAATGTGGTCAAGTTTATCACAAATCACTGCTGCCAAGATGCTGATCTCGTGTCCCTGGAACGTTGGGATGGTTGGAAAAAACAAGATGAGTAAGAAGAGGAAGAAAAAAATAATGGTTAGAGAAAAAAAGAAAAACAAAGAAAGTTTTTACGCTTATAGAGGATTAAATTTGGAGAACCAATTGACTATTTCTATGGACACCTCAATAAAGGAAGGACAGCCCATAAAAACCAAACAGAAGACTGGAAATCGGTATGTTCGCTTTGTAAATCCTCGATTACATTGAGCGAGTTTACAGCGGATTGTGTGCAGCGAATTCACTATCTCCTGGTAAATTCGCACAGTGTGATATTATTGTCTAGTTACAAACAGATTGTAAACAATCTATCGAGGACAGTTGAAGGTGAGCTATATTGATCACTACTCGCTGGCGTGTGAGCTTGTTTGTCGATGACATTGATCGTGTTTACAATCTACTAGCTAGCAAATTATTGCTAATAAAGCGATGATTACTTAGAGCAATTTTACAGTCTACTAGCTAGAGAATTATTGCTAGTAAAGCGCCGATGTCATTAAGCGAGTTTACAATCTACTAGCTAGCGAATTATTACTAGTAAAGCTTCGATGACATTGAGCAAATGTAAAGTTTTGTGTATCATCACTATCGCACATACCACTTCGATCGCATGCAAACCCACTGGCTAGCAGATTGTAAACTGACTCAGTGAATTGGTATATTTTGTATATATAATGCCACCTTTTCCGCCGATGAACTGTTATATAAAATTATAAATAATTATTTGTTCCTGAAATATAAAATTCTCAACAATATGTTTAAAAATGTATTATTGGTAGGTGGTTTTCAAAAGTGTGGTTCTAAGGAAAGAAGAAAACTACACACAAAGATTTTTCTCTTCTAAGTTGTAGAAATGTTGAGCGTTCCCAATGAAGGCATATATATGGGTCTTAGCAAACATTTGAAACAAACTTAATTTGTCTTGAAATGGCAAACGCAAGTATGCAGAATAGATCATTTTCAAAACCCAATAATCTCTGTGATAAAATAAAACCTGTTCCCACCAGTTAGTCTGAAATGTATGCTGAAGGAAGCCCAACTCTAATTCCAGTAATTTGCAATATCCCAGGAATATTCAGATTCCACCGGTCTGAAGACAATTAAATGCACATAGTGCTTCAGTGCAGTCCCTGGAATTAACTAATTAATTAGCCTAGAAGAGCATGACATTTACTGTTGTGTCGATATTTTCTTCTCGGACCTTGAAAATATATGGTGGGGTCACGCAAACTTCTCAACAAGCCATACCAATATCCGCAGCTGGTCTCCAAGGTGATAGAATAATGTACGTAAGGGAAGTCGTCAAATTAGATCCGTTACTTCGGGATAAGCATTGGCTTTGAAGATTCAGATAATCGGGCTTGATTGGGAAGCAATAACATGGTTTATGTGCTAGTAAATAGAGTTCCTATTCTGTATGGAATAGTAATTTGTTCCCCGGATAGTAAGTTACGTAGCCAATTGTGGAACTTTCTTGCTAACATATTTTATTATGGAGCTAATGTTCCCGGCAGGGAGTGGCTTTGTACGTAGTTACTTCAAGTCCATCCACAATAGGTGTTACAATGACACTCTAGCTAGCTAACAGTCAGCTAATTTTGCATCTTCCTTTCATAATTCCATTCACACTGATTTTTTGCTTACACACCTATCCTGATTGAAAATAAAAAATTAAATTAAATGTAATCAATATGAAATTGCAACACCCAGAACAAAACCATAGCACTTCATAAATAATCCACACATATTGTGCATATGTATCTATGTATAGAGTATGTCCTTGTACGATATGTAAAAGCTATTAAAAATAGAGCAAATGAAACCCACATAAAAATGAGATTGAATTGTCATAACATATGAATTTAATTGTCTATGCACATAATCATAATCAATGAATAGTAGCCAAAGGAAAAAAGAAAAAAGAAAATAATAATAAACATGAAAATAAATAAACAGATGGTGACATTTTCATTTTCAAACAATAACAACATCAGCAACAACAATTGGAATAATACGAAATAGTAAAACGTGCGTCTCGTCATTAATTTCGATTCGATTCGATGTATTGAATTCATGTGATTCGCATCAAATGCTGATTGCGTTAATAAAAATATAATGCACAAGCACTCGAAAAAGGAAAAAAAGACGCAGGACGTAGGACGTAGGTTGACGACAGACAAACGAACGACAAAGGCAACTTAATTCCTGCCAACGATAACAATCAACAAACCGATAGACAGAATGGCAAACAAATGCAGAAAATACGAAAAGAAAATCAACAACATCGACAACATCAACAAACCTATAACAAAAATTGACATATTGACAGCATTTGTGGCACATTTGAGGGTCACAGGCATAGCAGCTAAGTTAACCGCAAACTCAATGCAGAGGCACTGACTGAATCCTCTCGCCAACTAAGCGTCAAAAATAACAAACATTGCGACACAAAATCATATACGTTGGCTATGATATACCTTCACATCCTATACTATATATACAAAACATATACTACAATATATGACCGAACACATCCAACCTCAGTTGGTAGCAACATAGCTTAATTGAGTCGCATAAGAAGAGGGAGAGACAAATCTCAAGGCAAAGTGTAAAATCAAATCGAAATCAAAACAACATTTCTAAATGGGAACATAGACATTACACTGAAGTCTATAAATATGTAGCCATCATTATCTCTCTACTAAATCTATAGAAATATTAAAATCATAGACTTTGAAATTTTTGTCTGTCTAATTGTTTGTTTGTACGCGTATCACATAAAAACCACTCATTGGATGCAAAATTAAATTATTGAAAGATAAAAAGCTTTATTGTGATTAACATTTAGCGTTTATTTTATCTAAATCGTCTTACAGAATCAAAAGATATTAATATTTAATTAAACTAAAGTCTATTTAATACAATATTCTTTGGCTTTCTATAGAGGAAGCGAGCTGTGGTACAATAATTTATAACTGTGCATTAGTATTGCGTTCATCGTTCTTTTCTTTCTGTAAATGTTTGTAGTCGCCAAAATATTAAAGGCAACCGACATAGAATGCAGGAAGGCATCAACTAGTATATAATATATTGTAATTTGAAGATCCAACGAAATATCTCAAAAAATGAGGTTGATAGCTTGTAGCACAAGAAAATAACTTCAATTTTAAGGATTATAGGCTTAACCATGATTGCACTAAGACCTCCATGCTTAAGAGTTAAAGTTCTGAATGACTTTATATATTTATTCATATTTGTGATGAATTAATTGTAATTACTCCTAGAATGGAGGTTCTAACCCTGACAACTGCAAGATATAAGCAAAGAATTGGCAACGGGAATCCAAAATCTATTGCAATTCACAAAATCGACAGTTCATACTGTTTGAGAAACCTGTAGTCTGTAAGAAATTCATTTAGGTTCTCCTTGAAGAAAAATTTCTTTTGAACTTCACATATTAAATTGAAATGAAACCTGGTCTCACATTTATATACTGTACTGTATTTATATATGTATCTGGGTGCTTTTCTAGATGAAGAAGAAAAAAAAATATTCTTGGATAACTTCAAAAGTGAAACCGCAAATCCTGACTTAATCGAGGAAGCATCAGCAGCAAGAGAAGCAACTTGATGTTGTTGATGTTATCTCCGTGTTGCACAAATAATCATCAACGAGCGACAACAATACAAAACACGTTGTGACTAGTACATGAGCATCAAACGAATAGAACAGGAGAGATAGCAATCGAGTACAGATACATTGATATAACGATATACGAAGCAAATACTACACAATCAAGCAAAAATAAACATTGAAAATAGACAGACGGACAGACAGTCAAACAAACAAACAAAGTGCGCCAGAATTTTTCGATCTTTCATACAACGCCAGCTACTTTAGCAAGGATACGATATAACAAGATACACACATACAACATTGCCTATGTATCTACGCCGCAACAAACTTCATTGAAGCGTATATAAAACATTGAATCCAATTTTAAGGACAATACACAAATCCTACTTTTGTTTTTCTTTTTTCTTCTTCTTTTTTCTTTCATTACAAAAATGTTTCCCTACTCAACAGCTCTATCGTTAGCTCAGGCCTACTACTACTACTTCATAAATCCTAAACTGCGCTATGAAAACCAAATAAAATTTTCTTTTTCTTTTATTTTTCTATTACTATGACAATGACTACATGATTCAAATATGCAGGACAGGCAGGCAGGCATAGAAGCTGGTTGGCCTATGTTGCGTTATAATTGCATACTTTGTTGCGAATAGTTTTCTTTTCCTTAATCCGGGTATTTGGCGCACCCATAGCTAATGGTTTTTTGGTTAAGATTATCACCTCTCATTCTCAGTCGGGGTCTGCTGTCGGTCTGTTTTGTGTTTTCACAAAAATGTGTACAATATTTGTTTTTTTTATTATAAACCCCGTCGTCATCGTCCGTTCCTCAAAATCCTTATACAAAGCCAAAATGAAGATGTTTTCATTTAGAAGTTTTTATTCATGGGCGTAAAATCAGCTGCTTTGTGTAAATGGATTAGTTCAGTTAACCTGGATAGGTTCACACACAGTAGTTAATGTTATGAAGATATGCTGGCAGTTTAATTTCACTAAGGAAGTTGTTTTAAAATTAACTATCTGGGTACATTACTTATTGTACTTCATTTCATTATACTTATTTGGAATATTAGTAAATAAGAGATGAACTTCATGTAACGAGAGAAATAATATAATAATAGTAACCAATTTAAGTGTATTTGATAATTAGATTTAATGTACAAATAGTTTAAATTTATATCAAAACATTAGTAATAATACATGGATTATCAAAACTTCTTTTTCACAAAGTGTAACTTTTACACTTCACAATACTATTGTAAACAGTGTTCCATCAAATTGAACCATGCATCGAAGACCCCACAATAGTAAATATTGTTATACTATGTCGATTCATCTGTCTGTGTCTGTCTAGTAGACTGTCGAGTCTTGAACGAATACATTTGAAACGGCAAAGAAGTCATTTGTTTCGTTTTGATCGAAGCAAGTTTCAAGTACTCGGTCGGCCAAATAAAATAAATACAGTTTTGTGTCGACTTTTACAAATACCAAATACTTGCTCAGACAAACCAAATGTATCATTTCAAATGCCTACCATTTACGAATGATCCAGATTTCAAATCAAATGAATGGAATGCAAAAAATTTGAATACATGGAAGTCGGTCTTCATCTGTTGTCTTTATGTACTCTCTGTCACACATGCAGAGTTGTTCAGTCAAAGTGATAGCCGAACATTTACGAATGAGCTGGAAGATTCTCAAATATTTTAAAGCAGTTAACCAAATGTAGCGAATGCGAGGAATTTCATTTCATTTGTTTGGATTTTTTCATTTAATTTATTTGTACTCAAGTTTCAAATTAATCAAGTGCGCATCACTTACAAATATTGTAGGTACCACTCGTTTCATTTGTATGGTTTTTTTTTTGTTTTTCGCCACTAAATGAAATGATTGTCGAATGTATTTAGAAAAATTTGCTTGCGTATGCATTCATGCAGAACCCTACTACTACTGTCCACTTACGCAGTCTTTGCAATTGGGAGGTGATATTTTGTACATGTCTTCTTTTATTTATTAACATTTCAAGGTGCCATAAAATGATCAGAAGATGTTATTAGAATCACTAGAATTAGATCAAGAATTGCTTTATCTTGCTAACCACATAACCTTATATTAATGAAAATTTAACACTGTCTCCGAAACACAATACAATTTTATTATACTTTCTGGATATATCCAGAGATCCACATTCTCCTTTCTTAATTCTTTTCCACTTAGCAATAAAAAACATTGGAATCTCCCTTTCAGTATGTAAGAGCGAAAATAAAAACGACTTGCTTAAATCACTCAACCAGGACTAATCTAAGAATGTATTTCACTAAACCACTCTCACAATTGGTTTTATACATACCATAGTACACGCGAAGACAAACACATGATTAAAATGGAAGCAAATTTGTTGTTATGTTTTCTTATGTATATAAATTGTCAGTATCAACATCAACAAACAAATTATCACTAAGAAGCATCCTTTGTACAAGGAACTCAAAGTCTCATATGTTGTATGGGCTAAACAAATGAAGAAAGAAAGAAAGAAAGAATGAAAGTAACTTAGTATGTATTCCCCATTAAGCATAAGCATTCCCATTGGAAAAATATTTTAATAAAACCCGGAATTTCATGAGGCAGCGTTTATATTTACGAGGTTTATGGTGCTCCCTTCCTCCGGATACTACTCCCTAATACTTTTTGCTAAAAATGATGCAAAAATGAGGCGTCACACCCACAACATTCAAACCACCTACGGCGCCCATCGCTAATAAGCCGCCTACAAATAACCGAAAAATAAGCATAAAAGATGCAAAGCGAACAGAACAAAAAAAAAAATGAAAAGAAATAAAATAAAATCCTCATCATCATCACCATCACTTTGTAATATAATTTGTGCTGCTTTTGCTTTCTATATCTATTTATCTCTTACTATCTCTTATTTTTGCTTTTTAGTTATTGTTGTTGCTATTATTGTTGTTGTTCATCGGTATCCAGGCACATCATAATCATTATCAACACCAGTCCTCCCCCAGCTTTAGTAGTACAAAAGCATTATTCTCCTTCCATTTCAACCAAACATGAGCCACATCAACGCCAGCATTATCATCTCATTGCAGGACTTAATCCTGCGGCAAGTTATTAAACTGTGTTACGTTGTCTTTTATTGTTCTCCTCTGTTGTTGCGTTTTAACTCTGAACGTATGAGGCGGATGGAGTAGGGGTGTAGGAGAGCACGCTTCAATGCTGTTTCTTACTTACTCGTTTTCGCTTAATACTAAATGATCCAATATCCTTTTTCCTGCATTTAACTTGACGTCGCCACACGCAGCGCGCTTATAAACTAAAAAGTCCTTTGTGGCCTTTGTTCTGTTCTATTGTTTGTTTTTCTTCTTCTTCTTTTCATTTTCTTTCATTTTTAATGCTCCCTATTGCCGTCCCCCCTTTTTATACTCCTTTCACTTTACAACAATATATAGTATAGCCAAACGCCAGCAGTCTTTATTTCTCAACTGAGCACTTTTTCCACCCAAGAAAATGTTTGTCCAGCAAAAATACTGCAAAGAATTTTTCTGCTTTCAACATTTCTTTTTCTTTGTCGCGTGTTTCTACTTGAATGCGCTTTCCCACTAGACTTCGTCTTCATCTTCTTGTGTTGTAGAAAAGCAAAAGGAAACATAATAAGATAAAACTATTTATTTCGGTTATAATAAGAATTTAATACTCTATTCTTATCTTTGATCTTTCCTTATAAATATATTAAGATTGATATCTCCTACATATAACTACATTATCTAACAACATTTACATTCTATGTTATCTTTCTTTAGTATCTATCTTCCTTAGCTATTTAGATTCTTTTTATACATTGTCTATGAAGAGTATCTATATACATGATCTATTATTATTATTATCTATCCATCTGTATATTCATCTAACTATACATCCTTTGATCCATTTATTTCTGCAACAATCGTCTCATTCATCTAGGGAATTCAAATGTTCATCATGATTTCAAGTCCTAAAATTCTCTTTGCCAAGATATAAAATCTTTATACTTATAAAGAAAATGAACAAGGAAAAAAAGTATCTTTTAGGAAGTTAAATAGTAAAACTTAAAGTTTTAATTATGCAACTCAACTGCTGGCATTGTATTTGTTATGTATTTAGTAGCCTGCAAAATTTCTAAGGAGGATTGTCCTTCGCGTTGTTTGTTCGCGATGATAAGCAAAACTGGGCAAAAATTTAAATTATATAAAAGTTGATGTCAACATAATTAGTAGTTTTTGTCGCTTATTTGATTTTGTGTGAAATATTTTACGAAATAAAAATGTATCTAAACTTATTTCAAAGACTAATTTTTCTTATGAATCTGTAAACAATGATTATAAAAGAGAATCGCTTTATTTATAACATAGAAATTGGGTTAACACTTTAACTAAATAAGACAAATTATATTTTATCAATTAGAGGAATAATAATTCATGTTTTTAATCGCCCCCGGTTTGTGCTTTTCCTTATGGTTCTTGGAGATTTCTTAGATTTGTTCAGGAATATGTTCAACCATACTATTGTAGTACAGCACAGTGATCAGAGAAAAGATTGAAGCAATTTCTGGTGACTACAAAGTTCGGGGTGATTCCTCGAACGATGGGGAAATCCAGAACACCGGGTACCTTTTGTGGGTCAGTTAGCCAGTAGTTTGATTTGCCCATTTGTCTTCCTTAACAACGAAACCATCTCCTGAGAGCAAACCTCCCAGTACCTGTGACTTACTCTAGATAGACGGTTAAGTTGAAAGGCTCATATTAAACGCAAGCGCCTAAAGCTGGCTTCTCAAATGATAAAAAATGTCCTAGCTTCTTAATCACAAATCAAAATTGTCTCTGCGCAACAAACTTCTGCTATACAAAACAGTTTTGAATGAATGGACATATGGAACTGATCTGTGGGGCTCTTCTTCGTAATCTACAATACTATTGAGATACTCCAAAGATTCCATTTAATGTTTTTCAGCAGAATAGTGAATGCACCTTGGTATGTCAGAAATACAACAATTCATAGAGATCTTCATGTCCCTTGGATCAACAAAGAAATTGGAAGATTCACTAGAACAACAACTTCCACTTAGACTTTAATTCTTTCTAAAAAATCAAACTAAACTTCAACATTTGACATTATATAACATAGTTTTTGATCTTATATCGTATTACTATAGATGTTTGTATGTTGAGCTGTTTTACTTACAAACTAATATTTCAAATCCTTTGGAGACACAAACTTTCAAGTGCAAAAAACTCAAACTTCAGACAAGTTTAACTCTTTACTTTTGACGTGTTAAAGCAAAAAAAATTAAATAAAAATATATACTTTTCCCCTAATATAAAAGTGCCTACCACAAAACATGCCACAGGCATGTATGTATGCAATACTCAAGAGTTTCCAGCAATGACAACATCTACAAGGATACAAGGATATGGTAAAAGTAACAGCAACAACTGACAACAAGATACAAATTTTTTGGCACAACATAATCTTGTTAATAATTTGTATATGGTTGCCTTTGAACAACGATAACAAACAAACAAACACCAAAAAAATTATATGAAAAGAAGAAAAACAAAATTATAAAGATGATGATGATGATGATGAGAGGCAAAATGCAAAGAAAAGAAAATGATGTCAATGAAAAAGGAAACGTTTGCATACTTTTGTCAGTGGGTGTTTGTTGTTTGTTAAGCCGCCTTTTAGGTGTGACATTTGTATGAATTTCAGCTTTGAGCATTTAAAAATAACCTACACATATTCAAAAAAAAAAAAAAATCACACAGAAACAGAAGAAATATAGGATAAAGATAGAACTGAAGTGTTATGTAGCCAATTTTCAAGAAAGATGAAAATATTTCCAAAAAAAAAAAAGAAATCATATAGAAAAAGAAATTAAACAAAAAAATTAAAAAGGAAGACTTATGTATATTTTTGTTTGTATGTAAGTATGCAAAAGAAAACCAACAGAAAAGGCGGCAGGATAAGAAAATTAAGTGCTCTTGTGAAAATACTCATAGTCAGAATCAGCGACTTTTCTATGCGTGCGTTTGTCATGTGTAAGTCCCAAGTTCTTTGTAGATTGCGTAGCATCTGAGTGTCATAACAACATTTGCTGTGAAAAAAATAGAGAAGAGGACACACAAGAAAACATTGAAGTATAACAAGATTTTTGGTTATATTTTTTTTTTTTTTTCGTTTGCAAAGCAAAGTGTCAAAGATCACACCTACATGTGTGCTTAAAAATATACCATAGAATACATTTTGATCTTTAATGTTTGCTGATACAAATTGTATTCAAAATTTGTTTTTCTTTTGTACCATAATTTCTTTAGATGAAAATTTCCTTTTAAATCAAATTTTGTTATAAATTTTTGATTAATAGAAACGATTAAACAAATGTGAAAAATAATTCTTTTTACTCCTTATACACAGCTAAACTCGTATATGGGTAATAATTATCCTCCATCCTTAGGACAGAAATAAGAAAATAATTAAACTAATCGATGTATCCATGCCATCTATGCGGGCATCTAGAAAAGCTAGAAATTTGATATGCAGGATTCGTTGGATTTCATTGCCCCACAGTTGATAAAACGTGTATAATAGGAATTTCTTAAGATTAAAACAATAATAGTGAATAATCGAAACTGTCCAACAAAATGGTTTAACTTGTTTCGATTTTATAAAAAATTCTAGCTTTCTTATTTTAGTAATTTATCTGGAAGAGTCTACCATGGTCTCTTAACCCATTAAACTACAAGACCCTTTAAAATAAAAAATCATAGAGGTTTTATGCTTCCTTTTATTGAACATAACTTGAAAAATATAATAAATAAAAACAAAACATTCATTTAGTGGGTTTTTGAGCCTGTGCCCAAGCGAGTACAACGGCCAATTGTATAATAAATTTATTTCATTTTCTTGTTGTATGAAAAAATTTGAAACACTCCTTTCTTCCCTATGCACAGTGCTACCTTACATTGTTCGTATATCCCTCTAATTGGGAAGTGAAATTGACGGCAGCATAGAGGACTTTGCATTGTTTTCAGAAAATGTTTCCATCTGAAATAGCTTTGCTAGAAATGACTGACTGAAATGGATGACGCCATATTCTTAGAGTAATTTCGTAAGAAATCATCATTACCAGAGGCCTTACTTTTACAATTTGGTTGTTGTGAATCAAGTTGTTGTTGTCAGCAAAATGGATCTACTTCTTGATTCCTTTGAATCAGTTTCCAGACATATTCTTACTAACAAATGGTATGTATGTACTCGTAAGTATCTTCATCCACTAATCTAATTGGCAAATTTGCTCTGAAGTAAAGTTTCGAATATTTCAATCCTTATAAATGTGCTACCATTTTCCTCTGGCTCTGCGGTATTTCTAATTCAGAAGTTCTACTTAACCATTTTGGATCATTTTTGGCAGATATCGATTTACGGTGCAGATCTCCGAGTGAAATATTGTCTTCACTATCGTCAATGACTAGCACATTCTTGAAAATATGCATACCTTGTTAGCCGTTGTACTCAAGCGAGTACATTACATTTTGAACTCACCTAGTACTCTCAAAAAATTTTTTTTTCATTAAACACTTCCAAATTTGAAAAATATACTTTATTAACTATGCAAATCAAGTGAACTGCTTTTATTTTTCCTATCGACATGCTCAAAATACGCAAATTGTGCGGAGAAGTACTACAACAAAGCAAAATTCTGATTACTGTTATTCGTAATCTTTAGTTTGCCTACATGTCTCTATTTGCATGATGAAAGTACATAATAAAATTGTGAAGTTTTTTATGCTGCTTGCATACACAGTTATACGAATATGATCAATTTTTTGTAACCAAGCAGGTACAATGCCTGAGGGGTCCAGGTCTGATGTTAGATTGTCTTACCTTCAAAGTCACCCGTGTCTTAAAAACTTAAAAATAACTCCTAGAATATGGCCCCCTGTGTTACTTACTTCTATATAACAATGTGTAGATTGATATGTGATATGGCACATTCTATTGTATAGTAAATTGTACTGAATTTGAGCAGAGGGTGGAAAGTGTTTCATTTATTTTGTTAGACGGAAATAATAATTTTAAATGATATTTATATGAAATGCATTCACTGCACATACTAAATTCATAGATACATTCAACTATATAAAATACTGCTAAGGACATGCTGAATGGACATTTCTAAGTGCGTTTTAATCAAAAATGTCAGAACAAACAATGAGTACACATTAATTGAAGTACAAAATTGAACAGAAACTCACTTCAGATAAACGACACAATGCAATTGAACTGAAACGATGAAAATAAATGAAAGTGATTCTGAAAAAAAAAAAATTATAGAAAAGTTAAAAATTATTATAGAGCATTAATTTAGTTTGACGCATGCGTTAGAGCGTTACTACAATACTATAAACGTTGTGTCAGCACACAATGTCGAACCCTCAAATCCATTGCGCAGTAGCAGCTGTTGTCACTGACGGCACACTTAGACCCAGAGGCGCACCCTGTCGTATATGTAGCTAAAAAGCCACCCCATGAAATAGTTTTCTACTCTAGTCGATAATCGAAATGAAATGCAACAATATCCTAGTCATAGTCGTTGCCACCGCATGTGTTCAGGGATTTAACAAGTTCTTCATCACCCTTCGCCCAGCAGCAGCATCATTATCCTTTTTCCTGACACACAAACGCAAATGTGTTAATTTTCGCTTTTCAATCTGCCACTCAGTACATAATGCCACAATGTATTATACATTTGTTTAGCACATGCTTCATTCATTCATCCATTCATACATTCATTTCTTCAATCTCTTCAGTTTGTATGTAATGAATTTGTAATTTATGCCTGAAAATATATCCATACATAATGGAAACATCAACGCTTGCCTTGGTTTGGATTGCGAGAAAATATCAAGCAAGCAATCATCATTATGTATAAATAATTATCGTAAGCACTGTGTGAAATGTCAAGAGACTTAATGAGCATTTGAGCTATCGATATGATTTGGTGGATTTATGGCAAAGGATAATGAAAAGATTAAAAGAAATAATTATTGATATACAATAAAATACAAAAAGTTCTCTTTAATTTATATGAATTCTATGAAACAAAAGTAATCAGAATAATGAAAAACGACAGACTTGATCTTTAAAAACAATCTCAAAGAATCACATCTTAAAAAAATTGATCCTTATGTACGTACACTTAATTAACTAATTAAAGTTAGGAAAGTTAATGGTTCAAACTGCTAAACAAGTTTAATATTTAGACATTTTTCTTTAAATTTTACTACCCTATTTTAGAGACTTTAAGCTAGTAAAGTTGTTCCAAAGAATATATGTAACTAAATCCTTTTGCTCAATCAAGAAGGTCTTAAAAGATAAAATCTCAGAAGACATGACAACAACACATGATTGAATTTTTATGTATTTTCTTTCGACAATTACAACCAATTTGTGAAACTAAACTCTTCAGTTCCACTTAATCAAGAAACTTGGAATGTAGCAAATAATCTCAACTATATAATGAAATTCTTAAGATCTCCCTTTCTCTCCATGTTTTATTGTACAATTAAGCGACCACGAGACTACTATTTAATTGCTCTAAACTAAGCCATTTGATGTAGCAACTTAATGAGAATTTTAACGCCTTTTTGATTTCACCACCAAAAAAAAACAGACAAAAAGAATACAAAATTGTTGACTATAAACTGAAGTTCACTTTACCAAGAAACTAGTAGATTACAATGACGATGACCATGAAAATATTATAGTATTGTCAGCGAGCGCATCTGGAGTAAGGTATCATTAGCTAAAACTACTAAAACTAAGCTTACTTAATGTGTACACTTCGGTTCGCTGTCAACGACTACAAAATATCTAACAACAACACTAAATTAAGCTGAACTACAATATTACTAAATGTGTAAAATGTGGACTACATTGGACTTGGCCACACCAGACCAATAAAGAAAGCAACAGAAACGACAACGATGACGGCAACTAGCAACTCCGGCGTAATCGGCTTAAAGCTATAAATTTTTCATGACGCAAACTCGTTTTCCGTTTGGACCGTTCTATTCAATCTGATAGTCGCCCTTTACTACTTGCTTGTTGTTGACAAAGTGACCAGCGTAAAAAAGAGACTAACAAACTGCAACTGCACATGGACAGGACAATGCACTTTAAAACGGAGAGAAGCAGAAATGAAGTCACTTGCAATAGGGTTACCTAACTCCGACTGGACTCGACACGACATATAAACAACGGCAGAATGGATGCGCCCTTAATTTATGCCTCGATCATTGACTGATACCAGCCCCTATTTGGTTTTCAATTTACCACAATGATTAATCACCGTTTGCAATGCGCCCCTTTGCCACTCCTTGCCTTGCACTGTATTGTTTTTTATATCTTTTCTTTTTTCATTTCCGGATTCTACTGTTATTTGTTATTGTTTCTCTCCCCCTTATAAATACTGAATACAGTGTTGCATAATAAAAAAAAAGGCAAACGAATAACAAAAAAATCTATATTATTTGTCATAGTTCATAATTTAGACATTGCAACGACAAACAATGGAAAAACAAACCGAGCTCTACTCCTATGTCCTGTTTACGGAGTTTGTCGTCATGTTGTTGTGAACGGAAATATCGCGGAGCATAAAGTGAGAAAAAAAATATCATGGCAGTTGCATTTTTTACTTCGTTCTGCATAGATTTGCAACACATCGTAAAAAAAGCAGTGCATAGAATCTCAGTTCCTTTTTTTTGGGGGAGAGTTTCATAGTGTTCAATTTTTTATGACATATTTTTGTTTTCTTTTTTTTATGATTTTGTTAATAAGGACACTATTGTCTGTTTGTTAGGCACAATTATGTTGTACTATGTCTATAGAAAAAAAATGCGGGTTGCTTAGTATTCTAGTTTAGTTGAATCTCATCTATAGGTGGTGGTGATGGCGATGATGTTATTGTTGATTTAGTCGCATGCAATGTTAAGATAGGTCGAGTATATTTGTATCAATTTGAAGTGGGTTTGGAGATGCTACTTGTGTTATTTTGTGTATTTAACTTTACCATAGATAAAAATCAAAACTTTTAATGAGCTTTTAACTTCTTTTGAAAGGGATTAGAATTTATTATTGTAATAGGGGATAATATATGAGCTTGTCAGTTCGTATAAACTGCGCTTTTCTTTAATTTGATTTTATCGATTAAAATATACAGGCAGGACGATTCAAAAAGTTCAGAATATATTTCATAACCGAGGCCAGGCAAGGAGAAATGAATAATATACATACTATAAAAACGTTTATTAATTGAAAAAAAATAATTAGATTAGATTAGGAGAAGGGCGGGAACTAGAACATCTCGTCCCTGTGTGCCGCAGAGTGGCTCTGGTCCAATGAGAGTGTAAGCAGATTGTTTCCTGGCGAGTTCATCTTCATCTTCGTTCCTAAGATATCCACTATGTCCAGGTATCCAACAAACAACAAAATATCATTCAATTTAATTCGGCACCGCTTCGTTTGAATGTGAAAATGGAACATTGTCTCAGCTGCATTCAGACATTGGAATTCATTTCAGTGAATGTGAATGTCAAATTCATTCATTTGCCTTCATACAGATGTCTAGTACCCATATTTGGTTAATACGATTGTTTGATGCTAGTTTTTTGAATAACATCAAGCAATCACAAACCAATTTCAAATTGAGCTCAAAAGCATTGAGTGCATGTATTGCAGCCTTGATATCAGAATGTATTTGTGCTTATTTCTTTTGGATGGTTTCTGCCTGGAAGACTGAGTTCTCTTGGCCCATACTGCTAAAGGGTTGTCTCCGTAGACACCTGCTCCAAAACTGGTGTCCATTTTATAACCATCTGTCATCTGTTTTGTACACATGGGAGTCATGGGCTAAAGTTTTAACTGTTCTGGAAATGTAATTTAAAAATTTTGCTTCGTGCCTAATTAAGAGAGCCAGATAGATGCAGCATATGACATGATCGGTCTAGTACAGCCACAGTGACATTTATGGATTCAGTCCCCAATTTTTACCCATAAGTCTGTTGCTGATCTATATAGTTGCCCTGGACTTGTTAATTATAGATTGTGGATGACTGTTCGAAACAAAATTTCTTATTAAGTGTGACGCCTAAGTATTTCACTTCTTTAGAGAAGGTATTTTATCACCAAGTGTCGGGACTTAATTCTCTTGTGAATATTATAGAAATATTTCTTTTATTACACTAATATTCAATTAAGTGCCTTCAGACTGGTAAAATTTTTTTTATTCCAGCAATTTGCCTCCAGATGGCTGCACTATGTGCATTTGGTTCCTAGGATATTGCAAATTACCTGAAATAGAGAAGGAAGCCAAAGCATGTTCAGCATTCATTTCAGAGGCCAGTATTCATACTTATTTTAATACACCAAAATTCATATGTAGTTGGCGTAAAATATGCATCACCATGCATACATGACGCTGCTGTGATTGAGCAGTACTGACTCTAGTATTTATACTGCACATATCCGAAGCTATACGATCCAGTAACTCTAGGATCTTGAAATTTTTATGGTTGGTGAATATGGATCAGGCACTTGTGTCCAAATTTTAATTTGATAAAATGAAAAACATAAACATTTTTCTAATAAGAACATTGATTTGATATATACTTTATGGGATCTCTGATCTCTCATTCTGTGTGTTACAAACCTCATGACAAAATTATAATTATATTCATTAGAGCTGTCAAAACATCGATTGTTTGTATGAGTATAAAAATAGTTGGAACCAACAATTTTATGAGTTTTTTCTCTAATTTAAAAATATACCTAACATTTCTCTAAATTTAGTCTAACTTCCTATGAATCTGGAAAAGTAAATTGGAAAGGATCCACTAAGTGGCTGCCACTGAAGGAGAGTAAATAAGCTGTTCTTGAAAGTTCTTTCAACTTAGTATATTGTTAACCTTTAACTTTGTGAAAGCAAAAATTATAAAATACCAAATAAAGAGCTCTTCTTCTACTTCAAATCTTGGTACACCCAACAAAAAGACAGTTCTTTTTTCGTCTAGCTATTTTATAGTCTTTGGAAAGACATATAGTGGACAATTCACTCACGAAATCGTGCTTTCTAACCATCTCGGGACTCCAACGACAATTTCATACAATTTGTTATTGAAAACAGACGATTTCGTTTGAAATTGTTGTTGGAATCCCGAAACAGTGACTATTTCGTAAGCAAATTATCCAGTTTCCGAATTTCATAGTCTTTGGCAAAAGGACTGTAATATCTATTTGACTTAGTTAGTGATTTTCTTATAGGATTATGCAATCTATTAATTTAGAATGTTTAACAAGTTTTTGTGTATAATTATGCTTTAGTGTGGAACACTCATCTTTTTACCAAAAATATGTTCAGATCTTTGTGGATGCCTGCATTTCTGATGTACCATGAAAAACTTATATATAGAATTTAAGATGAAGCTTTTTCATGTTTGGTGGTGTTGTTTGTATTAAGGACTATTAGTTATTAAATTATCAGCAACATGGTCAAGTCAATAGAACTCATTGGTTGTCATTTTTCATTCATAAATCAAAAGAACGAGCAGAAAACTTTCCATAAACACTTCATTCACAAAACCAATCATAAACACTTCATTTGGCATTCAATGAAGAACAAAAACACTCTTTAATTACTTCAAAGAATCTTTTACTTTAAGAGAATAATGCGCTAATGTACTTAAGTGTAACTGTAACGACTTAATTAAATTTTATGACAATTGAAAACAAAAAGAGATATTACTTTTTTCTAAAGAATGCACTAATTGGCCACCATAAATATTTATGCCAACCTTGAAGTCAAATGAAAATCAAGGACATAAGCTAGTTGAAAATTGAAGTTAAATAATGTGTCATGATGAGTTTATTGCATATAATAAACAGCGTGAGCTGCGCAAGTGCGGCACGTGTACTATAAAAATTGACGGTATTAAAGATACTGAGCATAGCATGGCATCACAAAGACTTTTAAGGAAAGATCCCTTTCAAATTTTAGGCTAAAAAAACAGACTATAATTAGAGTTCATAAAATATCCAACAAGGTTGCGCACTCCTGCGAAATGCAATTAGATGAGTCCTTGAAGCAAAACGTACATGCGATAGGAGTAAGAGTCAGGGCACATTATGGGCGTTTGATAAATTCAAGGTTAACATTAACATCTAATGATATAATGCAGGCACGCATGCGTGTTTATTCATATCAGCAGGCTCAGGGATATATTGTATGTAACTATAACAGCTCAACCTTGACTTTTTTAACTTACATATCTATCTTTCTATTTGAGCATTTGAGTGTGAGTCCTTCTCAAGTCCAAGGCTACTAATATCGTCATCATAAAGTATCTCCTTGCCACCTTAGTCGCGTGAGTGCAATTTGTAGAACTGTCAAAAGTCGCCATTGTTTGACATTAATTGCACTTTTCCAACTGAATGCTTACGTTGTGTCCTGCGATTGTGCGTATCCGTGTGTGTGTGTGTCCTTGTCCTTGTCAACTTTTATTTTGTTCACAGAATTTTAGCTGGATAAGTCAAATTAATGCCTGCATAAGCATTCTAACGAAGGACACTATGAGTTTTCGTTTTCCTGTTTTGTCCTTGTTGTTATCCTCTGCATCAATCCCAATGGGAATGGTGTGTGTTTGTGTGTGAAAAAACTGTGACAATAAATGTTTCTTAGAACAGTGTCCTTGCAAAAAAACAAAAATAATAATAAGAAAATCGAAAAGAAAAACATTGAGTTGGAAAATTAACCAAGTGTTTTGGAGTCAGGCTTAAGCAGGACCCCCTGCTGTGAAGGATATTAGATAAAAATTTAATTTTTTCTTTTCTTATTTTCATTTCGCATTTAATAGAATATCTATCCTTGAGCTCCTTCACTTTTAACACATTCGTATGATTTCTTTTTCTCCCATTCTATTTTGTTATTCCTGTCACTGGCAGGATTTATAACATTAAAGTTGTTTGGCTGCGCTTCGTTGCTAATAAAACTGTTTTCATAACGTCGCATTATGTACGCTATTGTAGATGTCCTTGTGTATTGTTGGGTGTCCTTTTGTTGCGATTCTTGTCTTGGTTGTTGCTGTTGTTGTTATTATTATTGTTGATCTCGGGGTGCTGTAAAAATGCAATTATGATTGTATTATGGTTTTTGATAGTTGTCCTTTGTACAAAGATTATTGTGCCTTTATACACTCGTTTGTTACACTATGTATGTATTTCTCCTTTACCCTCATATGTTTGTTTGTTTATTTCTTTCTTTCCTTTCTTTATTCCATTAGCTGCTATCTCTTACTATTTTTCTTCTTTTCTTCTCTGTATTTATGTTTGCATTAAATTTATTGGTTTTTCTTGTTCTTGTGTGTTTGCATCCTGCTGCAACACGCATGCCAATGCATATCACCAATGCTTATATCCTTTGACATGTCCAGCCCGCTGCTGCATCCCGCATATTGTCTCCTTATTTGCACAGCACATTTTTGTTTTTTTTTTTTCTTTATCCTTTTCACATTTGGTTTATATGTGAGTGTATTTTGCTGAGGTCATCTTTGTCTATCTATCCAACGATACTCGCTCGATGCTGGTCTCAACTCAATAGTTAATAAATTAACCTTGTATTACGACCAACTGTATTTATTCAATGCATTGCATTTTCTTTGTGTTTCTTTTGTTTCAGTTTGTATCACTCTGTATATTGATTTTCATCAGTTTAACTCACTTCCCAGGTGGTGGTACCATTTGCCATGTCAATCCAATATGTACAATCTATCGTTTAAATCTACATACTTATACAGTTCGATGCATAAAAGATACATACATACATAAGTATACAATATAACATAAAGATATATTCAGATAAAGATACATATTACAGATGCAGATACTGGCATGCAATACTAATAAAAGTGCTCAATTGTGTGGTTCAAGCCCATGATGAGGATGATGTCTGTACAACACTATGTGGGTGTCCTTGTTTAAGTTAAAGGCAACTAGGACAAAAGGCTTAGAAGCAATACTTTTTTGTATTTAGTTTCTACATAATACATTCAAGAGATGGGTATCGATTAATCGAAATAATCGATGTTTCGTTGGAATAATCGATGATTTTTTAATCGATGTCATGTGGGTTTGATTAATCGGATAATCGATTTTTCAGCTTCAGATAATCGAGTTTTACGCTTACTTGGTATTTTGACCCAGTGGCGACCAAAGTGACAGAAATTTCTTTGATTTCATTGGCCCGCTCTTCCGTAATCCTTTTTTCTCTTTTGCTTTACGGGAGAAAGACCTCTTTTTTTGTTCGCCAATAAATAAGGGCCGCTTTATACAAAGAGTTCGTTGTTTTCATTTTCTCATCGATTAATCGATTTTTAAGCAAAAATTAATTGGTGTATCGATTTATTAGTAAAAAATATTAATCGATGTCATTGATCGATGTTTTGTTGGTCGATACCCATCCCTATTACAAGCATGTGTATCATTCCGTTTACTCCTGTTGAAACGTAGGGTCAGAAGAAAATAATAAAAGCATTATGATTTTTTTTTCGGATTTCTATTTCTTTTTTAATTTCTTTTTAGTTTCAATAATCCTGTTGCTTCAGGAAGATTGGGGAATAGCACCAGCTTTACTATTCCGAATGCAAAGTGCAATCGCGAGCTGCTTAATCCAACTCAGACACCCATTGTTGCCGCCACTAGCCTGTGGTCAGACACTACTTCCAGCCGCAAGCAGACTTACGATTATGTGGATTATTTTTAGCGTCAGTGCCCACTTTCAACATAACCGGTTTGGAAGTACCTATCAGTTTCATAGCTCTCAAGATCAATGCACTTACAGAGCGTCCTCATCGCAAGAAGATGACAATCCTTTTTTGTTTTCTGTCTTATCGAACAGAAATTTGGACACTAAGTGTCTGACGGTCATAACACAAAAAAACAGTTGGTGTATCTGTACCGCAGACACAGCCTTGTGTTTTCCGTGAGCACATCAATATATCTGGTAAATGTTAAATCAAGACAGGCATTGCCTAGAGTTGTTGGAGAAGTTTCGACATTTCACTATGTGCATTTCCTTACTATTACTCTTATCAGATCACGACTTGTGTGCTTTTTGCTTAAGCTTTACAAATAGATTAAAAATTCTATCTGGTCTTTCGTATATTTTAACTGGCACCTACGCCAAGTCGCTGCAGTGGAAATAACCAAAATTCTAAAAATTCGCTACAGAGTGGTTCAAATATATCAAAGAAAATTTTGCTTCCCACCATAACAGTTACTCCAATACATACATATTTTGAATTTGAACAAATTCGTTATACAGGGAATATTTTATATGAACATTCGCTATAGAGGGATTCGCTACAGAGAGGTTCAAACATATGGATATGTACACAGTGTGTACTACACACGCAATATTTAGTCTGAATGAAGGCAAACGATTGAAATTCAAACAAACATCGCAGTTTCTCTTCATATTCTTCATTTAAAATTCTAAAATATATACAGCAAAACAAAATCGAAATTTTTCCGCTACCCGCCTTTCGACAAAGTTCTCACTCATAGTAAAAAATTCTTTGATCCTTTAGCTATCGAGTGGTGTAATAAGATTTTGGATATAAATTATAGATATGAAGCTACAACATCAAAAACTCCCCCTATATTTGTTATCATCACTTATTTAGGTTGCACCTTCATGTAGCAAAATCTTGGACGTATCGACGCCGAAAAATCAGCCAAATCGGTAGAGGCGTTTCCAAATACATAATCTCTATACATATATAAAAATGGACGAGAAAAATAGTTTGGCGGCAATGGACACCGACACCGTTTGACCGATCAGCTGTTGTCTAAAAAAATTGGTGGATAAAATTTTACATATAAATCTCAGAGATATTGTACTCAATATTTTAAAATCAATGAAGTCGTCTTTGTCAAATATATCAGATAATTAAGTCAATATTAATTGTGCGAAATTGTGTTTTGTGTTCCGGTTATATGGCGAATGGAATATAAAAAAATGTTGTTCATTTGCGGGAATTATTAATAAAAGACAATGACTACGACGAAAATCACGCACTAACATCAAGTCGGTGACGTAGCAGGGGCGCTGGGAATGCTAGTTTGTAAATATATTTACAAGAATTGCTCGTTTAAATATACATATAAGATTGTAGTTGAAATGAAAAATTTCGATTCATGTGTGTTTTGTTCAATCCTATTGCTATAGTTTTTTTTTTTTAGTTTTCAACTTTGCAAATTTAGGCAGGCAGTTAAATTTTTGTTCTAATTAGAATTCACTATAGCAAATATAAATTTTCTGCTATACATATTCCAAGGATTTAAATTTTTATTTGTGTGGCAGTTAGGATGGAACAGTGATATATTGGGGTTTAAATAGAAATAAATATTCTTGTTCTAAAGGCACCAGTCAGTTATATAAATTTATTTTTCTTTTCTGTCATTTCACATTTTTTTTTTTGAATTTATTTATTTATTATAAATAAACAGAGAACTATTCTTTTCCTTTATTATTGCCTTTTATTTAATTTTACAGTAGGTGTTGAATTTACAGATTCATTTCCAATTTTTTTTTTTTTCTTTGGCATGTATTCTTATTGATTTTTAATTGTAATGCAAAGGAAATTAAAAAATAATGTTAAGAAATAAATTCCCTTATTCTAAATGCACCAGACAGTCTTAATTATAATTATTTTTTTTTTTTTTTTTGTTTGTATTCTGTTCGAATTATTACCCGAATGATTTAATAATATAAATTTAACTCTTCTTGAGTGGTAATAGTTAATGTTCATTCCACTTGCATATCATGATATTATTTTAATATTTTTATATACATTTTTTTTGTTTATTTTATAACTTTGTTTTGAAACATATTCTTAAAAACTTTTGAGATTTTATTTATTATTGCTTTTATTTAATATTAATTTATGGCTTCATATTTGGTGACGTGAATCTTGTTCTGGTTCCAGGCTTAATGATTTTGAAATCATATTCTATTCTTGGTATATTATTGTACAATTAAAAGAATCTAAATTCATATTATGGATTTTTACAAATTTTGATTGTGTTTTGATTTTTGTTTAATTTTTTTTTTTTTTTGTTTTTTATTACCCGAATGATTTAATAATATAAATTTAACTCTTCTGGAGTGGTAATATTTGACATTCATGCCACTTGTATATCATGTTATTATTTTAATATTTAAATATAAATTTTTTTTTTTTATATATATTTTTTCGGACAAAAAGCAGTATATTTCACCTAAAATTTGCAAATTAAATATTGAGCATTTTATTTTAACTATCTGAATCGCCTTCGCTTTCCATATCTACAATCACTAATTCTCTGGTTATTGCTTCATATTTGGATTTTGAAGTAATTTAGCGAAGCAGTTCTGGTTTTTTTTTTTATAATTATAAAAATCAACACATGCATATGCGAAATTACTTTTGACTTTCATTATCGCCTTCAGAGTTTCCAATTTCAATTGTGCTTTGTCTGTAATCCAAGTATCGTGTACTCCAGAAAATTCTTTCCACCGATGCTGAAGTTCTTGGCAAGCATAAAATGTATTCTACAATTTGCATAATTTCTTTATACTCGTGCATTTTTCCACCCAGCGATCCACAATCGAAGCGTGGCTGTCTGTCTATTCAGTGATTTTGCAGCTCGTATGGAAGTATTTGAATTGCAAGTGCAAATCTTCCGCATTTTCATTGGCAATATTCAAATTGTATTCACTTTGTGGTCAGCGAGAGTTTCTTGTTGCTATTACTACTTCTGATGTTTTTAGCTTTGATCTTTTCCACACATGACTATTTGTAAAATTTGATAAAACGAAGGTTCAAAAACCTTTTGGCTGATTTTTTGAAATTTCCAAAAATAAATGAAAAAAATTGTTTTGTTTTTCTTTCGCAGTATAATACTGCGAAAAACAGCTCCTTAGTAGTGCGCCATCTACATGTGACTATTGGTGTATTGAAATTAGTATAAATACTGACTCTACCCTATACGTAAGTCAAATCTATCTATCTATTCTATATACATATATATAAATCGATTGCTTTGTCCTTCAAAAGCTCGAGAATGGCTCAACAGATTTCAATATTTTTTTTTTTTTATTTTCTTGGTTTAAAAAAAAAGGAAAATTCGTAAAAGCCAAAAAAGCCAATGAAATTAACCAGGTGTGTGAGTGAGAAATAAAAACCAAGCCAACTGCTTTTAAAAATTGTAATAAGCAAGATCAGCGATTGGTTCTGCTAAACGGGGCCATTGTGTTGTGTATGAAACTTTAAGATGCAAAACTTAATATAAATTTTAATTTCTTGAAAAGTATTGTACAATATTAAAATATCAAAATATTGTATTTGTTCCTGTTCAAAATATCCAGATGCCATTTGCATAAATTGAATTTCCCACCCAGCATTGCAGTCGATTAAAAGCGGCAAATTTATGAAATCGTTTTGTTTGCAATAAACTCAATATTGATCTCCCAAAGAAGTACCTTTAGCCAACTGCTCTCTACTTGTTTGCACACAAATATTATGTCCACTCGGCGTAAATAAACCAACAGTCAGAAAGATACCAATGGCACAAAGGGACAACAGACAAGATACCGCTGGATCACTGATGGATGCCTTCTAGTCATGCCTTGTATTGCATTTTGGATGCCCTCAGAAAACGACGTAAACAACGACAGCGGCGATGACGAAAGCGACGCCCAAAAACCAAAGTGGATAGCAAATAAGCATGTATAATGGTTTTTATCCACAAGTTCATTTCGCTGTTTAAACATGCCTCCGAATTTACCGGCACAATAAACAATCCATACGATATCGGCGCCGAACGCAAACGAACAACAAATAGATAGACCGCAACAACAAACGCGACTGAGATACTCAGATGGAGTCATTGCCATCACCATCATAGACTGACGATTCGATGGAGTAAACTGGAGTCACTGGATATGCGTTAGGCAATGCCAATGTTAACCAAAAGAATAAGTTTGCTTATCAACAAAAGCAAATAAACAACAAGAGACACAGTCTTTGTTTCAGTTTAACCGAACTTTTCAAACTCTTCACATCACTTGAAATCAAAAAAATCATTTATATACTGACACTCAGCCGGTATACGATAATATTGACCAGATTAGTTCATTTCATTGACATGATTAAAATGGAATAAATTCGATTTTCACATGGATCATTTGAAGGCTTCTTCAAAATACCAAACTCTTTGTCAAAAATACACAAGCTGATCAAAGAGACCAGACCAGACCAGACCACACCATGCATAATAACAACAACGCACGGAAGCACTTTTGAAAGTGCATTGCGATGTTATTTTAACGATTATGCTGATGATGATGACGATGGTGGCGCGATGTTGATGCTGATGTTGATGTCTTTCCATTTCAGTGTGGCCAAAGCCAATGGCGATCCATCAGTCGACCTGGGCCTGGACATGGAAATGCAATTTGTGTAATTTATACGATTGGTTTCGTTCGTTCGTTCATTCGTTATTTGTTCGCTCAGTTCAGTTCAGTTTCGTTTCGATTTCGTCTGATTCGATTAGTTAAAAGTTCAAGTTCATTGTTCGAATGGAAACAAACAAACGCATGCTCGCGATACAAAATACTGATAAGAAACAACAAACGAAACAGAATTTATCCATTGATCCATCTATATACATGTATACATCCATCCATCCATCCATTCATTCATTTGTTTAACCATCGGATAGAATGCAATGTATCTCAAAGATTGCACTGACACTTGTAGTATATAGAATCTGAGTGCAGTGCGGTCTTGAATATTTTAATGGTGGTTAAAGGTTTGTAGAGTTCTTCAATGATTTATTGTTTTATGCGCGGGAGCAATATACAAAAACAAAAACAAAAGGTAAAGGTAATGGAAGAAATATTGGTGTACAAATTAAAAGCATTCCACTAGACGACTGCCTGACTGACTTCAGCTACCTTCACTGCTACTAAAGTGCAACTGTATCGTATCGTTGTTTGCTTGCTGACATTTAGTCGGCAATAGCTTTGACCGCTCAGGGTCATGTGTCGCGACAGTATTAATTAAAATTATATTTATATATGAATGTGTTTTTATATATACCTAGATCCAGGCTTATATAATGGTTTCATCATCATCATCATTACCATCAACATCGTCATCACCAGACTGAACGTCATCAATTAATAAAATTTTATAACTGCGCAACATCAATCTTTACTTATCAGCTAATTGTGGAGATCATTAAAACTGACAGCTATCCAAGACAAGACAGCTATGCAGGTGAAGCATAGAAGGGTAAAGGGAGCATTTATGGGTGGGCAGTAAATCAAGGAAGTGGGATATCAAGGCTTTATGTCATTCGTATGATGGCTAAGATAAATCAATTAGGTAAGTACAATATATTAAAGTTGAGTTGTTTGAAGAACTTAGATTTGCTTAATAAAAAATGTATTTAAAACCATCCAGAATTCAAATACCTAAACCCAGTGCCAGATTATCCATAGAAGCAGCATTGATTATGAACACCGAAGGTGCAAACTTCCACATGCTTAAGAGGACTCACTCTTTACACAGGTCTTTCAGCATTGATTAAACTGATTATAAAAGCAAAAATTAAAAGAATATCCAATTAAAAGTAATATTTGTGTTTATATAAAGAATGTTGTAAGAAACCCCGAGACTTGCACTTCCTAGGCATCACTACATGCTTTACTTTGACATTCATAAACAACTCAATTCGGATTTATTTTTATTACTCAATTTCCGCCAATTCTACATTAAAGGATACGATGAATATCATACCAAATGGTGCTATTTTCTCATGCACAGGATACAAATGAACAAATGGCAAAGGATTTTGCTCAAAGCAAAACTGATAAACGAACAACGACAAGAATGAACACGAAAATCAGTCATCAAGACCGAAAAAAACAAAAGAAGTTACAAATTTCAAGCCTTGAATGTATGAGGGAAACAAATCGGAAACAATTAATCATGACGCAGTTTGCAAGTGCATATTTCCGATGCTTTCGACATCGCTGATCCTTGCTTGGTCCTTTTTTCTTTTTTTCTTTTTTGCAAATACATTGTATGAACTTCGATTGATTACGTTACGGACACATATTGATTCCCACGCCAAAAAGCGTGTATGAGTTGAAGGATTTACTTAGGACGACTGGCTGGCTCACTGTTAGTATAAAACTTACTGAGATGAGAGAATCTTTGAAAAATTGCTTCCTACAATTGAAATTCCTTTAAAAAAGGGTGCCGCTATCGACAATGAGGACAACTGCAAAGCAAACTTCCGTTTTGTTGGGACAAACAAGGGAACCATCACCAAGTAAACACAAAACGCATATTGACTGACCAATGCAACAGGATAAAATACTACAACGCAGAACTGCAACAGGATGAAAGAGTATCTACCATACAACAAACGCAATGTGAACTAAAATGCATGAAGCAGAAAAGGAATTACAAAAACAAGTAACAGCGGCATCGACATTGAACTATAATTTTTGTTTTAATGATTCTCAGTTTGTATGATATATCCTTTGCTGTTGCCTTTGTTGACTTTTACTAGTTCTTGCTTACTGCCACACAATGTCCTTCCGGTCATTTATTAATGTCAAAGCGTCAAAAACAAAAATTTTGTCAGAACCGATTTTTGCTTATTCGCATTTTGTTTGCTTTGCTTAGTTACGCTCTGATTCTGGTTTTGGATGCAGAATTTCAACAATATTGACTGTCGAAGGTTATTGACGATAAAGTAGTACAAGTAGAAAGATAATTCTTGCAGTTTTGTTTGCAGTTCAGCAAAGGGCAGATTGAGCAACAATGAAAGAATTTTCAAGGCTGAATGAACCTTCTCGGAGATCCCATAACATAAATATAAAAATGATCAGAGTGATCCGTGTAGTAGCTTAATTGTAAAGCTATCAAATTGGATTTGTTACAGATATGTCGTATTGTTGCACACAAGTTATTAACCGGAACAAGAGTTGCCTGATTACTGGCATATTTCAAGATAAGCTCATTGGCAAATATACCTTGACAATTTGCACAACATATCCAAAATTTGGACCAGTGTAATTGATATGAACATGATTATCTGGGTCGATCAATAATTCCTTAGAAAATCCGAGAGATCACGCTTCTAGCATCAATAACTGCGCGAAATAATTTAGGCCACAGCTGTGCACAGTAGAGCTGTGAAAACATTGGTTCGTTGGCCACAATGGTTTCAATTTTGCACGAGAAATTGGGACTGAAAAAAGTTTCGACAAGATGGGAGAATAAACACAATCGTGTGGTCGACTGTCTGGCTGTTTTGGCGCTGTTCTGTCGCAATACTAAGGAGTTTCTGTGACGATACATACCTGTAGACATTACTATACTCCCAAAAAAAAGTAACAATCAAAACTACGGATTTTTAAGAGCGAACGGGTTCCGGCTGGCAAGGTGATTGCCACGGTTTTTTGGGATGCACAATCATCTACACCGATTACTTTGAAAACAATAACTGTATGGTATTATGTTTCGTTATTGCATAGGTTGGTTGAAGATATCAAGAAGCAACGTCATCGTTTGAAAAAGAAAAAGATACTCTTTCATCAGTACAATAAACGCGTGAGTTACGAAATCCGATTCTGGATTACGCCTTCTATAGATGCGAATTACGAATTAATCTCCCAGGTGGATAAAGTTCGTTCGATGTGATGAAGGGGAAACCGTTGTGGATGAGTTTGTTCAGTGTAGTTAATAGTTTGCACTGCTGTATAGCCGCAGACCCAGTAATGCTAGTAATTAACATCGTTGTGGCACGATAGATTCAGTTATGAAAGCAAATATGATTTAAAACACATTAAATTTGCTTTTTTTGGCCAAATTCGTGGAATTAAATTTTAATTTTTTAATATTCACCAGAATTGGCCCCCAGTGACTTCCTTTTATGTCCAAATTTAAATCAATGGCTCGGTGGACAACAATTCACATCAAACGAAGAGGTCAACATTGAAACAAGCGCCAATTTTGAAATCTTACTTTTTGAACGGTTTAAACAATTTGGAAAAAAAGATTGGAAAAGTGTATAGATCCAGAATGACATTATATTGAAAAATAAAAAGAAAATTACGAAATATTCGTGTTCATATCTTTTTCAAAGGACTTATGTAAGCTTTAATGAAACAAAGTTAACGTGTATTTTTTCTCAAATTGAACCATACAAGTAAGTATACATAATAACATAAGTAACACGAACAAATTAAAAAATAATAAAATTCTCAGTTTGTTAAGTGTGACTTATAAAACATGTTCAGACGTAGCCGTATCTGTTTTTGAACCAACAGTAGATTCCTTTGTTTTGTATCATTAATATCCAAAATATTGTCACCAGTTGTTAAATCATATTTATTATTGAAAATTTTCTTATGGACAGATGTGATAATGTTGCGGCGCTCTTTTGGACACGATGTAATGTAGAATCGTATTTTGAACGAATACTCTTTATTTGTAGTCTTTCGTTCCAAACTATACATAATATTTTTTATACCACCTCTTTCCAAATTATTGATACAGTCATTGATTCGCACATTTAATTGCCATAATTCCCTAAAAGCATAAAAACCCGCAGAAATAAAGAAAATTTGTTTGGTATCATGCGAAAAGTGGAAATTAAGTGAAATATCTTTGGTGAAAATGAGCTCCCAGCTTAAACTTTTATAGATTTTTTTTGACTGATGATATTTACGATTTTCAAGTTTCTTTAATTTACGAATACTTCCAACGATATCTATTGCACACATCTGTGGATACTTGCAAGTTTCCATATGTTCACTTAATTCATTATAGGGACCACTCCAAGGGCAACCAATAGGGCGATTGCTGCACTGTGAAGGACGTCCCATACATTTCTCTTTCATGTGCAGTTCGAGTTCCTTACGAATAAATAGTCCATTGCATTGATCACATTTATGTGGCAATTCCCAAATTGTATGTCGAACAGCTAGATTATAAGATATTTCTTCGAAATTTATATGCACCAGACAATTCGGGCATGTCGCAAACTCATTTTCTAATAACTGTTTTGCCAGCAATTCTGCAATGCATGGCTCACAAAGTAGATGACCCATTGAACAATGGTAGAGATCATCGGGAGCTGGTATTTCTTTACAAATATTACATTGCACGTTCTTCTTAATATACGATACCAGCTTATTGTACTGAGTTTCTTTTTCATTTTTTATAGGGCCATTTTCCTCAGCCATGTTCATGATAAAGAAAAATTGTCTTGTTGTTTGTCGTTTAGAAATTATAGAAGAGATTTTTTTAAATAAATTTTGTTATCTCCGTTGTGTCACTATTTCATTTATGACCGAATTTCAAAGATCACTTAGTTTCCAAAATATCAGAATTCTACAAAAACTGGAAGGAATAATTGAAAAGAATATTCTATAAAGTATTATGAAGAAAAATTAAGAATTAATGACATTTTACCTTTATAATATGAAATATTTTATATTTACAATATTTTAGTAATGCATCCAATTGGGTAAGGAATCATAAGGCAATTAAGGGAAACTTTACACCAGGTAGTTTTAATGGTGTTTGTCAATGTTGTTTTATATTCAAATTGTCTTCCAGATTCGTATAGTTTCCTGGTTAGCCATCCCCAAGCATTCTCAATAATATTCAAGTCTGGCGAATACGGAGGCCATTGTAGTAAGGACATTCTGGACAGGAGTCCAAGCTTTAACCGCTCGGGGGGTATGGATTTGTGCATTATCATATTGGTCGAAACATATTCCTAAACTTCGGAAATGCCCTATCCAGCACCTGTCTATAAGCTAGTAAAGCATTCATTTTAGAGGTCAGAATTTTTGAGATCGCAGGTTCCATAATATAAAAGTGGCGATTCAAAAAATGTGTTTCTTTACGCAAATCATGTAAAAAAAAGTTATATCCGACCAGCACACTAAGGTTTAATTTCTTTTTTTTTTTTGTCTGAAAATTCCGGGTTCTAGATCATACAATTGCGTGCAAAGAGCAATCGAGCTTTTTTAAGAATTTTTTTTTTTTTTTTTGTAGTTTCAGTTTTGTTTAGGTGTTTAGCACCTTGAATAACACGCTTCACTGTTGATACACTTGCTGTTATCGCCTTATACAAATTTATTTTTGCTGCACACTGGTGGGAGTTGGAGACAGCATAGTGTATAACCCTTCGGTCAGCTTCAGTAGTTGCTTTTTTAGCGCAATTTTTCATGTTAATTCGATACTTCGACTTATTTTTAATATAATGACACACTACACAATAGCTTCTACCTTTACCTTTTTTCGACCCATTATTATAAAACAGAACTTAAAGTACATTTATAAATGTTCTTATTCGCCTGAGCCAAAAAATAAATACACATATTTCTTGGAAGTTGAAAAGAAACCACAAATAAAAGATAAATTTGTCCTGATTTTTTTTCTAAAAATAGCTTAATAAACGGTATTTCAAAGATAAAAAGAGGTAGGGTCGATAAAAGTAAAGGAAGATTTGCAAGAACATAAACAACATGTAACTAATCGTGTTCTTATTTAAGTGAACAGCAGTGTATTTTATCCAAAAGAGAAATTTAGACAGCATATGAATATGTGCTAATAGAGATACCCAATAAGATCAACTTATGTTAAAATGCAAAGCAATATTTATGCTTCAAGTTTGCGTCTTTTCATTCTTCAGAAAATCGTTGTATTTTATTGGTGAAATTCGAAAGAATCGGAAAATGTAAGGCGCAAAGGTAAGAATATTTTACTTCTTATTACAAAAATCTTGTTTTAATCACCTAATAATGTAGGCTTATACATACATAGTGATTTAACAAATACCAAGATATACTTTTCTCTTTTTTCTTTAGATTTTTACATTATTATCCTTTTTTAATAGTCATCTCAAAGCATTTTCAATGAAACCGGAAAAAGGAACAATATGCTTTATATTACAGCAAGGAAGTAGCCCCGGGGTGCTAATTTTATTATTGTAAACAACTTCCTGTTGTCCAAGTCTTAAAATTTAACAAATAATTATACACGGTTACAAGTCATTACAGAAATAACAACTACCTGTAAGTGTCATAGACAAAAACTATTGAACAATAATGAATGGTTGGAATTTATTTTTTTTTATTGTATTCAAAGTAATTCAAATAATATTTCATGTCTTGTAGCGGTTTATTGTTATCCAATTTCATGACAGTTTTTCAACAATAAGAACAACAAAAGACAAGAACAACAATCAGGAACAGCATGGGAACTGAATGGGGATTTCCCAAATGTCTTAGCAAAGACCAAAGGTAAACCCGATCGACCTAAGTACAAGTTGCTTGCATCACTTCCTACTTTAGAGCATATTTTCCTTCTTTTTTCATGATTTGTATGATTTCTTTTTTCGTTTCGTTATAGCCACAAAATGTATAGAAAGGAGCAATTTCAGTTTACAACCATGAAAAGGAAAAGTCATACGACATTAGTTTGTTCGTTTTTTCATACTTATTTGCTTAAGCGCATCTCAAATGCCAACAATCCATCCATCTAGCTACAAGTATCCTAAGGGAAACATCTGCGCAATTGGATTTGTCGCAGTGTGTTTATGTTCTTTGTAACATTTCAGAGACATCAATGTCAGTCATTCATTTATTCATGCCTTCATTTTGCTTCCTACAATTGTGTCGTTGTTGCAAATACTTACTAGTATCCTGTACTCTTCTTAGCCTTCTGTCAATAACATAAACATTAAAGAACAACAACAGCAACAAAGAGATACAAGCATGGATTACAAATTGTTGCAACCTTTTAGAGCGAGCCTCCATCCTTAGCCAACTCAGGTTTTTTGTATACGATTCGATTCTAATCCAATCCAATCCAGCTTTGTCTCTCATTGTCATTTGAATCTTACGACATAGTATCCGTTTCCTTTTTCTTGCTAATACTACAATACAATATTTTCCTTACCACTCAATGTTTGTTTTCTTTTCTTTCTTTGACATTTTTGCAAAAGGAAATTTTACACGTGAACAAATGAAAATTGTTTGTTAATCCGTATGTTTAGGGGCTATTTACAGCTCTCATGACAATTTCAAACAAAAAGCGACCAAAGAAAAACAAAATTCCATTACAATTTGGCATAAACAGCATACAAAACGTTACCAAAGTGACTACAAAATAGTTTCAAATTGGCTTTCATCCTCCTACTCCATACCAAACAGCCGCTCTACTCTCTTCTGGTTTGGTCTGTTTTCCTTTGGTTTGGTTTGGTTTGGTTTGGTTTGGTTAGGTTATCTTGCCCAATACTTGTGGTGTATTGAAAATTGCTTTAGAATAAAATTTAATTGAGGATTACATGATAGCATTGTGTAATGCCATTTTCGGTAGCAAAACCAACAACTGCACCTGAAGATTTGCAATGATACGTGTATCTACGTGTATCTACCTTCTATTGATCTGGATTTGTGTGCTTAGAACGTGTGTAGTCAGTGTTATCTTAAGGCAACTTAAAAAGGTTTACACATAAATACATAATTATATCGGGTATGGCTTTTTCCTCAAAGTCTTTTGTAAAATCCATGGTAATAACAGAACTTAGTAAAAGCTTTGGTTAAGTTTTATTTAATTTCTTTATTGAAAATTTCAGTTTTTGACCACAAGAAGAAACCAAAAGACTTGAGCTAATAGTTTAAAACTAGGAACTGTGTTTCAAAATATAATATTTGCATGAGGACTGTTGTACCTACTACATATCGTTCCCATCTAGAGAGGATTGTGTATTGCAAAGACGGTGGGTGGGTGTTGGTGACTACTCTGAAAGAATGAAAATCAACTTATTCTGTCGCCTTCCCAAAAACATTGTTTTAACCGGCATATGAATGTTCATATTAGATTAGATTAGATAAGAAAAAGGGCGGGCGCTTATACTCTTCATCACTGCGGAACAATTGCGAGAATCCCTGATAATAAAATTCCTCCAAGATTCTGGTGTTCATCAAGAATCCCAAAAGTTTCTTTGAAGGTATGTCTGGAATTTCATTTCATACTGGCTACGGTCTGGTCTAAATTATGCCATATACTCGGATAGCCAAATAGGCTCTGATATCATTACAATATGCTGGATATTCTTCTAAGACAAAATTATAACGCACTAGCAGTTTTACCTGGCGCTGCTCAGAATTCCTTTTTTTTTTTTTTTGTGTAAATTGCTGTTGTTGTTAGAACCTTTTTGTAAGAGCGATTTGTCCAGTCTATTGATTTCATAGGCTTTGTCTCTCTCTTGATCCGCTCTCAGTGAACATTTTATTCAGAGAACGAAGAGAAAATTTTTTTTGCGTGCATATATATGCAATTTTATAAATAGTATACATTTTTGATACCTTGAGTTATTTTATTGTAATTTTCTTAGGAATCTCTTAATATTTTGAAAATAATATAGAAGCTATGTTACTCACTTATAATGTAGATTTCTAGAGGTGAAAGAATTTTAAAAACCAGTTAGGCTGTTTTTGAGTTAATTCATTACAAACAAACGTACAAAAATAAACATGTTTCCTCTTTACAATATTATAGTGATATAGATAAAGGTATAGATTAGCATAGAAATAGATTTAACTATTAGGGCAGATGAAAAAAGTAATCTTTAGGTGCTTGGAAATAAATAACTTCTTGTGATATTACAATGTTCTAACAAAAGAGTAAGACAGCCACCTTACCTAACTTATTTTATATTCCGCTGTTTTCGGTTAGAAACGAAACCATGTATCTATAGAAGTGAGGTCATTTCTCATCATATTAAATCTTTATAAGATTAAAAAATTCCACAATTTATCTAATAACATATAAACTACTTTTCCTTTCAATGATCACTTTAAGCAGCTTCTAATGTCATTCATTCATTTCATGACTTATATAATGCACCTGCAAACATCAAACTTAAAAAAGGACACACCTTAAAGCCATCATCGCGCATGCACCTGATAGGATCAAGAGATGCATTCCTTCACGCATGTATAATACAAACACTACATACATATTTTCGTTTTAAATTCCTCTCTTTTTACGTATGTTTTCTTCCTCTTCTTCAGGACTTGTTTCATTGCTTAGGATTGAGATCATCCTCTACATTGACCCTATAATTTATGTAAACGCTTGCGTGTGTGCACCACATTTGCACCATAATTCCCGTTCAAAAATATTCCACCAAAAACAAAAAGATACAAACTCTAAGATGCAAGAAAAACCTGTAATTCTTAACGTACGTAACACTAAAATGAGGGGCGTAGACGCTATGTAGTCAAGTGCATTATTATCCTTTGAGACTTTATTTTCACTACTACTACGCCTTGACACAATGAAAAATGATGACCTATTTCCTTTTGGGTTTTATTGTATTCTATTCGTCGTTCTTTTGTTCGTCTCGAAATGAATTAATTAAACTAGTCTACAAAGGCATTTAAAATACTATTGAGAATTGTCTTGTTATTAAAGTTCCTTTTTCCTTCGTTACTTGTCCGACGAATTACAGCGGCAATTCTACGAAACGATATAATTACAGTGATTTTCATTTCAATTAAAAGTTAGTGGAACCTGTCAATAAGTTTTTTTTCCTTTCCATTTTGTGGTATATGACGCACAGTTGATCTTTGAGTAAATAACCAAAAAAATTAGGTCAGAACTAAGTGAATTTCGAGGTTGTTAAATACTAAAACAATTTTAAAGCAATTTGTATTTTTATATTAAAGTAAGTATTTTAAATAAAATATATGTACGATAATTTTTAGATGTAATAAATCATTAAATTGATTGAGGACATAGAAATATAATCAATATCCAATTGTATATAATTATTTTCTGGACAAATTATGTTTTGCTTGAATTCTTAACATAATATTAACCATTATCGCGTGTCCTCTATTTTATACCACACTGCAAACAGAATGTTTTCTGACTAAAAGAAGTGGTCCAAAACTAGCTCGCAACTAATCCCTTTGGAAGCAGCACGTCTTCATGTCTATCTCTTTTCCTTGTTTTTAATTGGTAAACTTAACATAGCGATGTCATTGGAAGTAGAGCTGTGCATGAATGTGTGTGATCGTGAAAGGATAAATAGGTCCGTGATCATGAAAGAGTAGTAGTAGTAGCCTCGAAATCCGTGAAAAGGTAGCTTTCACGACGTTACGAAAATTCACAACGTCTCAAAATTTAAGGATCTACGAAAATTAACGAACAAACTATTTTCGATTAGAATAAAAATGGTAATTATCGATACCATAGCTTGTGAACTTTTTAACTGCCAAATATCGGTAGGCAAAAGGCAAAAGATGTGCCGAAGTCAGAAAAAGCCTTTCACGGGTACTACTGCCGGTAGAATACAATAATGTAAAATGTCTAGCAAAAGAACAGCTTTCCAGCCTATTTCATGATTTTACTACCGATAACTGCACCGCAGAGCACACTCAGCGCAGATTACTATATCAACGACGACTTTGCTTTTTTGTGACTGTTCTTGGGTACCGACTGTGCACGACTCACACTGAAGCTTGTTTAAAAAAAACTGTCATGTCGAATCTTCGAAAATGAGCAATATGGCACACGAGTATCCAGCATTGATTGTTGTTTTGCTGCTTGTTTCTTTTTGTTGAGATTTCCAAAACGGTATTGTAAAATGAAAATTTTTACTAAACACAATTGAAATATTAAATTCTTTAAATGCAGATTACAGTGGAAAACAATTAACTACAATTGATGGTACTTTTTTAAATTTAATAACTTTACATAAGGGAGAATTTAACCAAAATGGGTCAAAAAAAATGGGCGATTTCAGTTCTCCAGAAGGAGAGTTCTATGACACAATGATTTGGAAATGTGTTGAAATTGAGGCGAAAGAGATTTCCATGACACAGCTGAGTGTCATGGTGTGCGCTTTGTTAGTGTGGACTGTTAAAACCACTTAGTGCTGACTCGTGCAATGATCTTCTTCAAATGTATGAAACACTAGTAATAATAATTTTCCTGCGTGAAAGTGCGTGCATTTTCGTGAATGTGACAGAAATTTTATTTCGTGAATGTTCGTGATCAATTGCCACCGCCACCGTTCACTGGTTCTTTCACCTGTTACCGTCCACCGGTTCTGTGGAATAAAAAAAACTACTAGTGAATTACTACCGAAACGGGGACAAAGCCACCGAGCATCCTACTGGGGAGATATGCTCCAATATATATGTATGTAGGCTTTAATATTTATGCTATTTAAATATTAGTATTTTCTAGACATAGCATATAAGAACTGAACTTTACGATTTAATTCTTACAAGCTGAAGCCTTCTTAATATATAAATTTATCTGAATAACATTGATTTGGACAAGTGCTATGATTTTGTTTGTACATTGTATCATGTCTTTTATCGATTAAAGATGTGAACATCACTATTCGGGCTTACCACTAAAATGATTGATATAGTTTTTTATTCACTTTATCCTTATCCATTTTATTCAAAGATAAAATTCAAAGTGGTGGTCCCCCATATTCTGATATATTGTAATTAAAAATCAACAGTTTTTCTATTCTGTTACCTTGTTTCAAGCTTCATTTATGTTTTCCATTATTTCTTGTGTGTTCTTTTTTATTTCATACAGAAAAAAAAAGAAACTGTGCAAATTACTTTCCAAATTATTTCTAATATAAAAAACTACAATAAATTCTTTGCAAAATATAGGAAATCACCTGCTGGGTCCAACAAAATAACTGCAATTAAGCTAATTGAATATTTGAATTTTAAAATCACAAAAACATCTTTCCTTAATCATTTGATGGATGATGAAATGTTCCGAGTGCTCAATGTCAAATGAAAAAAAAAAAAAGGATCGGCATCAGATACAAAGACAAAAACTTATATATATGTATTATTCAGAATTTTTAATTTCAAACGAAAAATGGAAAGAAACAAATAAAACCAAAATAATGAAGAAGATGCGAACCAAAAATCCAGGTGCATTTTACCAATTTGACGCCGTTAGCATTCTGAGAGCCAAAACAAAGCCAAGCATAAAAGAATGAAATACTAAAGAATGAAAGATACACAAAAAGATAAAAACCAACACAGAGTGACTGCGGTGATGATGATTATGATGATGATATTGGTTGGTTTTAGATAGTATTGTGTGTGAATGTGTTTGTGTATTTGACGACTGTGGTTCCACGCAGAGTCATAAACCGTCCCGAATTGAATCGAGAATCGATCCCTAAAGTATGAAGTATGCATGCACCTTGCAGCTAATGATTTCAAATGCTAATCGAAGCAACCAAGAAGGTCGAAGGCAATTCAAGTCGAATTCGATTTTGTTTTACCTGGTCAAAAAATGGAGAAAAAAAAGATACATACAAAGGATGCAGGTGGAACAGATTTTTATTGTTGTTTTGTTATTGCCATTCGATTTCGGAGTTTTATTTTGTGAATTTTAGTATGAGTGCAGGAGAGACCAGTAGATTTGAACACAAAAACTGCGTGACTTTATGGTTTTACAACGCACGCCTGCGCTGAATTTTATTTTTTTTCTCGCTTTAAAATGAAGTACAACTATTTTAACCAGTTCCTTTTTTATTTGACAGTTAATTGTTAACTCTTTTTCGTCTTCTATATTTTAATTCTTAGCAATCGTCAGTTTGTTTAATTCTCAACAATAATTATAGGTTTTAATATATCTCCACCAGACATACGCATATATAAAGCTCTTAAGTGGCTGACTGAACTAGGCCTGAGGGCCTAACGCACTTACAGAACAAACGAGATACTCGCATAATTATACCTTGATGTATTCTATATATAAATCAGAAATGCATTCAACAACTTTTGAGTTACAGTTAAATGACATATGACACGCAATATGCAACTCAGTCTAATTTTCTCTTCATAAAATAAACGATTTATCCATTTGTATTGAAAATTTGTAAGATAGAAACCTTAAAGATACTCTTTCTTTATTTTGAAGTCAGAACATTTTTGAATAAGCTACCATTATGACCATTATGACCACTATTCGTGCTACGCCAACTTAATCTTTTTTAATTATTCTGCTGAACTGCGATTGACGTTCAAAATCATATCTTATTATCGTTTTTCTTTGTGTAGATTTTTAATAACTTCCACAACTTTGTCGCTCACTCACTTTGCAATTGTCGTCTTCGTTGTAAACTTAATTTATTTTACCTTTTTACCTTTCATTTATTTGGGGAATCTGGGCATCCCAAAAAAAAGTTTCGTTCACTGAACAAAAATGCACTTAATGCTTTTGCTTTGTTATCCAGGCTACTGCGAATCAAACTCAAACTTAAAACTTCTTCAACTTCCTTTATTTTTGCCATTACCTTGGGAAACTTTAAGTTTTGGCGGTCTTAGCTCATTAATCACGTTTCACAAAGCCAAACTCAGCTAAGCTAAGCTGAGCAAAGCAAGCTGGAGTCAGTTATGTGGTCCTTGGTGAAGTTGCCATCATAGCCTTTTTTGGGTTCTCGTCCTTGCAAAAGAAATCAAATGCATTGAAGTCTAACAAATCATCGTGCAATTTGCTCATTGAACTATGATCACCAAAGAAAATTAAACTTAAAGGCAAAAAGTATAAAGAAAATGAATGAATAAACGGAAAAGAACTGACTGAAGATGAAGAAAAATAAGAATAAGAATAACGTTGATGACATAAAACTTCTGTTGGAAAGAGAAAAGAATTTCAAAAAGTTTTGTGATTTATATTTTCTTTCCTTTCCATACCATGCCATTTTATTTTTAATTCCAAAAAAAAAGACACGTTTTCAATAAAGTTTAAGCAAAATCTATTTGCTGGTTTCTCTTTGCTTTGAATAAGGGGAGTAAAGAGGTTGGGAGGATAGGAGGCTAATATATTTCCAATGAATTTTAATGACATTTTTTCATAAGCATTCCGCTGGCCTTCATTGACAGTGACAAGTTAAAAAGTACATAAGTATTTCGTTTTTTGACATATTTATTGAATTTCTTTGTTCGAAGATCATAATTTTTACAAATTCCTTCTACTGATCATATTGAAATTGCGAAGTCCAAGATCATTTATGAGTGACACTTACTTCTTCCTCCTTACTTATCTAAACAATTTTTAAAAAACAAAAAAAAAAAATCTGTTTTAAGTTTTTTAAGTTGCAAATCATTTAAAACTTTCGCACGTTTCGCATGCTTTTTGGGGGAGTTAACAACAATCTAGCTAGACACGTTTCCATTCTACCACCCCAATCACACGCAGGTACAATGAATACAACTAACCATGTAAAGATGCTATCTTTATCTTTAACGAAGTTGTTGTAACTCTCACGAACATTTTATAGTAGCCATAGTGTTTGGTTGTTCTCTATAATGTATAGAATTACTGTCACAGTGGTTAGTTATATCAATCTTTGTCACTATGAACTTGGACTAGCCCTTCAAATCCTTGCCATTTCTGTTTGTCTGTGATATTGTGCACGCTAATCTCAGAAACTGCTTAACCGATTTGAATACGTTTTTCACTGATATATTGTAGGAAGCTTTAAGCAGTAGTAGAAATTGTTGTTTCATTCCAATCGGTTCAGGAACAAAAAAGTTTTTCAATATTATGTATAAGGATAAGGAAAATATGCTGTTTCTCTTATTAAATGATAACTGAGTATGCACAAGAGTATTGCGCTCCTCTTTGTTTTCTTTCTGCAAAAGTCTCCAAAAAATAAAGGCGATCTACATAGAAGGCAGGTCAATGTCTGTCCAGGTCAATACTCTTGTCTATTTCTCCAAATATAACCGAAAATCTGTGAAGTCTTTAAGCTGAATAAGTAAATAGCTTTATAGATAAAATCACTTGCAATGCTAAGCCACCTTATATTTATTTTAAGCCCCCTTCTCCCTGGTACAAACATTAGGCCAAATTAAATGTACACTTCACTTTCATTAAAGCTATTAAAAGTGAACAATTCACGAAACCTTGCAAATCGGGCGTACTTGTGTCGATCATGATAAAAGTTGCGAGTACGAAGGAGCAGCGAATGAACGAATGAACTGATTGTACTTTGTAGCTAGCAAGAAGGTGCTTTTCATGGCAAAATGAAAAAAGGTTACACAGACGACAAAACCTCAAACCAAAGTGAAAAATTAAAACTGATATCGATACGAATGCGAATAAGTGCAAAAGTAAACTTCAATATTTGAACGTTAAGAGTTTTGTGACTACGTACGAGTGTGGGAATGAAAAAGGGCCAGGCAGGGCAGGTCATGCAGATAGAGATGGTGTTGTTCCTTACGCTCCATTTTCTCGCATTATTCAACTTAATACATGTACGATGCGCGCGAAAGTTGTCTTCCTCTACCATTATTTGTGTTGGTATGGTGATGGTGATGTAGATGGTGCTGGAGTTGAAGTTTGGACTTGGTTTGACTTGGAAAAGCATGTGTTCGTTGTTCGAATACGAAAAACCAATTCAACTGATAACAGCATGAATAATGTGCCGGTGCATTACGACCCGAGCCAAGACTCGAAGAAGTATACGGGTCATTGGCACACGTTTCAATGTTTGCTTTGGTTTTAATTAAAAGAAACTTTGGTTTTAGATAAGCGTGCGATAGAACGAACAGCAGCGTCTATGCCTCAGTTCAATTCGGTATGTATTCAGACTAAGTTCTCTTAATTTGACTTTTAGCTTTCATTCCTCTCTGTATAATGTCTTTAGTTTTTTCTTTTTTTCTTTTTGTTTTTCTTATTTGGTTAGTTACTTACTTGACATCACATTTCTTATCTTGAAATACGAGCGCATAATGAACGTGAAAAGACAGTGTCCACCATAGTAGTCATTTTTATTGTCATCAACGTATGTTATTAATGTGATTTTTGACTTGTTGATATCACTCTGCTATCTATCGCGATGGCACACACAACATTCTTCACTCGAAATTCTTGGTTTTGTGATATTGGATATTAGTCTCTATACCGAATATCAACAAAATCTCAGAATAGATTGCAGAGTTATTAAAGGTCACTGTCCGTTCAAAAGGAAATCCAAATAACTTCGATAAACTTTTGTCGGATAATTCAAAACTAAATAAAAAACTAAAAAATATAAAAAAATGCCTTAGCATTTATAGTGAACTTGTATGCAACTTCAATCCCGTTTAATTCACTTCTTTTTATAAAAAAAATACTTCCTGTTTTACTGATTATTCACATAAAGAGATTAATAAGTTTAAAAATATTTTGTTCACCTTTTTATAATAAGTTTTAGTGCCAGAAAATTAACTGAACATTAGGCATGACAATGTGCTTCGAACTTGTCCTCCGTTTTAAGACCAAAATCACACCAAAACAAGAATGTTGAGTATTCCCATGGGTCTTGTCATGAGTCAATGTGTCTTCGTGGTTCAAACATTCAAACTTGCCAAGGAAGATTTAAACGCGATCTGCTTCTTGAAATTGTCGGTCATGATTTTTATAATGATAAGCGTGTTTTTAAGTTCTAGAAGTCCAGTTTGGGTATACGTATTCATGCCAAGAGGACGCAATAGCTCGACTCAGACTAAATACATGATAAATTCTTAAATGGAGCTTAATATACATTCTCAGGCAGATTTTCTATCAGTCTTTGAAAATGAGTACTGGGAATATAATTCTAATTATGCTACACTCTACCCCAAACTTTATCTTCTGTAGTGGGCGATCTGTTGAATTTTCAAAGCATCCCCTTACACAATAGCCCCAGATTTTCGGTCGGATTGAAGTCTGGGCTTTGAACCATCCTCTCCTTCAACTGATATGGTGACTCTAACGCGCATTATGCTTTGAGTCATCATCTTGATGGATAAATTCCGGGTGAAATAGCGGATTAAGCGTGAAGACACTTTAACCGTCAAAAAGATGACTCCTCGTCATAACAAACTAAGGCCAGATATGCATTTTTAAACGACTTAGTGGATCCATTTTTGAGTAATTGCAAGTAGCTCTGGTTTTTATTTTATATTATTTCACCTAATTTGTTTTTCGCTATAATGAATTTGGGGTTTTATTGCTAATGATCAAAGATATACCAGGAAATTTTTTCATAATTTTCTATTGAGCCGTTTGCCTCCCACAAATGTAAAAGTCACGATATTTACACATTTTGCAACTGTATAAACGGCCCACGGTTCGCAAGAACGGTCAACTGTATGGTAAAAATGGCCAAGACAAAATTTGAAGAGAATTTTATGCTCTACAACTTGTATCCAAACATTAATTGTCATTTAAGACAAAGGAGACAAGATATTGACAAGAAGCCGATTTTCGTGACCTTTGAGCCCGCGTAAATTCTTTAGGTGGGGTCTTTTGGAGTATTGTTTAGAACAAAAGGGAAGTTCATGAAAAAATTCAGCTTTCCCCTAAATATTCCGAGCTGAAACGCTTTATTCCCTGAACTAGAATGGGTAGTGTATAACTAGATCTTATATTCTGTGTAGGGAACAACTTTTTGGCCAGTAAAATATCCTTATTACATGCCATTATATATACGTCTCGAGCTTGTGGGTATAAGGGACAAAATGCTTTTGAGTAGGATGTTACTTTTCATAGGTATGTATTGGGCGCTAGAAGTCTCTGCAGAAAACTGCAACTGGATATTTCAACATTTAGAAACAAACGAACTTATGTTTATACAAAGCTTAATTAATTCTCATCTACATACCGATCATTTCCACAATACCTTTTACATTATGTACTTGTAAAATATATAGAAAAACGAAATCAATTTGATGTAGCATAATTGAAATTCTCTTTGTAAGAAATAGACAGGCAGACAACATTATCAACTTACTTACATTAAATTAACATTTAATTTGAGATTTGTAGTCACTAGACAACGAAGCGTCAACGAATTGAGTTTGTTATTGTGACCTCCTGGTCGTCTAGTGTCGTCCTGTACAGAATGGGTGATGACAATGTCAATCCACAAGAAGAAGATTACAAAATATTCTGTTTATTTCTTAGTCTCTGTTTATGTTGTTTCTCTTTTGATTTCTTTGGCTGTTAGCTTTACCTACTTTTATAATCATTGCATTATTCAGTGCCTAACGTACTACTCTGAATTCCAAACACAAGATAGTTTTAGGATTTTGCAGGTGCTCTCGCATTGGACAAAATCAACTGAATTCAACTCGGGCTACGATTTTATCGACATTAGCATTTTTATACAATGGATTTTCATTGTATCACCATCATTTCGATTTGTGTCCCTGTCTGTCTCTCTCGCTCTCTCTCTCTCTCTCTTTTTCTTTGTCTATTCGTTTTTACTACTTTCAATAAACCAATTTGAATTCCTTTTTGAAGCCGGTCTTAATGAATTTTCAATCGTTGCACCGAAGTCAATAGGTCGATGGTGTCGTCGCTTAGTCTATGTTAGTTGACGATTCGACTCTGTCGGTCGTAATTTCTGGATTTCCGCTTAAATTTGATAGTTTTGTTCGATTTTTATGTTAATCACAATATCTTTTTTCTTTCTTCTTTCTTTTTCTATTTTTTTCTTTTAAGAAATAAAGGGTTCTATAATACATAATCGTGTTATGTAAATTTGTCTATAAGAATGAAAACTATTTTTAAAAATTTACAATAAAATCATATAATTTTCTTTATGTTGTCCCATTCGCATAAAAGGCTTAGAGGCGCTTAAGGAACAACCCGAAAACAAAATGCTTTAAAAACAAAATTTATATTGATACGAGTATTTGAAAAGAAAAGAGTCTTAGATTCATTTAGTTTATTTTTGTGGTTAATAGGATTTACATATAAATATCTTTTAAGACTCTCTTGAGTAACGTTTAGTTGAGTTTGTGGAAATTATTTTTAATGGTGCGAACATTTTGTTATAGAAAAATATTAAATATTTTCAAAAGACTTGGGCTCGTGGATAATATTTATATCATGATGTGTAACATATGGAGGGAAGAATCATTTAACACCTGATCATCTTATCGAAAATGCATGAAATTGCTTTAAGAGTAGGTTTTGCTTATAAGATAAAGAATTAGTAAGCAACAAAAGCTAAAGTCTAAAATTTTTAATAATAGAGTTTAATCATAAGTTTTCTGAATGGATTTTTTCAAAGATTAAAATAATTAGTTTACTGTAAATAAATTCTGATATTTGTACCTACTCAATTGTATTTTAAGGGAATATGTCAGAATTACTAACAATTGTAGATGACTTGTTGGGACACCTCTTTCGATCATATATATCTCAGTTAAAATAAGTAGTATATATTCATAAAAAGCTTTTCCTTTGTGCATATTTTAAATATTTGTCTCAGAATCAGCATCACCAACACCAAGTTGAAACCGAAACAAAGGCAATTGTTGGTCGGTTTGATTACTTACACACCGGCCACTTTGAATCCATTTCAGGATGCCACTATGCTCCTGCAACGCATCAACGGTAAGCTGACAGCTTAATTATGCATGCTTTAATGTGCTTTATTGCAAAGGACAATAATTTCCTTTTTTTATTATTTTATTATTACATTTTTTCCAAAAAGATGAAAACGTACAAAAGAAGACAAAAGAATTTTTTTGTAAAAGGATTTATGTATAAACTGTGAACTCACTCGTGTTGTGTGGTGGTTCAGTGAAATTTACAAAAGAAAAATAAATAGAAAATCTCATGGCAAAAGTGTTGAAACGTTATGAATTTCCATTACAAAATGGATTAAAAAATCCTTTTTCATACTGATGTGTATAACCAGTAAACCACACCGATGGGAATGAGTTCTTTGTGGTGTAGCAAGTGTGAAGAGTCTGTGGTAAGGCTGAAGCAAAGGTAAATTTGTAGGCTAAAAGCATAAGGAGATGCCAGTAATATTTTTCAATAACAGAAAAATTTTAAAAAAGAAAAAGAGATTATAACATCTAGTCATACTCATACTCTAAAACAATTTTGGACCTACTCTAAAATTCCAATATATGTATGCATGTAAACAATGGTTTTTTTTTATATAAATAGTTTTATCTGAAATGTGTCAACAGCATTAGGTGCTTACCATTTTCACACCTTCGCCACAAACAGAATAAATCAAACATTACTGCGACTCTCTTCAGTATCATTATCCTCAAAACCCAACTTAGACAATGTCTTGAGCGCGTTAAATCTAACACCTGCAAAGATAAATAATCAAACATGCTTATCGAGAATTTTAAACAAATTACGCTTAAAATTGTAGGAAGAACTTTTAACAAGTTTTATGTTATACATAGTATCTGTGATGTTTTGACATCTTAATAAATCTGTGGTTTTAAATGAAATTCAAAACAAAAGACTTTTCTAATCTCTGTTTCTCTCTTATTAAAACGTACAAAGTTTCTCAGCAGTAACACATTTCAAAAGAATCCTTAGATGTTAATACACTTTGTTTTTTTTTTGTTTTTCTAATAAAGCAAGTGGCTTGTTTAAAAAAAAAAAAATTAAAACAAAGCATCATTTTCAACTTTTTATCCCCAATGATGAAAACAAAGAATTTTTCTGTGTAAATATTTTCGACCCAAAAAAGTCAAATATGTATAGTAGAAGAGGAGGACACGAATGATATGAATGTGAGTGTGTACAGGATATTTGCATGATGATGATGATAATATTCTGTGCTGGAAGTTGCGGTGCATAATAAATGTGTAGGCGTTTATAGTAAGCGTTTATCATGAAACAAATAATCACACTTTTAATATATCATCAACAAGGTACAATGCAGACAACAGAACAAAGGTTCACAAAGTGTTAAAATAAAATATAAATGCTAAGAAAATGTACCATAAAAGAAGAAACCTCCTCCGTCCGTTTCTACAATACTATTAGTAGAACATATGTTACATTCTGAGCCGTGTCGTGTGCGAAGGTGTTGGATAAATGTTTGATTAGCTCAAATCTGACAGCATATTCTTTGAATAAGACATTCAGAATGAAAAAAAAAAAAGATGAAAATGTCGACAAGAAAACTTTTATATGATTCTAAAGAAAACAATGGAAATTTGTTCAAGTCAGTTATATGGTATAATAAATGGTTTGCATTTCAATGTTAACATTTTGTTTGGGGAGGTTAATAAAGGTCATATAAAATAAAATGAGTGTTAAAAAATAGATTTTAGTTGAATGTTCATTATAATCGTAAATATTATAATGTTTTTCCTTTCATAATATCTTTCCACCCGAAACCAACGCAAATGAAAATTAAACTTTTACACTTAACACATGTGGGCCACAAGGATGAAGGAGGAAAGAAAAACACCATTTTTATAATATACTTGCTGTGCCCACGACTTCGTACGCGTGGTGTTCGATATATGTTTGCAATAGCGTGTATTTTGTTAACTCTTTTCCTTATTATCAGATTTTTAATGTTGGCGCGCAGCAAAAGAGGAAAACATTCGAAAATCAGCCACAAACCCGGCAACAGAATTAAAAATATGAATATCCTTTGATTTAGAAAGACAATTTCGATAAAATATACGCTAAAAGTTACACGAAGCTTGCTACAATACACCAGTCAAAACCGCATTCAAATAAGTTAGGCCGTTTCTGAGATTAGCGTGCACAGTCAGAAAAAGGCTTACGATATATAGATTATTTATGATCTTGAATGGATTTTAACATTTCCATATAATTGTCTTTCCCGAAACTATTGTAGAAGAGTTAAAAAGCTGTTTGTGTTGGACACTATAAGCCAAAAGTACTGACGTCTACAGTCAAATCACTACTTGAACTTTATTCTCGAAGGATTTGAGTTTAAGAAGCACGTGGTGCCTGCGTATCTCGACAAAAAGCAGTCTTTCGACTGAGTGTGGCACGTCGGGCTGCTCTGTAAACTTAAGAGTCCATTGGCGCCTTAACTATGGTTAATAATACGTAGCTTCCTCAGCAACATGACTTTCTCAGTGGTACAGTATAGTGTGGAGTCTAGCATCAAGGCTATTTGCGCAAGTGTCCCTCAGGGTAATGTTTTGGGGCCCTGTTCACGCACGACATGCCCACTGGCTCTGAATTAACGCTAGAGGAACTTCAGGATGTTATCATCGGCAGAAAAAGATGCATTTATGAAGCCACGGACATCCTGCAACAGTGCATGCATAATTTTGTATTCCGGAAAAGGCGATGGCAGCATTGGCATAGTGTGCCGTGGACGTACGCATGGCTAGACGTTTGAAAGGACGCATATTAGCAAATATTAGCGAACATCCCACGGAAAGTGCCGAGTGTGGGAAGATTGCCATTGCGCTATTACTCGTCCTTATAAAAATAAAATTATCATTAACAAGGCAATGATTGCTCCTGCGTGGCGATACGGCTTGCAGGTGTACGGCATAGATTGAAATCGAATATTTCAAAGGTCAGAGGCTGACCAAGACAATGCGTATGATCTCTGGTGCCCCGTGGTTCATGCCAATGACTTGGATAGTTTCTAAGATTGGCAATATAAATAATTGTCAGGCTAAAGTGTTTTGGAGCGGTTGATACAAATACTACAAATAAATTAGCCAGGCGCCTTTTAGCAACGCAGAATGGGAGGAGTTAGGGTAACGAGACGGCTGAGAAGATCGCATCCTTTCGCCCTCTCTATTACATCTTTTTAATCGTACCCCGGTCCCTCTGACTAATTTTAATAATAATAATAATATATACTCATAGACTTACTATAGAAAATTATTCATTGATTACGACACTCATCATCTTAGCAAATACTCCTTAATACCCATTCCTTTTGCAATGCATTTGGTATCCTATCGTTGGACCTCTCATCAGTTGAGTTTTTACATGTTTATTTTATTACTTTTTAGTTATTAAAAATCTATTTTTCGGAAAAGAAAACAATGCAACTTCATTTCGATAACCTCATTAATACTGATGAATTGCATTTTTTTGTTGTTTCTTTTTGAAAACACAATACATTTTACAATAAACAAGCACCATATTTCATTCTAATTGAACATAATTTATAACATATTCACAGCCGCAGACTTATTAAAAGACTGCATCCAACAAAGGCAATATGTACAATATTATTGTGTAGTATCTTAAGCTAAGCGCCATCTGCTGAACAAATTGAGATCTTATTCGAAGATGAAAATGAGTTTGCACCTTTTTGTTTTTGAGAACTCCCTCATAGTACAGAAGAAGTTTTGTTCAGCATTCAGAGAAACCACAAAAACATAAAATGTATGAAATGAAAAGCATGTCGAATGTGTGAAGGCGAAGTGCACATCTGTGTGTGCTTCAGCGTCTCGCCTCTTCGAGTTCGAGTACAAATGTATGCAGCATGTAGATACAATTCGCAATGCATTCGCGTTATAGTCATCGTCGTTGTTATTTTTTGCCGCAATGTTGCACACACCTCACCCGGCACCGCTTTCGACTCGACTTGACTCATTTTATTACACAATCAGCGCCAAGTGTTGATGATGCCGACGACGTCGCCACCAGTGCCACAGTTGCAAGAACATGAGCTACAAAACTACAATTTAACTAAATGAAACCATTGAGAATGCACCACGATGTGTGGCTGTGGCTGCATCTAATGTGCTGAGAGCACACCCACTTTACACACATTTGGGAAGCGTTTGCTTTTATTGCTTGAACATTGTGGTAAAGCGGAGAGAATGAAACTAATAGTAAACTATATGGACTGGATATGAGTAAGTGTAGAAACGCGCCCACCTAGCCAGACGGGTTGCCTTACTACTACTACTACTTCACACATTCTAAAAAAAGTGTAGTAAAGAAGGAGGAAGGCGGATGACTGTGTCGAATACAATTTGGGCTCATACTGTAGACACACAGATACTTGAACTGCGTCAAGTTCATAATCAAGCGAGTTGATGACCCTCTCAATGTCGAACTCAATGATGATGATGATGATGACTCTTTAAAATAAATTAAAAATTTTTAATGCGCAACAAAAGAGCATAAAACAAAAGCCGCACACAGCATTCCGACAATCGTCCGACCTTCCATCTGACTATCTGTTTGTCTTTGTACCTCTCTTCACGCCTAATCAAGGTATCCTTTAGATGTGTGACTGTTGCCGCCATTAAACAGCAGCCTCTGTATAAATTATTTAAACCAGATCAGTTCCATGTGAACAGACAGACGCACAGACAAACAACAACAATCCGACGAACTTAGGAACAAACTCAGCTAAGCATGGCCATCATTAAAAGAAGCGCCGAGATTCAAAAGAATTATCGCCTCTTCTCTTTAGGACTTTGCTAAATGAAAAACGAATGAAATTTTAATGAGAGTCCTTAGAGTGATCTTAAGACCGCCGGAGTTGTCTTTTGCTTTTCATTTGATTCGCTTTACACTAAAGTGTTAACGCCATTTAAGGATCTTTTTCTCATTCTTCGTGAGAAGCCTTTATTTTTAAGCTGTCGTAACGAATTGTGAAATTATTACGTTTATTTTGTTCAAAGCAATCTTGTTAGTCTTGTAGTATATAAGTATTTAAGGCGAATGAATTATTGATTCTTCCTTTATGCGATTGCTTATTCACGCCTTAGGAACATATTTTTGCAATTGTGAAAGGATGAATGTTTTGCAATGGACCTTTATCACATGCTAATTGATGAGACTCTGTTTCCTTAAGTTGAATTCTTAACTTTATAGAATTTTATAAGCAAAAGAAAATACACAATTCTATTCAATATTTAACGAGTCCTTGAATGAAATTCACTATAAAGTCTCTTAATGTCTTATAAAGATGTCAAATAACAAAGAAGACATTCAACCAATTGAAGAACATAAGTACTTAAATCATATTTGTATAAAGCAAGCACAATTGCAGCATATTCCCACATACTCACTTAACAACTGGATACTCATTCATATGTAGTACATACTTCAATAAGAACTTGTTCTCACCAACATTACAAGGACATCACCAACACGGAAAACCAAGTAAAAGAAGCACTATTATCTAACATACACAAACGCAAACTCTTGCAGAGATTTACACACTTTATGTGCAAATATATTAACAAGGCTATGGAGGATGGCTGATGATGATGGTACAACACCAAAATAAAACCAAAGTAGGAGACCAACAGAGAAGAAGTGAGACTAAGAATATGCACCTTACTATTGCAGCAAGTGGAATTTAATTAAAACGTGCCACAAATTCTTTAACAAAACATAACATGAATGAAGGATGGAAGAAGGAAATATTATGGACAGAGAAATTTCTATAGAAACAAAAAAAAAATGAAATAAAAAACTCATACTTTTATAGCAATCGACGCATATTGAGTAAGAAAGAACTTCAATAAAACATGACAGACTGTTAGCCACACACCTACACATCATCATCATCATCATCGTCATCATCTGCTGCCTGGCTGAATGCCAATGACAAATTTATGCAAAATCTTTGTGCAAACACTAACTGAAGTACTACATACGAGTAGTAGTGATGATGAATAGATGCCCCACAGGAGCAGACCATTTAGCCCTATTGAAATGCATTCGCTTGCAATAAAAAAGAAAATAATAATATAAAAGAAAGACCATAATTGTGTGTTCGGTAAAGCAGATGTTGGAATACCCTTTGCAAAAACATTGAACTATTGAATTGCAATCCCAAAACTTAGGCATACAAAACTTATTGTTGAGGTCTATTACTTAAAATCAACAGCTCAACAAAAATAACCTAAGAATACTGATTGTCAGGCAATTTTACATGACATTATCAGCTTAAAGAACATCTTAAGAAGTTGGGATTATCTCCAACAAACACTTCCAGATTTTGTGATAAGACAGAGAAAACCACCAAACATAATCGTTTATATTGCGAAGCACTAGTAATTACCAATTCTAAGATCGATTGGGTTGCTAGAAGACCTTTAAGAGACCATAAGACTCATATTAAAATTACGCAATTATGATTGTATTAACTGTACGAGTATTTATATATACGACATAATTTTGGATGAGATTTTAGATGACATTCAAGGCAAAGAATACAAAAGATGATGATGGTGCAAATACACTTTTCATTTTTCAACTGATAGCGATCCCGGGACAGCATCAACCATTTTGCAGAACAAAATAAATATTCTGGAACCGTGGTTCTACAGATAGAACAAGGCCGAGAAATCCATTCATGTTACTTTTACCATGAATCTGTCCTCCTATAAACCTTAATGGACACACGATTCCATAATACACAACAGCGAATTCCCTTGAATTAACTCTCGATAGAAGGCTACGTTGGCAGCTCCACATAAAATTGAAAAGGAAACAGCTCGACCTAAAACTTTTAAAAATGAACTGGCTCTTAAGATCAAGCTCGCAGCTAAGCCTTAAAAACAAGCTGTTACTATATAAATCCATACTTAAACCAGTGATGACTTATGGACTCACAGGTTTCAGTCAAAACTACTGCGTAGAATTGTTAGGGCACCGTGGTACGTGAGAACTCAGTTTCACCCAGAGATACACCTACGATCCGTGAGGAGATCGCAAGAATTAGTAATAGTCCATACCCAGGCTGGAAAGCCATGATAATCACCTTGAAGTCAATCTGCTTGACAACAGCAAGCACACTCGAAGGTTGAATCAGCTGCACCCACTGGATTTGCCGTTTAGAAGTTTTCATTGAAGTAATACAAACCTTATAAGAGTACACAATCAAATTCAATCAAATTTGTAACACGTCCTTTCATAAACTTTAATGTTACAAACAATTTTAGAAAACTAATATACCAAAATATGCTCTAGAGGTACTACAAACTATTCAATGCAGCAGCAACGTCAATATTGATTCAACTGCGAGCTGGGGACCAAGTGAGTCTGAGCATGAGTCTTTTAATGTGCATAGAATGAGTGAGCGACTCAACAAAACAAAGCCAAAATACAAAAAAGCATTTTAATAGCCTGAATGAGCTTGTCGTAGGCTTCCTACCTTCCTCATACACTTTCGTTGATTGACTGCCGTAGCACCTGGTTGCCTCAACTGCCTAGGCATATCTACAACATACATATGTCCGCTGGGCGCGCTTTCAGCGTTAATGAAATAGCTTTTTGTGATGACTCTTTGCTTTTATATTTGTATGTATGTATGTTTTTGTGTTTACGCAAGTATGTTATTTGTATGTTTGCCACATAATAGAAAATGTTCACGTGTAGAATACTGCCTGCAATAAGGACCCCCAAGTGATTATGAAAAGGCAACTTTTATTTATGCTCAGCTTTCAGCTTTTCTTTATTTCTTCGTTGGTTCGTTCACTTTGTTTTTTGTCATTCACAATGTCAATGTTCTCGTTACACCTTATCAACTCATACCTCACGGAAATTTCCCCATTTCAAATTGCATTACTTGACAGGCGCCAACTGTCATCTAAGCTTAGCTCAGCTCAACTCAACTCACCTCATCTCACTACGCATCGCCACAATACATTTCAGTTCAGTTAACCATATATATTCGTACCCCTGGGCCCTAGGGTTTAGCTTTCATTCGCGCGCTCATTCGCGGCTTAATGATTTATTTGAGAAATTTTGCACGTGAATATATGTAGTAGTATGAAAAGATGAATTGTGTGAACTGCTTGCTTTTCCTTTACCACATACAATACAAATATGAATACTATATTGTATTTATAGCATGTATGTGTACATATATAAATTTGTATATGAATGGCACAGTCTATAGAAACGACCGAAATGAATTAAGTCGCCAGACCATGAAATTCTTTGGCACGTACAACGCCAATTCTTTACTACTTCTTTTCATTTCTTCTCTTTCACCTTTTTTTTTTTATTATTCGCGCGCGCATTTCCTTCTTTTCTTTTGCTGTTGCTGTTATTCAAGCTTTTTCCATAAACAAAGCGAATAGAGTCGAGTTAAGTTGAGTTGAGTTGAGCTCTTTCATCGTTAGCTTTATATTACTACACAATCACACTCCCATTCTCAAACATATTCTTTTAACGATTTATCATGCGAAAATTGTATACGCTTCAAAGCTTTGTCTACCAACCAAATACTCCGAATGTTGCACCCACGCCTCAATGTACCATGTGAAGTTACCACATTTACCACTGTCGCTATTTTTGCTGTCTTTCTTTGTGGCACATGTGAATGTTAATAGCGCCCAAGTGTCTACCATGATGTCAGTATGAAGTTTTTATTTGTTTTCCAAAAAATTGGTAGGCAAGTGTACTACAGTGTAGAGATTCATAGTGTCGTGTCGCTTCTGTTGTAGTTTCTACTACTTTACATATTTTGATTCATTTTTTTTTTTTGCTTTTCCCCTCAAAAGTCCAAAACTGCAAATATTATTTATTTTGCTTGAACATGCCGTTTGTGCGAGGATGGGTTCATAAGTAAATCTCTTGCTTAACAAGCTTCAAATTTGAATTCATTTTTTTTAACAAATTGTCAAGAGTTTAGCCCAAAATCTCTTCACAGATTGAAATGGAAAAAGCAGGAAAAGATATGTGATATTTTTAAAATATTTCTTCAAACCTATAATCTCTTACTCTTTTTGTAGAACAGTTTTCCATATGAAAATTATAACCACTTTTTATGCGCCGAATTGGCTTTAAATGGGATTATCCTTAGATTAGGGAAAGGTGGAACTAGTACACCTCGTCACTGCGGCCTCAAGTGGACCTATTGTGACAAACCCCGTAATCACAGTTCCTCTGAGATTCTGGTATACATCAGGAATTCCAAGAATTTCTTCGAAGAGAAATCTGCAATTTCTGATTCCTCTTCTTCATTACACTGGCTACGACTGATCCGCATGTTATGTAAATGTTTCAATACTCTGCAATGTCCTGTCAAGAAACCTGAGACTATCCGAATTTCTGTCCGTGTCAGTACCAGTAATTCCGGTGTTCTCTTGCGAGATCTAGGTGCCATGAAGGGTTTACCCAATCTAATATTCTCCGTATCTACCCAATAACGATGCGCTATCTCATCAAGCCATTGTTTGAGTCTAGTTTTCGTTGAACTCCAAGGCACCCCGCAGAATGGGGACGATAGCGGATCCTCTTATTTGCCTCTTCGTTCCCAAGATGCCCACTATGACCAGATACCCAGATTAGGTTAACATGATTGTTCAATGCTAGTCATTTGAGTAACATCAAGCAACCCCAAACCGAATTCGAATTAAACTCGAAAGCGTTGAGTGCGTCTAGTACAACCTAGCTATCAGAGTGAATGTGCTTATTAACAGTGGCACACTTTAATTCTTCCCTGGGGCATATTTCTATTCCATGGGCTGCCTGAAAAACTGAGTTCTCTTGGCTCATTCTTCTAAATAGGAGTTTTTTAGAACCATCTGTATACCACACATGGAAGACACAAAGGTCTTAGGTCTTAATTGTTCTAAGCCCTATCTGTTTGGTAAATATTATATTGAAAGTACGACTTAGACAGAAGTGGCTAATGATGATGCTGGCAATGCTCAGGTTGAGCTCATCACTCAATTGGGATGGCCTGAGATCTAGCGAGTTACTATCTTTTACTAGGATGAGTTTTATTACAACAAAGCCTATTTCTTTATAAACAAGTGGATTAGCGGTAGGGATAAGCCTTAATACAACAAATGGTAATACTGTATATGCCTACATTCTGAGTCGGAATCCATACTAATTTGTTTCGGCTGGAAAACTATCTTAACCTGTTATAATACTAATTTTTTGGATAACTCTACTCATTCAAAACATTTCCTTGGTCTTCCCATTTGGGTTCAACTTATTGTCCTATTTCACAGACTTGTATATACTATGAATAATATCAATCTTAATATCCTTACAGTTTGAGAACTTTTTAAGCATATCTCGTTTTATTGTATTTTTATTTACGTCAAACACAAATTCAAAGGTTCGCTCCTAAATTTGATCACGTTATGCCTGCAACAATCTTAACAATAATAAAAATGTGAAAAATTATTCCATCTTAAAATAAATATATGTACATTTGCGTTTATCTTGAATGATGTGTTATGTATATTTTATATTTTTTTGCGGTACATTGTTATTTTTGTTTGATTAATTGAAATTGTATGATGAATACGAAAAACCAAAAACAAATATGTTTGGCTGTTATTTCACTCAAGAATTTCCTCTTCCTCTTGATGTTTTTATCTCAAAGTCACTTAACAAAAGATTAAGATTAAGCCCTTAACCAACTTAATTTCTTAACCTGTTTATTCATTAGTTTGGTAAGATTGGTTCATAAAGATATGGTAGTAAACAAAAATATGATACTTTTCAGATCGGTGGCAATGAACTAAAACTGTCGATTGTTGATCAACAATTAATTATTTTGATTATCACAACACAACAAAATGTTTAAAAATTAGAAAATGTTTTCTGTTTTCGTAAGATCTAGAAAAACTGATAACAACAAAGTAGAAAATGTGAACTGAATAAATTTTCTAAGGTAGAAAATAAAGATGTTAAGCCCTTCCATGTGGAATTAGTGACACAATTTGGGACTATGAAAGATTTAATTCTAGTGTTAATTCGCAAATGAGGAAAATAAAAACTTATTACGACACACAATTCTAGACATCTCCATGTTTGGTAAATTGAGCTTTTAAATAACACAGTCGGCCTACTTTCTTAAAAGAAAAAGGAAAAAAAAGGTTAAAGGAGTCACTTGCTTAACTTCCCATCTAAGCGAACAACTGTCTAACCAACTATCCAAATATAGACACAACAAGGCAAGTAAAGGTAAAAAACTTTAGACACATACTACATACTATACCACATAGTATTGTACATTCATCTACACTAGACACATAAGGCAATAAAATAGTTGTCTCGACTTCAGGATAAGCATCTTTATCTGCACCCAGAGTCCATAGTCCATTACAGCATATGCCACTGATTACTTCGTTAAGTCTTCGTTGTTGTCTGTTGTCGTCTTTTGCTTACACTACCATGCATGTTGCTACAAATTGCAGCCAAAGAAAAAGGCAACCAAATTAAATTATGGCTAAAAACATGAAAGGGTTAAAGGTAAATCCAACAACAACAACAACGACAACAGCAGAGAGAATGACGACAAGTGAGTAGAACAAACAACAACAACAACAACAAACAAGGTAACACCAAAAATAGTCAAAAACTATTAACCTGCAGTAAAACTGCAGCATTTTGATGCTATCAACATGAAGCCGCTGCTCTATTCCCGACGACTAAGACTACTAAATGGAGGCGAATATTGTGTTTGGAGCTCAAGATTCAGTTGAATCTAGTAAAGATATACAGAGGCCGCGGCTGTCGCGCGCCACCAGACACATTCATTACAATTACACACAGATATGTATGCATTCATATTGTCAAAATGGTTTTGTTGTTATAATTGCTTATCAGACGATGTCATCTCTAACTTGCTCTTTCTTTCTCTCCATAATATGAGTATTTGTCTTTAGCTTCCCTCTAGAAAATGACATTAAGAATTCTTTCAGCAAGTGCTTTGGGAACTTTAATAGGGTCGAGTAGGCAGGCAGGCACCCAAGTAAGCGAAAATGAAAAGAAAGAAAGAAAGTCAAACATCAAGTCATTAGATCTGAGGTCCAAGTCTAATCCAATGCATAATTTACATTTTTTTTTTCCTTCATTTTTGTATAATTTTTAACCGACAGTTGTTTTGTCAAACTAATTAGTCTGTAAAAACATTAACAACTTACAAAAGGGAATGAGGGCTTAGTGACTGACTGAATGACTGCCTAACCCGAGAGTCACATTCACAAACAAACTGAATGATCTGCAGAATGACAGAGTGCTTGAATGATTGACCCAACCAACAACACAGACTGACTGAGTATCGTATCACAAAATTTGATGACTATCCCTCCTCTATCTATCGCTTGAGACGACGAGCTACTGCAACTTTTAAAAATCATGATAGACAAAGTTTAAAGTATGTATTGTATTTGAGGAGCTCTACCAAGTTGAAGAACCAAAGAAAATCTCATTATAACATGCATATTAACATAATACAAGGTATTATGCGTATTAATTACAGTGTAGACATTTGCATTTAAACGCCTATTTTGCTTCATCTTGAACGCACTGGTAGGTAAGGTAAGAATTTAGTCAAGAACACAGCCATTGTAGATACGCCAATGCATAAGAAATACATTCATATAATATTGTAATAACCAAGTTTAGGCTAAGCAAATGGGTCTTTAGTATGTAATTATTGAATTAGATGCGTTTGTGTAGACGAAGATTATAACACGGCGATAAGACCACCAAAAGAGTTCGGTAAACAAAAAGAGTTATTATCTTTCAAAAATTTGCATAAATTTCACGCAATGATGATATTATTGTAGACATACATACATAACATACTTATAATGAATTGAAGGGATGAGAAATTTTCACACAAAAAATAATAAGTACTAACAAACGGAAATACTATAAGAGGACAATACAAAAGAAAATTTAACACAATATACAATAGAAAGTAATTTGAATAGAAATTATCACTTAACAACATGTTTTAGTTTCTGCAGATATAATAGTGAAGTTCCCAGCAATCTGATAATTCGGAGATATTTATTAATGAGATTTTTCCAAAAAATTAGATTTGTTTCTGTTTATATCACCGACTCTACAAAGTCTTACATTTAATATATTCAATTTAAATTAGGTATATCTCAAAAATGCTCCCATATTTTCCGATAAATCTCGCAATTCTGAAAAACGATTTAATAAAGATGTGTGACATGTCTTAAAGACATGTGCACATTTTGCACCAGAACGACCAATGGACTCCGCATAGAAATATTCATTATCTGTGTGCTCTGATATTTCATCAGCAGATGAAGAAGGTCTGTAAAATATACCAGCCAATTTAGTATAATCAAAATCTTAAGTACCCTTAATAAAAAAAAAACTTACGTAAGTAATATATGAAGCAGCTCAGCAAATATACCATTCGCATAATCAAAGGGTTCTTCAGCCACTTCACAAATGCTTTTCAATACACATTCCCGACCAGCAAGACCCAATCTGTGGCATCAAAAATTATTTAATTACACCCAAATTGAAACTAATATAATCTCACCTATTAGCTAAACCCTCAAGCGCTTTATAGACAACCCAACGATAGTTTGTTAGAACTGCCTTGTGCTGATTTAACCACTTCACAGAACTTTGTTGCAATTCATTGGCTCTCAATAAAAAATTCTCAAATAATGGACGCTTACTCGTTGCTCCACGTGCAAAAGGTCCATAAGCAATTGGAGCATTTAGCGTTAGCATTGACTTTGTACGCAGTTGCTCAGCTGTTGACGGTAAAGCATATTCGGCTTTAAAGACATAACCAGTGGTAAGAGCTTCATATTTGAGATCTTCAAGAGGAATACCAATACCTCCAATAAACTGTAGGATAGAAAAATACATTTTACTTCCTATTTTTTAAATTATCCATACTTTATCCTGACCTGTACACGTGTCGGTGCTGTTGGTGGAAAAACTAAAACTGGTACGAAACGTTTACTACGCGCCCTCTGTGTACTTGTACTTGAGATTAGAAATAGCACACTTAAAAGAATAATCCACATTGTTTTCATTTATATCTTGTATTTTTAATGGGAGCAATCCGTTCTTTTTGAATTCTAAATATCGACTAAATATTCTACAAGAAAATGACTTTTGTCTTAATAATGGCAACACTCATTCATTAAGAAAAACCTGCTTTAATTCTAATGGTTCAAAGAACCCAATGTTTTGTTCAACTGGCACTGTCCATGGAAGTGTTACACATAATATTGAACATAGTATGTATCCACAATTAACACCTTCAACTTCTTGTTGCAGAGCACTGTGAGATTTAACGCGCTTAAGTTATTGTTAGAACCTGCTTCTAACAGTTATGACGCAAACTCTCATATTGGTAAACAGTGACACTCTTAAACAGGGTGTATCTATTGATTCATTACAGATTGAGAACAAGAAGACATGAAATATTTTATAGAGGTAGTATATCATACGAAAAGTTCTACACATAATTCCACATGTTCAATAATTTTTTCATTTTCCCTTTGGACGCAGCGATTGCTCGTGAGATCACTCAGAAAACTTAAGGCGCTTAAGGATTGTGAGGGGTAAGAGGTAATCCACTACTGTCCAGAGGGCACCCACTTCATCTAAAACCAACCTGAGGAGTCCTTGAACAGAGCCAGGTTGCCCAAAGGCCATTTTGCCACCCTCCCCAACTCGTCGAAGAACGGATTCCCGAAAAAACGTGTTCGTCTAACAAGAAGAGCAGAGCAATCACATAGAATGTGTTGGATTCTTTCCGGGTCCTCCTCATCTTCATAGCTAGACAGAAGTCATGATGTATATCCTGCATCATCAGCGCGGTTCAGAACCCCGTAGTAACTCCAGTCAGCTCGGAGGTTCACTTTGGTTGGTAACAAGAGCAAAAAGTACAGCCAGGCTCATTCGCCTACTTTCTGCCTGCTAATTCAATGGTAGTGGTCTATAAATACATCTAGCATACTCGTCCGCCAGCTCATTACCCTGGAAACCGGAATGATCCGGCACCCAGATAAGCGTGATAGAGTGCTGCCAGAATTTATGTTTCTTTATCAAAAAATTCAATAAGAAATGCTTTATTAGATAAAATTCTTACTGAGCCACCCAGTATTTCGATTTTAGCACATCGTTTCTTTAAAGAAATGTTTTTCAAAAACTGCAAATATTCATCTAGAAGCAATCACCCAGATATTAGTCAACTTTCTAAGTTATCATGATGCATTTCGTTCTACTATTTTGTACTTTAAGCTTGGGCGCTTTGTTTATAGAACTGACTCATGGAATTGTGTTCTTTCCAAGAGGTGGTTCCTTTGGAGTAAGTTTTTGAATAACATCATCGATCAATACATTTCTAATCTCAATCTGAACTATACAATAGTATTTAGCTGCCGTTGCTATACCACTCGATTTGCCCAATCAAAATGTTTATATGGCTTTTAACTTTGAATCAAACTTTGGTTTACCATCAAATGATTCTTATAATGAATGGATAGAACGGGTATGTATAGTTAAAGTTATTGGAAGAGTTTTGTAAATAAATCTAAATTTATTTTTAGTGGAATCTTCAACAAAATTATCTTGGTATTGGCAACAATGTTACACCGATCAATGGACGTGATGGTGGACCTTATGATGATTACAATGAAGAATCTAACATTAGACAACATTTAACCTTTACGCGTACCAAATTCTACCGGAGTGTTGTCAACTATTTGTCACTTTATGGCATGAATGGCACAGCATGTCTGCTGAGAACAATTTGCGAGGTTAACGCATACAATTTGGAGGAAACGAATGGCTTATTAGGAAGCATTTTGAAAGTGCTATTCATGTAGGTACAAATGTGTCTATTTGTATGTTGTAGATGGAAGTTGTGTAATTACGGAAGATAACTACTCTACATTTTTGTGCTAATTATGCAATTGGGAACTGTGTGTCGTAACCCTTATTTTTTTTTTGTCCTTTATTCAAACAATAGACCAAGTACATCACAACCGGAAAAAGAAACTGAAACAAACACACAACTTTATGAGGCGTCGGAGGTAAAGGATTGTAATGCATACAACGTGTGGTGTCCACATGGACTTGTCGACATGATAACAACCACATTATGGTGAATGTGTAATTAAAAAATCTCAATTGCTAATTTTCATGAAAGCAACTCACACAAACGCATGTTTAAAAAATAACAACAAAAAGATGAGAACAATGAGAAAAGTAGTATGAGAAGAATGTTATTCTATTGAAATAAAAAAGCCTAAAATGATGATTTTGTTTGCAAAACAAAAACTGAGCTAAGCCTCAGATTTCTTTATTATTTTTTGGCAAGAGGTTAGTTATCCTTTGTCTGTACTTAACGCGCTTAAGACGCCTTACCAACCAAAAAGAACTCAAGGAAACAATAGCAACGTCATACATTCATACGTATGTGTGTTTTAACTCTAAGTAATCCTTCATGTCATTCTTGAGTTCTCGTATGAGTATGACGGGCAGCAGAGTTTTTGTTCTTCATGCCTTTGTATTATTCATGGACTTACTACACATGTTTTGTCTTGTTACTCAAGTAAAACCAAAGAAATTCTCAACTGAAATAAAGAAATCTTTAACAAAAATGCGGTTTAAGTTTTAGAGTGAAAAGAAATCTACAAATACGAGTATATCAAAAAAACAAATAAAAGGATAAAAGTTTTTTTTTTTTTTTGCGGTGTTTTTGGCAGTTCAGTGATCGCTCCTTCCGTTGCGCTCCTTCTTCTTTTATTCTACTAGTATTAAATATTTGGAGAAGGAAGAATCTTTATTATGTTCAGTGGTACTTATGTATGTTTGTTGCTTTAACAATTGATTTGATTTGCCGCTTTATTTCATTTCATACACTTTATTGTTTTCATTTTCCGCCTTTATTTCTTTTATTTAAGTGTTTGAAAGCTGCAATGTCTGCACTCAAATCCTTCGTCGAAGGCCTGGTGAGAGAATTACGCCTCTTTTGATTTTTATACCATACAAAATAATTAGAAGACAAATGTCGGCCAGACAAAGAATCAGTCAAAGAGAATGAATAATAGCAGAGCTACTGAATGTACTCATAGTAAAACGTCTAACGAAATTCGATATGATGGAAAAGAAGTTAAGGATAATTAGATCTTTCGAAGTATTGCTTATCACAGAAACAAAAACTACAATACATAAAATACTATTGGCAACGATTAGTTACATTTTGAATAGTAGATTAGTATCTATCTGCTGGTCAGTTGTGATGAGATCTTAGGTCAGATAACATAGTGATATTGTAGTTAAAGTAATCTTATTACAACAGAACTATGGAGGTATAATAGTAGAACTGAACATAAGTTACCTTTCCAAAGAAACGTATAAGTCTTTCTTTTCTAAAGGAAAATATTATCACTACAAAAACTAAAATCAGCATGATTTGTTATAGATTTAGATTAGATTGTCGTCATTGCTGATACAAATGAAATTACAGTTCCTCTATGATTCTGATATTCATCAAGAATTCCAAAACTGTATTGGTTATGCAGATAGCGGAGTCTGATTTGAAGAACTCCAAGGCAACCCGGAGAATGACTCTGAGGACACTAGCAGCTTCCTTCCTGCGAATTCATCTGCCTCTTCGTTCCCAAGATACCCAGTATGTCCATGTATCCAGATAAGATTTATATATTTATTTGACGGGACCCCAGGCTAGTGTCAATACATTGTTCTACAAATACTCAACTCTTTCAAAGATGGATGTACGACATGCGTTTGACAGAGTGTGCCACACCGGAATCTTGTTCAAACTGAAATCATTGTTACCGTTATCTTACTACTTTGTATTAAAGTCCTTCCTTCATAGAAGAATTTTTTACGTAAGATACCATGACAAAGAATCAGACATTAAGGACATCCAAACTGGAGTACCCCAGAGTAGTGTGTTGGCACCCGTCCTCTACACGCTCTTCACTGCTGACCAACCTATTTCAAGTGATGAAAGAATTTTGGTTGAAACATATACCGCTTTTTTGTTACTGACAGCGATCCCAAGACAGTCTCAACTATCTTGCAGAACCAGATAAATACTATAGAACCGTAGAAAACTACTGCGTTGACTTGTTGGAGCACCTTGGTTCTTGAGAAACTCAGTTCTGCACAGAGATCTACAGACACCCACTCACCTCCAATCTGGAAAGCCATGAAAATCCCCTTGCAGTCAACTTGCATGACAACAGGCAACACACTCGAAAGTTGAATCGGCTGCACCCACAGGATTTTCCGCTTAGAGTTGACAATTAAAATAAAACAAACGTAATAAGAATGCAAGTATACACGATAGATTGCAAAGTGGCACAACCTAATTCTTCTCTAGGGCATATTTCTATTGCATGGATTTCTGCCTGAAAAGCTGAGTTCTCTTGGCCCATTCTTATAAATAGCCGTTTCATAGGGATTTCTCATAAGTCCTGTCTCAACGCCAGCGTTTGTACTCCACACATGGAAATTCCGGATTGGCTTAGGCCTTAGTTGTTCCTAACCTACTGGAAATGTTACTGCAAAATTTTGTTAAAAGTTAAATGGAGTCAGACAGAGAGAGGTCTCTTATGATAAAATTAGCTATACTCAGATCGAACTCCTCCTTCAGTAAAACTTGCTATTCAAATTAGAAGTCTCTATGCCTAATTTTGTCTAAACATGATGTCATAAAAATAAATTGACTAGTATCATTTGAAATATTGAAACAAATCGGCTAATTTTAAGAATTGCTAACTATTTTCATATCTTCATAAATGTTTTCTTCAATGCACTACTAGTATAACAAAACATTAAAATACAAAAAATGCAAGATAATGAAAATGTTAAGACTTTCAAAATAGAGACATTTAAAGTTCATTCATCCTCTTCACAGAATTCAGTTATAAACCCACAATATTTGAAGTAAATATTGTAGTTTCTTAAGACATTCAAGCAAAACTAAACAAACTATGCCAATCATTTCATAAGCTGGACAAACATGTTTGGTACACAGATCTAGGAAGAGATTAAATCAGTGCAGCTAAGTATTTAAGCCATCTTATCTTCACTAGCCAAGATCTTCAAAGTGTATGTACATATATTTCCTGTGAGTGTTTCGCAATGATCAAAGTGTATGTAATGTGCAACATTTTGTGCCTATTTCGCTGTAGGCGATCAATGTAAAACATTCTTAAGAACACTAAGGATAGCTTAAGTCAACAACACCATAGTACGAGTACGATTAAGTAAAATCTTAAGCATAAAACTCTCTAAGGCAAAAAGCAAACTAACCTAAGTGAAGCGAACGGAAAACGTTCAAAAATTATTACAAACTCAATTCTTTTGCTGCTATCATCATTGGTGTGTGTCTTCCGTCTTCGTCTACTACATCTTAGTCTTCTATGTACAATAGTATATGACTTCAACTCGTTTTGCCTTTCGCAACCGAGAAAAAAACCATCAATCATTTCTTTTTTCTAATGTCAGCTTTTATAAAGTTTGCTTTTCTTTTACTTTAGTTGCTGCTTTCCGCCATGGCTTTAATAAGATTTTCATAATTTGATGCGCTTGTGCATATTTTGAGTCAATTAATGTCAAAAAGTAGTTTTTCTTTCTTTGCGTCGTTCCACAAGCGCTCGCTCAGCAATCGATCAAAAAATGAAAATTATAAATGCAATAAAACCTGAAAACTCAAATAAAAATGGATGTGCAGCATATTTGATGGACTCAAAGAAAAACAACAGAAAAAAAATGCAATAAAATTATGTTGGCAGCAAAAGTTATGAATATGAATGATGGTGGGCGCCGCATTAAGTTAACTGCCACAGAAATGATGATGATGATGATGGTGTTGATAATGATGGTAGCGATTGATAGTCGCACGAAGGGATGAATGTTGATGATGACACAACAAAGGTGAAAATTTAATTTTATAAAAAATTTAAATAATTTTCTTAATATTTGATTAAATTCCGTAGAGTTGATTGGTGATAAGAGAACATGTGGATGCATATTAAGGGGACAGCAAGGGGACATAAATTGTGTGGGAAATTATTTAAATGATCAGAAAAGTCAGTTGTCAGTGTTTCTGTTAAAAACAAGTTTTCTTAGTGATATATTAAGGTTCAATTCCTTATGAAAACTAAATGAAATATTGATCTAAAAATTAGATTAGCTTAAACATTATAAGAATAACAAATATATTGTTATTAGGATACCAAAGTTAACATTTATGGAAAGAATATTTAATGATTCAGAAAACACAAATAGCAGTATGATCTAAGGGTATTCTGTTGAAAAAGAATCTTATAAATATATATAAACATATGGTATATGCAAATAAAAAAGATACGATAAAAGGAAATTTTATAATATTGAATCATACATCAGTCCCAAGCCCTTCTGTGGGTCCATCTATGTCCATCTAAAATAAACAATAAGGCAATGGGAGGAGACCCAATTTGCAAAGTTCTTACATTTTAGTAAAGGTAAAAGATAAGAGAAATATATCCAAAGACCTTGCAGAAGATATATGTATTGTATAACTGCACAAAGAGGATTCCGGATAGGATTATTCGGGAATTCGGGGATTCCTCTTTGCTGTCGCTGCCAGTGCGAATTGTGCGAGAGTAATTTTTGTCGATTCTTCTTTCTGTTTCAAACAAAATACTTCAAACTACTCGTTACCTCTTCAGGCGTCGGCGTCTCTTCACAGCAAATGAAAATTACCAGAGAGCCGAATTGCAGTGTGTAATAATGGTCTTTTGCGAAAAGTTCGATTGATTCTACGCAGTAGTTCTTGGTTGGTGCCCTATCAAATTTCGACACATTTTACTTTTTTACTATTGAAAATTTAAAAGTGTAAAAGCAAGAAAAAAATATCCGATGTATATAAAAAGGATATGTTGACGGTACTCCAGTGGCAAAACTGGTTTGCAAAATTTCATTGCGTTAATTTTGTTGTTGAAGATGCACTACTTTCTGGTAGATCAGTTAAAGCACATGAAGACAAATGCATTAATTGATACAATCGGCTAAAACAACTCGTGCGATCCCTGGGAGATTAAATTTATTGAATTCGACCATTCATGATCATTTGAAACGCTTAGGTTTTATCTTAAAGCTAGACATATGGGTTCCCCATATTCTTACAGAATTAAATTTGTGCCTTCGCGTTGATGTTAGCGATTTGCTTCTCAAATGGAAAAAAACTGATCCATTTATGGAGCACATCATCACTGGGGTTGAGAAATGGATTGTCTACAACAATGTTAAACGCAAGAGATCATAGAGTAAAAAATATGAACTGGCTCAGAGCCCTTTTAAAGCCGATATTTATAAAAATGAGGTGAAATCCCCATAAAGAGTTATTCAAAGGAATTTTTTGTATTTATTTTTACTTCTACCGAACAAAACAACGATCATTTATGAAGAGTACTGTCATCGGCATGACAATTGGCCAGAATTGATCAATAGAAAAGGTATAGTGTTCCACCAAGATAATGCGAGACTTCATACTAGTTTATTAACTTGACAACAATTGTTACAGCTTGAATGGAATATACTGCGACACACACACCATATTCTTCAGAACTCTCACCTTCTGATTATCTCTTTCAGTCTCTACAAAAAACTTCTACTTTAAATGAGGTAGTCAGCTGGATCAGTTTTTTACCAGCAAAGAACAAAAATGTCATAAGCAAGGAAGATGGGGGGGATACGGAAAAATTATCATATTATATAATTCAATAATTTTTTTTTAGCTATGTAAAATCGTAAATAGATATAATAAAAAAAATGACATTTCTTTCCGAAATTGCGTTTCGGTTATATGACGAATGGAATATTAAAATATGTTGTTCATACCTGTGACTTATTAATAAAAAACAATGACTACAAAAATCCACTCGGTGTTGGAGCAATTCGCGTCGGGAACGTTTGTATTGTATATAGATAGTATATACAGAGATAAATAGAGAGATGAAACAATAAAAGCGAACAAATTTTAATTCAAATATAGATGAAAGTAACCTGTGTGTGAAACACAATTTTTTCTACAATACATTTTTTGAGTCAAAATCATTATACATATATGAATTGTACTAGTACAAACATATTGTTATAGAGAAAGAAGCAATACTCTTATTACGCACAATTTATAACATCGAAATGGCAGTATCAGATTATATTGGATTAGATTTGTAAGCGTACGTGTACATAAGTAGAAGGAGTGAAACGATAGAAGAATGCCAGCTGCCATATCTGACACTAATACCACAAATGGTGTGATCAGTGGACGAATTACAAGATCACGAACTCGCATAATAGAAAGCGCTACAAATTAAAAAGGTTAAAAGATAACAAAAAAAAAATTATAAATAATAAAAGTGTAATATTTAACAGAAAATAAAATTTTAACTATTTGTGCTGATTCAAAGCACTAAGAACGACATAACAAAGTCTACCCGGGTATCTTAATAATAGAAAAGATCTCTTGCCGTTTGTTGATAAATGCACAAGTTATCTGTACTAATATTGTTTACTAATTAAATAAAGAAGGACAAAAAATAAATTAATAAAAAAAAAACAAAAAAAAAAGGTCAACAAAGTTTCCAAAACAATTTAATAAATGATGAAGACATTATAACAAAAATATTACTAAAGGAATTTTTTTTTTCAATAAAATTTATTAACTATTAGGGAGATCGAAAATAAAAATTACAAAAAAAATAATAGAACTTATATGGAAACATAAACACAACTTTGACAAGTAATTGTGCTTAGCCAGAAGGAACATGTATAAATGCAAAAATACATGAGTATTGTAATTTGTGAAAATTTTGCATTTCATTTTTAGATTCATTTTATGTTAGTACATAGGAATTCCCATTTTTTTGCCACAAACTCCAATCCATCCATCATCATTACATAGTATAAAGCAAAATTGAAATTTTAAGAAGTTTGGATACTGATTACTTCTGAACGACTCAACGGATTTTGATAAGGTTTTCATTTGGTTAAGTTTTTTCGTTGATAATGCTATGCTTCTTCTTGAACTTTGTGTGTTGTTGTAATTGTTGTATTTATTCCTCTCATTTATTGATACCTGAGTGCACACAAGAGTATTGCGCTATTCGCTCTTACCTTTCTGTATAATGATGATATTCTCTAAGAACGTAGCAAGAGAGAGAGTGTGTGCAAAGACATACATATGTATGTAAATAAATTTTATAAAATAATGACAGTCGGGAAAAATATATAAATAAAACTTCTTGCGATATTTTCTAAATTTTTTAAATAAAAATGTAAATTGCACCCGTGCAAAGCATGGCGGGTTACTAGTATTTGATAAGGCAAATATAACTTATAAATAAAATTTCTACGTGACTCGATCACGTCTTCACCTAACTCCCATACAAATCCGACCACCTCCATAAGAATTTTCTTTATAATGCAATTGCAAAAATATTGTATATTGTGATTCTAAAAATAAATGCATCATTATTATCAGATTCATAACCCTCATTTTCAATATTGTAATTATTTATTGAAGTTGGTGATTTCAACAGAGTAATTGAATCTTGAGGGAGAGGTCATTTTTTTTATTATTTCCATTCTTAATAGAGATACATGATAAATATGGATCTGATAAGTTTATAGCCCTGTAAAAAACATCAGAGATATTATTTAGGCGGCTGTTTTTATTGGCATGTGATTTTCTAATGCGTTTTTAATTTATAATGTGCCTTGTACGCGTTTTCTCCAAGACACCCTACGGGAAGAATTGCAGCGTCTATAATTTGCGAATCATGAACCAATAATTTATGCACTGTCGCTGACATGGGATACCAAGGATATCTGGTCATGTACAATGAAGCAGCTCTTACACAAAACTCTTGAAATTTTAAATGGCTTATTTGAAACTAGCAAGATTCGTATTCCCATCATTTGAATTTCCACAACTATTTTGTTTGAGCTTATCTTATACATATATGAACTCCAAACTTTTCCCACAATTTTGATTGTATGTCCTTTTAGCGAATCATCATTTTGACTTTATTGTTTTCATGTAACAATTGCATTTTTTAAGGCATTTCTTGCTATAACTTTCGAACCAACGAAGTTTCGCTTTTATGTCTGATGTGTTTTCATTCTTTAAGTCAAAGTCGGAAGTTTACCTTAATGCCCAGTCCAATAGAGCACTATTTTTATACTCTTTACTAAGTTTGTCATGAAGTTTGTAACACACAGAAGGAGACAACGTAGACCACATAAAGTATATATATTTGTGATCAGCTTGATGAGACGAGTTGATTTAGTCATGTCCGTCTGTTCGCAAAACTAGTCACCCAGTTTTTGAGCTAGAGAGCTGACATAGGTTTCTTTTTACCATACGCAGTTCATTTGTCGGAATCAGCCGAATCGGACTATTAGGGGGGTACCTCCCATACAAACCACCCTTTAAATTAAAGTTCTTATTAAAAAAAGTTTTTTGTTTTTTGACGTATTAAACTGAAATTTGGATACTATAAGTTCCTGATCTATATTCATCAACCATGTAAATTTCATGATTCTAGGGTTACCAGGAGGGGTACCTCCCATACAAACCCCCATTTAAATTAATGTTCTTATTAGAAAAAAACAGAATTTAGTGATGCTTGAAAGGAAGGTTGGATGCAACCCGGAGGAGCGTGAAGAGTATTCCTTCTTTGGCATAGGCAATGATAGCCTTCTTTCTGGTTTCATTTTAAAATGGCGGTAATATGCGCAAAAGTTATTAATGCACATAGTGAAGTTTCGTTACATATTAACAACTGCAGTTGATTTTAATATATTCACTAGTTCTTCTTCATGAATGACAACAATTTTGTGCTTAGATTTTACTATAAAGAGACCACAACAAAAACACTAAAAACAATCACAAAACAAAAGTATATACAAGATATTCTACACAGTTCTCAAGTAAATACCTTGAGCTTTGTTTTCCATTATTACAATAAACAATGGATTCACTATTATCTAAATTAATCTTCAAAAACTAAAAATGTGTTTTGGCTGAAACACCTAGTGGCAAGATTTAAAGATTGCATAACCAACCGGATGGCAAACCAAAAGTGTTTATTGGTATTTTAATACCGGTATGTAGAATTCGTAATTAGCAAAGAAGTTTAAAAAAAAAAACACTTTTAGTTTAGGACTTTATGGCTAAAATATAGGAATTCCGACCAGTGAGCAATGGGAGAAAGTTATTACTGACGACTTAATTTATTACTGGGCAAGAATACTATTGACATGCCGCTAAAGCGTAAAAGTGGAACCGAAAAAACATATAGACAACCGAAACTGGCTAATCAAATACAAATACTATATTTATATAAAAACAATAAAATATTAATTAACTATTAGAAAATCGAAATTAAAATTAAAAAAAAGTTCGAAAAAATGGTCAACAAAATATTAATATTTTTGAAATGGATTGATTGCTCAAAAATATTTCCAGAAGAATTTAATAAATGATGATATCAACTCAAAGCCTTACTGATGTATTTGTGGTACAATAAAATATTTATGAACTATTAGAAAATCTTAAATAAAAATCATAAACAAAAAAAAAATTAAATTACCAATAAATAAGAAAAGACAAAACTCAAAGAGAGATAGAACAAAGTCTACCCGGCTATCTAGTATTATAGTAATGATCTCTTGCCGTTTGCAGAAAACTACAGAAATTATCCTTAATAATATTGTTTACTTATTATTTCAATAATATATTTTTTAACTATAAAGGAAATCGAAAATAAAAATTAAAATAAAAATATATTACTTTCCGAACAACGAAATAAATAAGGAAAAACAAAGTGTAAAAAATGGTACGAGGGTAGCCCTAAAAGTTTCTGGAAAATCATAGAAAAAACACAAATTTAATCGAAAAAATCACTTTATTGTTTTTCAAAATATTCGCCTTCAAGATCAATACACTTTTGCATGCGAATAAACCAGTCATCAAAACATTTATTCCACTCCGAAGTCGGTATGTCAGAAACATGGATTTTGAATGCCTCAACAGCCTCTTCAGGTGTCGTAAATCGCTGACCACGCATTTTATTTTTGACGTATGGGAACAGGAAGAAGTCATTAGGCGATAAATCAGGTGAATACGGACTATGAGTCAACAATTCGATCTTTTTCTCCTTTAAATAATCGTTTGTTCGAGTTGCTGTGTGAGAGCTTGCGTTGTCATGATGAAGAATGATGTGTCGTTTTCGGTTGTTTTTTCTGATTTCATCGATGACTTCAGGCAAACAAATTGCTGTATACCATTCGGCATTGACTGTTCTTCGATCCTCAAGAGCAACGGTGGCAACAGGCCCATTTTTACGGAAGAAAAAAGCAATCATTTTCTTTGAAGTGCTTCGTGAACGAACAACTTTTGTTGGATTCGGTTCACTTGGGAACACCCAAACAGTCGATTGTTGTTTTGTTTCGGGCTCGTACGCATATATCCAAGTTTCGGCACCTGTTACGATACTATATACGTTCGGAGAAGCACCGCGATTGAATTTTTGGAGCATTTCTTTGCACCATTTCACACGAGCCTTTTTTTGAGCCTCGGTCAAATTATGCGGGATCCAACGACTGCAAATCTTCTTCACGCCTAAATGTTTATGTAAGATCGTTTGTATTTGACTTTTGCCAATGCCCATTGTTGCCTCTATCTCACGGTATGTCACATGCCGATCTGCCTCAATCATTTCTCTCACAGCATCGATGTTTGCTGGAACAACAGCAGTTGATGGACGACCTTCACGAAATTCGTCACTGAGGCTAACACGTCCAAGCTTGAATTCTGAAAACCAATCGTATACGGTGGTTTTGGATGGTGCTTCATCACCAAAAGCAGAATGAAGCCGATCGATGCACTGCTTTTGAGTAAGGCCATATTTAAAATCGTAAAAAATCATCGCACGAAAGTTTTCACGAGAAATTTCCATTTTTTCTCAAAATTGATTTTTTTAAAACGCTGTAAAAACGAAACTACTTGACGAATTTCTGATCTGTCAATGGAGTTTACCTTAAAAGATGTCAAACTTTACGAAAACAATAATGACGCCGCTAGCATATGCTCCCTAGTAGTCGATTCCGGAAACTTTTAGGGTAAGTAAAATGTTAACGTTTATTAAATGGATCTTTAGAAAACACAATTCCAAGACGAATTTAATAAAATGCAATACGAATATATAATCGCAATAATATGTGTTCTGTTGATGTAGTTTAGATTTGCTTTATTTCCATTCGATTTATTTGGAAAAAGTTGTGTGGAAGGAAAAGCTACAAATTAAAAAACTTAAAAGATAATAACAAAATAAACATGAAAAATAATAAAAGTGTAATATTTAAACATAAAAACAAATTTTAACTATTTGTGCTGATTCAAGGCACTAAGAGAGAGATAGAATAAAGTCTACCCGGCTATCTAGTACGTGTATTATATTATATTATATATGTATTATTATCTTTAATAATATTGTGTACTTATTACATGCTTTTTCAAATATTCGGGAAATCGAAACCAAAAATTAAAAAAAAAAATTAAATTACTTTCTGAACAACGAAATAAATAAGGAAAGAAAATATGTAAAAAAATAATAGATAAAATATTAATGTTTATTAAAAGGATCTTTAGTAAACACAATTCCAAGACGAATTTAATAAAATGCAATACGAAAATATAATCGCAATAATATGTGTTTTGTTGATGCAGTTTAGATTTGCTTTATTTCCATTCGATTTATTTGGAAAAAGTTGTGTGGAAGGAAAAAGCTACAAATTAAAAAACTTAAAAGATAATAACAAAAAAAAAATGGAAAATAATAATTGTGTAATATTTGAAAATAAAATCAAATTTTAACTATTTGTGCTGATTCAAGGCACTAAGAGAGAGATAGAATAAAGTCTACCCGGCTATCTAGTACGTGTATTATAGAAATGATCTATTGCCGTTTGCAGAAAACCACAAATTATCTTTGATAATATTGTGTACTTATTACATGCTTTTTCAAATATTCGGGAAATCGAGACCAAAAATTAAAAAAAAAAATTAAATTACTTTCTGAACAACGAAATAAATAAGAAAAGAAAATATGTAAAAAATAATAGATAAAATATTAATATTGCTTATTCAAAGCCAGAAGGAACTTTTTTAATTGCACAAATACATATTGTTATATGTAAAAATTTTGCATTGATTTAAATGTATTTATATATTTTTTTTATTTTTTAGATTCATTTTATAACTGATTATCTTACGTAGTGTATTATTAGAAGATTATGAATGACTAGAATTATAAAAAATTACAGAGTTTCGAAGGAAAGAATTACAATATATAAAACGCAAAATCCAATTTTAACTAGTACCATATTTATGCTGATTCAAAGCCAGAAGGAACATTTTTAATACAAAAATACATATTGTGATTTGTATAATTTTTTAAATAATTTTATTTATTTTTATTTTATGTAAGCTCCACGCTATAACCGATCCTTTCACTTCAATGCGTTTTATTTGAAACGAATTGTTTCAAGAGAGCAATGTGTATAATGACCGAAATTATCAGAATTTGGTAGGAAAGAATTACAAATTAAAAAGAATAACTAAAAAAAACAAAAAAAATAAATTATTCTGTAAAATGTTTGTCACTGTTTGGCGTGCATTATGGTCTGGCGGTATCATTGGGCCATACTTTTTCAAAGACGATGAAGGCCGGAACGTTATAATAACAAAAATAATAATACAATATAATTATACAATACAATTATTATGAATGGCGAGTGCTACCGTACGATGTTTACAAACTTTTTTTTGCCCAAAATGGAAGAGCTCGTCTTGGCTAACATGTGGTTTCAACAAGATGGTGCCACATGCCACACAGCACGCGAAACAATGGCCCAATTGAGAGGCGTTTGGGGCCGGTCAATTGGCCGCCTAGATAATGAGATTTAACGCCTCTAGACTATTTTTTGTGGGGCTATGTTAAGGCCCGCAACGATTGACGCATTGGAAGCCAATATTGAACAATTTATTCGTGAAATACCGGCCGATATGTTGGACAGAGTCAAATAAAGATTTCATAAATTTTTCTGCATTTTTTTTTTTTTTTTTTTTTTTCAAAATCAAATTAGCAAGCTCTTAAAAAATCACCCGTTACATTCATTTTATATTTATTTATTTATCATAATTAAATCTAATATATAATACTAAACTTAATACTAATTTTAACGAGTGACTAGCTGCTGGGGCCTTCGACTCGTGATTCAATGCTAATTTAAAGATTTAATGTTCAGTAATTAGATTATAAGATTGGATTTTTTACAGAAATTATATATATGTTGGAAATATTTAAGGGTGAGGGAGTATTTAGAAGTTGTGAAGTGGCTAGGGAACCAAAAAGGAAGACCCTTAAGCTCTACAAATGTTGGCAAGAGTCCAGTATATGATTTGCTGTGAAATTGGCCCCGCAAACAGGGCATGGTGGACGAACTGAAGCTTTGAGGAGATGTTGGTGCATGATTTGGGTGTGTGCGATACGCAGACGAATGAAAACTGCGCATGCCCATCTGAATGAGTTGGTAGGAAGCCCGATTTTGTCGCAAGTTGGGTTAATGGAGGAGTATCGGTGGTATTGGTATAGTGGAAGAATGCATTTTCAATTTAATTCAATGCGTTTTATTTGGAGCAAATTGCATCAGGAGAACATTATAAATAATTAAGGAAAGAATGACAAATTAAAAAGAAAATAAAAAATAAAACAGCAACAAAAATAAGTATATATTTCTGTAATATGTAAACACAAAATCAAATTATGAATACTATTTGTGCTGATTCGAAGCCAGAACAAATACTCGTACATATTGTGATATGTTTAAATTTTCCATTCATCAATGTTTTTGATGATTGTAACAACCAATCAAACAACCAACCCAGTAACAATAACAACTGCTGACAAACAATTAAATACATTTATGCCAATTGAAATTTACCTTAATCCATATAATTTACTTTGTATCTTACATGAACTTAATATGTAATATTAACAATAATAATGTAATAACTGAACAATAATAATAAATATGCATGTTAATTAATAAACTACATGCATAGTTAATATTCGGATTCAATTAAAACACAATGCGACGAATGCAATGAATGCATTAAATCCGAAACATTTATGGATTAAGGCTAATTTAATTATTGTTCTGGTCAATAACATATTTATATTAACAAGAGCTTTTCATTTAACATTTCAATTTTAATTCTTAATTTACTAAAAAGGTTATCCAAAAACAATCACTGAGTTGTGTTCAAATAAAAACAAAAACAATTGTCAAAGGTTATTAGTTTTTAATGAAAGACATGCTGAATAGATGAGTACTTAACATGTTATGAACATATAATTTTAATTCAAAGTGACAGAAAATTTGTCCATATTAAAGCTAATAGTAATAAGTGATTAATTATTGGAAATAAATTTTGTCCATTGAAGTCAGAGTCTCTAAAAGCTCTCATGTTTTAATCAAAGTATTCAACTATTGACTAGGAAAATTCTAATCAATTTATATATACTCTTTCAAAGTGATATTATATTTAAACTCTACAATACAATATATTAATGTATAATCTTCCTGATTGATAAGTGACATTTATAAAACTCATATGAAAAATGTTATAAAATTGTCGTTTTAATCCTAGACACTCAAGAACTTAACAAAAGTTTGTTTTTATTTAATTACCATCAATAATAAATACTCTTACATCATAAAACAATAACAAGAAGCCTGAAGCTACTTCAGCAGCTACTTACTTACCAAATAACATAAACATTACTACATTGGGCGGCATGGTATACGCCTGAAATTCAATCAAAGACTTCACGACACCATGCAATGATACTTTTAATTTTTTCCTTATTGCAAAGCAAGTCTGGATCCAGGATCAATATCAGTTGTTGACACATGTCACATGTTACTAGTGAGGTTAGAGGATTCATTATATAGTACAAGTGATCTTGTGGTTAAAACAAGTCACAAGTACGCCTATAAAGTTAATTTTTTTTTTATCTTCATTTTGTTGAAACCTTCATTATACGCTATAACTGTCAAATGGTTTCATCTTCCTCAGTTTAATGTACTAGTAGTTCGATTTGATTTGGTTTGTGTGCATATGGTACATTATGCTCAAAAGAACACGACAACTTAAGGATGTACTTTTTCATTATAATTTATGTAGATATTGAAAGCAAAGCAAAACCACTCAAGTGCTGCCTGTCGTTACAGGGCGAAACGATACTTTGTAATCTTAGACATACGAATACCAACAACGTGTGTGCAGCTGTGAGCCACCGACTCAGGGACTCACATACTCATATATGAATGAATAAATATGTATGTATGGTCTGCGTATGTTATACTCTGATACTTGGAAGTGAGTGCATCAAGCAGCTCTTAAGGCATGGATTATGCATATTCGATATATGTAGTCAATACTACTAGAAAACTGTTCGCATGCATCTGGGTAATGTTTTTTGATTTAGTTCTGGTTATTATAAGTTAATCATGATGGCATTTCCTTAGTGGAATCTGCAACTAATTACAAATCAATTTGTTACGTGGGCGTGGAAGGAGGAAGTTTATATCTAGCACCAGTGAAGGAATCTTATAAAGGTATGTTCTAATTGGTAACAGATACATGTGAATATGCTATAACCAACACAAAGTGGGACATATAATAATAAATCATTTTCATGATGCTGAAAATAACAGATAAAGGAGAGAAAAATTATAACTAACAACCTGACGAATAGCTTAGAATGCCACACTTTTCTAGAGATTCATTTTATCCAAAAAAAAATATGTAGTTAAATTAAGCTTTTACTTCCTATGTATGAATAAGTAAATGAAAACTAGATCGGAAACCAACCCCAACATAGATAAAATCTCATGTTATCAACTCGTTAGGCTAGAAAACGTTTTGTCACTACACACACACATGGGGACAACTGAAGAGAATGAGAAAGACTAATTACCATAGAGATTAATGTATACAGGATAATAATCTTGTGAAATTTATCAAAAACAAGACTTGCAAACAGTAGGAGAGGCGAAGTTTACCACAAAAAATATAAATCGAAAAAATATATTAGGCAATAAAGACTCATAAATGCCTTTTCTCTCAAACAACACACAGTCAACCATGGTAATGGTACTTAAAAAAAAATCAAGAAATTCTCACTTAGGAATATGCATTGTTATATAAAACAGATCTGCAGATTTGTACTATAAACTAATGAATGTTGAACAAGATTTCTTTATATTTCAACTTAATAATGATTTAAAACTTCAGATTGATATATGTTAGACTTTGGAAATAAGTATTTAGGTTAGGTTCTGCAGGCCTTAAGAAGGCATGATTACTCTCTTTCTCTAAAATCGACCTGAGGAGTCCACGAACCGATCCAGGTCACCCAAAGGACATTTTTCCAAACTATCCAACTTCTCGAAGAACGATTTCCCGAGAAACCTAGCTCGTCTACTAAGAAGATCAGGTCAATCACAGAGGAAGTGGTAGAATCTCTCCGGTCTGTCCTCATATTCACAGCTACGACAGAAGTCATGTTGTGGAACCTGCTTCCTGTGAGCCATAAGCCCGGTGGTTCTCTTTGATAGTGTCCTAGCGACAGTACAGCCAGCTTCATTGACCTACTTTCATGACAGGCATGAGAGGATATCCTGTAAAAAGTCTGTATTGGCAACTGATTGAGACACAGGCAGTGCATATCATTACCTTGGATACCGGAGTGACCTGGTACAAAGATAAGCGTGATAGAGTGTTGCCGAGCTTGATTAAGAGCTTCTACTGTACTTTGTATGATTTTACTTTTGAAGCTGTGGGCCAACAGGGCCTTGATAGTTGCCTGGCTCTCAACATAAATCGATATGTGCCTTGGGGTCTAACCCAAAGCGTTAATTAACGTTGCTGTCTGCCAGACCGCATACATTTCTGCCTGAAACAGTAATCACATACTCCACCATTAGATTGAATCCCTACTTCTTGTAGTATAGTGCTATGGCCGGTGACATAGGGCTTAAGAAGATGCAGCTCCCGGAGTCTGACTGCTATTCTAGCTACTACGTACTTGAGATATGTGCCCAACGTATTTAGCTTAGTTAGAGTGAAAAAAAAAAAAATCAATTTCAGCTAGTATGGAAAAACTAACATAAATTTGATATAAATTTATTCAAAGGTATAAAGACCTTCCTTGACTGCGTTACAAACAACATCCAATTGTTATAATGCAAAGGCAAACTAACTTTGAATATGTAGAGTATTAAAATAATGCGGGTCAAAAAATGGAGCATATAAAAAATGATAAGCTTAGATAACAACGACACACACAGAAAGTAAAATGTATCTATGACACACAAGTGAAAAATTATGCACATATGTATGTATGTATGTGTGAAGGGTGGAAGAAGAAGAAGATTAAGAAGGAGCATGACAAAAGGATAACTGACATGCCAGACAACTGACAGACAGACAGTTATAGAAAGAGGATGGTAGTGTAAGGAAAGTGGAGTATAGGAAATGCGTGAGTAAAGTATCCAAACAAGAAAAATCAGTGGAATTTGTTATATTTAAATGTAGACAAACACGCAAAAATGAAACAGACAACAACAAAATACACACTATCACAGATATACATATGTATGTTAAACAAGAATTGTTTGTAGATACATAGATATGTATCTCACGGATACATATTTATGTATGTAAGTAGGACAAGGTAAGGCAAGACAAGCAAGCAAACATGAATTACCTTCAAAGCGAGCATAAAAACCACAATACACGCATACACTCACACCCAGTACACAGACACTCTCACACACCCAAAAAAAAAGGATCTACATCTAAGTAATAAAGCTATAGAACGCGTCTGTGTAGCCGTAGCCCATGTAGCCACATTGTCAGTCAGATTTGTTTGTTTGTTGCTGTTGTTGTTGTTATTGTTATTGAAGAACAGAACACGGCATAAATGTTTATAACACAAAAATAAGCTTTAATATTGATGTCAGCAGGAAGATGAAAGATGTGAGTACAGGTAAAAGAAAGAAATTTAAAAGGAAAGGAAAGAAGTGTGTTTGGTGAAAACAGCGACAGCGAAGGCGTTATATCGCGGTTTTTGTGACGTTGTTAATGCGAGCGCATCCTCCTATTTAACGCTTAGCATGGGGGAAGGAAGCAAGTTGAAATGTTGACGGCATGAAACCATAATGTTAAGCATACAAAATCGCTAAAATGTCGAAAAGTCAAATGCGTACACAGGTAAAACAAAACGAAGCTACATGAACTAATTTAGGGAGGCCCAATATGTTGGGCAATGGTGAAGTTATAACATGTCTGACTAGTAGCGATTGTTTGAACGCTGATCTTCTAATTACTCCAACAACTATCCCAAAAGAAAGTTCAATTGACTTTTCTCGTTGATACTTATGATATAAGTTCCTTTATGATATGCAGTACATTGTTTATACGACATCCCAATCAGGTTTCACTGAAATCGGCTTGATGCAGAGCACATGTATAAACACTTTTTCAATGCGCATTTCACACACGAAGCGTCTTAAAGTCGCTCGTTCCAAACGTGTCCTTATTTTTGTAATGCGTGGCATAAACGCTTAGCATTTTATCAGCTTACAGTTCTCAAAAGCCGATCTTATTGAAACCCAAATCGGCTGTCGCATAAACGAAGTTACAGTGGGCTACTGTACTTCCATTTCATAATTTCTCTTTGAGGCTATGATTTAAAATGTTTTCTACAAATGGTGTAAACTTAATTCAAAAACTGTCTTCCTTCTTCAAAAATGTGGATACTTCAGTTTTAAGGTTATAACTTATAAGCAAACCCCTATTGATCTTTCAGCAGATCTGAGTTCCATAAAACAATTATTTTCGTTCATCAATATGTCCCCTTCATTGTTGATTGACCCTCGAATATACAAAATTTTGGGACACCTTAATTTCATAAGCTTATAAGTACTGCACACCGGTACAATTGCCTTGGGTTATGCTCCAAAAGCCAAGCCCCTAAAATTGTTAATCACAGTTCAAAGCATTCTATGAACTTTATGTAAATTGTGTATACAATTTGCCCTCTCTAAGTATTGGTTAGTTTAAGGATAGTTATATAAGATATCTAAATACAAAAACCTTAGTGTAGTTTAGTTGGAATAAACTAAAAGAGCGAGCTGCTCTAAGTGTTTTCAAATATTAAATTCTAAAAAGCATAAAGAAAATCAATCAATCGAATAGTGATGAAGGCGAAAACGACACTTTGCTAAACAAACAAAAACCTGCCCTAAAACCTGAACACATACACATGTATGTATAATACAATGTTAAACACACACACCTGTCTAAAATACTCAAATTTCAGGACCTGAACACATGATAGTAGTATTGTACATAAATCTAAATGCATTTCCGTGTCTGTTTACACAAATGCCAATCAAAAAACTATTTTCATAGTGGAAATTAAACGCCAAACCGCATTTTATAGCGCAAAATTGCGGTGGCAGAGTACCAACCAATATATCACCTTACAGCATCCGCCAATGCTAATGCTAGGTAGAGACAGGGTGATTGGAAGCACTGGTAAACATGCAAGTAGATTTTTGAATTGGAGTAGAGTAAGCAGCAACCTGATTATCTACTATTTGAAAGCCAAAGAAGGTATGGAACAACAAGGAACAGCCTGAGGCATGAATCAACCACAACATATACACCTACTTCCGATCGATCCTTTTGAGGTGAATTTCTGTTATATGAGTCGTCGTTGTTGTCGTCGTTTTTAATTTTAATTCAACTTATATTTGGTTTAAATACCTGAAGGAAACAACATAGTTTTATATGAATATGTGTACCATGTAGTACGATGAATGTGAAGACATGCGGCTGGCCACAATTGAAAGGAAGTGCCTCACAGTACACTCAGGCAAATAAAGCAATTTATTCTGGGGAAATATGTAGGACAGATTCTGAGGTTTGCGATAAGTGCGTAAGATACGAGTGTCGGTTTACAGTAAATTTACTTTGAAATATGCACAAAGTAGGATTTAATTGGAATGATTTTATCTACAGATAGCATTGAATAGTAAAACACTTTCAAAAAATAAAGATAATTCTGCTCAAATGAGATGAAATACATATCTTAATTCTAAATCAACTAAGAATATTCTTAATCCATTTTATCTATGCATTTCCTGAATAAAAATAATTGAAACCTTAAAGTCAAGAGCTCAATTTAAAAAAATTAAATCACACAAAAAATTATCTCGGAAATAACAAAAAATAATATATTGGCTGCTTCCTTAAATCAAGAAAAAAGAAATGAGTATTGCAAAAAATTGGAATACTACAGTAAAAAGAAAAAAAGTTTCGCCGGAAGTATATTCCCAGCTGCGTCGCAATTGTCATCAATAGCTACAGCAGCAACAACAACAAACAGTAAGAACAATAATTTCAATAAAGGATGTAAATAAACCACAAGAGATCGATTACCTTGCACAGTTCAACATAGCACAGCACTCACTCGCTTGGTTTGACTTGGTCTGGACTGAAGCTGAACTGATGAACAAGCGTTCGCTCATTCGATCCATGACATCACGCCAGACAAAACAAAGACAAAGACGACAGATGCAGGTAGATGGCGGCGGCGTCTGTTCGTTTGTATATTTGTATCTTTTATATTTTTGCATTTCACTCTTTTTTTCCCCTACTTTTTTTTTTTTGCATGAATAACAAAATATTTTATATCAGTTAACAATACAAAATGATGCTGACCAATGCCATTGATACTAGTAGAGAAGAGCAGAACCAAACAAAAAAAAAAACGATTAAAGCAAATCATAACAGATACCAACAACATCAAAAAAAAAAGGATACAAAAATGTCCAAAAACATCTGCCTGCTTCGCAGAAAAAAACACAAAAGGATTAAAGCAAAAAAAAAAAAGAAAAAATCAGCGAAAAAATATAGTAGAATCTTCTACCCTTTTCGGCCAACATTTTAAGGTTTAAGAAAAAATAAAGTGCAAAATTTTTACCCTCGCAGGCACATGCAACGGCATTCGGCACCAATCGGTGCTACCATGGCAACTGGAAGTTTACCAAAATAAAGCAGCAAACAACTACACATAAAAGATATCACCTGGTCCAAAGCTATAAGCCTTCAATGAGAAGGACAACAACAACAACAAAATATGTAAACAAAAAACTGGTAAGATTACAAGTTTAATTGGCAATTGGCAAAAAGCTTTTAAACGGTTTTTATTGAGGCTGTGAACAACATAGGCGTAGCAAATGGGATCAAGAATATGTTTTAAGTGGGGGAATCCAGTTATATGTACAACTCTTTTTTAAACTCTTCATAGAAGATAAGACAATTATATTTCATTTTAAGAGAAATAAAGAAAAATCTAGTTCTATTTAAAACGATATTTCTGTCATATGAGTTTTAGAACGGGTAACACATAATTTGATTATGAAACTTGCTTATAATGGTTGTAAATATAATTTCAGTAAAGGCATTATGAATATGTTTTAAAATAAGGGATTACGATTGTATCGGATATGTGCCAGAAATCTCTTTCTCCTCAATTGCAACCCAATTGCTCCGTTTGCTGTACCAGCATTTTTTTAAGACGAATTTGAAATCTCTATTGTTATTTGGCTAAATTTAAAAATTTCATTAGTGAAAGGTTGCATGTCTGCATTTTATGAACGTGGTAATAAAAAAAGAAGATTAAAAAATTGCTGGTACACCTATACTTTTTCGCTTTATTATGGGTAATATTAAAAACAATTGGGTCCAAAACCGTCGGAGAATTCTGGCACATACCCGTATTCAAAACTTTTCATAGAAAACTAGCGAACCCGGCTTGCAACGCTACGCCCCCCACGTGATGTTAGTGCGTGATGCTATTCTCATATTAAGTGTAGTACTCGTACAATGCGCATTGAAAAATCAGACGAATCAAATATTAATATTGACATAATTGTCGGATATACAACTTGATTGATTTTAAAATGTGTCTCTTAGCTTTACATGCTAAATTTTATCCACCCGACAACAGTGGGTCCGATCCAAAAAGTAAATATGCCACTCGATTCCTTAGCACAATTGTAGGATTTAAAAACAAAAATTATTAAAATTGATTCAGTATAGTTTGCGTGAAAGCGTTATATATAAGCAATTTTATATAATAGTATACATAGATGTAGATTAGGTAATAAAAAGCGTAAAACTTTCTAATCAACTCTGTACAGAAGATAAGAACATTTCTTTACTTACTCAACTCAATAAGACTTTAACTCTTATGTGAAGACTAAAACACTTCTGTCTTCACATTTAAATTAAAATTTGATTGAGATGTTAAAAGAATGGATTCTATATATGAATATTGTAGAGTATTTGTTATGATATGCTTTTAGTTTATGAGCTATCGAGATGAAATTTGTTATAGAAGTTTTCTTGTAGTGTTTTTCCATAGCCTATCTATTACATCGGCTGATAAGTTCGCGGTCTGAAACACAGATGTCACTACAATTACAGAATTAATATTTTATTTAGTAGGTACTAACCTTAAAAATGTGTCTATAAATATGTCATGACAATCTGGCAATTCCTTGAAAAACTACAGATGTTTTAGTGTAGCAACCAAACTAAAGCGACCAAAAGCGCAACAAAGTGCTGGCAAGGTTATGGCGTCCGTATTTTGGGATGCAAACGGAATTTTGTTCATTAACTACCGTGGAAAAGACCAGAGAGTCAATAGCGATCGCTACAAGGCCCAACTGGAACGTTTAAACGAGGAAATTTTTTCAGAAAACGGTCCCATATGCAAAGAAGGAACACTGACAAATTTGAACGAATTACACTCCGCATTGCTTCCGTACCCACCCCATTCTCCAGATTTAGACCCCAGCGACATTAACCTGTTCGCAGACTTAAAAAAAATTCTCACCGGAAAGAGAATTTCCTCATATGAGGAGGCGATTGCTGAAACAAACGCCTATTTTGATGACCTTAACAGATAAAAAACTTGGAAATACGCTGAACTAAATGTATCGAGCTAAAATAAGACTATGTTGTTGTGTTTTCTTCATAAGTTATATCAAAATTTTTATTTATAATGGAATGCTTAGAATTGAAAATCTTTTGCATGTCTTAAGATATTTAAATGGAACTTCAAAGATCGATTGGAAGTCTTTGTCATTCAATCTACTAATTTGGGTGAAAAATTACATTTTTTCATATTTTGAATACAAAAAACTTCGCTTTAGTCTTTCTTGTCTGTTCTTAATAATTCGCAGTATTTATTATCTTTACATTACTGATCCCACAATTTATGTATGTCTCCTCCTACGCCTATGACTCTAACTTGCGTTAAGGGAAACTTAAGAAAGGGCAACACGATATGCTCCAAAACTGAACAGCGCCAGCGCAACTTGTTGTTCACTTGCGTTCACTTTTTCTGTTTTGTCTGTTCATCATCCATCCAATGCCATATGCGCTTGAGGGAGTTATTAAGGCATTAAGAAGCATTTTTATGCCTTTAAATGATGGCTTAAACAGGTAAACATGTATTGATGTAGTAAGACTAAAGCACTGAGGTACTTCAGTACTAAGGTAGTCACTTTGGCAAGCAGATTACACTCATAAAACAATGCACGCATAAATGTATATTGATATTATTACAGTTAAATGCGATGATGCTTTTTAAATTGAATATTAACCGATATTTCCTGCTTTGAATTGAAACCAGAAGATGGTGGAACAATGTATGATCATCAATGATTCCCTCATTAACTATCATAAATGGATTTGAAAGTATTCATCCTTAGGTTTTGTGCGTACTTAATGTGCATCATTTAAAATACATAATAAGAAAAGATTTTGTATTGAAAATTAATGAATTTTTGTAAGAAACAAATGAAAGTTTCTTATTAAACTAAATTATAATAATTTCAGTTTTAAATTTGACACAGTTTCCACAATTTTCAGCTGCTGTTGCCGCAAATAGGTACAATACTTAGTTCCAAGAAGCCTTTGTTAACCAACTTGCTATGCTGCCTTTCAAGTCACAAAGTCTTTGGATCTTTAAATCATACTTTGTGGCCTTATTGGCCAAAAAATGTGGATATTCATCAAAAAATTTAAAAGAAAGGCAACCAGACGCCTGCCAATGAACTGTACTAAGGGAATGTGCATCCAAAAATGAACAAGAGACAAAAGACTACAAAAGAACGCCTACAAAATACAAAAGACAAATCAAGACAAAGGCTCAATACAGAAGATGGACAAAGAACTTTTGAGAATTGAAGAAGGAGGCTGAAAACTAAACCAAATTGCAACAAAGAGAAGACAATGACATGCGCCTGAATATGGATGGGATAGATGATGTCTGACAATGTCCCTGTGTGAAATCATTAATCAAGTAAACAGTAATGTTGAACTGATATTTGTCTTGTCAGACATGAGAAACAGAATTCAAGGATTCTTTTCCAATGAACACTTTAACAGAGCTTGAATAACGATAACAATTGATAAGAAAATTGAATTCAGTATTATGATAAGCAATTTTCACCTGTAATTAAGATATATTTCGAAAGACAGAGACAATAAATGATTCTAAGCAGGCAAAGATGCTTATATCCTATGAATACTCTTACTTTGATAATAAAACTGAAATCATTTCTCTAAGGATAAGTACTTTTCAGTCATCTTCATTTTTTTGCAACCAGTACTTTGTCATTTCTGATGGTACTGTACTTTTATTTTAAAATAAAAAAAGGAAAAAATCAAAACCTGTGACACTATTAATTGAACGCTCCCACGTTTGGACTTCAAATTGAAATACCTGGACATTATTATTATTATTATTGAAAAGGATAGGCTTAAATATTATAGCATTATAAGTATGAATACCCTGAAACAAAACAAAGAGCAAAGCGAGTAAAATCCTTACAGCTGCTTACTTCTATGACAGAATCAATAGCAGTGACAATTTCCATACAACAATAGCTCAAGTTATAGATACAAAAATACTTGCATATGGATAAATGTACATATATGCGAGTATGTAGATAGATATCCTTTACATGCTTCATTTCATGTCATTGTTATTACTATTGTTGTTGTTGTCACATTCAATTTGTCTGTGTGTGTTTGTGTGTGTGTGTGTACTTTCTTTCTTTCACACTCGGTTTGCTGTCATTGCCTGGCTAAATCCCCCAAAACGCCAAACCCATGTACTTACATTTGCTGTAGATACCATTGTTGAACAATGAAAGGATTTTTCCGCAAACTATTTAAATATCGACGTGTGGCTATTGTCGGCTTAACAAAAATAGAGTTATCCCAATGAATGCATACATATTTGTACCTGTACACAGGTTGGTTGGTTGGGCAGGCAGCAAAACCAACTACAGATACTCAGTCATTCATTTTGTCAGCCAAGTCAGTCAGTGTGTCTGTCATTCAGTGAGTCTACTATGTTAACCATTCTGACCAACTCACGCAGTCTTGTTCTGTCTGAGCATTTAAACATTCATTCATTCATACATTCAGTCAGACTTTTGAGCGCATTTAAATTTGTCCGCTGCAAAAAAACAAAAAACAAAAATGTGGCACGACAAACGCTTTGTAGGACAGATGCACAGCACAGACATACTAGTATGTACATGCATTCAAAGCGATATGGTAAATATTAAGGGGCTTAGGAATGTATGGTAAATGGACGAATGGACAGATGAAAAGTTGGTTGGTTGCTTGGATGGATGGATATATTATGGTATATTGTAGTAGTAGCATCGATTGTGTGACCACCTGCGGAATTTTTTTGCATACAATCGCTTTATTCCTCTTGCTTTTTTTTATGTGATTTTTGATTTATTCGCCTTTTATATGCAAGTTTAACATGCTCTTTCAACTCCGCCATCCTCCTTCTACTCTACACACACTCTACTACTCTAGACCGACGACTATCCTTTCTATGCTCGCATTTTAATGAAGCATATTAAGTTTTCATTTCAGTTTTCCATTCGCCAGGTTGGTCGGTCATCCATTGGTCTTTGGTGTGTTGCCAAGCAAAACAAAAATTCTGCATAATTTCACACCGTCGAAATTAAAGAAAAATGTAATTTATCTTATCGTCGTCGAAATATAATGAAAAATACAAAAAATATTGTATATAAAATGAATGTTATAAATGTATATTTAATGAAACGAATTATAAATGCCATCATCAAGCATTCAAAAGTTGAAAGATGCATCTACGAGTATGTTGCATGTATGAACAAGTCCATGTAGAATGAACATTGGACAAATGAATGAATGAATGAATAAAGTTGATGGGAGCGTTGCTTGAATGGGTCGTCGCCGTCATCATCATCGTCTTTCTTTCGTTCGTTCGTTATAATTTTAATATAGCAAAACTCTCTTGTACAACTTCAATATACATAATTATTACGGGTATAAGACATAATCAAGAAATTTTTTGGTGAATAACACTACTGAACCGCGCCGCTTGCTTCTGTTTCTGGCTGGAACTTTTATGTTGAGCGTTAATTTGACGCAGGCAGGCAGACTTTGTAGATCGTATAAAGATGAACAGGTAAAGAGCAAAGTATTAAGAAATACAGGTGCAAATGCATAACTTCACTGTTTTACACACACAAACAAACAAAAAACCAAAGAGAAGAAAAGAAACATAGACGTAGCTGAAGAGGGATTTGTCCATAAGTTTTTTTTTTTGGATTGAAACTGTTAAATCATACATTAGTCGAATGTATGAACTCAAATTGATGTAACACCCAAAAGAAGAGAACTTAGATCTCTCAATTTGCCTTCAAGATACTAGGATAAAATAGGGGAGCAACATAACTTACACACCTTGTTATCGTAACATAAAATATGTGCACAAAAATTGTCTATGCATGTAATGAAATCGTAGACTTTGAATTTTTTATCTGTTTGTTTGTGCACACATCACATAAAACCCACTCATTGGATTTAAAATTTAATAATTGAATGATAAGAAGCTTTATTGTGAATAACATTTAGCGATTATTTCATCAAAATCAACATACAAAATCAAAGGATATTAATTAAAAATCAAATTAAACCAATATTATCCACTGCGCATACAAAAAAAAAATCGTAAAAGCTGAAAAGAGAGTAGGACTCCCGGTAAGAGTCATGGGCATGAAGACCCCGCCTTCACCGAGTTGCGATGCATATCGACTGTCCACAGCCTACCGTACAAGTAAAATAATGTACGAGATGAGAACGGTGAAGTAGAGCTCCGCTCTGCGGAAGAATAAGAGCCTACAGCATGATGCTCGCTACAAACATTGTGAACTTAGACGTAGATAAATAGAAGATTGACCCCTAAGGAAATGGAAAAGAGCTCTTATTCTTAAAGGAATGCCTTTGGCACCTACTCAGAATTAATAGATAGAATTCCGAAGTAGGTATATTGTCCGGGGGATGAGGAGGGAGGTTTAGTGGAGACACCACACAGGTGGCTATAGATCCGAAGGGACTCCTCCCTACTTCACACGCAAAATAAATTATCTGGATTTACATAAAGGAAGCGAGCGGTGGTAGAGTATTGCACTCTTCGTTCTTTTCTTTCTCTAAATGTTTGTAGTAGATACAAGGCGATCTACATAGAAGGCAGGACAACGTCTGCACGGGTCAATTAGTCTATATGTATATAGAAATGGATGTCTAGAAAAGGATGTGATCGATAAACTCCGACATCGTTTGACCGATCGCCTTGAAAATTGGCACAGATATGTAATTTTTCATGGAAAAGGCTTTCCACTTTGTTGTAACTCACCAAACACTTTTTATAAAAAGATTTTTAAGTATACTCACGGAGTCCACAACAGGTCCATCCAAATTGCTCAAGGGCAGTCGCTATGCGTTGCTGGTTTAAATTTGGAAAATCCATGTTTTTCACACGGTCAAGTACATGTACCTTGCTCTAGAGTAGGAACTCCAAAAACTCTGTACATCTATACACCAAATCATTAAACCAAAAATAATGTTTAAAATCACACATTAACATCACGTCGGGGACATAGCAATACAAGCCGGGAATTGCTAGTAAATATATAAAAATCTACCAAATATTCGGATTTCCACTAGAACGATTTGGATTACAAAACAAAAAATAGCTTAGAACTATAGAGATACTTCATGCTATACTTAGTCCTTAATCAAATATTTATAACAGATTTCCCCTGATATAATAATTTGTAGAATCTTGAACAGTCTCAGAATCAAAATCAACTAATCAATTTCTGATATAAAGCAATCTTGAAACTGCTTATCAAACTTCTTATTCCTTTTGCAATAATAAATTATATAATCCGAACTCTTGAAGCATGAGACAAAGAATCACTTTTACTTTTATCTTATATAATCAAAAGTAACCCCAAAATTTTGTTTCTAACTACACCACTGATGAATACAAACACTTAGTTGTGCTCGACTTCAGACGGTTCCAGTTCATTCGGATTATTACTATCATCTTTTGGCTTATACTTATACTCGAAGTACGACGAGTATCTTTTTATGCAGTATTGTTGTGTGTATGGTATCTGTATCTCATACGATTTGAGCGTATGCAATGGCGCGCATTTATTCACGGTTTATGTTTCCTTTCTTCGTCTTTTGAAACAAAAAAAAAACTTCAATCGGTGGCTGCGGATTGACCAACGATTGTTGACTGTTTCCCCATGTGACCTGTTGGCTGGCTAACCGTCGCTCCCCTTGTTCAAATGCTCGAATGCTGCTTACTTGCTTAACTTTGTTCGTGAAGCGTATCCAAAAATGTTGATGGGATTATTATAGTCTTTTGTTGTATTGTTGTTGTCTGCTGTCTGTCTGTCTATCTGTGTTCTGCAGGTGGAATTTTCATTTTTATACGCTCTTCATCAGTTCAAACCATGTATGAATCCTTGTAGTCTCTCTATATATCTTTATCTTTGCATTATTTTCGTGTATATTTTGGCTTAAGTATTAATTTTAAAGCCAACTTAGATGATAATAATGATGGTAAAATCCGTGTGGACAGGTGAATTTCATGATGTTCTTTTCGATTTCAAAAGGGAATGGGTGGGAAGGGAAACAGTTTGGGTTGCGTGTGTCAGTGAATTATAGACATTATACAGTAATTGTACATTAATTGGAGACTTTTAGTTTCCATTGAAGAGTTTTAAGATGTTTTAATTCGAAAGGTTAAGAAACTAATACAAAAAACTTCCCAAGGATTTTTGTATTTAGTTATAAATTATTTTCTTGTATCAAATGAATATTCACATCTGAATAAGATCAGAAGATTGGAATTTTAATCATACCTTTGGCTCTTAAAGAAAGTAATCGTGTGATGGTAAGGAATATTGAAATTATAATTTGTATGGACTTTTTGTTAATAGTCGCACTAGTATAGGAATTGTTTCTATCGATAGTAATAACAAGAATTGAGGATATTAAAGTCATACGTAAAGACCTCTAAATGCTTCTGAGAAGAGCCGGTGGAATAGAGTTATTTTCGCGTTGCATCACAATAGTCCTTTTTATGAGGCCTAGATGAGTCGTCAGACCTAACCTAGATGTTTAATAGGAGATTCTTAAAATAATCTTGCTGCCTATAAGTTATTCTTCATACGAGTATGTGTCTACATTGCAATGTCTTACTTGATTTTCACGAAATTATTGAGTAAAGAAGCAAGAACATTGAATAAAATATATATTTTTTTTTCATTCTATTCTCATTAACTACATCTAATGCCTTCTTCTGCCTTACTCTGAATCCTTAGCATTATATTTCCAATTAATTGCTCAGCAATTACCCAATACCTTCTATTCATATTATGACATAAATCAAATGTGTTCACTAAAAAACCGATTTTTCTCACAACTAAATAGGACGCAACAAATCAAATTATCCTGCTGTATTTCACCTTTATTAATAACGCCTCAGTAGCTCTAAAAAAGCATTGCCCCGCTGTCGATCAAACGATCAAAATAACCGCCAACAAGACTATTGAAATGGATTTGAACAAAAGCGTCAGTTTCTATTGTCCTTCTTATTGGGCTTTGATTGAGTACGAATTTCAAATGAATTCGGCAGCATATTCTTATATAAAAATATCATGCAGTGCATTTAATCTATATATATATTTGAGTAAATAGTATAAGTCAAGGTTGACTGGTCATTGGTGAGACTGACAGACATATAGCATATAGGTAGACCGACAAACAGACATCAAGTCATGTTTCATTCGTCTTGGCACAGTTGGACATCATTTGTCATGTGCCGCCTTTTATCTCAAAACCAAAAATGTGTGTTTCGCACTTCAATTGTTCTTATTCTGTCTACTATGTGTCTTCTACACCGATCAAAAGATACAATTAGTCCACGCCCTGAGATATTTTTACACCTGGTAATTGCTCCACAAAACGTCATTTAATTTTCCTTTAACATATCTTAAATGGTTTTTGTGTGACTTCTCTCATTTGTTTTCATTTGGTTTTTGTTCGTTTTTGGGCAGAATTTTAGCCTTGGCCAATTGTTACAAAAATAGCAATAAATTTTTGAACAATGAGAACTTAGTCTCAGTAGTGTGAAAAGGTATAAAAATCTTAGATTTTTATTCTATTGTCATCAAGACTTTTAGTTCATTTCAGTTTGGTCAGCTGTTTTTGTGTTTTTATAGGTTTTCCCAAATTTATATTGATTTTTGGCCAGACAATAACAACTTTAATTGCCAATTTACTTGTGTAACATACTGGACAATGCTAGTTGTGTAGTAATATCCACAACTTTGAATGCAATACGTTCGTTTATTATAGAATTCTATTGAAAGTTTTAATTTATATTTCAATACTATCAATATTTATTGTATATTTATCCAAGTTAAATGGATACAAAGGTTTTTTTTGTAGTTTAAACAGAATCTTAATAAAGGAAATTTTGAAAAGTGAAATAAAAATTTTGTGAAGAAAGACCAAAAACATCTAAATATAGAAATTTTTTTACTTCTTTTAGAATAGTTTATAAGAAATTGGAGTCCATTTTTGAAATGTTAAGCTTTCCTATCAATTGTTAAAATTTTCGACGACCTTTTGTAGACTTTGTCTTACGAAATTTCAAAAAATGATAATAAGTAGTTCAATCGACGTTTCTGTTGTATAAATATTATGAAGCATCTGATGTTGGGCAACACATAAAAAATGTATACAGTTCATTACTATGATGTAGTGCTTATCAAAATTATACGACACAAAAATAAATGGAAAAAGATCACAATATACTGCATAAAAAAAGTTCTAACAAAATTGTGTTATTCGGGTATGTGCTAGAAACCGCTTTCGTCTCAATATTGAGGCGATTTCAAAGCCTAGAAATATGCAATATTCTGCATCACTGATTATAATCGATGAAATTTCATTGTGTCCTCTTTATGCTATGAAATTAATTGATAGATTGCTAAGAGAGTTGAGTTCGGGAGAGAATAGAGACAAATTGTTTGGGGGGAAAACAATTTTATTATGCGGTGATTTTAGACAAATCCTACCAGTTGTTCCTCATGGTTCACGTGTTACCCTCAAAGAAAATTATATTACATCGTGGTCTGAATTTCGAAACTTTCATCATGTCACTTTAACTTGAAATAGGAAGCTTTTCCTCAATTCGGTTCGGATATCATTGAAATACCGAACAACTTAATTTGTGAAAATTTTGAATTCAGTTTTTTTGGTTCCAAAAATGATGATTGTTCGTTTATAAATTTAGAAGTCTTAAAACGAATGCCTTGAGAGGAGCAGGCTTACTACAGCTTTGATAAAATTGTTAGTGATGATGCACGTGATCATAAGAATTTTCCTATTGAGTTTTTGAATACTGTATCAGTTAGTGGACTTCCTCCCCATAAATTGATTTTAAAAGAAAACTGTATTAATACGGAATTTAAATACAGGAAAAGCATTAGTTAACGGAACTCGCATGCGCGTAATACGAATTCACCGAAACTCAATAGATTGCGAGGTGTTAACATGTTCAAAATTTAAAGAACTCAATTTCCAGTCATTCCAGCTTTTGCGATGACTATAAATAAATCCCAAGGTCAAACGTTTCAAAAAGTTGGAATATCGTTGAGACAGCTTGTGTTTAATCACGGACAATTGTATGTGGCCGCCAGTAGAGTTCGATCATTCAATGGATTGCGATCATTCAGGGCCATTTATCACGTGATAGTAGAGTTTAACAAAGAACATTGTTTAAAGAGAAGTTATTAGCACTTAAAAAAACAAATGTTGTTTTCTAGAATATGGTCGCTTGTTACGGCCGCGGGTACCCCTAGTAATTTGATTAAACCGACCAAACATATATATCAGAAATCTTACATTATTCCTGCAAAATATGCTAAAACTGTGTAAATCGCAGATTTTCTTTAAATTTTTTAAATTTCTTAAAGTTCATAACAAGATAGTTTAGTTTACTTAATTTTTCAATCAAAAAGAATAAATTAAAATATTTTTATGCATTAATAAATATGCAAATATTTTTTTTTAGACTAAAATTATAAATTCGTTATTAATTTCCACTCTTATGAAGATACAAGTACAAATGACGAGACTAATGGATGTTCAACACTAAAGTTTCCATACATTTTACAAATATTATTCGTATAACAAAAACAACTCAACTCTCAGTGAAGAGGCTCTAATAAATATACATACGAGTACATTAAGTGCACTTTAGACATTTTTTGTTTTTATGATTTGTTAGAAAGGCTTTTAACCAAACCAAACACTCAGTGAGTCAAACCATAGCTGAAAACTGTAAAAACTCTCAGACTTTATGCCAAACATTTGCCAAATAATCAAAAGGCAAACAAACATATTTTGATGACTTTCAAAAGGAAAGAAAAAAACCAGAAAAAGAACTGAAATTTCGGTACTAACGAAGGTTATACACCTTTCATACAAATATACCATAGAAATCTCAAGAATAGAAATTTACAAAAAATTTAAATTATATAAATTGTTTATCTGAAAATTATAAGTTAATGAAATTTGATATTTGCAGTTGTCATTCGGTTTTTGTTCCTGTATTAAGTTAAGATGAAGATTGAAATTCCAATTGGACGAAAGATATGAAAGTTGTTCATTCAAAAATTATAGTTTTTGGGGCAGTGCCAAGTATTGTATATTAGTCTTTTTCTCCTTCTTTCAAGTCTCAATATACCCTACAACAAATAGTGTGTAATCTCGGGATACCAAACAAAGACAGAGTACTCTCTTTGTGAGCGATTTTTTCAGTCAAATGTGTAGCTCTTTCAGTAATTGGGGAACTAACTGATACATGCTAGTAACGTTTGGCATTAAGAAGCCTTTGATCTAAAATTTCAGCTCGCTATATCAATAACTAAGAGACCAGTTTACTTAGAAAGAAATAGATAGATGAGATTGTTGATGTCTTCTATGATATATGTAATTTAGAAGGACTCCTTTGTTGTGTTACAAACATCCTGGCAAAGTGATAAAAGTACATTCATATGTAAGAAATGAAATGATGTTAACTTTGACTATGATAACCATTTGAAGAGGACTGCTACTAAACAAAAAAAAAAGGTGGAGAAAAACTAAAAATACCAAAACAGGGCTGGAAACCTGAGTTGTTATCAGCTAAAATTTATTTAAATTTTAAAATATGTGCACATTTATTACTAAAAGCCTCTAAGCCTGATTGCAAAACACTTAGATTCGTCATCGTTATCGTCATCATTCGAATTCAATGCTCGCTCTTAAAAAGATGTAATTGCAAACTGTTCAGGATAAATGATAAAATCCACATGGATAATGTGGGGAAGGGGAAATAAAGAAAACATTTTGACTATTGAATATGGAAAAGGACGATGATGATGACGATGACGAACACTGGACACTTCAATTTGACCGAACTCAAATTCAAATGGCTTTACAGACAAATAGTTAAATGAATGTACTAAGTACAAAGAAGAGAAGGCAGCCAGTCAGTCATTCGTCAGTCAGTCAGTCAATCAGTAAGTGAGGTCGGAGTAAGTCGATAGTAACTCATTTGCATACGATTGATGAGAGACCAAGTCCTTTTTCTATTGCTTGCTAGTACAACTACATTTCTGTGTTTTATAGTTTTTCTCTATGCTATAAAACGACGAGACGTGGAAATGCAAAAATATCGTAAACGAATGCTTCTGCTACTACTATTACTGAATGTTGTTGCATCTGTGACTGCTTTCTAAGCTGTCCCTTTTTTAATTAAAAGCTTGAAGTGCATTCGTAGCTTTATGGACATCAGTTGAATCGAACTGAATCGAATCGAATCCAAGTGAAATGCAATGCACATGTAGTACTTGTTTTTGACTATTTGAGTTGGTTTCAAATTTCAAGTGAGTTTATGATTTGATTAATAAGGTTGGTCGATTAGAGATTGACTGAATAGTCACAGTCAGTCAAATGAATCGCAAGATTAAGCAAAGATATGCTAAGATACAGAAAGGAAATTATGGTATTGATGGTAATGTCAGACTTGGGGTAAGCAAATTAAGTAAAGATGTCAGAACATTTAACACAAAATGCAACTGGTCACCACATGGTCATCTTAATAATAATTAATTTAATAAACACATTTATAGACTTCAAAATTATTATAAAAATATTGCAAACTTACCAAATCTTCATTTTGAATTGAATTATTGGGAATCTGAAATGATTTTCATTTGAAAAATGCCTTCCTCTTTTAATTAACAAAATTTCCCATGTAAAATATCCCTTGCATCAATTTCCCAGCAAAAATATTTGGGGCTCCACTGGACATGTCAAAAATAGATTAACACAAATAATTCACTTAAAAAACTTTAAATTCATGGAATTTCATTTAATTTATTTACTTTACTATATGCTTTTAACATTTTTATTAAAAAAGTTGCTTTAATTTATTTAATTATTCACTGAAATTCATTTTTTTTTGGAAAATTGTAAATTTTAGAACTTTTACGCACGCGCACACAATAAAAACTAAATAAATTCCTTGTCCATTCTCTTCTCTGTTGCTCTCTTGCCAATACAAATTCCCTCCAAAGCATAAGGTGATGATTGCATTTTGTCTACAATATTTATGTTGTGTGGGTGGGGTATGGAAACAGTTTTTGATCGAAGAATGAGACCACAAGAATAAATCAAAAATAATGCGGACCATTCATTATGCGATCGATTGTACAATTTCATTTCGCTTCTTGACTCTAACAACTTGTGCGGGGATTGTCGATGGCTCGATTGTATGTAAAATCATTGATTGTAGTACAATCGCACAATGTGTAGGCAGCATAATAATTAAATGATTAAACTTTAATTGGTAACTGATGGATGTTTTTATACTGAAAAGTTGTAAGGCAGTTTGTATAGTTTCAATACAAGAATAAATGTTAATAATTTTTTATATGAAGTAAATTATACAATAAAGTACTCTAGCCTACGACTGTATAGTTTCAATTAGTCAGTTTATATTTTATTATCTAAGTTACAATAGTTCATATATTTGTTTATTATGTTAATGTTCTCAGTTGTAGGATGTTGGATGAAATTTGTAGGTTTTGTTTAGTTGAAAAAAGTGCACTATTCCTTGCCAGGTTTGGACATGGTCGATGGAGAGGAACAGCTTTGTGTAGGTGACCATGCGTCAGATATGTGTGTCCTATTCGTAGGGGAGCATAATTGTTTTTGGCAGTTTGCTGGATACAAGGTGGCTGAACCCGTACTGATCCATCCCAAAATTTAAACTCTCATAAGCACTTTACCACCTAGTTGTTATATCATACGCTTTGAGGAAGATGTTGAATGCCAATACATAAGTATTTATATTAGAAAAATCGGTCGTCTCTACAGATTGAATAACCAATTGCAATTGAACAAACATTTTGTAATCATGACTGTAATGTAATGGTATAGGGCCGTCCGCCACCTGTTGTTAACAGTGAAGTGGAGCTGTTTTTACTCACTAAAACTACATTATTCCAGCCCAGTTTGTGTTGATGTTTTAACACTTAAAACTGCAGTCCATAGTTTGGTGACTCTTCACATTCACCTACGACTGCATCCATTGGAGATACCTTTTTTCTGTCATAGTCTCTGTTCTATGATAAAAGGCTATGCCAACATTGAATATTAAAGGTAAACGATGTAAATATATTTGGATTAGGCACAGAGGCGTAACAACAGGGTGGCATGACGACAAAATGCCACGGACCTCATCTGCAAGGCTTTAAAGTCCTTGATCCTATAATTTATTATTACAACATTTAGTAAAAAATAAAAAGTTGCATAAAATAAGTCAGTTCTTTAAGAATGAAGATTATAGCGACGAAGAATCAAATGAACATGTAAGGAACATTATGTTTGAAAGCCATAGAACGATACGAGGCGTCGAAAAATCATTTGAATTCATGTTTGGTATTGGTATATCAACAATGGTAGTTACATGAAATACTAGATGAAGAGGAAGAGTCCGTTATCAAGAGCGATAAATCTTTTGGAGCCAAGTACTCACTAGACCCCTTGGTGTTAAAGAAAAGGCTTTGGTTCAGCTTCTTTACATTGAGAGAGGGCCCCATTCGATGAATTTTCCACCGTCCCCCACTGATTAGGCATACTTTATATAAATATATTAGCACAACAATGAAGATTTTGAAAGCACTACACTGCATATTGGACTATTTAAATAAATCAATTGTTTCTGGCAATATCATCATTCTCCACTTTCTGACTCTGATACCCTTTATTAGTTTTTTTCAACGACAGACTCTTGCAAGCAAATGTACTAAGGTTAATTAGACAAATATTCTCAACAAGAACCATTGACTGATCATGATGAATATTAACACTAGTTTACATAGGCACATCCATAGTGACATAAAGTACAGTGAAGAATGGGGCATTGATCGCATTTTTATTAGACAGTCCTGCAGATGGTAGTTTTCGTTGATTGGGGACGGTTGATCAAGCAATAAAAGTGTCTGCCTTCCACCTGTTGATAACAGCAAAATAAAGCTTTCTCGTTGAATTAGAATAACAACAGCCCAAGCCAAGCTCGGATTGATTCATTTTACTTCAATGTTAAAGACAATGTACGCGTCGCACCGTTGAGCAACGATGTCTCTCAGCGCTTCACACCTTTTCAACTGTCTCGTCAATTTGTTCCAGTTGACCCTCATTGACTGCGACATCATTTTTCTTTTTACTATGTAAATAATAACTAAAAACCAACCAATTAATATAATATAAAGCATATTTGGAGTTAACTCAACGAAGAAACTGATTGGAAAACGTCTATTAAAAATTAGAAATGACAAATCTCACTGGCTCTTGTTTTACATCATGTCTGTTTATTTGAGTCTATTGTTTAGCTTGTATTCAAGTCTATTTACAAATGAATTGAAGTTACATATAATAAAAACAAACAATGCAATGCAGAATAATATTTATAACTAATCCATTTTAGTAGGTTCTTGTGTAGACGTTGAAGGTGATTTACTAGTACTCGCTGCCGCTGCTGCTGCCGCCTGCGTTGAATGATGTTTGGCCACCGCTTGTTGCGCTTTGCTAAGATTTATATAGCCTTCTGTAGCACGTCCACGCAACTCGGTTTCTACCGATTTATTAACATTTTTCGATATAACAGATTTGATTTTCTGTTGTTCTGAAAATTTGCCTTTCTTTGCTTGTATGGGCGCATCTAAAAACAAACAAACAAAATGTTGAAAATGCCAATTTAATACGCAATTCCTGAATTAATTTATGTAATTACTTTGTCTGCGTGTAAAGGCAACTGAATTCCTTTGTTTTTGTTTCTTTTGAATGCCAGCAGGTAATTTTGTTTTCTTAAATTTGCCTTGAACCATCGTGAATAAGTAAATTAAATAAATTAAAGAAAAATTATTTGCAACACGCGTATTTTGTTTTGATGCTGCTTCTTCAGAGAAATGACACTCACATGGAAGTTATTTAAAAGGTGTGTAAAGCTGACAAAAAGCTCATTGATACAAAATTAATGAACATGAATTGTTGCCATATCAAATATAGGCGAACTCAATTTCTCAAGGGTACTCGGTTCAAACATGAAAAAACAAAACAGAAATTCTTTTTTGCTGTTAATCAGAACGAATCTGCTCGTTTAAAACCAAAAGAAATAGGAAATTCATTTTGTTATTTAATAATTTATAGTGAATCAGATAAAATCATAATTTTAAGACAATCACCTCTTATTTCAATAGATCACAAGCTCAGTGGACGAGACGCACCAGGGTATAATAGAAACACTATTTTATGATTGATGAGAGATGTACATAGTTTCAATTTTTAAATTGTCCCAATTCCTAATCTTCTAGTCATTTTAATAGCTTAGGAATGAGAGAATCCGCCCCAGCTGGTTTGGTATGGACAATTCCATCTTCGTTAATTACCTCGTCATGAGCAGATGGTCCTATTTCATCCGATTCTGCTTTGTTAAAGGTTGCATTCCATGCTTTGATTTTGTCTACAGATGATCATTGTTAATAATGCTTCAGTTTCTTTATCTTATACTGAGCCGATTTTAATAATAAGAGCGTATTAAGTAATGGGTCCCAACTCAGCTTGCGCAATAAATTCCTATTGTACAAAACAATAATCAAACCAATATCGACATACGGCATCCAATTATGGGGTACAGCAGCTAACTCTAATATAGAAATAATTCAACGCTATCAATCGAAGCTTCTGAAGAGAATAGCGAATGCTCCGTTCTACGTTCGAAATTCGGTGCTGCACAGAGACTTTCGGGTGCCAATGGTTAAAGAAGAAATACGACGGTATAGTGAGCTGCATAAGATTCGACTGGAGAATCACTCCAACTCGCTGGCTTTGGACCTGCTCAACAACTGCCTACAAACCAGAAGGCTACAAAGAGAGCATCCGCTCGTCTTCCCCTTTCGTTTCCTTCTACTTCTACTGTAATATGCACCATATATGCATGGAAACATGGCCATAACAATGTGGTTTAGACAATTAAAATAAGAAATTCATTATTTTTTTAGATGCTTAGCATTTTGTTTCGTTTTGTTTTATTAATATTTTGGATTTGTTAGTTTTTTGATTGCTCAAATGTATGTATATAAAATATTACTAATTGATTTATAAATTCATCAAAAAATATAATATTTTACACAACAAATTTAACTATTTGCCTCGATCTCCTTGTAAACTTCACGCTTGTATTCATCCAAGCCACCTTCAATCGCACGCACCGTTCGATTACCGCAAACCCACAATTCCTTACAGACAACCTTGATGAGACGCTCATCGTGAGAAACTAATATAACACCACCCTAAAATATAATAAAAAATATAAATTAGATATTACAATTTGAAAATACAAAAACAGATTACATATTCTATAACAAAGTCATTGAGAAAGGAGGAGGTAGTTTGTTATAAAAAAACCAACTGTAGTCATGTGAATCTTACCTTAAAAGCATTAATAGCACGACCAAGAGCATCAATAGTTTCAATATCCAAATGATTTGTAGGTTCATCAAGTACTAGGAAATTTGGCTCAGCTGTAAATGGAGAGAGATAAAATGTAATGTAATGATGAATGTTAAATTATAAGTATAAATAATAACAACTAACCCATGCACATTTTTGCTAGAGCAACACGTGATTTTTGTCCTCCTGACAAACTTGCAATGCTTTGCAATGCCAATGTTCCTGAGATACCAAAACTACCCAATTGTCGACGATATTCTTCATCTGGTTTGCCAGGAAAAAGTTCAGCCAACACACCCACACATGTCACATTCATATTCAAATGATCGACATGATGCTGGGCAAAGTAACCAATACGCAAGCCACGATGCAGAACAATATTGCCATGAATTGTACTCAATTGGCCAACAATGATCTTAAGCAATGTTGATTTACCAGCACCATTTTCACCAACCTAAAGTGGAAAGAAAGAATCCATAAAAAAATAGTCTATTGATGATAAAAGAATTCTATTTTAAGACTCACAATACAAATTCGAGAATCAGAAGTAGCTGAAAGACTAACATCCTTGAACACAGGCAAGGCATCGTTGGGATTATAACGAAATTGAATTTCAGAAATTGCCAAAACCGGAGGATTAAGTGGTTCAACTTCAGGAAATTTCAATGTAACCACTGTCTCCTTTTCAACAGGTTTAAGTTCAGGCCTAAAGACAAATACAGAGAGAGAGATTACGATGAGATTAATTATGGTGATGATTTGTAAACTTACAATTTCTCCAACATTTTAATTTTAGACTGCACTGATGAAGCACGATTGGCATTATAACGAAACCGATCAATGAATTCCTGTACATGAGAGCGATGTGCCATTTGTGCTTCATATTCGCGACGTTGGGCCTTATGTTTTTCTGTTCTAGTCTTATCAAACTGTTCATAGTTGCCCTTGTAAGCCTCCAGTATTTGGGAATGCAAGTGTAAAATATCCGTTGGTACCGTATCCAAGAAATTACGATCGTGAGAAACAACTAAGATGGTTGTTGGCCATGTTTGTAGATAATTCTCCAGCCATATAATGGCTTTAATGTCCAACATGTTTGTCGGTTCATCGAGTAACAACAAATCAGGTTTCGAAAATAAAGCACGAGCCAAAGCCAAACGCATACGCCAACCACCGGAAAATGATTTCGTCGGTCTTTGTTGCATATCGGCATCGAACCCAAGACCTTTAAGTATCACAGATGCACGAGCCACTGCCTTATCTGCTTCAATATTTTGCAATTGCACATATGTTTCACTCAGTTCAGCACTCAGAGCTGCATCCTGCACTCCACTATTCAATTGTGCGAGTATTTCTTTTTCACGTGTCAACAATTTTGTACGTTCCAGATCACATTCAAGGACACTTTCAACCGCCGTCGTCTCATCACCAACAACTTCTTGTTCAACATGTAATACAGAAATATGCGAAGGAATTTGCAATTGCCTCTCGGAAATCATACGCAACAAAGTGGTTTTGCCTAAACCATTACGACCGACAAGACCATAACGACGACCAAACGATAATAATAAATCAGCATTTTGTAAGAGAACTCTACAATTACACATCACATAATTAATAAGAGAATTGTTATACGATTGAATGTAAGGACTTACTTATCACCAAAAGCTAAATCAAAGTTTTCAATTTTAATATCCATGGAACGATTAACTCCTTTTTGGTCCATTTTGGTATTCTTTTTGTTTGTCACCTGAGATGCAGTGGCAGTTTGTAGTTTAACTGGAACAACAGTCGTTTTAACATTATCCTGACGTTTCTCTTGCTTCTGTTGCAGTTTGGCTTCAGCTTTTTCCAATTTCTTCGAATCAACTTTCTATCGTATATCAGAGGGAGTTCATTGAACAATTAATGAAAGTGAATCATTTTTGAATAAGACTATTAATATGTGACTTACATTTACATTATCCTTGTTAACAACCCAAATACTTTGCATGTCCTTGTCCAAATCTGCCATACCTTTGGACATTTCCGCAAGGTTAACAGGTGCATTGAGCACTTTACGTTCTTCATTTTTCGTATTCTTTTTTATTATATTATAGAATTCTATACACAGGTCCCTGTATCAATTAAAATAAATTAAACTCATTTAGTACATGTATGGTATAATTGTAGTATGTAAACATTGTTGTAAGTCAGACATAACAGAATGAAAGAAATAAAGAACGCCACGTGACACGTTCCAAATTCATTTACTCATTTCAATGCAATATTGAGATATTTGATTAAAAATTTCATTTCATTTGTTTAATAAACTAAGAGCGACGGAATCTTTAGTCTAAGTCAACTATCCTGGGCTAAAAGTGTTAGCCAGCTAGCATGTGATATCTAATAAGAGAGAGTGAGAGAGACATGAAATCTTGTCTAACAGACTTATTGCTATGATTGCCCTAAGCCTTCGAACCAACCCGCAGTCAAGTCCCATTTTGTGGACTGCTACAATTTTGATAAAAAGGTTTCCCGACAAGATGTGTATTATCTTTTAAAAAGAGCAGGGAAATTATATAAGAGGAGTTGAATACTTTCTGGATTCTACGACTGATGTCTTGATGAAGAGCAGAGCAATTGCATAGGAGGAGTTAAATACTTCTGGAATCTCCTCTGTCTTCACATCTTCGAATGAAGACTTGAAGAAAAGAGCAGGGCAGTCTCATAAGATGAATTAAATACTACTGGAATCTCCTCTTCACATCTACGACTTAAGTCTTGATGAAGAGTCTTCACATCTACGACTTAAGTCTTGATGAAGGGCAGGGCAGTCACACAGGAGGAGTTAAATACTTCTGGAATCTCCTTTGTCTTCACATCTTCGACTGAAGTCTTGATGCATGCATACATTCTTTGAGCAATTGGCGAAATGGCGCACAGCCACGTAAAATCTCTCGTCATCATCCAAATACTAGTCTTTTTAAAGTCCAAGCGCTCCATCTGTAGCGTTGTGTAATGGCCCTGCCTATTGTATGCCTGCGAGCACCCTGGTTCTCTTTTGTTACCAGATAAGCAATTGCTACGGTTATGCAAAACAATCCCGCCCTTTGTATACTGCAAGATGAGTTCAGAAACAAAGATAAATGTGCTTTAGATAGAAGCTACAAATAATTTCCTCCACATGATGATAAATGCTGAATGCCAACAATAGGCATTTTCCAAGCATTATTTGTTGACGATATGTTAATATCAGAGACGCCGGCACCTTACCAGCAATTCATAATTTAAAATGGATCCTTTAGGCACAGCGAAACTTTAGACGTTCGGTCTCATATTAAGCAACATGCAAGCTGCTGTTATACAAATTAAATGCATGTGCATTGATCAAGATGACTTTACTGCTTAGCATTCTTAGTGTGGAACACGACTAGCGCCAACCCAAGAAGATTGAACATTACTACAAATAATTATGCAACTCTTTCTATCCACTTGCTGGCTACTTATTGACTCCATGAAAATAATAGACATGTCACACTTTAAAGTACATTCTGGACTATGCAAATTCTATCTCAGAATATTGATATGAGCTAAGCTCCATTAACTCGCTAATTATTGCTACATAGTATGACAACCGACACATGTCTTTACCATACATATATAGTAGAAACACAATGACAATGATTAATATTGCCTCTGCATTTACTAATCCAATTCATAAAGCCGTCTTTCTTTCTTTCTACTCAGTCAAGTGTAAAAAATAATATTTCATTAAATAAAATTGCAACTTTTCCTTACCTTATGCTTTCCTCGGATCTATCAATATTAACACTTTGTAAAATATCACCCACAGCATCGAAAATATCATCGCATGTCTCGAATTCATCAATGCTACCGGTAAGTACACCTATGCGGCAAAATCATCAAAATGTGAAAAACGAAAATTGAATTGTTGTTTGCACCTGCTTGGCTTACCTTCAACATAATCTTTGAGTTCATTGTCCATAGCAGGAAACTCACGTTGTAAAATTACAGTGAATTTACTCATTGTGGCTGTTGCTATTTGGTTTCTTTTTGTTTTAACCCAATTTTCTTATGAATTCCACACCGTGATGAATTTTTTCTCTTTGCGATTTTTTTTTTCTGCTCTTTTCTTTGCTTTGCACACCGCTAGAATCAAGACACAGCACACAACACCACCCACGATTTAAACGACGTTGTCGTTTAACCTTGATCGTGTTATCTTATGCCTTTTTTATGAAACAATACACACCGCTGCGCCACTTTCTTAGATTGTTTTTAATTGATTGCGAGCTTAATTTAAAGGTCTATGTCAGTCATTAATAAGACTACTACATTACTACAAATGATGCTCTTACCGGAAGTGTGTGTGAGGTGGGTAAAAATGAATGTTGGCAGTGAGAAATAAATAGAAATCGCAGAGCCCTGCCAGGGAGGGATTCAATAAATATAATTTCAAGTGCTGCCAGGGAATATAAAAAATCATGCCAAGTATACAATTTAATATTAAAATGGTAAAAGTGTCATATACTTTTGTCGCTACATGAAGTATTTTAATATTAAATATCTTATGAAACAATCGCAACATCTGTTTGCTTCTTATATGTGTTGTTGTTGCTATCGATGTTTTGGCCACCGCTCACCGCTTTCCATTTCTCAAGCAGACTGCCGACTGTTTGTTATTTGGCGCCAAATGAATTGCTCTCTCGAACCTGTTCGAACCTTCCAAAACACTCAAAAATGTATGACCATTTGTTGTGATTCACCCAAATGAATGCAAAAAAAACAAAATTCCGAATAAAGATTCCACTCAAAATCACGTTGTTTACTGAAGCCTTTACATTTACATTCATGGGCGTAGCCAGGATTTTGTTCAAAGAGTACAGCATCTATTGGCCCATTTTCGTTTGGGCAAAAGATAATTTTTTTTCCCCTTAATTTTGCTTTATTTGTTCCGATATATGAAGTATGAATAATGATTACATTCAAAAGTTGGCCGCGACTGACTGGGCAACAGGCCATCCTGGAACACCAATTTTCAAACACTCTCAATCAATCAATCTCTTTTTAATCATAAAAAGGGCTCGAATAATACTCAGCTAGTTGATTTTTGTAAAATAAAATTCAAAGTGCTGGCTGGGATTGAACAAGTAGAAAGATTTGTGCTTAATTGTTACTAGTGCACATCCCGATTCTCCCGTTTCTAAACTCCATGCTTAACAGAATGCAAACTCACTAAATGTAAATGAGACTTTAACATGCTTTCAATATGACTATCACTTGCTTGAAATATCATGGACTTCAATGCATAAATTTGCGTAAAAAAAAAGAACATATACATATGTAATAAATTCTACGACTATTGATATTTTGTTTTTTATATACATACCCTTATACCCTATATATGGGTCATGCGAAATTCATAGTAAAATCAGTATGCTTGTCGACAGCCCTGCTTTCTTGAGTACATTTTAATAGAACTCACTCACAATGTTAACATTTATTTGAGTTTGGTTTGAATAAAACACCTTCATCTTCAAACACCATCGAGCATCGAACTGTTGAGAAAATTGAGAAATATTGAGTTTTCCGGCGCCTCTCTTGCTATTAACCAATGAAACGTGTACCCTCATACCCCAATGGAAATGAAACGCTCTAATCTGCAAGAGCAAAGAGCGTAATGAATCACTTACACTCTGGGAATGGTAGAAGCGAAGTGAATTGAAATTTCTGTTGTTCCAACTTGGTGTCTTGGGGTTTCGGTTTTGTTGTGTTTTGTTGTTTATTTCGCTAAGTTGTTCTGCTGCTACAAATTTTCCGTAATTCAATTGAATTCTTTTTATATATTTTTTATTAATATATTTTGGTTAAATTTGGTTATAATTGTTGTTGACGCGTGTGTGATCAAAGAGATTTAACACACTCATACACACACACTTACACAATAAAAAAGAGTAAACTCCTGTTACTTACAATAAATAATAATATTTCAAATATTTTATTTAATAATCATTGGCGCGTGCATGTGTAAATTAAATGATGATGATCATCAATGAAATTTAAAAAAATGACTAAGAAAAATAATAAAAATGTTGTGCAAATAAAGTAAATCAATTTTATAACAATAACAACTACAAATAGATGAAGAAAGTGGGCAAACATCAGTCGATAAGCGGAGCGAGCAACAACAAAAGTGTGTTAATCAAAAGTTTAAAGTTTATATTTTTTATTGGCAACAAGTGCCAACAACAACAACAAAAACAACCACCAATAACAACAACAATTTCATGCTCATTTTTATTGAAAAATCACAGACAACAAGCCACAATCGACAATAAAAACTTGAAGAAGGAGAGGAGAAGAATGTTGTTGTTAACATAAGCATGAAATACTAAATTAAACCCAACCACAAACAAATAAATATCAACAAGAAAACAACAAATCAACAAAGTTAAAGGTGAAGTGTACTAAAAATGTAAATAAAAATCATCAACAAGAAATAAATAAATAAAATAGAAATAATATAAATAAGATAAAAAAAAAATCAAAAGACCCAAAGCAGCAAAAGAAAAATAATATAATCTTTTATTTATCTTTATTTAAATGACTAAAATTATTTAAGGTATAAAATTTGTTGTGTGTGTGTTTATTTGTTTCTGTTGTTACCACAAATCAAAGTGCATTCAATTAATCAAACACTTCTCTCTTTGTCATGGTCCAAGTTACTCGGAAACAGCTGTTTATGTTGGCATGCAATTTTATATAGTGAGAGAGGGAGAGAGAGAGAGAGTGCAAAGTGCCAATTGTAGAGTGACCAACTGCTGTTTTGTTTGATGCAAATATTTGATATGAAATATTTTCTATAATATAAACAAAATATATAAAAAAATATTTTTCCTTTTTTTAGTTGTTTTTTGTTTGTTTAAATATTCTTGTTGTTTTCATAACATTTTTAAAATTATATATATAATGGCCATACGAAAATGGTCAGCCCAAAATCAAAGCAAATCCCGCCTTCATTGTCATCGTCATCACAATCATCATCATCATCGTCATCATAATCACCTGTCGTCGTCGTCGTTTACATAAATTTATTTGAGCGAGTGCAAATGCACTTGAACTTACAAAGAAGAAAAACATTGATAGAATGAAGAAAAGCAGACATGAATGCTTGTGTGTTTTGTATTTTTCTGCGTATGTGATTTTGTTTCTTTCAGCCGTTGAACGGTTTCTTTTTTTGTTTTCCCTTTTGGTCAATTACCTCAATATGCCGTTTTCCGCTTCTTCTTCTTGGTTTTTTTTGCTCGCCAAATCTTTGAATGTGTGAATTTTTTTTATGCGGAAATATGAAAAAGAGAAGAAGAAAATACATAAGTATAAATTTATGAATAATGAAATTAACACAAATTTGTGTACATTTTTGCTTAAATGTTAATAATCAGCGTTAATATAATTGAAAAATATCAATAAAGCCAAGAAACAGAAATCAATCCGAAAATGGCTATAAAATTATTGGTTTTATTCAGAAAACATAGGTTTAAAATATGTACGTATGTGTTAGGTGTTTACTACAACAGTTAATATGTTGAATATTATTTATGGTCTATAAAATTTATCAAGCGTTATAAATTAGACATTTTTGGGATTTACTATACAGTCGAACCTCGTATAATGTGGTTAATTCGTTCCTGAAAAACACCGTGTTGGCCAAAACCGAGGTTGTGTTTCCATAAACCAGGGCTGTCCAACCTTTTTGCATTGGAAGAATGCGTGCTGATTAGGGCCGCAGTAGACCGGCCAGTAAAAAAAAAAACAGTGAGCAACAGCCCACATTGACCCGGATTAAGCCGCGTTCTGACTTCACTTGGGCCGCGGGTTAGACAGCTGACTTAATTTTGCTCAAATTATAAAAAATTTGCCTAAAAATAATGGAAAACAAATAATAATTGTAATTATTATTAATAATTCATTTAAGCAATTATTTTCTTTTTAATAAAGAAGTCTGGTAGCTTTGTCTTTATCTTCCTTAAAGTAAAATTTATAGTCGAGGACATGTCTTCCAGGCGGATATCTATCATGGCCACATAAATTTATTAGTACCAAGTTATGCATTTGAACAATTACTATTAGAACAACGAATGCCACCTCCACAACCAACGCCAAATACTTGTTTTGTGACCATATGATAGGTTTGAACCACCACTGCTAGACCTGTAATGCATATCGAAATATCGTTTATAATTATTGGGTCCAACAAAATCATCAATGCCACCACGATTAGTAATAGACGAAAGATAGTCACTGGAATCACACCACCTGTAGAACATTTATTTGAACTTAACAATGAGTTTCTTGACCCGACAACATTCGGATCAAATATTGATGCCGGTGGGGCATCAATTTCAGGGGAGTTTTTTTTGAATTTGCCTTTTTTTTCTTCAATAATTTCCGATGTGGCATTATATTTTGATAATTATCATTTTGAAACTTAAGACGTCTTTCTTCACAAGGGTCTTTCAAGGAATGTTCTGTAGATATCGTTAAAATTAGATAAATCAGAATCATAAATCATAATATCTGCCAAAATTGCTATAAATTGTCTTCCCTTAACTGTTAATCTTGATGTAACGCTGCTGCATATTATCAAATTCTTCCCTACCGATAGATAGTGCTGCTGGGATAATATCGTTGTAAACGGTCTTTAGAACAATGTGTTTTCCAGCAGTGTTTTAAATTTTTCACAGCTAAGCCATTCAAAACGAGGCAATCATTTATTTCAATTAGTTTTCAAGGATCTAAAACTTTTATTGACTGGTTTTCAGTTTTATTTGAAATCCAATTTTTGCTACGTTTCATGTAATAGTGCTTAAGATTTAGGATTACACCTTGATTAGGCTGTTGAAACAACGATGTTGTGTTTGAACCAGGGCTTGGATTGCTTACTCCATGGCATCAAGAGCAGTAGCCGGAGTAATAGCACTCAATTCTACATATTTCGTTTGCTCCAATTTTTGTTGCTATTGCTGCGACTATAAATAGTATTTTTTAGGAGTTCTGTCAAATGCTCTTTGCTCCGTGCTTCACAAATTGAGAGCAGGAGCAAAAGCAAAAAACAAAAACTATGAAATAGCATAGCATTTTCAATCTCTGGTTTGAACAATTGAACATTTGACTGGCTTAAATTCGAACGTTGATCTGTTACTTTATCTATCAGCAGGGAAAAAAAGAAATCCAAGTTGTTGCTTTTTACGTATTACTCTACTTCACAAAATAATCGTAAAACCACTGGACAAATAGAGTTATTATTGTCTTTTTTTGTTGACTTTCCAAAACACAGGCACATTGTCAATGTTTATACCTGTAAAGGCACGTGGATTTTGTGGCTTTCAAACCACCATAGAGTTCAAGAAAAAATCTCCCGAAGCATGCCTGCAAACAGAAAATGTTAGACGATCCCTATAGCCAGTTAATTTTCTTATTTCTTTGAAAATAATAATTCTTTTAGGCATTCGTTTCCATTATAAAGCAGTTTCATCTGTATTACCATAAATTGAATTGGAACACACTGTAATCCAATCCGATGCTGAATAAATTCAAATCAGCCTTCAATTTTTTGTTTTTTTTGTTTTGGGGGCAATCATATCGCATCCTAAATACAAAAGTTTATTAACTCAAAAAACAGCATTTCGAAAAAATCGCATTTAAAGTTTTCAATTTTCTCACAAATTGACCAATTATAGAAATAATATTCTCTTCTCATGCGGAGAGTATGTAAGTTATTACGGTCATTTTTTACACAATATGAAACATGATATAACGAATAAATCTGCATCATTAACTCAATAATCGTTAGGATGTGATAAGTTCCCTTGCAATCACCCTATTTAAATAAATCAATTCAGTTTAAGTCAATGTATCTATTGCGTGTACTCGTTTCAGTGAAACACATTTTGTCAAGGCATCATCTAACATATTTTTCTATTTCATTTTTAATTTTAGACAGCAGAAAGGAGTATGTTCGTTTTTTTTTAAATTAAAGAACAAAGTATTGAGTTGATACAGTAAAACCATTACAATGTAAAACCGTTTAAATCGAACATAAACTAACATAGTCATAACGTAAATTAATCTAAAAACAACTTAAAAATAATTGACATTTCATGAAATGACAAAATTATAAAGTTATTTTTATACAAAATTTGAATTGTATAAATATTAAATCACTGTAATAACAATCACAGAACTGTCAATCATAAGTATCCACTGACATCTGTTCTGGGTATATCAAAGAAATCAATCAAAGTTCCAACATTTGTTTGTTATTCAATTATTGCATTTTGTTGAAAGTTCATAATGCAATTTTCATTTTCAATCTTTCAGCATTTAATTAAATACCTAAATCTATAACTCTTATAAGAAGATTATTATAGACTTTCAACATATGCTTTATAAAGTTTATCTTACCGTTGCACAAGTCGGTATTTCCAAGTCAACAAGCTAGCATCTGCTTTGGCTATAAATACCACTAGAACGAGGTTTAACCGCCTTCACTCTTAAGACATTTGGGTATGCGGACATCAAAGAGGACGTATGCTCCTATTCTGAATGTCAAATTTCTGTTGCATTTGTCAAATATTTTCTCTGTCACTATTTTGCTTTACATCCGTTAAATCGGTGGTTAATTTTGTCTAATTATGAAAATTAAAAAAGAAACATTAAGGTTTCGCTAAATCTTATTTCAACTGCCAACAAACTTCAACTGCAAAACGAACTAATAAACTTAATTATGAAATATATTATTCTTTTGAAACTATTCTCATATTTATTTTAACTTAATTTATCATCGTTGAACTTAAAATTTCCCGCACAATTTATCATAAACTAAAATCTCAATAGATAAAAGAACATCGATCATTGATATTCATATGTTTATTTTATTGTAATAACTCTTTAAGTACATAAATCTATCATTAATATTGCAAAAATTAAAAAAAAAAAAGTGAAATCGCAAGTTAAATCAATCATTTAGTATTTATGAATAAAATGCAAATAAAAACTTACCTAAACTCATTTTATTTACACTATTTATAAATTTTGATTCCTTGATCAAATAAATATTTAAATCATTCAAATATATTCTATGAAATTATTTAAAAGTTTGTTTATCACTAGAGGGAGATACTCACTCATTCGATTTCTGTTGAATGACTCAAATGTGAATCTAAAAGCGTACGCGCACGACTTAACTTTTGAGATAAACATACATATCTATAGCAAACTCAATCATATACAACTTAAAGATATATATAGTATATAGTAAATATTGGTATGTTGAACATATAATATGTGCATATATCATAATGGTTTGGTTGGTTGTTAATATATTAAATTGATATCAGTTGACTGACGATGAGATGCGTACGCTCTTTGATAATTGCGCGTGAGTTACACATGAATTTCATTGAATTTTTTGTTTTTTATATTCATTTATTGACATGTGTATGGAGTATTGTAGTATAAAATAACGAGAAAAGCCGACGTGACGACATGTGACGTCACATTATTTGAACTTAATTTGTTGCAAGTCACAAGTGCCACAAGCCACATATTGAGTAAGAGACAAGTTTATGCAATCAATTAAGATTGAAGATCGATCGGGTAATTATAGTAGAAAATAAAGGAAAATTCCCGAAAATATGTAGAGAAATTAATAAAATGTTATTATAAAATATCCAGGTTTTTTTTTTGCAAAGTATTGTATTATAATAGATATTATTTAGGTTACATAAGTATTTTATTTGAAATATGTATTCAGGTGTCGCTGTCATCATCATCATCTTTATAGTGCTTTTTCGGTGCCCCCATATGTATTTTTTGGAAAATAAAGATGTAATTTTTGATTGTTTTGTTGATTTTAAATTTTCATTGTTGCACACTTCACGTCTCTTGGTGAATACTCAACTCTGTTAAAGCCTTTTTGAGAGTTAAACCTTCCATAGCCACAATATTATCGAAACTATTGCCATTCGATTTTCAATTGTTCCCATCATTCACAGAAATTTCAGTCAACAATTCTTCATTGAGGTCTTTGTCTGCAAACAACACTTGAATATTATCGATAGCCATATCTTTGTAGCCTTCACTATCATAATGTATTGAGTGAACAATTTGTAAAATTTCAACTAGACCACTTTATGGCAATTAAAGCAAGTGGCTCTTTTAACAACTACCGGCTAAACTTTCGTCCAACATCCATTCAATATTGACTTCTTAAGCTCGATTTCTTTCAGACACTTTTTACATCAGAAGAATCCGCGTCGGTTATGTTCAAAATTCATCCTAAAGTAAATCTGATATTATAAGTCTTGATCCATAAACTACAGTACTAGTTACTTTGTATAGGGTGGAAGATATTTTAACTTTATAATTTATGAGTGTTAAACAAACAAAATAGTAACCAATTTGTCTCCATGTTAGACCAAGGTTGTGTTAAATAAGTTCGTGTTAAAAGAGGCTTAGGGGTAATTTATATAAAAAAAAAAAAAAAAAAAAAAAGACGGTAAGTTTGGACAGTCGGAAACTAGTTCTTAAGAAATCTGAAAGCCACATCTATAAAAAAGCATTTCTTGAGTCAATTTAGCTTATTTGGGGAGATTAGATATGCGCGACAATGTTCTATCGATATGCCTTAAGATGACAAACATAATATTGTAACAAGGTTCCAATATCTCTTCTTCTTAGGTCATATTTGCTTAGACGCTACTTAATGGTTGAGGTCCGGGACGAGCGATCAAGTATTCTCAGCATTGGTGCGGGTGTATCTCAGGGTGTCCTCTCTACACCGCTGTTTTGTAAGCCCCATCTGCTGACGATACATTGCTAGCCACATACGCTGATGACACTGCTTTTATTGGCAGCTCTTCCTCTACCCTCCATCAGATAGTAAACGCTCCTTAATGCGTTCATAATGACGTCACATTCACGGACCTGCGAATCTTTTCTGTCCGTTAGCATATCAATTTGCACACAAGCCGGTATAATGACCGACTAAAGTCTCAAAATTAGCTTCCAGGAGGAGGCTCTAGAGCCTTCACCCTGATTATCTTTGGGTACACGGACGCTAAAGAGGAAGTAGGTTCTGTTTCTAAATTAACCAGACATTGCTCTTGTTAAAAATTGAATGTCTCTTAAAATTTCCTAAACTTGATCATGAGCATATCATTCTTAGGCGCGTTAACTGAGGACAGAGAAGTCTCGAGTTTATTAAAAGATGAAATGGAGAAAGGGTTACACTTACTACTCATTATCACAATAGGTCATAGACTTAAGTGGGTAACCGTATGGCATTACAAAAGTCTAAACAAATAAAGAATTCTTAATTGTTTCATTTAAATGATGACTAATGATATGAGTTATTTTTCCTATAACCCGCATTCTCTCTTAGTTACTAATGAGCCAACAAATGATAAAATTTAATTAAACCTGTTTATTTGTACTATGTAAATACTTTGTATTTTTTGTTCCATTATACACCTGCATCTGTATCACTTGTAATCACGTGTTCATTGACATTTTAACGCTTCTTTGCATAAACAAATAAGCAAAAATATACAATAGTATATTCAAAGAAAATATTAAGTTAAAAATAAAATTCAGATAAATATTATAATGCAAACAAAATATATAAGTAATAGGTAGAAAAAAAATCAATGTTGAACGCTTCTTAACAGTAGACATAAAGCCACATGAGGCATTCGTATGTTCGTTCTTATGGTATTCTGACCGATAAGAATAAATTGTTGTAATAATAACATACATTTGTACATACATATATTGTACTTTGTTCTATATACTTATGTATGATAATGAGGTCTTACAATTTGTACAGATTTCGTAGTCATACGCCACTGTATCTTGTGCAAATATTTTGATTTCCAATTTGTTTTATAATTATTATAAATAGGTAACCCTATTATACTTAGTATCTACACTAATCTAATGGCATAAATTTAGTCTTTAATCCAAAGTACATAAATACTTACTTACTTAATTATTTAAATTTTGTAGAAAATTGTCTTTAAGATAACTGAGATAAATCTTTGAGACTTATGAAGACCTGCTACGTAGTATGTAATTTTGGTTGAATTAGTTTCATTTTGGAAGTCTTTAGTGTTGGAATAAAGTTGAAATTAATTTATTTTACTGTGAAGAAAGAATATTCAACAAATTCTTAAAAATGGTTGAAGTACGTATTGATATTCAGAACTCTTCTTAGAGATTATCTAATATCCTTATAAGAATCAAGTTTTGCCTACAAAAAATGTCTAAACCAAGACAGAAAAAACTCTTGATAACAAAATATATTTAAATAATTTGTAGTAGATTCTGATTTCTATTTAAATTTTGTATAAGGGCTACCTCTTTTAGTAATGAGAGAACTCTGCAGTTGCTTACAAAGTGTAGATATTTTATTACTTATTAAAACACTCTGAAAAGTCTATTGCTGTAAAGAAATGCCCTTTTGCCTCTAAAAATCTTCGAGATTAATTCCTGTTTCAAGTGTATCTTTAAAGTTACTGTCGTGTTGCATTGCAATCACTTCTTCTTGCATTTCATCATGCACCTCAGAAATATTGAAAATAAAAGGATTGCAAATCAGTTTCCAAATACCTTCATCCTCGCTGTCAGGAAAATAGCGATTGAATTCACTTTTTATGTTTTTCCAACGTAAATAGTACCTTGTTGTTGTTTTTATTTCTCCTTTTAAGGGTATTACACGATGGATCAGAACAACGCGACCGATCGTCGATCTCAGAACACCGTGTCGACTACTTGCCACTTATAATAGTGATGGCAAAATAAATGTATTAATCCATTATTTGATCATATGATTAATTGAAAGGCAACGATAATTAATTGCAATTAATCGCGACAAATTAATCGATTAACCGATTAATTGATAACCCAAAAACAAAAGGTCTTTTGCCAGTGAGTTTTTCACCGAATGTGACAAAATTAACCGATTCGATGTTTCCAGCTAAAATTAGAAAATTATCATGAAAATACAAAAATAAATTTTGTCTGAGTGCTAAATGCGAAAACAATTGATTATAATTGATTGATTATGAAAATTAAGCGGGTAATTTATTCAAATAAAAAAAACATAGTACTATTATTTGTTCATTTCAAAAATAAGAGATTTGATAGGCTTCATCTGTTACGTTTTTCCGTAGCGATTGCACCCGCTTTGGAAAAAAACCATTCCGATGGGACGGAAGTTGCAATTGAAAAACAATACTTATTGGGAGTACACGGTTTTCTTCCCAAGAGTCAACCACATTACGTTTCAACTCGAGGACCAGAGCACTGAGGAAGAAGCTAAGTTTGTCTAGGGGTTGCTCTAACTCATCGTGCTTTCTTCTTCGTTTGTGGGCCAAAGTCTTATGATGAGCCCATACATCGAACTCATTAACAAAAAACAATAAAACAGAGGTGTCGATTATTTAAGAAATAATTCTTATTTTGCCAATTAATCGAATAGAATTTTCGATACAATTAAATCGTAATATAAAAGAAATCGCATTTTTTCGATTAATCGTGCCATCACTACACTTTTAGAATGGTTTTGCGGACCGCTTCGGGTGCTTCCAGGGACTACCAGTAGTCCACAGACCACCAGCTAAAACCCACTGGTTTAGAGTCTAGAACACATATACACTTAAGATAAAGTTTCTTTTTAGAAGTCTACGATTAGGAAACATTTATTCCATTAAAACTTATACAGTATCTTTTAAGCATGTCTTCTAAATGAATTATTAGTGCGTAAGTGATTATAATCCACATCCTTTTTGGAGAGAAATACAAAAAAAGATTTTATCATTCCTTGTCCCACATGTTAATGGTGTAGATGTAATAATGTATTACATTATATGCTTATTTAAAGGGATATCTATTATATTGAACTGTAACAGAAACAACTAACTACAGTTGCATTTTCATAACTTGAATTATCAAACCATCAAATCACCAATCGACTTATGGAGACTTCTTGTTATAGAAATCAATCAATATTCATGTAAACTAGGAAGTTTGACGTAAGTTAAAATAAATATTGGATTATAGACATTTTTATTTACTTAACATCAAGTATTCTAGTTACTATTTCTTTTGTTTACACATTTACATTAGTTAGTTTTTGTTGTTGAAAAAATTGTCTAATATGTACTTCGTAGTTGACCTTCTCCGTCTTATAGATCAACTAACGTGCCTTTATTCAACTTAATCAATGTCGTGAAGAATAAATGATGAGTTATTTTTACAAAAAGGGACTTTCATATTCCCTTCCCTTATATAAACAGCGAAACGACGTGCACACCAAAAGGGTATTCCCCAAACAAATTTTGATTCAAGGTTGCACGTGCCATTTTGTTTTTGTTTGAGTTATGAAAATATTGGAATTATGGATGGAATTTCGCTCTAAACGCGCTACTGCAACTCGATTGGGTTCGAGTTTTGGAATTTGACCGTAATTATAACACGAATTCATAAGGTTCAACTTGGTTACAATAGAAAAGTCACAATTATTTCAATTCATAACAAAAATTGTAATAAATCATTGATAAAAAGTATTTTACCTGATTTTTATGAAAGAAAACCTTTGTCAGTTATTTAAACAAGTAAAAACATTTCATATCTGAATTCTGAAAATCAAAATTATATCTAAGATACAACAAAATACAGTGACAGTCAGTATACAGTATAAATAAATATAAATGAGTAATTTCTCTATACCTTTAACATGATGTTAAGTCGAAAAAAAACAATAATTAAATACTAAAAATGTTAAAGAAATGAAGTAGCATCATAAATTGTATACTTATTTGATAATAGAACTGATAACAACTAAAGCAAAACGAAACAATTTTTCATGGTCATTATTCGGTCATAATTTGTCTACTACTAAATACATTAAATAAATATTCGATATTTTACACATACATAATCTTATCTTGGATGGCAGCCTGAAACTTCCAAAGAACGTTTGTATATATGTAATTAATTATTGTTTAATGAAAATATTTGCAACCAAAGTTATCAGTTTATTAACTTTTGTCACATTAACCTCTCAGACCCCAGAGTCTGTCACAAGTACCGAAATTATTATGTTTGCCGATAAGCAAAAACATGGTTTTTGATAGTCAGACAAAACAACACAATTCATCTCATATGATTTTCATTTCAATTTATTTGTGGCTTTCAATTATAATTAAAGATTGCAATCAATTGGCGAAATTGAAACAAACCTCGAGATCTTTGAATCGGAAACAAGCATGCCGCATCCTATAAATATGAAATGATTTCTTTTTAATTAGGCGTGTGTGTCTCTTGACTCAGATCTCGTGATAGGGAAATTCATAAAACAGAACAAAAATTTCTGTATATGCAAAACAAATAAATAAAAATAAATGATAAGATTTGTTTGTCTTTGTTTGTTTGTTGTCTCGCATTTATAATTTTTATTTGTAGAATAAACTACAAACTATTATTTGTTCTATCATTATTATTATCATGTGATTATATACGTAAAATTTGCTAATAATTACAAAGTTGCAAATACTGTTGTTTTAACATCGAACTACTATGCCGAGAATAGATATCTTTTGATAATAATTGATTTACAAATATATATGTGTTACAATTATAAAAGATCTGAACTAAACTGAACTAAGATTGTTCTTGGCCTCTAAAAGAAATAAGAATATTGATTCAGTATGACAACAACAACAACAATATAATGACAAATTGTTGTTGATTTTTTATTTTTTTATTATTATTTTGTTTCAATTTGTTTTGTTGTTTCCGCGACTTTCATAATTTTGTCGCCACTTGTTCTTGTTTTCTATTTTTAAGCATTTCGCCTCTGTGGAACACACTTTCTCTCATGTCAACAAAATCATTTTAAGCCCATTTGGGTTATTATATGGTATACGTTGTACCTTGAATATGATTCTCATGTGTTGTTTGCATTGCATTATTAAATAAGAACCCATAAACTTTTTTATATTTAAACATGTAAGGGGAATTGGTTTAGTCATGTCTTAACAGTATATAAGTCTTTTAGTATTTTGAGATATAAAGCTGAAAATGATAATTGTCTTTGTCAAATCAAAGTTCTTATTTATCGAAAATTATTATTTTTTTATATGTTTGTTTTGGCATTTTATATAAGACCTTAAAAGTTTAGGTCTGAGTGGTGTAGTCAAGATATTCATAGTCAAAAGCCACAAAATTCGGTTTTTTGTAAATATCTTGTTTCCTATGCTTTAAATGACAATTAATGCTTAGACAAAAGTTGTAGAGCATAAAATTCTTTACAAATTTGGTCTGTGTAATTTTTTTATAAAGTAAACCGTTCTTGAGGTAGAACCCGACCAGTGCGTAGCGCTAAGCCGTATATACAGTAGCAAACAAAAATGTGCAAATATCGTGACTTTCATATATTGTGTTTTGTGGGAGGTAAACGGCTCATTAGAAAATATTAAAAAGAATACCAGGTATTCATTAGATAATTAGCAAATGACCCCACAGTCATTATAGCGAAAAATAAAATAGGTGAGATAATAAAAAATAAAAACCAGGGTTACCTGCATTTCATAAAAAAATGACTCCACAAAGTAGTTTAAAAATGCGTAATTGGCCTTTGTTCGTTATGGGACCCTATATTTTAACTAGGGGAACAACTTTTTGATGGATGAAGTATCCTCTCCCTACTTAATCAACCATTACACCCGGAATTTTCATTTTTTTCCTCCTAGATTCTCAAATTCCAGGTTTATTCGGTTTCATTCTGCAGAAAAATCCTTATTTGACTGGGCTATACCGAAAAGTATTGCATAAAAAGGGAGAATATTGAAATTTTGTAAGAAAGCTTTTTGGGGAAAATCTATTTATCATCTACAATTATGGCCTTCCTTTAATCCTAATAAAAAATATGATTCTCAGAACCCTAAAATCACATAAAATATAAACACATGGCAATAATACATAATTCTATTCTTTTTCCCCAATTTTAGTCTACCAAATGCTTAGGGGTTTAGGGTATCCCTTAATTAGAATCACCCGACTATAGTGTAGTATAAATATTTACATATATGTATTTATATATTTTAACAAAAAATCAAACAATTTGAACAGCAGCAAAAGATTCATATACTATTTCAACTTGCGTTTATTTTTATTAAATTTAATTATTTTAAATAATCAGATTCATGAATCATTCAACAAAGGAAAAAATAAACAAAAATTCTTGCTTTTTTTTTGCTAATATTTATATATTTATTTTTATTTGTTTGTCGGTCGGTCGGTCGGTTGGTTTTATTGTACATATATTTTGTTTTTATGGATATTCATTTTTTATCGTTCAAGAGTCCAATTTAGTGGTGATTCACATATCACAATCACTCAAATATAACGTGTACTATGTGTTGTGTGGAATGTATTTAAGTATCATCTACTACGAGTTTATATGCATTATCCATATTTGTTACTCAATGATGATACGAGGGAAGTTCGATAAGTGTGTCAGTGAATATATGTATATACATATTTTTCATTTGATAGAATTCTTTTAGGGGGCTAAATGTGAGAAATTTGCTAGATGAGATAGCAGTTCCTAGTCCAATTTTACAGATTTTTTCCATGGCATGTGCACCCGTGCATTGTCTTAGTGGAAGAGCATTTTTTTCATCGCCATAATGCGCCCGCTTTTGCTGCAAATCAATGTGTGTTCTGTCCAACAGTTCTGAACAATATTCGCCGGTGATTTTTTACACTATTCAAAATAATCCTTGTGAATGACATCGCTTACTGTAGCCATGACTTTGATGGCCGACAGACCCACCTTGGCCTTCTTTGGTGCTCGTTCACATGAAGAAGTTCACTGCTTTGACTGTATCTTGATCCCTGGTGTATAGTGATGAATCCATGTTTAACAGTTACGAAACGAAAACTCATTCGGATGGCGGTTGAACATCGTGAAACACTCCTTTGAATTGGCTACCAGGTTGCTTTTATAGTAGAGTATGAGAAATCGCGGCACCCATGGCGTGGATAGCTTCTTAATATTCATATAAAATGTGATATAATCGCCCAGTTTAGATGCTTTCAGTCCCAGCCATCTCATGCACCTTCATTCTCTGACGGTCCAATATCACTCCTTTGATTTTATTGACGTTTTCTGTCGTTACTACCATTTTCTGGGTGATCTGAATGTTTAGAGTCACTTTTGCTGGTACGACCAGAAAGGAATTCATTAAACCACTTCTTAAGCATTGAAATTTATGGGGTACTATTTAACAAGCCAATTCAAGTTACTACGCGGGAAATTCAAAAAGTTACTAACTTACACATCTAACTGCCCTCTTATCTCTTACTGAATATCCCACATTCAGTTCAACAGATGTGCGACAACGACAAGTACGTACTACCCGTACATTCTCGTAATATGTCAATTGACCTCTAATTAAACACAATTTTTCATGTAAATCAACTTTTATTTTTTGTCAATTAAACTCGATTTAATTTTACTATGATAAAACACATAATTTATTTCCTAAAACAAATCGATTAATCTTTTGATCTGAACTTGAACTTTTATTTTGTATTTTTTGAAATCATCCATAATAATTGCAATTTAAATATTGTAAGTGTAAATGAAATGAATTCATGTGAAATGATTCTCTTATTAAAAAAAATCATATATCTGAAACCGGTTGGTTTAATGGTTTAATTTTTTTAGTGGTATTTTCCAGTACTTTCTGAGGCACTAATTAGTTAATCAAGTTAATTGTTAACAAGATTTATTTTTATTAAAATAAGAACAATATAATTTTGTTTTCAAGTTAAACTTACTATAGAATATTCCAATCTTTTGTTATATGTAATTATAAAGTTCAACTTGAAATATTTCCCTCCATTCATATAATTTAGATAGCTTTGCTCTGAAGTATATGTATGTATATTTATTTAGAGATTTTTTTTACCAAATTCTTATAACATTTTCCATATTATTAGAAGAACTTTAAATCTATATCTATATATATATAAAATCGTAAGCCTTTTTCTGTCTGTGCACGCTAATCTCAGAAACGGCTTAACCTATTTAAATGCGGTTTTCACTGGTGTATTGAAGCAAGTTTCCTGTAACATTTAGCGTATATTTTATCGAAATCGACATACCAAATCAAAAGATATTCATATTCTTAGTTCTGTTGCCTATTTTTTGGCTGATTTTCCAATGTTTTCCTATTTTGCAGCGCAGCAACATCAAACAGCTGACGATTAGGAAATAAGTTAACAAAATACGCGCTATTACAATCATTTTTCGTATACCCCACACGTACGAAGTCGTGGGCACCAGCTAGTTTTAAATTTATTTAGAATCGAGTATCTATAATATTGGCATGGGTACATACCATTTCAAATAGGTCTTTTGAATAGATTAAGGGTAATACGTAAAAATCACATACTTATAAATTTTTGGTTAACAGCTTTAATTTAACAATTACAACTTATTTCAGTCCTAAATTATAAACTTTTCATATCATTCACATAATTTACAATGTTCTGGAAAATATTGGATTGCCACATAAGTACATAATGTTGTTTATTTAAGGTGAATTTATTATAAACATCACTATAGGTAGGACCTTAATTTAAGAATCAAACAAATTGAAAGCGATTGGGTCAGGTTTATTGCTTATATGGAGAACCTTTTAGAGCAAGGGTATCCTAACTTAAGGCAAGCTTACATGCATTCCGAAATAGAAGTCTTCGCTGGAAAGCTTTTAATTTTTTGCTCACCGCATCAACCACACTAGCAAAGACCTGTTCTTAATAAATATAGCAACATATCTGGGACAGTGGCCTTCGGAAACAAAAAAATTAGACACCCATGTTTTAGACCATATTCCCCATATTTTGTATATATATTTTAAAAGGAAAAAAAAAAAATCTATCAAGTGCGTGTCGGACTTGCATACGAAGGGTTCCGTACCATCGCACAAGATTTAACACTATGTATTCGAATTCGTTGAACATAAGGCTTGTACCTCCAAAATTAAATTAAATTAAATTATCCAAAATTTACGAAGTAAATAAATATGGGAACTGCTTCATCACATCTCAATCCAATCGAAACATCGATGTTTTGCCAGCTCTAGTGAGGCAGAGATACACAGTTTTGATCATGTGAAAAAATTATAGAAATTTCGACTTTTCACGTGGATTTTCCAAAAAATTTTATTATTAGCTCTAATAGCGGTACACTTTTCACTGACGGACGAACGAACATCGTAGGCTTAGAAATAGGGTCCCGTTGGCACCCTTTGGGTATGGAACCCTAAAAAGCAACTGATGCAATGGAAAAGTTGTGTAACGTATGCACATATATATGGCGACAATTATATTAACACACGCATTTGTCAAATCTCGAAAGTCGTCGCTCTGGAAGCCCATCCGAGATTGATGATGATAAAACAAAGCATTGCTGCAAGCATATAAGCATACAATTAGAAGTTAATTAAACAATACGACCAATTTATTGATGAATATCATGTATATCGCTCCTGAAAATAATCAATAAAGTGCGGCATGACTTACTTATGACCCATTATTTTGATCAAATACATTTTAAGATAAAAAAAACTACATATATTTAAAAAATTTAGAAAATTTCGCTTTGATATTGATAGCAAGAAATTGTTATTTATGTTTTTTTATAAAGTTTGTTTACAATATGTCACACTCTCTCTCTTGCTACGATCTCAGTGAATATCATAATCATAATACAGAAAGAAAAGACGGGCGGACGGACGGACGGACGAACGAACATCGTAGGCTTAGTAATAGGGTCCCGTTGGCACCCTTTGGGTACGGAACCCTAAAAAGCAACTGAAATTTGATCAAATACATTTTAAGATCAAAACTAGGTTTTCATAAAGACTACATATAAATGTTGGTATATCTCTTATATCTATGAGTTCGGGTTTATAGTACAATCGGAGACTACATAGTTCATTATATTTATTAAACAAATTTGATCATTCATAATGTTTTCATCACATTTTGTTATTTTCTCTATTCTCCTTCCTATCTTATCTACAAGTATAACAAATAAATGGTATTAATAATTATAATTATTTATTTATCTGTGATTGTATATAATTTGCTAAACATAAACAATGAGAGTAGTAAAAGTTTAGAAACACCTCTTTATTATAAATTATTGCAAAAATTATTAGAAATATTTGTTTAAGTATTATTATTTCAACATTTATTTCTCGCATGATCTTATAACAAAAAGAAAAGAGTTTTCTCTTTCAATTCCAATTTCTTTGCATTTGGAATTAACATGTCTACTATGATAATGATGGTTTTGTTGATGATGATGATGATACGATTAAAGATTTACAGCTTACGCATGACATTTGTTTGAGAATGGCATATACTACTACCTACTAGAAATACACACATCTTGTTCTAAAAATTGGGAAATATGGATAAACCCCGTCGGGTATGTTGATATTTTTTTACGAGTAATTTATGAGAATATTATGGTCTGGTCTCAGCAGAGATAAGCAACAACCTTAGTAACTGATGCTTATCTCCTCTGCTCTGTTCTGCTTTACTCTATTTGGCTCTGCTAGATTGTCAATCGTATTTTGCACGTAATCAAACAATCACTTTAGATAAGCGATTAGCGGCTACAAAACATTCAGTCGAGTGATTCGAACGCTCTCTAGTAGTGGTTGTTCGTTGATATTCTCACTGCTCATGCTGTTCGCTCATTTATGGTACTCGTTCGTTCGTTTTGTATTCATTCATTTTTAGTAATCGTTAGCAAGCAAACTTTCCATCAGCAAATTGTCGGAGCAGCAGCAGCAGATACTCTTAGTATTGCTTCTCTTTATTTGTTATTGGTTGACGACTGTGGACCTATGGTGTGAAAACCGTGGTGTTGTCTCCTTTGAAATTCAATTAATTTTTGTTGACTTGTGCGATTTGACCAATTACAATATTATTTGATGACATATTTCGCTTGAACAGCACCGCTGCGCTGTGGAAGAAGCTACCAACACCAACACCAAAATTCCTTCGTAAGCTACTATTTAAGCATATGAGTATTGCTCATGTTGATTTAGTTTTGATTTGTGCGTGGTACATAGTCAGTCGTCTACTGTTACTGTATTCTTGTGGTAGAACTAATTTTTATTTGATCTGTTAAAACAAATTTTACAGAAAACCAATCTTAAATTAAAAAGTATACGCAAATACGCTTACGAACGTATAAAACATCTTCGAGAAGAACGTTCTTTAGCTAAAGTATTGCGAAAGCAACAACGACTGCAACACCAACAACAGCAACACCATCAAGAGGAAAACCACGAAGCTGGAACTTCATTGACAACGACTAACATACGTTTACTGAGAGTGCGAGCACAGTTACCGTCTCACTACTCCCCAACGTCATCACCCACCAGGAAAACCGGTGCTATACGTAAACAAAAACTTCCATTTAAACCGTCACTATCACCAATACCTCAATATCTAGTACCGACTGCACCACTACCAACATCATACGATCCAAACTCTACGCTATACAACTACCGCAACGATCAATTTCAAAAACAACTACTCGCCCATAAATACACCGATGTGGAACGCGTTACGATAATCAACAACACAATGGCGAACGGCAACAATAGTCATGAGTAAGTACTACTACTACTTGTTGAAATTTTTATTAAAAATAAATTTTTGTTGCGTGAAAATTTGGATAAACTTGGAATAATGATATCTTGGTAGAAATAGTATAAAAGTATACAATAGGTTAGGCCTTAATAGTTCCATATAGGCCCAATAGGCCCTTAAAAATATTAAAAGTATGATTTCTTATGCATTTGTATACCTTGCATGATGTGAATTATCATCATATTATATCATCGTAGTATAAAGCACAATCGAAATTCCATAAAGTTTGAATACTCATTACTTCTGAACCACGTAACGGATTTTGATACGGATTTCACCGTCATTTATAGAATTTTCTCCGAAAGGGTTTCATGTATTTATAATACATTTTAATTAATTCTAATTAAGACTTTGTATATTGGTTATATGGTAGCAAACAGACATCGTTTGTTTCTTCAGAATGGTGAAACCGATGAAGAAATGGAAATGGGAAATTGCTGTCTAATGCACCCGTGTAAAGCATAGAGTGTAGGAAGCTTAGACATTATTTTTTTTTTATTTTATTAATGTAGAGTATATATAACTTATGGTTTGGGCTATTGTACTTAACCATGATAATCTTCGAGATTGAGACTTTGAAAGTAGTCAGTGCTTTTACTCCATATCTGTCATTGTAGCAATTCATAGAATGGAAAGTCTTTTCGAGTGAATTATCATACAGGACATTCTCAAAGAATGTGTACCGGTGTTTCAACATATAGTTCACAATATCGGGAGTACTCAGTGTCTGAGAGGCCAGTTTTCAAAAAATCATACCGAAGGCCACAGTTATATATACCTATATGATATCCTGTGAGTTACCGAACATCCTCTCTAGGTAGATGATAATAACTTCGCGAATATCCCCTGTCTGGTTTAAGAAAACATTTTACCTGGAGGAGATTTTATAAGAAAGACTTCTCCGTCTCATTCAGGGGTGCCACAGAAAACTCTTCCTCCTCTATTCCACCAGATTTCCTCCTTTTGTGTTTTTATATGCTGACAGCATATATTCGATAAAATCACCGAGTGGCCGTGTGGAATGCAAAACTCCATGCGACAAAAACACTAGAGTTTTCTGTGGCACCCCTGAATGAGACGGAGAAGTCTTTCTTATAAAATCTCCTCCAGGTAAAATGTTTTCTTAGGATCATTAACTAGGATCTTAACATATATTTAAATGAGTAAGTGAGAGGAAAACATCAAATTTTCCTTTTCTATCAAAATAAACTTTAATTTTAAAAATAAATATGAAATGCTACAAAGGGCTTATGTTGAATCTTCTATTTTGGAATGAAACCTTTTAATAAGTTAGGTCCTTTGGGCCAACGAATAGGTATAAATGTCCGAATCAAGGTTAATGAAATAGAATATGATGTAATATAATAAGACTTCTGGAACAATTTCTAATATTAAAATGTACTATATTTCTCTTATAGGACGAGACCACTTAATGCTATGGCCAACGATCAAAAACAAATGTCAAAAGTCCAGGCCACGTACTATGTGAATCGAAAAGTTCTAACACATGATGTTGTCATCAAACAGACAGGATATGTTGCACGTGATAAAAGTATACCATCGGCACTACGTGGTTGTTGGCAGAGTTGTTCCTTTCTGGGACTCTTTACGGGCATTATACCCATATTGCAATGGCTGCCAAAATATAATATGAAGCGCGACTTAATGGGTGATATTATTGCCGGCGTTACGGTTGCCATTATGAATATACCACATGGCATGGCCTATGGTCTGCTAGCGGGTGTTAAGCCCAGTAATGGACTGTATATGGCAATTTTTCCAGTATTAGTTTATATGGTGCTGGGTACATCAAGACATATCTCTATTGGTACTTTTGCGGTTGCAAGTATGATGACACTTAAAGTAGTACAAACATATGCTACAGATGAACACGCCAGTCCTTCTATGATGGTCAATATAACGCAAAGTGCAGCGGGAGCGATTGCAAGGGCATCAGACGCAGATATTATAACGCCAGAGCAAGTTGTCACATCGTTAGCGTTTACCGTGGGCATTGTTTGTGTGAGTATAATTTATTTCCATTCCATCCCACAACATAACTAATGATTGTCTCTTCTCATTCTTAGTTGCTTATGGGTTTTTTACGCCTTGGAACTTTGGCTGCACTGCTTAGCGATGCTCTTGTAAGTGGTTTCACTACCGGTGCTGCCTTTCATGTGGCCGCAAGTCAATTGAAGGATGTACTTGGAGTTTCTGTGCCACGTTATAAAGGCGCTTTCAAGATCATTTATACCGTCAGGGATGTTATTATGTCTGTGCCGGATACCAATTTAGTTGCATTCGGCTTTTGTCTTGGTGTCATGATTTTCATGATTGTCAGTAATGAATGTGTGAAGCCTGCACTACGTAAATGTTGCCGTTTTCCATTTCCTGGTGAACTAATAGCTGTACTTGGTGGAACCATCATTTCAAAGCTCACAAAAATACATGAAACAAGCAATGTTGTTTTGGTCGGAGATATACCCTCCGTATTACCAGCACCGGAATTGCCACGCATGGATTTAGTGCCTCTAGTGGCACTTGACTCATTGGCAATTGCCATTGTTACATACTCGATTATCATGTCAATGGGTTTAACATTTGCCAAGAAACATTCATATGAGATACGTGCGAATCAAGAGCTTTTTGCCATGGGCATTGGCAATGTCGTCGGTGGTTGTATGTCATGCATACCATTGGCATGTTCATTGTCACGATCTGTTATACAAGAGCAAACTGGAGGCTCAACGCAGCTTGCATCGGCTGTGTCAGCAGGATTGGTTGTTATTACAGTTCTATGGGCAGGACCATTCTTTAGCGATTTACCAAGGGTAAGTTCATTGATAAATATATGTGTTGTGCTAAAAGTATTTATGGTTTCTCTTTAATTTGTACAGTGCGTGCTGTCTGGTGTGATTATTATTGCTTTAAAGCCAATGTTTATGCAGATCAAGGATCTAAAGAAGTTCTGCAAGCAAGGAAAATTAGAAATGTTGACATGGATTGCAACATTCTTTGGTGTTGTCATTATTGATATTGATATTGGGTAAGTCCTTAATGATATTATCATAATTTCTGTTTCACAATAAAATTTCTTTTGCAGTCTTCTTATTGGTATCATCATTTCGTTGCTTACACTATATATAAAGGGTCTGAAACCCTATTCCACATTGCTTGGCTTCATACCAGAGGCTCAGGCCATCTATGTGGACGTCAGTCAACATCGTAATGCCATCGAAGTTCCCGAAACGAAAATCTTCCGGTATTGTGGCTCACTTAATTTTGCCACAAGCTTGTTCTTCAGACATGCGCTCTATAAAACACTGGGAATTGACACAAAGCGCAAGTATGAACCACCAAAACAAAATCAAGAGCAACAGAATATTCGACAGAATGGCAAACCGGCTAATGATAAAGCTGATGAAAGCATGCAATTGAATGGCTTCCGGTTTCTTATCTTGGACTTTTCCATGCTTGGACATATTGACGTGGCTGGTTGCAATACCCTCAGTGATATTAATCGTGATATGAATACACGTGGTGTACGTTTGCTGTTGTCTTGTCCAACGGATTGTGTCTTTGATACACTCGTGCATAGCATGGCCTTGGGTGAGGGACCTTTTGAAGTCTTTCCCACATTACATGATACCGTTGAATATGCAAATGCCATTCGAACGGCATAATAACCTTTAACAAATATACATATATTCATCTTCTTTCTAAACAAGCTTAAAGCAAAGAGAAGAAAAGGAGAAGAAAATTTCAATACCAAAATTTTATATAGTTAGTAAGAATTATTGTTGCTGTTGGTTCATTGGAACCAAATATTTAGATACAAAAGAATGGATGTTCTCTGTAATTATTGTTAAGATTATTTAGATGAGTAAGAAGTATAAGTTATCCAAAGTGCCTCCGGCCTGGCTCATTTATTTTTCGATTGTTTAGGGAATTTCAACACTGCGCGATAATGTTCCTTCGAGTTGGGCTACAACTAACACACACACACACATACATAGATACATACAAACGTGTACTGTAAAAGAACAAATTATATTTTATTGTTTTTCGTTACATTTTTCTATCATTATAAGTCAAAGTTGAACTTCTTGTGCATTGTAGTCAAAAAAAAAAAAAAAAAAATCGTACTTAATTTTTAGTCAATTATATTATAAAATAAAATAAAATATAAATGAAATTTTGTGAATCCTAAATTAAAATGTATCTACAATTCACATTTCTTGGTCTCTTCTGTAAATATGTAAAACTTTTTGTTTTCTTACGTAGTAAATTGTTTACAACTGATGATAATGATGATGAACAATTGATGAAGGGGTGAAAAAACTAAAAACAAAAACCAAAATGAACAATATATTTTAATAAACTATAATTAGTATTTAAGCATATTTAGATAGATTTATGTATATTTTTTGAATTTTTATTAAAATTTATTTGTTGAAAATTTGTTATCGAAAAAAGGAGCTTTATGAAAATATAAAAGAAACTAAATTTATGCAATAAATGAGTCGTTAAGTAAATGAGAAAAATGAATATAATGCATTTTGTTTTCTTTATGATTCTGAAACTGTTAAAATTTATATTTATTATTTTCTCTGAAGAGCAAAATATTATGATGCATTATATATATATATATATATACATATATGCAATTACTTCTGGTGTATCTCAAGGAAGCGTACTTGGCTCCATCCTATACACAATATAGTATACAGCTGATATGCCAGTGGGAAATAGTGTTGAGGTTGCAACATATGCAGGCATTGAATGAAAATAATGTATTTGCATAGCAGCACTTTCAAAATCAACTCAATGGAAAATTGTGGTGAACACAGAAGTCAATCGAAACAACATTCACCTTAAAGCGTGGAAACTGTCTCTTACCAATATTAAACCATTCGCCTATCCCACAAAGCGACATGGACAAATACCAAAGATTGCACCTGACTCACATATTATAGCTAAACAAATGCAGCTAAAAATAAAAAGCTCTCTCTCGGTCTCAACTTAACCTAGAAAACAAATTTCGCCTATATAAGGCAGTTCTGAAGCCGGTGTGTACATATGCAATGCAGCTATGGGGAACGGCAAGTAACTCCACCACTAAGATACATACAATAGCAAGTGCTCCTTGGTATGTGACCAATTTCCATCTTTATAATTATCTCAAAATACCATTCATTAAAGATGAAAAAACGAAAAGTTCAGAAAGGTACATTACCAAACTTCATACTCATGCTAACAATTTAGCTATAAATAACTCTTCTGATGTTAGGCACCTGAAAAGGTTTCATGAGTTGGGTCTTCCTCATAGATTAGAATAGATTTTTAGTTATTTATCCAGTATTATATTGGCTAAGTTCGCTGGAGCTCTCCAATCCTGTGATGTAAAAAAAATTATATTATTTATTAGCAAAATTTGTTGAATGTTGATCAAGTCCTACCTCATTGTAGATGCGATAAAATCTCATACCGCAGAGAATATTGTATGAGATACCTTACTGAAATTTTGAGGGTCGTTATATTATATCTAAAAAATTCTTAATGCTTAGGATATTTATGATAATTTCGTTAAATACTTAATCGAATAGAATAATTTCTATTTAACTTGGAATCGTATTGCATCTCAGCATCTGCAAGGAAAACTTTGCTTCGTTAAAAAATGACTAAAGTAATGAAAACCAGAAAGCAGGCTATCATTGGCTATGCCAAATATGTAATACTCTTCACGCTGTTCTGGGTTGCATCCAACCTTCTTTTCTTAGCATCACTATATTCTCTCTGTTACAGTTTGAGTATCAACAAAAAACACAGTTTGAGTGCCATTGTAATTTTATTGTACTTATATACTCTTTGAAAGTTTGTCATTTAATGTGAGTTTGTATGGAAGGTACCCCTGCTGGTAACCCTAGGATCTTGATGTTTACATGGTTGGTAGATATGGATCAGGAACTTATAGTGTCCAAATTTCAGTTCGATTCGTCAAAAAACAAAAACTTTTTCTAATAAGAACATTAATTTAAAGGGGATTTGTATGGGAGATATTCTTCTTCGTAACCCTAAGATCATTTAATTCACATGGTTGGTGAATATGGACCAGAAACTTATAGTGTCCAAATTTCAGTTTGATAAGTCGAAAAACAAAAAACTTTTCCTTAAAAGAACTTTAATTTAAATCGTGGTTTGTTTGGAAGGTACCCCCCTAGTAGTCCCATTCGGCTGATTCCAACAAAAGAAACCTATATGCAAAATTTCAGCTTTCTAGCTCCAAAACTGTGAGACTAGTTTTGCGAACAGATGGACATGGCTAAATCAACTCGTCTCATCGAGCTGATCACAAATATATGTATATACTCGTACTTTTTGTAGTCTGCGATGTCTCCTTCTTTGTGTTGCAAACTTCATGACAAACTTATAATACTATTCACTCACGTGAAGAGTATAAAAAGTGGTTAACACGCAGAAGTTAGTCCAAACAATTTTGGCCTTAACACAAGAAAACCACCTGGATTGGAGGCTAGAACACCATAATGAAAGCAAAACAGATCCAGCTCAAAATAAAATTAGAAAAATGCATTGGCTCTTTGGACCACGATCTCAACTTTACATAGACAATAGAGTTCAGCTCTACAAAGCAGGTGTGGACATATGCAATGCAGCTGTGGGGAAGGGCAACTTACTTCAACATTGAGATACTACAAAGATACAATAATAGCAAAATAAATAAATGAAATACCCAAAGACCTTTGAAGTGCCTTTTTTGTTAGATTAATAGATTGCATAATCATACCAATGAGCTAGCAATAAGTTTGTCAGACAACAGTGTGGATTGCAGGCACCTAAAAATGTTTTACATCTTGAACCTTCTACATACAGAATTATAGATATGTGTATAATGTTCGCTGGGCTCCATACTACAAATTTGGTTTCAATTTAAATTTTTAATAATAAGTATTTGATTTGTTGAAAAATATAATTTTATATTTACACTTTCATGGTTGAGTTAACACCAAAATTATCATTTAAAGCCTTGAATTTGAATACAATTATTTCATTTCAGAGTGTTTGACATCAATCGAGTTTAGTTATTTGCAAATACCATATGTAAGTAGTATACGAGTATATGAGAATAAGTTGCGTCTTTTGGAAAACCGAAATTAATTTTATTATTTAATTTGAAATCATCTATTACATGAAGGTGACTCAATGCAAAGGGCGTTAAATTATTTCCCATGTATGTATGTATAAATTTATAATAATTGAATTAAGTTATAAGGTAAGAAAATCTATGCAGGGGTTATGAACATAATATGTTCTAGAGATTAATGATATATTGTACTTAAGCTATTAACCAGAAACTACTGTATAAAAAGCTAAGGTTTGTTCCACTATTGTTTGAGAGATGCTTCATTATTCTATACTCATTAGTAATGAGTCAGTCAACAGGTGCAGTTGGCCACGTAAGCCAAGAAATCAGAGAAATCAGGCAGATACATGAATATGAAAGTTGAACTGTCTCTTAAGATCACGGTCTCAACATAGTCTAGAGAACAAAGTTTGATTTCATGAGGCTGTTCTAAAGTCGGTGTGGAGGTATGCAATGCAACAACTTTGGGGATCAACATTTAACTGTAATATTGAGATATTACAAAGATTCTGCGACTCTAGATCTTGTAACAATGTTCCATAAATACCAAGATTTATATATAATTAAGTACCTAATTATTGGTTTTTAAAATCATTGTGAGCAAAAGCTCATACGAAAATATATATGGTATACGAGTATATAATGAAAAATTTGGAAAATCCAAAATGAACGAACACTTGTAATAGATACATATAGAGAATTTGAAAATATCACTTAACAGGAGTCACCTTGAAGTACAATAATATTAGCTGAAAGTGAAATCATTAACAATTTAGTATTTAAAGTTTTTACAATTTTACGACGACAACGATAACAACAGACAACAATTGCTTAGCAATTACAGTCGCATTTTTTCGTATTTTACAAACCACAAATAAACATACATTTATTGTTAGTAAGTATTGTATATTGTAAAAATTGTATACACATTTATTCATAGTTATATTCAAACGCAAAATATTCCCATAGATACTATATACAAAGGTATTTAAATTTATGTACAATTTGTATACTATAAGATACTTAGATAGATATAGATATGCATGTGTGTTTTTAAAGATACAAATTGCCATCAAATACGAAAAATGAAACAGTAAACAAACTGATGACATGAACTTGTGCTAAGATTACTCGAAAATAAAACGCTCTTAAATGAAGTAATTGTTTTCGAATAAATTTTTATTTGTTGTTTGTATCTTCTTTTATTTTTGGTAGTTAAAAATTTTTTGTCAGTTTACGTTGTGTGTCATTTGGTGTTAACTTAGTCATAAAAGTGTTAAATAAAAAATAACTTAACTTAAAAATGTCGACAATTTTAAATGAGACAGATAGAAATATATTTTAGGACAAGGCACCAGGTTGCAATCACCTTTTAAACTCCAAACCTAGTTAAGTCAATATTACAGATGACCTTCCGCCTGTGTTTGGGCGTTGTCAATTCAAAACTGACACATTTCATTAAATAGACTAAAGTTATTTAGTATTAAAAGGAAACAGTTTATCAATTCTGTAAATATTACACCCAATGAGTCACAAAAGTAACTTTTCTTTTCCAGGAACATTATCCAACAAACATTCTGTAAAATGATCTACTTATATGTTATAATTTGAATATTCAGATTTCTTTTATCAAACCAAGTGACTAAGAGAATATTTTATACTGTCGCATGTTTTTCACTCCTATTATTACTTGTTGTCTAAGACACTTTGAGAACAAAGAGTTTGACAAACTTTGTAATTAGCAACTTGAATTCAAAATGTTGCCTTCCTTAAGTGTATTTTTTATTTTAATTTTATTTGTTGGGTATGGGATGCTAATTATCGGTATCATATTTAAGATTGTACGTGTTCTGTTTTGGCACTGCTTGACTCTGACTTGATATTTACCTGAAGGTTCTTTTTCATGGCTATTAGATGTGAAAATTGCTTCACATTATTTGTTAAGTATTTAAATGATTTTCTATTTACAAAAATTATATATATTTTGCGACTTTATAAATCTAAATTGCGTATTATTTGCCATTTACGATATTAATTTTTGCGAATCTAATTAATCTAAATTGCGTGTTACAATATTTTGCATATGGAATATGGAATATGTAAATATGTATTACGTATTGGAAAAATAGATTACTAAACTTATATTTGTTATGATTCGTCCCAAAACTAATTAGTTTAGTTAACCTTTCACTAAACTTCTATTTCTAATAATTAGTTTATGAAATTTTATTGCATAGAAAACATTAAAAAAATAATAATAACTTAATGTTTTTTTAGAACAATCAAAGTTGAGGGCAAACAGCTATCCTAGATGAATACTTAAGCTTATAGCCCACGGAGGAGTCATCAGTAAAACAGTTTTGAAATTCAATGATACAATTTTCTCCAATTTAGAATTATGTACTAACAGATAAGATCAATCTAAATTATCATTTCAGCTAATTTAAAAGGTTAATGAAATAAGAAGTAGAGATGGTGGAATTATCGTAGAATTTGATGATCCGACCAAAAAAAAAAAAAAATATGTTTCTAGACCATAGGTTAGGTTAGGTTAGGTTTGAGGCTCACTTAGGCACAAAAAAGAGAGTATGGCCATTGTGATACCAGCAAGGAGTTGACACGGCACCCCTTAGTCCAATGCGGAGAACCATATGGATTCCGAGATGAACCTAGCTATGTCCTTCATGGGTAGAAATGATAGTTCGGTTCAGCTGGAGACAAACATAGAGCCTAGGTGGTTCCGTCTGCTTCTGGCGAAGGATGGACACTGGCACATCTTCTTCAGAGCCGGAACTAAGGCCCAAGTCTACTGCCTATAACGCATTGGCCCGTTAGTACGGTTATGGTTTTGCTTATTGAGGTTCTACCGAGATTGAGCAGATGGCCGTCCCGGCCCTGTATGTGACTAGTCCAGCGAGCTATGGTGCTGAGTCTAATGGCAGAACATTTGGCATACTGTTCAGCCAGAAGATTGGTTGGTATCCAGTTGAGGATTGCAAACAGCGCTTTGGTGGAAGTGGTCCGATAACATTAATAAAAATCAAGTAGAACTTTAGTAAAACAGTTTAAGTTTCCAAACAATACACCTACAGGTGTCAAGCTGAGCTTTACTTATTTTAAATAAAACAAAAAAACTATGAACCTACTATCCGAAATATCATTGTGTGGACCTATTTTCTTTGTCTTAAAAAAACAAGTTAGCTGTAAAGTTATTTGAATCGCATAAGAAAATTAATCCTCAAATTGCTGACAAAGACAGCTAATTCTCCTCCATGTCTTCATTGATTTCCCTTTACATAAATTGTCTCTACTATCAAAAGATAGAACGTAGTAGTGATGTAACGAATATCAATTATTAGACTAATTTTGTTGCTAATGTCTATGTGAGGAGACATGGCTATGCGAGGACGACAAACAATTTTGATCTTGAATGAAAAATGATTTGAAAAAAATGTCCAGTGTTTATTAGTGCGAGATACCGGTAAGTAAACACTTGCAATATTGATGTACACAAGTATAGGATTTTAAAAAAACACAGAAATCTGTTTACAAAATTTTCTGAACTCATGGGTATGCGTTAGTACCAAAACAGAGTTGTGTGGACAGTGGGTTAATAAAATTTTTCATGTTTACTGAGCAGTAAATAAAATTAATTATTTTCCAATTTTTATTTTAATGTATGTACATACAATTGACCCTAGAAAAAGATGTAAGAAACTCTTTTTAGAATATCGATCATCATTTAACAGCAGGAAATCAGTAAATCTGGGCTAATTCTCCGTTTTTCCTGTTTACTGAAGAAAACAATAAAAATAACCCGGAACCTTGGACTACTTAACATGAAACAGGATTTGGAAATTGGAATGTTTTGGTCTACGATCCAGCTGGAGTCAAAGGATAGTATGTATATGAATAAGAAAAGATGCATAAATTTAACAGCATTAAATTTATTTTTTTACCAAATTAATTTTCACAAAGAAATAATTCAATTGTAAAATATATAAGTATTGAAAGACAACAAAATTTGTTGTACTCCATAAAAAGAAAAAAAAAAAAGCTTTTAGTTAAGTAGACTTACAAAAGCTTCTTAAAAACACATACTCACCCGCATATAGGTACTCGTATATGTGAACAAACAAAAATGCATTGCACTAGCAGCAGCAGCAGCAGCAACAAACTTACAAAAGCAATGAAACAAAATTTTCGTTTATTTGCTTTGAACAATTTTTTTTTTTATCAAATATTGCGGTAAAGAAGAAACAAGAAAAGCACCAAAATTTACAATATTAAGCTATACTATATTTGATTAAGCTCTCTCTTTCTCTGCATACATCAGGCTTTCTCACCTACTATAACTTTATATGGTAGACCAGCGCTTCTTAATCTTATGAAGACTGTGGACCCCATTACAGTTCAGGCTTTTTTTGTAAATCTTGGTTAAATAATCTCATTGACCAGGATGCCATAATTGACCTACGTCTCCATTATTTTGTAATGAAACATTAAATGAATTTTAAGAATTTTCTATTACATCGACGGGAAGAACGCACATTTTAAGATCTCATAATTATACTGTTTTGACTGTTTCTTAATGTACTATATAATAAACTAGCGTACCCGGCGTGCTTTGCTACGCTCCCGACTTGATGTTAGTATGTCATGCTGTTCTTTTTTTTTAATTTTAGTGCATTGCGCAGCAATTGAAATACTTTTGAAAAATCAGACGAATAAATTATTAATTTTGACATAATTACATGATATATTTGACAAAATTTATCTCTGAGTTTTATATGCAAAATATTATCCGTCGATTTCTCGGCAGTAGCAAACCTGATTCGCACCAAACTTTATTGAAACTATCTCAATACTATGCTAGAGATTCTCTTAAAATTTCATCAAAATCGGTTCAGCAGTTTCGGAATCCATAAGCGACGTAGACACATACATACATGCATACATTGTATACACATCCAATTTTACATATATAGATAGATAAAGTAATAGGGGATGGACGAGCGTTTGCAGTTACTTAAGTGGTCATTTTTGATATTTTAAAGATGAAGGCATTGGCATACATCGCAAATACCTCCAAATGTCCGCAAAGGTGCCGTGTATATCCATTGAGTAAATAAGTGTGAGTGATGGAGCTGTGATCAAATCGACGATTGAAGATGGTACATAATTTTCTGGAGTAACTATCCGGGTTACACAAGTTGTGAGCTAAGAACTTTGTAGCTGTATTAATAAGACAGAATGCTTGTGATTGTCCTATGCATATCATTCTCATTAGTATGTTGGTAATAGAAGAAGCGCTACTAATATAGCTGCAGCGTCCGCCATTTCTTTACCAACAATTCCTTTGTGGCTAGGTACTCCGAAATTTTTAATAATGTTGATAAAAATGGGAAATTGGCTATATTTGAACGGAATTGCGAGCTTTTCTGTAATGCCTCCGTATAGGAGACAACGGAGTTTAAAATGACAGCTCCATTAGCTTCACAACGGAAATATTATATATGAATGTACATAGTACAGTATTATTAGCCTTTTCAAGGAAAATTGGAAGTAGAAAAAAAAACTTAGTTGGACATACCTGTGGCAATAAGTCAACACAGCTTAAGTCAAAAATCTATTTTTGAGATATTGCCCCTTTTGTGTAAAATGATTTCTATTTGGTTTTATTTCAATAATTTAATGAAGTTAAAAGGTAGAACTGTGTTACTAAGACGTATTCCAAAATTCTTTAGTCGAAATACGTGTTTTAAAGCGGTTAATAATGATATCATTCAAAATCAATTTCAACTGAAGTTGTTTTGACTTATTCCCACAGATAGATATTTATTTTAATAATAGTAATATTCATTAATGTAGTATCTGGCTCTGATGTGAAACTATCTCGTGAAACCATAATTAATAACACTGGATACGCAAAGTCTCCACGGACAACAGTTTAAGACCCACTGAGATGACGACAGAATGGTGTGTGTGAGTAGTTTTTTGCTGTTACACATGCTCCCTAACAACATATCTCTCTCTCTCTCTGTCTCTCACAATCTCCTTAGTTCTCTTTAAGTTCCCTATTTAAACACCTGACTGACTAACGATCTGACTCAACACTTGTTAGCTTTTGCATTTGCGCCTGCGTATGTGTTTTGAGTTGAGTGTGGTTGAGTCTCTAACTTTATTGTTAAATAAATAAAAAATAAATTGTTGTTAATAAAGCGACTGCGGCTTATGCGGCAGCGGCAGCATAGTAAAATCGAAATGAAACAACGAAGCTCTTTGTGAGCGTAAATTATAAAAAACCGAGCTTCAAAAGTGTTCCCATTGCCAGTTTTTGTCGTGTATTTGAACTGTTTGGTTGGTTTTTGGTTGCTTTTGCTTTGCTTTGGTTTCATTTGGTTAATGTCGTAGTCGTTTTCATAGCTTTTGTTGTTTTCGGTTGGTTGTCGCAATCGAAACCGTTGTGGGCGCGTTATGAAAAAATAAATTTAAGCAAACAATAAAAAAAATTTACAATATTTTAAAAACAGTTCCTAAAAATTTGTTTTGGCCAAAAACGCGTTCCAAACAAAAACAGAATAATTAAAATGTAATAAATGAGAAAAATCCTTTAAAACTGTTTTTTTGCTATAAAATTTTATTATTTGATTAAAATTGTTTCTACAAAAAATATGAAAAAAAAAAGTGGTTCAACATTGAACAAAAACTCAAACTCAAACTCATTCATTCAATAACAATTATCAAGTGTGCGACTTTCAGTTGTTGTTTGCTGTTTGTTGTTATTTGCTGTCGCTGTTGTTGTTGTTGTTGCTGGTGCTGGTGGTGCATATAAACTTGCGCAACTATTTTGTCGCTTATTTATATAAAAAAAAATATAAAAATTAAAAAAAAAAACACACACACACACATTAAAAACCCTGTTAAAGTGACTTTGTAATTGAGTAAAGAGTCATAAATAAAAAAAATAAAAAAAACTTGAAAATGAAATATTGAAAAATGAATTAATTATAAATACTAAAATTACAATAAAGTCATAGAAAAATGTGCAAAAACTGCAGAAAAATAAAAAAAAAAAAAAATAAGTTGCCGTTGACATTTTGTATGAAAAAATGTATTGAGCATCAGAAAAGTGCATAAAGGCAACGAGAATAAATAAAATAAAAAAAAAAAAACAAACATAATTCTGAACAAAGCTTTTATACCCTCCATACATTTGGAAGAACTTATTGTCATATTGAATTTTTTAAATATTGTTTATCTAAAAGTGATAGCTTTTCAAAATCACATTATTGCCTCTGAGATTTAATTACTCTTGAGATAATGGTTAATTTAGGAACCAATTTGATCTCTTCATATAATTCAGAATCCTTAAATATTCTCTACTTAACTTAAAAGAAAGTTACTTCAATGGTTTTTTTTTTTTTGGCAACTGCCCCTAAGGGGAGATCTTGCGAATTTTTTGATTTAAGATCGATTGACATGCTATTATACTACTTAAGAGCTATTTATGTATATTTTCAGGATATTATATGGTGAAGATCTTCATTTAGTCTTCCGGTGATCTGAAGGGGAGATCAGTACCGGCCTTAACCACCCAGGCGCCCCGGGCGAGTCAATCATTTAGCGCCCTTTATTATATGATATGACTTATGTATAATTATATGTATATGAAATTAATAAAAGAAGTTAATTGGGTAATTTGTTAAGAAGAATGTTGTGGTACGGTAACAAAGGAGTTCTGTGGGAGATCCAGGTGGTGGTAATCCTTTGCCCTACGAGTGTGCAGGCTATTGTCCAAAAAATTGACGGCGAGGTGATTTTCGTGAGATTCAAGCCGGATAATGTGTTATTTTTACTGTGGTTCACGATTTCTTCATTTACAGTTGACACCTGTCAGTTTAATGATATTGTATTTTTTTTAGGATTCTTAATTTGTAAATCTTTCCGTGTAAGGACCTTTAATCCACATGAGATAAGGGGTTGTTTAAGTATTACGTATGTTGACTGGCTCGGAGGTTAGTGCGCTGAGCCCCCATCATAGAGTCACGGGTTTGATTCCCGTTCAAATCTGGTCCTGCACTTTCCTAATTCTTCTTTTTTATCCTTTTTATCTTTCCCCCTGAGCTGAAGGCCTCCGTCGTTATTGCTTATATTAAAAAAAAAAATAAATAAATAATATACCATAAAAAATATTACGTAGGGGGCGGGGATTCAAACTTTTCTTATTTTTGCTTTTATAGGCAGCGGGAGGTGTTATTCTAAAACTTACGTAAGATAAAAAACTTACAAAATAATGATAATAATAAACGGTTTTTAAATTTCGGGATTTTGTAATTAAAAAAAAAAATTTGAAAAAATTCTTTATTTAGTTTTGCTTAAACAGTAGTTGGGTGGGTCTAAAATCATTGAACGTTTGCTTACCTAATATTGTACTTGTACTTAGGGGTCCAAGCAGTGATTTTTATTCTTAGGTTCTAAATGCATTCATGATTCTACAAACCTCAATCCTTGTCTCTATAAAATAAAAAAACCCTGAACATTGGGCCAAAGAAATTTCTGTTTGCCACTTCGTCAGCCGGGGTCGCATGCGGAATTTATAGGAATTTAATTTAAGGGCATTTATTAATTTAATTTGCATAAGTTTTTATAAGATTTTTAGTTATTTAGGGGATTGATTACTGTGTCAAAATAAATAACTTACATGGGAATTATACAGATAAGCAGTTTCTTTAATAAATATTTCCGAATTAGAACTTCTTTGTTAGCTAGTCATTTTATCTTAAATTATAAATTTCTTTTGTCATATATAAAGGGATACAAAAAGGATCCTAATGAGTCTGATGAGGCTAACTATAAAACATCTTGCAACTTGAAACCTGAAAATAGTTTAATTTGTTGTTGGGTTGTGCATTAGTCCAGTCTTTATGTTTTAATAGTCTTTGACAATACGCCCATCAAAGTAGCCCCCACAATTTCCCTCAACAACTAAATACTTTTGGAACACGATCTTTGTAGCAAATTCTCTGATTTCCTTACTAAAACATTCATACATATATAACCTTCTTGAGAGCTAACAACAGACTAACCATCCGGACATTTTTATTACTTTTTAAATACACCTCGCATTAGCACTTCCTAGAGAACTCTTCCGAACCATTTTTTACTATTTTTAGGCTCACTAAATCCATACTAAATGAAATAATCTATAATGTTCTAAGAAAAATAAAGCATTTTAATTTCCCTTAGCATATTGAAATCTTTAATTGAAATTATGTAATTGTAAAGGAAAATGATTTAAGTTGAATGAATGTTTTACCTTATAAATGATTATATGGTACAGTCAATATTTATGAAAGGTCCCTTCCTTTTAGTATTATAAACTAAATGGTCCATTTTGTGATTATTTATTCAATACAAAAAAAATCTGAAAAATTTATTTCGATTATAATGAATATGATCAAGTATATGAAGAGCACGCTCTATACGTAAAGCTATAATAAAAATATGGCCAGTGAGTACAAGGAAATGGGCATAAGCCAATAACACTAAAAATATATCATAAACATCTGATAATGCTTGGTCTAAGGATTCTAAAGCCATGGTAGTTATTTTGAATTTTACTATACTCTAATAGAATTTAACCAAGCTTCCTGGCAAAACAAAACCCGCAAAGTCACCGAGAACAACAACAGCGAAATACAACAAATAAGTAAAAGTGAAATACGGAAAATATGAATTTAACCCAACACTGGCACAAAATCAAATCTAAGAAAACTGGTTTATCTAAATAAATAATTTTACCTTTACCTATTGCAATAGAGAAATAAACATATAAAAAAAATATGTGTTATAATAAATTATGCAAAAATTTGTTTAATTTTCATTGGATTTTTTTTCTATATTTTTCATTATACTATTTGCTGTTTTTTTCTTTTTCTCCCTCTTTCTACTATAGAGTTTTTTGCGGAATTTATGGTCTTGAAGTTCGTATGTGAGTGCACTCAGGTGTAACGGATTTACATAGACTCAACTCAATTGCATTCAACTCAAGTCAACGTGTCTTGTCAGATCTTGTCTTTGATTGTCAGTTTTATATTTATAAGCCGTCAAAATTGGTTATCTAACGAAAACCTCATTTGTACTACAGGAAGGTAACAGGGTAAGTGTGGTCAATACAATTTTCAGAAAAAATATTTAAATTATGAGAACAAATATCCTCAACAAATCAATGGATTAATGTGTTTTATTGGGATCGATTTTGTTTGTATGATGCTTCAAGCTTCGATGTTTCTTTTGAAATGTTTACTAGGTCAGAACACTTGCTATTATAAGATAAGAACTAACGGTTAATTGTTTTATGCAGCTTTTATATACGGGACCCTTTGAGCTTCGCCTTATTATACAACGGTTTTATTATCATATATGAAAATGTTTGGGGTATATTATATTTTATGAAATGTTTGTAATTTTATTTATTTTTGCTAGTATATATTCTTTGATATGCTTCTGTCTTATAGATATTTCGTATAGCAGTGAGTACAACTATCATGAATTTAAACATTAGATATCACAACTTTTACAAATAAAAACTTTGGCCAGACTATATCTCTTCAACTACCATTGTTGTCGAGGAGATTTATAGCTAATTCATTTTCAAAAACTTCTTTGTCACCTTGACTTCACGGTTTATTCATTAAATAACCGAACTTTATAGTTATAAAATAAAACCAGGAAGAAGGCTATCATTAGCTATGCCACAGATGCAATAGTCTTCACGCTCCTCCGGGTTGCATCCAAGCTTCCTTTCTGAGCATCACTAAATTCTCTTTTTTCTAATAAGAACATTAATTTAACTGGCGGTTTGTATGGGAGGTACCCCTCCTGGTAACCCTAGGATCATGAAATTTACATGGTTGATGGATATTGATCAGAAAGTTATAGCATCCAGTTCATTTCATATACATTTCAGTTCTATACGTCAAAAAACAAAAGACTTTTTCGATTAAGAACTTTAATTTAAAGGGGGTTTGTATGGGAGGTACCCCCTAGTGGTCCGGTTCGGCTGATTCTGACAAAACGAAACTGAGGGACTAGTTTGTGGCCAGACGGACATGGCTTAATCAGCTTGTCTCATCGAGCAGATCAAAAATCTGTGTGTTACAAACTTCATGACAAACTTATAATACTATTCACTCCCATGACGAGTATAACTAGCATGGTATTAAGTTTCAAAGGTTATATTTATTCAAAATAGGATCCATTTGACTCAATGCAACATTTGGAACGATCAACCAATTTATTCATAGACTTTTTAAAGTTGATTTTTGGGATGTTCTTTAGCACCTGCTACTTGATGGCTGGAATGTCATCGTAAATTCCAGTTTTCTGTTTTGGGTGATAGATCAGGCGAATGGGGTGGGTGGTCGATTTCGCAAATCCGTTTTTTCTCCAAAAATTGGAGATGAATTGGAAATGATGTCCTTGCAATGCTCTTCAAGAGTGATTTTTTATCTTCATTCAACTGATATGGAACAAAACGTGCACAGATCTTTCTTTTAACTAAATCTTCAGTTAATGTTGTGTAGATTGTATAGAAAGATAAATTTATTTCTTCTGCCAGCACCTTTATTACACATTATTTCCCTTAACTCAGCACAATTTGATGCTTCTGGTCGTCTAGGTCTCATCATTTAAATCATAACGGACACTTTTACATCGTGTAAATCACGTGTAAACTTGAGTAAAACTCATACAATCATCACCATAAACTTTTTTTTTAACATTTTTTGAGTCTTAGCAAATTCTCTTATACAAAATGTTATAGTTCTCTTTGTTCCATGATTTTGTTTCTTTTTTTGTTGAGTTTAGCTGCAATCGAAAGATGAAAATTGCACTTCTCCAACATTATCAAACTTAAATAGATGGCGCTATGTGTTTTATGTTTTAAATTTAAAGTTCGGGTATTTAATGAACATACCGTGTATTTCTCTGCCAAAAAAATATATATTGGGGTCTTTATGTATGTTGGAATTACTTACATACCAAGGTTGCATTTGCATTAATTCGTAACATATGTTTTGGTAACGTTGTAAAATTTCTATATTTGAGTTGCTTGAAGTCATGACATATGTTCAGACTGATTTTATAACAAAACTTTATAGAATAGAATTTCGTTTTCTATACTCAACTAATGTTTGGTAATTTGTGAAGTAATGCAGAAATCATGAGATAATTTTAAAAACTGCCACTCAATTAGATCCTGTTAGGATTGCATAGACAGTAAACAAATTTCAGAACGTTGAGGTGTTTATTTGATTTGGGCTTTACCCAATTATCTAATGAACTCAATCCATCATTCGCTTTTATCCAAGTACGAGATTTAAAAGCTTTGGTATTACTGAATTTAATTATGCTCTTCTATTCAAGTGGTCCATCTAATAATGGGGATCAATCATATTAAATAATATATAATTTCCTCATTAAATGGAATCAATCTTAATAAATGCCATATCATTTTTCTCATTAAATGCGATCAATGATCAACAAAAAACAAACAATGTTCCCTTCTTTAATAAAAAAGTACAAATTTTAATTAGGGATGAAAAATCATTAGCGAAAACTATTAGCCAAAACTTTAATTATTTAATTTTTAAGCTTAGAAATTTCATTATAATAAAAAATGTAATTAATGAATAAGACAAAATCTATAGCATTACTCATTCTTAACTGAATCATAGAGTGAGTATAAGACGTGATTATAATATTTTATCAAATTTCCCTTAAGTAAGATCCTAGCAAGAATTTCTTAGATAGCGAACACATTACTGAACTTAATCGTTCGTTTAAGTTTTAAAATTTAATAAATTCACAAAAGCTTTGTTATTCTCTTCTATTCATAGACGTAGTGGGTCCCTTTATTAACGGGGATCAATCAATCATAAAAAATGGCTTTGCTCCCAAACAATGTTGCCCTCTTTAATGATTTTATTTATTTTCTTATTAGTAAAGGATACAAAATTAGTTTAGTTGAGTATATTTGATAATAAATGAATAATTAATGAAGAATTCAGAATTTACATGCATGAAAGCATTACTAATTCTTAACTGAATCATAGAGTGAGTCTAAGTACAATAATACTCGTACAATGATACGTGATCATATCAAATCAATTATTCTAGAAAAGCCAACAAAATAGGCAAAAAAAAATAACTTGTGAAAAATAATTTATGAAAACAAAAATCAACAAAAAGAACAACAAAATTTAATTAGTCAAAGTGAATGCCTTTTGTCACTGACAAAATTAAAAATAACAAACAAACCTTGAGTGAGATGAAATGAAAAACGCATGAAATTTGTTGAAATGCGACAATAATCGCACATTTCTATGCCGCACGCGTTTTTCTGACGATTCTTATGTGAGCTCAATAAAATGGTTTAGTAATTAGTTGTAGTACGTACATACATACAAACATACATTTTTGAATGTATAAAAATTGAATTTTGATTAACTAATTAATATGTGTAGCACGTCGCTTGGGGTCAATTATTTTGTAGATAAATATTTATAATGAATGGTATAAATTGTTGTAAGATGAGAAGGAGGTTCAACTGAAACTTATTTGCAAACAAATTAATTTTTAGTTTAATTCTTTTTTTATTGCTCCTCTTATGTTAATGACTTTGAGTTTATTTATCACACTCAACTCTACATATATGTACATTTCAAAATTATTGTTATTTTATTTTTCTATATATGAGTATGTATTATAGGCAAGATGTCGAGAACATCTCTTGTCTTTGTAATTTCTAAAACACGATTTTGTAAAGAAAAAAAAAACAAAAATATACGAGTATATAAAAAAACTGTGAGAATTTGTTATTTATTTTTTGTTTGTATTTGTTAATAATAGCAATTATTTGAATGTTGATGTTGCTGTTGTTTCATGTTGTTGTGTTGTGTTGTATTTAAAATAATTTAAATATGCATTATTGTATTTGCCTTTCACAAAGTCTACTACAACGATTCATCATCATCATCATCACATCACATTATCAATTGAGTTGAAGTATCCGACTGACACTGACTGCTTGTGATTCATATTCAGTATTTTACTGAACTATGATTACGAAAAACAATAGTTGTGGAAATATCTAGAATGCATATTATTTCTATGATGTTAATGAAAGTAATTTGAATTTATATTTTGCTAGAAATATAGTTCTGTTTATCATATTATTCAAAAATAGGCTTTTGCATTGTACAATGCATTGCATTGGTGGAAAATTGCATCCCTTTCAGACAATTTCACATGTGGTTAAATCTTGTGAGTCTGCTGATTGAGGAAACAATTCCTAGTGCTGCTATATTTAACAATTTTGCCATGTAAATTCATGCAATATCTTGATGGAACAAAACTTTTTACTTAACATTCTTATGATGATTAATTAGCTTAGGAAATTCACTAATTTCTTTGGAAAAAACGTTTGGATTCAGCCTCTTAAGTCTGCGTCGTGTAGCATCTTTAGTGAGAGCATTCGCAAGCAAGTAGATTAGATTAGATTAGATTAGATTAGAGAAAGGGCGGTAACCAGTACACCTCGTCACTGCGGCTGCAAGTGAGCCTATTGTAACAAACCCCGCAATCACAGTTCCTCCGTGGTTCTGGTATTCAATAGGAATTCCAATATCTTCTTCGGAGACAGATCTGTAATTTCAACTGGTTCCAAGTACTGGTTTCCAAGGTAACGGAGTCTGGTCTAGATTAGGCCCTCGCAGTGACATATCACGTGCTCTGCTGACTCCTTTTCTTCATTACACAGTCTACAAAGATCGCTGCGGTTGATTCGCATGATATATAAGTGTTTCATTGCTCTGCAATGTGCTGTCAAGAAACCTGAAACTATCCGAATACCTGTCCGTGTCAGTCCCAGTAATTCCTGTGGTCTTTTGCAAGATCTTGTTGGCAAGAAAATTTTAGCCACTTTAGCATTCCTCATATCTATCCAATGGCGATGCGATTTGTCATGCAGCCATTGTTGGAGTTTGGATTTCATCGAACTCCAAGGCCTGCCTCTTCAACTGAAACACTGAGTTCGCTTGTCAATTCTGCTGATTATACGTTTTTTAGTGTTTTCCTCGTAGACACTTGCTTCAATGCCAGTGTCTGTTTACTACACATGAGAGTCACGGATGGGCTTGGCTGATTTTAGTCAAAGAGATGTCACTAATGATGAAGTTGTGAATGTTCAGGTTGAGCTCAACACCCCAGTAGTGATTGCCCGAGACATACCGAGTCACTATCATTTACAAGGAGGAGTTTTGCTAAAAACAACAGTGCCTCTTTCTTTATAAATAAGGAGATTGTCGATAGGTTCAGTAGAGTATTGAGGTTAACTGTTGGAGCTGACCTCACTGCTCCCTTAACAAAAAAACAGGCCAGACGTTGCATTCTAGCAACTTTCGATTGACCTGTGCTTCTGTCTACTTTAGAGCACCAAATAGTATATAGGCTGCTGTGTAAATTGGTTTCATCAAGTACTGTAATCATCTGAAGATCTCTATGTAGACTAGTGTTGCGGACAAAGCATGGGGCTTCCGTGATCAGTCTTAGAACTTTGCTCTGCTTAGCCTGTATTTTCCCTATGTTATATGCGGCAGTGATGCCCCAAATATATATGGCGGAGAGAGAAAGAGAGAGAGAGAGGCAATTTAAGTCCACTATTTGCCTATAAATGAGCATTTTATTGTACAAGAAAAAGCTTACTGGCAGCAGCCAATTTTGAATACATACCAAAAAAGTAGTAAGGGTCACTGATCATTTGCTTTAAAAAAATGTAATTGATGCTTTCTAGCAATACCAACCTCAAGTGGGTGTCCCGATTGGATTGCATCACAAGTGGCTGCATGACCTTACTTCACTCATTCATTCATTCATATAATCACTCAATGAGAAACAGTCCAAAATGATGATGCCGATGTATTATAAACATTATCTAACTTGATTTTGATTGATTTCTTTCGGCATCAAACCTTTCATATGAAGAAAACCAGTTTTATTTAATTTCTGCAAAAAATATAAAAGATTGTTTGCTTTAATCGTTTACACAAATTAAACCATGCACAGAAATCGGCTCAAATTTTGACACTAATCGAATTGCTAAGTTGCCAAAACACAAGTTTATGGGAAACTTTACCAATTCCCATAATTCTTATTTTCCTTTAGTAGAATCCAAGTAATAATAGTAGTATCAAAGTTGTGTATGATTCAGACAAATTATTTAAATTATCACTGGCAATTTTACGTGTTTGATATAAAAAAGATTGATGAATTAAATTTTGATCCCATCAAAAGTGTGAGAATTAGAAAACTATAAATTTATAGTTTAGTTTCAGTTTTATGTTTTGCATGTGTTTTCATTTTTATTATACCATACTGTTTTTATACTTACATACAATACTCATATACGTACGTATACTTGACAACAGCCATTTATCTGATCATTAATCTGTCACTGTTTTTGTTTAACTTAATCGTTATTACGTCTATAAATGTATACGATCGTGATTATCTCGATTAATTTAAGCTTCTAAGTTTGCCGATATAAGTAAATGAATAAATAAGAAAATATAAAAAATTGTTAACGATTATGACAAAAAGGAAAAAAATATATGTGTCTGTACAAATTTTAAAATTAAAATGCTAATTGACGGTATAAAGCTTGGGAATTTTTTTTGTTTTTGTTTTTAAAAAATTTATTTGATTTATGCTTATCGTACAATAATTTATTTCAAGTGCACAAATTTGGAACGCATGACAAAAGCTCAAGACCCAAAACTCAAGTCAATTGCTCGATGTTTAGCTCAACCGAAGTAAACCAAATCTTCCTAACACAATATATAATTTGTTACCGTACAAAACGCACAAAAAAAAAATAATAGTAGCAACAAAATAATAAAATAATAAATTTAATATCTTTGCACATGCGTTGATTTTTGTTTTGTTTTTGTTCATTTTCTCTCTCTCTCTCTCGCTGTCTGTCTCGAATAACCTCTCTTGATCAAAAAATGAGTTGTCTAGTCGTAGTTAAACTGGGTCATGGCTAAGTGTACTTAACCACTCTCTCTTCTCTTGTACCCTGTTTGCTTGTGTTCATCTTTTTGGCTTGTCGTGAGCTTTTGTTGTTGGTATTTTATTTCCATGATTACCAAATTGTTGAAAACATTTGAACAATAATGATGATGATAATGACAGTGATAATAATCATTATCATTATAACACCGCTAAGACAATAGTCTCTCTTATGAAAGCGGATCTTACATAGGTGATAACAGTAAGTATTGACACCTTTCATTTAAAAGTAAAAGTTTTCACCTTTTCATACCCTCAATTGCTATTCACGAGAAAAGAAGACCAAACTTGAGACAAAAATTTCAAAACATGGATTCTATTGGATTCTTTTCATGTATATTGAACCCTTATGTAATTCTTCAACATTAAAAACATTAATATTCTACTTTCATTCATATAATTCAATGCAAAACTGGGAGTTACCTTCCGCTGTCCTCACTGGATGATGAATTAAGTACTATATGTTAAGTGCTGAATTGGTTGTCTACAAGAAATTCCTTATTCCTCCCTAGGCTACGAGAAATTTATAATTTGCTCTCCTTAAGGCCTAAAGCTGTGTACGCTCGTGGAACTAACTTAATATCTATTTATTTATTTAACAACTTAATACAAATTTTAACGAGTAAAACTAGCTGCTAAGGCCTTTGGATCGCGATTAATAACATCTTTGAACTAAATTTTTATGTAGAAATTCTATAAATTTATTGCGGTGTTGAGTGCATAACTTCCGGATTTCCTGAGTCGTGTTCACCAGCGTACAAAAATCTTCACGTGCGAACGCTCATGAGCACTCATTTATGAAAAATTCAAAATAAAGAATTTCTTGTGTGCTAATTGCGTTCTTGCTCTTGCTCGCGAGCATGAGCTTGCATTCATTTTGCTCATTGTTCGTACGCGAGCTATGAGCAAACGGAAAGAATGCTGATAACATTTCAGTTATGTGCATTTATGCACACTCATGCGCTCTGCTCATGTACGTTTTGCTATTGTTTTAGCTGTGCAGTTTCTGTGGAGGGTGCTTTTGTTCGAAAATGAACGCTTCATTAAAGCAGGTTATCCACATGCGAATTTGTTCGGGAAACTTGTTCGCCCAACAAAAATTCATTTGCCCAAAAAGTAGGCGAAAAATGCTCACCTACATCAATTGCTAAAAAAAATTTAGTGAGTAAACATGAATAAATGAGAGAGGAAAGTAATACAGTTGTAGCCTTGATGGTTATACAAATTTGCTTTGAGCAACAAAATAAAAAAAATATTTTTCTATTTCTATTCTTAAATAAAACTTCGAACACGAAAATCTGTCGCGAACACCTCCACTAACGGCGAACATTTCTTCGAACACAACAAATTCTCATTTGGATGGGCTGCTTAAAGAGCACTTCATTTATGAACAAGATCCAGATCGCACATGCTCGCATACGAGCAACAAAAAAAAAAAAAATTTCTGCTCGCGCTCGTGTGTGACAAGAGAATTATATTTTTAAGTTTTTTATACGTGAATATGAGCAAAAGAATATGAACCAAAATGCTCTTGCTCGCGAATGAGAGTGAGTATTTCGGTACTCTGGTGTTCACGGTTTTGTATGGTTAGTATGGAAGAAAGGCTGTCAGAGCAGATTACAAATTTCACCTTTTTGTTGATGGCAAATTGGCAGGCTTTTAATATTGCAAATGCCTCTGCAGTGAAAATCGAAGTATATAGTGTGAGGGAGTCTCCAGCTATGATCGTTCCCAAATAATCGACGACAGCGAACGCAGTAAAGTAAGGGCTATGTTTATGTTAAGTTCTTGTGGGTATGATATAATAATGGATATAAGTGTGATTATTTAGCAGATAGGTCTGTAAGTTTATTAATTTTAAATATTGTTTCTTTGCATGAGATTAGGTACAGGGATTCTTGTTATTGATTGACAATAGGGAGTCTTTGCATATGGAAATTTAGGTTTAGCAGTTATGGAAATTTTAAATATTTTTTCTTCTTATTACACAGGAGGACGACAGAATGGGCTTTGGTTCACGCATGGACTGTTGTGGACAGTTCGTTAAATATAGTTTATTCATAGCGAACTTTGTTATTTTTGTAAGTTCAGATAAAATTACTTATTATATTATGAAAGGACAACTAATTAATATTATATATTTCTTATTAAGGTTGGTGGAGCTATTGTCTTCTGCCTAACACTATGGACACTGGTTGATCGTAGTTTCATGAATGAATTACTCGGAACGAATCTTTTCTCTGGTGCTGTTTATGTGTTACTTGTTACGTCAATTGTGATTTGTTTGGTTTCATTTTTGGGTTGTGTGGGCGCTGGCAAAGAAGTCAAGTGTTTGTTACTGACGGTGAGTATGAGTACAATGACTTTGCGTTGTTTCCAAAAAAAAAAAAAAAAATTGGCGCTAAACTGAGTATTTAACAACTTTTCTATTTTTAACAGTATTTCATAATTGTGGCGCTTGTTTTCGTGACCATGTTAATTGGTGGCATTTTGGGTTATGTGTTTCGTGAACGTGTACAACAAACAATGCGTCAAGTAAGAAAGAGCCAATGATATTTTTCTACAAAAATTAATTAACAAAAATTTGTTACTTCACAGGAAATGCGTGCCACAATGGCTCTCTATGGCAGTCGTCGTGAGATTACCCAAGCTTGGGATCAAACTCAAGAGCGTCTCCAATGTTGTGGTGTGGATACTTGGCATGACTGGAATCGTTATGGTCCCGTACCAGAGTCCTGTTGTCAAGAGATCTTTGGTGGACAACGCAAAGAGTGTACTATTTTTCCAACAATAACGAATCTCTACAATCAGGGTTGTCTCTATGTGACAACGAATTTCATACGTGATCATGCTGCAGTCATTGGTGGTACATCAATAGCTGTTGCAATTTTAATGGTATAACAAAAATGATTAATCCAATATTTAGTATCCTTTTAAATTATTTATCTCTCTTCTTCTCTTATAGATATTCGGTATGATATTCTCCTCCCTACTGTTCAATATGATTGAATAGTAGTAAATCAGTGGAACCATAACCAGAGATTTTAAAAGAAAAAGCACACATGCAATCCAATCATTTAGAGATCAAAATTTGATCTATTTCGTACAAATGTAGTTCTTTGTTTTTAGTTATTAAGTATCAAAATGAGAAAACAAAACAATTCCATGCAAAAAAAAAAAAAAAAAAAAATCATTTCCCAAAAACATGTGCGTCTTATATGATGAGTATTATAATTGTATATTTTATATAGTTTTTTCTATGTTCTTTTCATTTTTTAAATTTTATATTATTCTATATAAATGTATGCATTTTGTTATCGATGTATCGATTTCATGTCAAATTTAGTTAAAATTTAGTTAAGCGTGATTTATTTTGTATAAAAAAAAAAAAAAATAAATTATAATAAAGCGAATTATTTAAAATTATTGTGTATCATGTTATCTATTTATTAACTTGTGTTATACTTAGTAGCAGTGATGCCAGCTACCTATCACAAAAACAGGACAGATCTACCCCAAAAAAGCGGGAAATTTATTGCCTTATTATTTCACTTTTTAGTAATTTTTATCTTATAAATTTATTTTTATAAACTACTTAAAATCTGCCTTTAAACTACACATGACCATTGATTATCCGGGATGGTTGGGACCGGTAGCGTTCTAGAATTCGATTCTCCTGTTAACTGAGGTAAATATTTGCATCATGCATTTGAAATATCCCACAAGTCATTCTTGATGTTATATGACTTCTTAAAATCTTATAGATTGTTTGACTACCTTTTGCATTTGGGTTTTGCGATAGTGGCTCTTAAATCTCCAATTGGGTGATAGAAACTTAACAACAAAATTTTGAGCTGTTAGTCTCTCCACCTCTAGATGTGACGGACAATTATTCAATAGTAGGATACCATCTTCTTATAAAGCCATTCTTTTAAAATTCTATCTCACCTAAGGTACGACATTTTTTTTTTTAAACCATTCCAAGAATAGCTTTTGTGTAACTCAAGCTATTATGGTAGCTTTGCAATTTCAGTATCGATCTCAGAAAATTCATACTCCCGGTTAATTGAATCACGGATAATCGATACGCATGTGATATACATTCTTAGTTAAAAAGTTATTGTTGGTTGAACTTGAATTAATGCAGTATCCCATTTAAGCTTTAAACCGCAGTAGATCAGTTTTATTGCCTCATCTATCAGGTCATAATCCTCTTCATCTGCGATACTTATAATATTTGCAGTAACCCTTATTGTTGTCTTTCGAATCGCGTCTTATCTATCTTATTAAATCAAGCTGATTTAGTCACGACTCGCGCAATTTTTGTTTATAAATTACTTTTGGCATGTTTGTTTATGTCAAAGTATAGTGTTTGTGATGAGCACAACCCGATATATGTCGACAATTAAAAATACATTAAAACTAAAACAGGATAGATTTCCGGATAGGAGATGTTTGATATTTTTTTCCGGATAGGTCAGCTAAAAAAGGACATATCCGTCCGGAAAAAGGCTAAAATGGCATCACTGCTTAGTAGAAATTACTTATTTATCAATTCAATTGCAAAATTATGCATACACAAAAATCAAAACAACTTCGGCTTTTTGCATTTCAATTTCTCTACAAGGTTCAAGGTTTTGTCACTTTTTTAATGGACCTGACGATCTAAAAAGAAACTACGGCGTGTTTTTTGAGGTTCCTAAATTTTCCATTTTTATTCCCCAGCAAATTTGACACATTGTGTCTGTGGCATTACAATGGGCTTCTAATGACCTAGATGAGTTGGTCTTCGTACCGGTAACCTTACTTATCCCAACTTTAAGTTAGTTGCCATGCCAAATTTGACTTGATATTCTACACAGCATATCTGAAAAGAAGACTAATCAGAGAAATAATTAACATAGCTGCCTTATGAACTGCCCTAATAATAAGTTCTATATAAGCTAGACATCAGCCGTAGTTAAGATTCGATCGTATTTTTGGATAACTTTAACTATCAGCAATCATAATAAGATACGATATATTGTATTCAACATAATTTCAATTAAAAATTGATCTTTCTGATACTCGTATTCATATTTTTTGATTGGGAATAAGATAGAAAATGCTGAGCTGCAATATAATTCTATTGTTATCAGTTTTTGAACGGATCAGCAACAAACTGCTTATATACAGACAAGTATTGGCACCCGTCTGGATACATGGCATCCAAATCTGGAGGACGACTGCTTCATACAATGTTAGAAAAATTCAAGCAATGCAAAATAAAGCATTGCGATGTATAACGGGCGTACCATGGTTCGTCAGAAATTCAAGCCTACATCGTGACTTGAAAATGCCAACGGTACTTGAGCAAATCAATTTCTTCAGCAGCCGTTATAAAGATCGACTGCTCCAACACCCTAATCCCCTAGCAAGGGCCCTAATATACAATAGAACTCCACAAAGGTTAAAACGACTTCACCATAACGACTTCCCCAAAAGGGGCTCGTAAACACCACTTCTATTAAGCTCACAGGATTATTCCTTAAAAATGATATTAATGTATACAAACCTTTTGGTTGATTTGACGTTAAAAAATATAAGAGAAAAAAAAAACAAAAAGTTTTTGAACCATGAACCGAAGCGTGTTTATCTTAAAAAGACAGAACCGAAACCGAAAACCATACCAAAAGAAAAAAAAAAAAAAAAATGGTTCGGTTCGGTTAATGCTAACAATGCAATTCTTATGATGAATTTATTAAAATTTATTTTATTTGACTTGATGAAGAATACTGAATCTTGAAATTAAAAATTTTCATAAAAGAAATGTTTTGATACATAATATAGACAACCGAACCACACTTTAGAGGTACCCATGAACCGGTTTTTGCACCGGTACAAGTTTCCTTTAAGTGGTTCGATCCGTTGAACCGAACCTCACCGATTTTTAAAGCGGTTTGCAACTCTGATTGTAATTACACTGTTTTCTTCTTGCAATTTATTTTATGATACGTTAAAGTACCATCTACGTATGTACATCTATGCATAAGCCCTATGGATTCCGAAACTGCTGGACGGATTTTGTTGAAATTTTTAGGGTACTCAAACATATTCTGAATAGTGTTGCTGGGAAGCAGGTTTAATTTAATAATTAATAGCCATTTTATAGAAATAGAAAATGGATTTGTGAATAGTCAGTCACAAATATTCTCAATTTTTTTTTTTTTTTTTTTTTTGGAGTAATCCCTGCGGACCTATAGCCACTGTCGTGACTACGTGTGTGGTGTCCCCACTAAACCTCCCACCTCGATCTCTGGGAAGTATGCCTACTCCGGAACTGCTTTATGTATTACTTCAGAGTAGGCATCCCTTTAAAATTAAGACTAAGAGCACTCTCCCATTGCCCTTAAAGGTTATTCATCTGTTCACCTACGTCTAGTATCACAGCATTTGTCGGCATACGCCACGACTCGGGGAAGGCGGGTTCATCAGGCCCGTTACTCTTGCCGAGAATCCCCATGCCTTTTCAGGTTACAAATTGTTCCTGGTATTGCCATCATGTCCTACTGAGCGACCTCGGAAGTATCCAGATAAATCTTCTTCGCCTTGAGGACCTTTTCGACGAACATACCAATCAAAGTCCAGTTCGCTTCAGTCTCTGTCATCTTTTTGATGATGTTTTCTTGTGTGGGAGGGCCAATATTATTCGTCAGCTCAGTTCGTATCGTTTGCCACCGTTGATACTCAAAGAATGTGTGCTCTACATGGTCAACTTCGGCATCCACATAAATACAGTATGCTTCTCTGCACTTCCCCATTCTGTGCAGGTATTGTCGGAAATACCCGTGCCCTGTCAGCAGTTGCGTTATATAATAGTTAACCTCTCCATGTTTCCGTTTTATCCAATCTCTGATTTGTAGGATCAGTCTTATACAATTATTCTCATAGTTAAGTATTTCTTACAGTTATTTAGTAATAGATACTTTGCCCTTTTAAGTCATTGCGTCGGCCTAATTTGTTGAGTAGTTACAGTCATTCTGTCACCATAAGAAAGGAGATTTAGAAGATCTGAGATCTGCTTGGTAATCTGTGCATTTGCATTCTCTGGCGCATATTTCTTTGCTTGGAAATTGGTGAGATGGCTTCCCATTGGGATAGATATTTGCATCGTTTTCAATTGAACCAAACTTTAGAGTCAATTGTATTGCTCAGTATTGTACATTATTTCTCGAGTCTAAACGTTCTTTAATGATGAGTGATATTGTGGTACTTATATTGTATTAATATAAAATAAGTAGTATAATAAATGAAATACTACATGACCAATTTATTATAAAGCAAGAGTATGCTTTCGGGAACATATGTATATATACATACACACATTGGTTATGTGTTCGCTGTATTGTCAGTTTGAAACACAATAAAACTTGTTTGAATCACATTTATTACTATAAATATTCATAAATTTAAAACTTTATCAACTAGAAGTAAGCAATCATTCATAAACTACAATTGCCACCGCCATGCACTACAAGATAATAGAATAGATATAATGATTGTCAGCTGCGATAAGGAAATCTGAAAGGATCCAGACTTACAATTTGCAGTCAAGTGATCCCACCATTGCCAATTGCCACCATGAAGCGCAGGATTGGCGCATTTATCAGACCTTGGTACCCTAGCACTAGCAACTGCATTCAAACGGAACTGATCGACTTCTTGTGCAAGAAGTTTGACTTGAAGTGGAAACAATTTGGCCAAATTATAACGCTCGCAGGGATCTTTTGCTATATTAAATAGACAAGGTGCCTTAAAAGGTTCACAAACATAAATTTCTTGATTAGGATCTTCAGCATTGTCTGGACAATAATGTGTGGCTTCTTCACGCATTTGCTTTATCTGTTGATTGCTAAGATCACGCTTTCCAAGTATGTTATTTACCTCAGAGGAGAGCACTTGTTGCACATAGTAAGATGCAACAGGATCCTCTTCGTCTGAAGGTTGTTCCCCTAGCCATGTATCATATTGACCATCGAAACTGCTACCGTTTATATACTTGAGATTTCCACTCGTATATGAAGCATAGCCCAAAACATCGTCCAGGACATGCAACAGGCGACGTGGTTGTGGTTCAGATTGTTCACTCAATGTTTGCCATATATCTATGCCATCGAGTTTAAGACTTTGGGGAAGTTTGATGTTTGCTACTGAAGCTAAAGTGGGTAGCCAATCAGCGGCATGTATCACTTGATTTGAGACATAACCACTTTTTTGCAACAAGGGACTCCAAATAGCGCCAGCTGAACGCAGAGCACCCTCCCAAGGTGATTCTTTTTGCTATAAATATATTGAAAGTAAAAATCATTTAATTAGTTTCAAAATTTATTAAACTTACACCACGGAATGGGTAATTTGAACCAGCATTGGAATGTATACCAACAGTTGGAGCACCATTGTCAGAGTAAAGCAGCACAATCGTATTGTTAAGTATACCTTTATCGGCAAGCGCACGCATTGTCTGACCGACACTTTTATCTAAACTAGACACCATACCAGCATATTTTCTACGTTTCATATCCTTAATATGACTAAATTTGTCTACTTCTTCTGGTGGCGCTTGCATTGGATCATTCTCATTACCGGTATGTACTGCCAGATGACTCATCATTAGAAAGAGTGGCCTTTTTGTATCATGATCTCGTATGATTCGTTGTGCTTCCGATGTGAAAACATCTGTGGCATAAGAACCATTGGCTTCGGGCCAAGGTTTCAAATTACGTCTGAAATCTAATCCGGCAGTGTAATTTCTATCCAGCATATGCATAGTATGATCATAATAATCGATATAACCATTATAGTAACCAAAATGATGATCGAAACCTCGTAAAGTGGGTGTCAATTCCTTGCGCCAAAATCCTAAATGCCATTTTCCCACAAGATTTGTGGAGTAGCCAGCATCGCGAAAGAATTCGGGCATGAGTCGTTCTTTAAGTGGTATACCCCATGGCTCATCACTAATAATCACAAAATGTTGTGTACCTGATGAGAAGGAAGATATCATCTATATGAAATAATCACATTCTAGAGTCTTTAAGGTTGTCAAGGCAAAAAGTAATAATTTCAATTTAAATTTATCTACTTACCTGTATGAATCGGATACTTTCCAGTCAACAATGTTGATCGGGATGGCGTACATAGATTTGGTACATAATGTTTATTTAGAATGATGCCATGATAGGCAAGTGCATCAATATTTGGTGTAAGAATTTGATTCGAACCATGAAAACTGACATCGTTGAAACCCTTACATTATAAAGAATATCTTATAACATTTTAGATTCTTACAAATTTCATTAGAAACTTACCATATCATCTATTAATATAATAACAATATTGGGCCTTGTTCCCACTTCCTCTTGTCCCAAAGCAATTGAACAAATTAGGATAAAAATTAAGAAACTTTTGCCCATAGACATTTTTCTAGATGTTTTCCTACATAATGAAATAGTTTGCTAATTTTAATTTGTAATATTTTTATTTGCATAAAAATTAATTTCATTTATCTTAACAAATCTTTAGTTTTTTTATTTAGGCAACAATTTTAATTATTTTATTACATTTCATTTCATTCATAAGTTGTGTTACAAATGAGTGAGTAGCCGTAGCCTAGCCCCGTCTTTGTCGATGAGTATTTTGCAGTTATTTAATGGGTTTATTACACTTTAAAGAAAACCGGCTATGTTGCTCTTATTTCTTATTATATAATTTTGTCTTTATTACATTTAACCAAACTTTGAAATTATTATCAACATAATGATATGAGTGATGTATGTACGATAACCTTGAAACAAGAAATATTATTCTTCATATCAGTTGATGCAATATGCCTCATAAAAGAATTTAAACAATCTATTATGAGTCGTGTATGTCGTAAGGAAATGAAAAAAAAAATTCTTTATCTTCTTTAACACAATTTTTCTTTCTTTGAATTTTGATTCAGTTTTATTATCATACTAGAATACTTTGTTTTCATTTAAAAAGTCTGTAACTCCAACATTGAGAAACTGCAAGGGTATCAGTCTATGACACTACGTACAATACCAATAGCAATTTCCATCTCCATAGAAAACTCAAAGTACCTCTTGAGTTCAAGTGTTTTTTCTTGAACTATTTAATAGCCAAGACACGCTAAATTCAATAATTGCGAAAAAAAAAATGATCTAGGTTTGATCTGGCGTTGTGCGGACCGCGAGACCACACAATCACCTTTGTACTATGAAAAGAGTTCGCTGAAATCAAACAGTAACATTGAATGAAATAAGAAAATTGTCAGATATGTCAGTCATCAATAAATTGCATAACGACATCAACAATTTAGCAATAAGTCTTCTAGACAACGATATGGATGTTGAGCGCCGGAATGGGTTCCATTTGTTAGATCTTCCCAATAGAATATGAGTTATGTTTTTGTAGATTTTAAGTTATTTGTCTAGTTTTATACCGATCACTCCACGGCTTTTGCCGTCGTAGATAACAGGGAGAAAATCATTGCTGGAGGCTCACTCCATCTTCACCGTAGAGGCCTTTGCAGTTCTAAAAGCCTGTCAATTTGCAGTCCATAATAACGGTCACTTTATCATCTGCTCTGACAGCCGCCCTGTTAGCCATACAAAATTGTCATTATAATGAACCAACGTTTCGTGAAATCTATCTTCTGGGCTCCTAGTTATCAAGGAATAAATGGAAACGAATGTGCTGATATGGCTGCACGGCATATGAGCAACGCCCCGTCTCACTACTTTACACCGACCAACTCAAGGGATATAAATAGCCTCGTCATATGTCACCTTCGATCGAAAAAGCTGTCTGAATGGGCACAATTGAAACATCGGTATTCTACCATCAACACCGACGTGCTCAAAAATTACCCTACCCGCCAACTTAGCGAGATGGGTATGTGGCACTTTTATTCGCCTGCGCATTGGACACTCACAAGACACCCACAAAGATCTTCTCAATGGAACAACCCGTCCACCATGCCCTTTCTGTGGAGCCGATCTAACCGTATCACAAATATAATTATTTATATAAAAATTTGAGGGCTTAAGAAATAGATTTTTACAATTAGTGCAAACAATGATACTTAATGTTATAAGTACAAGAATATTGACTATTTACAAGAATGACAATGACTTCATATCTGATTATATTCTGCTTTCTTGTCAAGGATGCGGCAAAACAATATTTGTGGAAAACATTTCCAATTACCAATCATTCAGATCAGTGTTATGGAGTTGCGATCTCGTCCTCATTTCAAACAATCTCTTATCAATCAGATATTATTAATGTTTAGCATAACTGTAACTTGTGTTGAGGGTCTTAGAATCTAGTAGTCTTAGTCACAAAGTCAGTGGCGAAGCGTGGGTGTCAGCCACCCGAGGCAGAGAAAAGTTTTGCCGCCCTCTTATTTAGGTAATTAAATTTAAAAGACTAAAATATACAGTAATTCTAAATGTCTAGAACTTGTTGGCAAGAAGTCAATCTCTACACGTACTTTTGAGCACAAAAATCACAGTTTGGAAAGCGCAAACATATGTATATACGATTAAGTTAATGTGAATTTGATGACTGACGATCTATCAATGAAACTTTCTTTGTATTGTTAAAGCGTCACTCACGGACTTTCCTGCTCGGACTTATCCGTACTGTAGTCTTATTTGCAAGTGTGATTATACAATTTTTTACACTATTTTTTATATGATAGAAGCCATTCTCGCTGAAAATTAGTCATAAACAGTCCAAGCATAAAATAAAATACGTCGAATCTCTACAAGTCAGTACAGATGGTGTTGCCAGTCGCTACAATAAGCAATATGTCATTTTGATACTTGCTTTTAAAGAAAGGGGACTCCCCAGTTTTGTTACAGAATAAAAGGCCTTTTAGACGGTCAGTTCAGTCTCAGTCGACAAGGCCTTTAAGTAATGAATAATTCCGTGCATATTTTAATCGGTCCGAATCGTAGTGAAGTGTTTCAAATTTTAACAAGATATTATGATTAATTATTGTGAATTTTGTCGCTCCCTAAAAGTGCCGCTACGCCACTGCATTAAGTACTTGTAGCATTTGTTATAAAAAAATAAACAACCTATACGAAAACACTTTCAAGAAAAACTTTAAACTAAAATCTGTAAATCCAAAATTGAAACATAACTTGCACCTTTGACCAGCATATTTGATTTTAATTTAGAATTCTGAATATAATTCTTAAAATTCTAAACCTATAATTGTAATGGAAAATTTTTTAAAAAAATTAATTTCTAGTTGTCATTCATCTGAATCACAATCTGGCCACCCCCGCAATGAATTCAATACATACATAAGTACATACATACAATAGTATTAACAAATATCTGTTCTTTTATTTAAGATTACAAGATTGTCAGATTGTAAAAATGACAACAAAAACTCAAACAATACATACAGGTGGAAAAATCCCGAACAGAACAATCCATTGAATACTGTATTACTACAATGCTGTGAGTGTCAAGGTTAAGTTGTAATTATAGACCGACAATAAGACAGACACAATGCAATGGCAATGTGAGATTAATATAAAAAATTTGCAAGAAAAAAGAAAATAAATAATAAAAAAGTCAAAACAGAAACACAAAAAAAACCAACAGGTTGGTGTGGACTTGACAGATCTGAATGAAGATCAAAAAGTCGTGTACAAATAGTACAACAAAGTATACAACATTATGATTATGTTAAGAGCTTGTTGGTCAATCAAAATGAGCACGATTGAATTTTCCATTAAAATAAGTGTACTTATTGAATTTAAATGAAATGATTATGTTGTCGCTTTTTTCGTCATTGTCATCTGAATCATGAATTTTTTTTCAATTGTGTTACTACACGTACTTACTATTTGTCTCAATCAATCGAATTCTGATAATGAATAAAAATGAATGAAACTGGTAATTTCCTACAATCTATAACGTGAATCATGTTACGATACTACAATATGTAGGTACTATATTTTAATTACCAACAGATACTCGTACAATACTTAAACATTAAATAAACTAGTAACAAATCAAAGTAATGTTAGCTAGAAGAAATTAGCTTGATACGAGTATATTGAGTAATTTGAATTGTTATTGTAAGGTGTTGCGATATGGCTCAAGGGCGTTACAATTGGGTGAGTGCTTGAGTATGTAACACTTGAATGAGTCTAGAATAATATCAATCTATGCTTATGAATGGCAAAAGAAAGCAATATCATACAATAAGAACCAACTCTATGATCGAGTATTCTTTGAAGTGAATTGAACATTTAAGTTTTGTTTTATTTATAAGTTGAAATATCTTTTTGATTGTGATTTCTTATTTCTTTGATGATACGACATTGCTTTTGTAATAAATGAATCCTTGTATATACTTTTCATAATGTATCTCAATTTTTTTTATTCAATGTATGCGTAATAAGTTCTAGCAAAGAGTATAAAATATATTGAGTTATTTCATATCCAACACAAATTAAGAGAAACACCGCTTGAGCGATTGTCCAGTCTATATGTTTTAATAGTCTTTGGTTCTAGATTCATGTTCTTATTGCAAAGTCTAGGGTCAATTTCTCGAGCTTATTAAGATGAACCAGAATAAGCTGTAAAGGCAATTTTTTATAAATAAAACTAATTAAACAAAGGACAGTAAACTTTAATCAAAAGTGTTAATATTAATAAAATTTGAGTTAAAACTCATTAGCAAAGAAAGCGTAATGTTTGACAAATACATGTGAGATGCTAATAATATTGTAGTACTAACACACATATATCACACATGTTACAACTCAAAAAAGAGCATTTCGAGAAACACTCACGCGGAGAGTGTGCAAGTCATTGACATGAAATATAAAACATGATATAACGAATAATTCTGCATCATTAAAAACACGATTTTTGAGTTGTAACAGTTTATATATATAACGGTATAACTTGGTAGAAGAAACAAAGAAAGGCAAGAAAAATCATTGATGCGACATTTATTACTTAATCAGGCATTTGCCCGAAATCTCTTTCAACCCCATATCAACATAATTACAATACTCTGGTGCCAGAAATCTCTTTCGATAGTTTTGGTTAAATTGTCCCTTATTTGAAGTTATAAAAAAAATAAAATACCAACAACTGAAGCCTATTGTTTTCTTCGTTAATCTGCATTTAAAGTATTCAACATTACAACTGTTTTAAGTATAAATTTTCATTTGAAACATCTAAGAGTGAAAAATGAATTCTTCGCGTTTTCTAGCACAACTACAGAGAATTTAAAATCAATCGGCATAAAAATCGTCTTCGATTTCTGGCACATGCCTGAATAAATATTTGTAAAACATTTTTAAATTCATTTTTAATTAAAAATTCAATAAGATTAAGAATTTGTTTCACAGAACATTTATAGAAATTATTAAAAATTTCATTTCTATTTTAATTCACAATTAAGAAAGTAAACTTCTTTTAATTATTGTATATTTATTATTTTTCTATTCTATTCTATGTAAATATAAATAAAAATTTAATTTTAGACGTGTATTTACACAAATGTTGAGAAACAGGAATTAAATTTTTGTTTCAATAAAATTATTCCATTTAATCAAATTGAAATTTCCGATTTTTTATTATAAATGTTTTGCATCACTTGTTCAAATCAATGTAATCGTATTTAATGCATTGCAAAAACAATCAAAAACAATGCTTAAAATATCTAGTAAATGTCAAAGTTGTATATTTTCCAATAGTTTTTCATGTGCAATTTTCTTTTTTGTTTGTTTTTCTCTTCCTTCTTTATTTAATTATTAACTTTTATTAACTTACAAGACTCAACAACTTAATGAAGAATGTTGCTGCTGCTGCTGCTGTTGCTCAAAACCAAACAAACAATGAGCCACTTGTTGACATTCAAAAAACTGTTTTCCTCAAAAAGATTTCTGTCGTTTTTCGAATTCCCGTTTTTTTCAGCTTATGAAAATGATCCTTTCAACAGCATCGACACAACGCGACTACTTGCAGTTGAAGATTTCGATGTTGCTTTTAAATTATGCAAACAGCTGATTTGGAAAAAATTTGTTGTCAGCGTGTGCGGCGCAAGTTTGTTTTTTATCTCATTAATTACGGTTATAAAGACGCTAAAGAAAAAAAACGAAACAACAAACAGTTAAAGTTGGTAATAAAAACAATAACAAAACAACACAAGCAAAGCTTCATATTGCCAGTATATGTATGAAACAAGCGAAACAAAATAAGAAAGAAACATAGCAGATACAATGATGGAACATTTGGAATTGGTATAATTTTTTGTATTACGTATACTACTGAGACCGACAAATTATTAAGTACTTTTGTATAAAAAAATAGAAAAATTTGGGCAAGCAAAAGAATTTATATATTTTTTATTTTAATTTATTTATCACATTAGAAGTTCATGAAAAGAAATTCACTGTCAATTATGGGGTCAAAAGGTCAACAATTTGGGTATATGAGCATTCCTGCAGATTATTAGAAATGTTTTTTTCTTAACACGAAACTCTCATTATAGCTCTTATTGCAGTTTCAAAAGCCAATGTACTATTATATAAACGATACTTCCTAAAATCTTGTGACCTTACAGATTTCGTCTAACTAACAATTTCATGGAGTCAAACTTTCCTGCTAATCAACTGAATATGTTCAATCAACACTTCTTTGAAAGTAAAATGGCAATATCTCTTCAACAATCTTTCTGATGCAAATTTTTATTTTAAGTTTTTAACCTATTCAATTGATTTAAAATATATGAGCATTTTTGGAATGGTTTTTAAAAAAAAATAAATAATATATTTATACGGATGTTAGAGACTTGAAACTTGTGGCTCATTAACAATTAATTGATCAAAAAAATATTTCATTTAAATCAATAAGATAGTTGAAGAGATGTTGCCATTTTACCTTCTAAGAAGTGCTGAACCTATTTAGTTTATAAGTAATGTATGAATTTCATAGCGAATGATCTCAACCGAATTGGAAATGTTTTATGGTGGCCTTATGTCTCATAAAGAACGAGAGGAGATGGGAGATGTTGTTGTTGTTGTTGTTCTTGTATCAGCAAGCGGGCTGCCAATGGGAGTACGCATGAATAAAGGATTAGGAAAGGTAAAGGGAAATGGAGATTTATGTGCAGCAGGAGGTATAACAAAGTTATGTTACTTTAAATTAATGTAGATTTATAACATATGGGGTATATGTAGTTCTAAACCTATGTGTAAGGCCCTAAAAAGGAAGCCTCCTCTATTATAGTTAAAGAGACCAATCCGACCTTAACTGAGCTAATGTGGTCCGAGTGCTACAGGGAATTTCATTTCACTATCATTAACAGGTGGAAGACGGTCCCCTAAGACAAAATTGTTCTGGTATGATTTTAAAGAATTTTCAACTGTCCTCGGATGTAACTCATTACGACCCGACTTATAGCGACTACTGTCAAGAGTGTCACCTAATAAAAAGGCTATGTCTGTGAGGGAGAGATAGAGGGGGGCTTTGTTATAAATTATAGTTAATTATAATATTATATTTTTTTTAATTGTTTTTATTTATTACTAAGAAGACGGTAACTTGACATAAATTTACATACTTAACCACGGAAAACATATTTTATTCTATATAACATGAAAACATTGATCATAATATATCCTGACTATTATCCAGAAGATTAACAGCTAAGTGATTACTATGATTACTCCAGCCTACGTATATAATTGGTGCTTATTCTACAAACTTCTTCCTTGACCATAGGTATATTTGTGTCTTTGTGCAGATTTTTATTCGTAACAAACAATGGTGCGCTGCAAATTACTTTCAGAACTTTTGATAAAGAAGTAGCTTGTTTTTAATGCTAATCTTTTTTTGAGTTTGAGATCCAAGTGCTTACGTTGATTTGTTTGTGTGTACTTTCCACGTTAGTCTTCTGTCATATTGCATGCCGAGATATTTAACACAGTTTGTAGTGGGAATTACAACTTGATTAATTGTTACATTTGGGCACAGTCTTCTCATAGAGAATGTGATATTTGAGGATTTTTCCGGCGTTGACGTTTATATTCCATTTAGTTAGCCAGGAGTCAAGCTGATCAAATTGATTTTGCACTGCTTGGGATGCGTTTCTTGGTGTTGTTGAAACTGCGTATGTAGCTACTAAAATGTTTTCAGCAATGCGTAAGTCCAAAGTATACAACGTGTATAATACGGGGCCAAGCACACTACCCTGCACTACTCTAAAGTTTATTCTTAAGATTTGTGAGTACTCATCCTTTATTTTTGCATAGAAATGACGATTTGTGAGATACGATTTTAAAACAAAATAGAATGGAGCTAAAGGCAATGTCTTCAATTTATAAGAGAGGTCCAAATGCCAATATTACACTTAAATGTACTTTAAGTTAATAAAAATAAATAAAATAAATATTAAAAAAACGTATGTGCAATAAAACGAAAATATTACTCATACGTCATTTGTTACATTGTGAATTTTCACCAGTTTAGTTCTTCATAGACAAATAAAATAATATAAGCCGGCGGAACACGGCTTAATTGATACTACTCATCAATCTGTCCATATCCATATATACGACAGTAGTCTCAGAAGTGCACAACCTAACAATGAAAACACCAAAAATATATTTGTGAAATACTTAACAATGTAGGGTCATATATTAAACTGTAACTTTATAAAGTTGGTTCTTTCTACCATAGTCATTCTTTTTAAATAATGGCGTGGTTTTTTAATAAAAGCAAAAAGTAAAAGTCATTACAAAATACGAGAGAAACACAACAAACAGACTAGAGATATATAATGTCCTAGATTATTTTGGAAATGTCTAAATTTAGTATTGTCAGCATTATTTGAAGATCTCTCTTCCTCTTCCCACCATGTCCATTCATTGTTGAAGTATTTTGGATTACAATTAGGATCTCTATTTCTATTATTCGGTGGATGTGCTGATTTGCGATATTTTTCAACTTTTTCCATAAGCTCATTCACAATATTTTTATGCGAATCATAAACATTATTCTGTTCACATGGATCAATCTCCAGATTAAAGAGGCAAGGAGCTATCAGTGGCTCACATGGTATACCTTGGAAGTCATCTAAAAATTGGCACCTGATAGTGGCAGCATTACGTAAAGCATGTATATTTGTGGGAAACAAATTATTTGGCGGTCTATGATATTGTAAGTGCTGCCACACGGTTGTATTCTCAATGACATCTTCATAATTTAATGATCTGGGATCCATTTCGGTATGGTTGCTAATTGTAGTAAGCCAACCATCATAGCTACCATTAAAAGTAGTACCATTAATAAGCTTCCATTTGCCTCTGGTGAATGAAATATATGGCACTTGTTCGTTGATATTATGAACAATTTCACGTTCAACCGATTGATAGCCATACTTGAGTGCAGCCCAAAGATTCAAACCATCAAGTTTCAGCTCCTCATCGATGTGTATGTTAGCTGCAGCAGCTAAAGTAGGCAATAAATCACCTATATAGAAGGGTTGTTTCCATACAGTACTCGGTTTATCAAATTTTGTAGACCAAATTGCTGCCGAGGAACGAATAGCTCCCTCCCAGGGTGAATGCTTTTGCTAATAGAATAAAGATGCATTAGTATCATATAAAAATTTGACCAATGTTCTACTTACACCACGAAGTGGATAATTAGATGCTTCTGTAGAAGCATCACCAACAGTTGGTCCACCATTATCAGATAGAAAGAGTATGATTGTATTATTCAATATATGACGCCTTGCCAAAGCATCAATAACTAATCCCACGGATCTATCCACACGAGAGACCATTGCTTGAGAATATAGAAATCACTTTTAGTAAGACATATTCAAATTTGATAGAATAATTATCTACTTACCAGCATACTTGCGTCTCGTTGTACTTTTTATATATTCGAATCGCTTAATTTCTTCTTCGGGAGCTTGCATTGGATCATTACCATTGGCAGCATGTGGAGCCAAATGGCTAAGTAGTATGAAGAGTGGTTTCTCTGTTACATTATGATGTTCTATTAACTCCACAGTAGCATCGGTTAGCACATCTGTTACATATTTTCCTGCTTGTGTATATGATGGAGTAAGATTTTTACGAAAATCATGACCACGTCCATGAGCCTATAGGAAATAAGAACATGATTCCATTTTTTCCACTTTTGATATAATAATTTACATACTACAGAGAAATACGTTTGATCATAATAATCAATATAGGCCCCTAAATACCCATAATGAAGATCGAAGCCTCTTAATGTGGGCGTGTATGCCTTGCGTGACATACCCAGATGCCATTTACCAAATAAACTGGTATAATATCCATTCTGTTGGAATATTTGAGCCATTGTCGTCTCATTTACTGGAAGACCCCATGATTGGTCATTTACAATGACATAATGTTGCATACCTAGAAAAATCACACAATAGTTACCTTATTTACAGAGTAGAGTATTTAAACTTACCTGTACTTATTGGATATTTCCCAGTTAGTAAAGCTGCCCTTGATGGTGTACACATTGCTGATGCATAAAGATTATTAAGAATAATGCCACTAAAGGCGAGAGCATCGATATTTGGTGTTAGAAAATTATTGGATCCACGAAAACTTACATCATCAAAACCCTATGAATAAATTAAAATTTCTTCTATTAAAATTTTGTTATTGTCAGAATCATTCAGGGAACTTGCGATCAAATATTGCTGTATATTTGTGCGTCTATGGAAACTATACGAAACCTTCCATAATCGAAGTAGACTCTGACACCAAGGAGATGTTGACTTGGACTTCCACAACATTCGTGGTCTTCAATTGACTCAACCATCCACCAACAACTTCAGTCGCAGAAATTAAATTTATTAAACAAGATAATGGGGGGTGCCACAGAAAACTCTAGTATTCTCATTGTTTGGAATTTTGCATTCCACTCGGCCACTCGGTGATTTTATCGAATAACCAAACCGCTTCAACTGAATGTTACTAGGACTGTCAGCATATGAAAACACAAAAGGAGGAATCAAACACTCCCAAAAGAGTTTTCTGTGGAACCTATAATCGGAAATCTGGTGGAATAGAGGAGGAAGAGTTTTCTGTGGCACCCCCAATATCAAAAAGTAGATCTACTGATATTCAGATGATGATGAATTTGGCGATATGCTTTCTTTTGAAAACCTTATTTAAATTAAAAACAAGAACCATAAAATGTAGTCAAACTTAATTTGTTACAATGCATAAAGTAATGGTGGCGCAATATTGATTTCGATGATGCACCTCGCACAGGTAAACCCATTGTCGAAAATAGCGAAAAAATCTTGGAAATTACTGAAGCAGACCGGCATGTCAGCATCCATAGCATCGCCCAAGACCTTAACATTGACCGCAAAACAGTATTAAAACTCTTACGAAAAGCAGTATTTAAAAGAAACTCGATATGTGGGTGCCACACGAATTCTCACAAAATAACTGCAAGCATTGAATATCCATCTGTGAATCTATGTATATAAAACTAATCGCCAGTCTTATAATGATTATAATGTTACAATGTTATAATGATTATAAAGCTATAGCGAATAGTAAAAAATTTCACTGAGCCCAAGTTATAAGTACATGACCAATTTGCAATGTGTACTAAGTATATTTATCTATAAGCACTTTCAAGTACATAAGTCTAAATGCTATAGACATTTATTATTATTGTACTTTATTGGTATGTCGAATGAACATTTACTTACCAAATCATCTGCCATAATAATAACCACATTCGGTTTATCATTTGAATGTGTCGGTTCAGATATACTCCAACCGATTATGGAGACGAAATAATATATTTTAAATAATTGAAATTGTAAAGCCATGTTTTTTGTTACTGTTGTTGTTGTTGTTGTTGTTGGTTTTACATGCCATGGGCTATATGTGTATATATAGTAAAATATGATAAACGATGATGAACGAGGTGATGATACTTATTAATGAGGAAAAAAATCTAAAGGGGAATAGAAGATTATGTGTGAAAAGATTAGCTAATTACGATATTTTAAAGTAAGCCAATGAAACAATAAAACAAAACTCAACAATTAAGAACGTTCTTAGTCAGATAGTGACTACTAATGGAGGTTGTCAGAAGAGAAATATGAGAACTATATTCATAAAAAGAAAATCATGTAGAACACAAACAATCACTGATTGTAAAGGGTATTGAAAAGCAAATTCCGTGAGGGATTCATAGGTGAGTGGATAAATTGTTATCTATTACACTATAAGATTTAAGTTTTAAGTTCCAGGTAATGTGGGTAAATTATTTACGATACTTTAATAGTTAATAGTTTGTTTTTTAACAACAAAAAATTTAATCTATAGTAATTTGTAAGTGCTCGTAAATTATTTTAAAACAATTTTAGAATAATTTATTTTTTATTATTGTACAAAAATTATTTAACGTTTTCTTTCTCAATAACACAAAAAATAATTGAACGATCTTTTTCCAAACAACAATTCGTTCTTTCTATCTGTTTTATGTTTTGTTTCGTGGTGTTTATTTCAAATATTATATAAAAAATAATTAATTATTATTCAATTTTCATGTCAATATATTGTGATATGACGAGGTGGGAGAATTATATAAAAATATTTAACACAATAAAATTGATAGTCTGTGTTTGTTTATTTTTTGTTTTTTATTATTAACTCAATTAAGTTTAATTTTATGGACTCAAAGACCCGAAAAAAACCCAATAAATTAAAAATAAAACAATGAGAAATTCAAAGTAAGAAGTTAAAACAAACAACAGTTAATAAACACGTGAAAGTACCGTACATTGGAATATAAATAAATACTAAAATGATGAAGAAGAACGTCACAGAAAACAACACAACCAAATGAAATGAAATCTCAATAACAACTGACTGAGTACGACAACGAAATGCTCTGATCTGATCACACAAATTAGCAATATAGCAAACCTATCAACAGGTTGATTATTGCAGCCTTTTATAATATTATGTGGAAAGTTGTTTGTTGTTGGAACTTCATGTTAAATTGTAGAAGAGTTTAAATAAGAGAGATACTTGTACCTACATACTCGTACGTGTAGATAGAGTGGGAGAGCATGCAAGAGTATTAATTTTATTTTTTTTTTGCCGGTTTTTAAGAGAATAAAGTTTAGAAGGTAAACAATACATATCTTACGTAGTTTTATAATGACGAACTTAGCTAAAGAAAACAAACTAACAAAATACAATATTATAAACTTTCGAATGTCGGACGTTAAGATACATAAATACCCTCCCTTCACAATAAAATATATTTTCATGTACAATACAATAGTACAATAAAGTTTTTCATACCAATAACTTCTTTCAAATGATCAGTGATCTATTACAGTGGAGCCTTGATTAACTAATGCCTTGCATAACGAGCAAAATATAAAAAAAGACACTTAATTAATGAAGTTTCGTTTGCCAGTTTGTAGTCTGTGTTTAGATCTCGTTTCAGTAGCATCGCTAGTGTTCATACATCTTATATTTTTTTTTTATTTTTAACTTTTATTTGAAAAGTATACTCACTAAGATGCCTTCAAAGAAATATCTGCTAGACGACTTTAAAACATATGTAAATATACAATGAAGTATAAAATCATTGAAAAGAAAAAAACAAGGTGTAAGTGTGGTTGATCTAACAAGAACATTCAATCGGTACACGGTCCTAAAAGGAATAATAATAAATAATAAGGAATCAAGGAAATAGGTGTTTCCAAGGCAGTTGGGTTAAAGCAGTGCTGTTAAACCTTTTTAGTTCCGTGGGTCGCATTGGAAGAACACGTAATGGATTGGGTCGCAGGAGCAAAAAAAAAGTTTTCTTCTATTCTCCGACAAGTTCATGAGCAAAAAGGTGGTTTTACTTCAGTGTACTTAAACGGCGAGCAAAAAAAAAACACTGACCAGTGGATCAAACTAATTTCTGTTTGCCATTTCGGTCGCCTAGGGCCACATTCATACTTCACCGCGGACCGTGGGTTGGACAGCACTGTGTTAAAGCCTATAGGACAGTGCAAGTCTCGGAGCTCCTTACAGTATTTTAACTAACTAATTATGATATGGTTTGTACCTTACTTAAAGTCAGTCCGCTAACCTCATTGACACATCTTTTAAGAAATGATCAAGAAGAATTAAGTTTCTTAAAACTATATATAAAACCTTCGTGGAATAAAATATTTGAGTCTGCATGGATAACGTGATTTCGATTAAATGCTCGTATATTATATTATTGGAGTACATATTGAAACAGCAGCTTGCTAAAATGAATAAATGTCGCCACATTTGTTTTGTGGGTGGCAAACGGCTGAACAGAAAATTATAAAAAATAGCAAAGATTACGAAAGCCACTTTAGCGAAACATTTAATTAATCAACTACACAGGTTTTTAAACAAGAATTAAATTTTGTTTTTTATAGAAGTACAAATCTGTATTTCACATAAACTAATTGATGGTTTGGGACTTAAATATTATAAGTATTAATCGAATTGTTAGATCTTTTTGCACATACATTTTACATACACTCCGCCCCACTTGAATAACACAACAAACAACCATTTTTTTAGCTTAATTTTGCAGATTTAGAAAAAATAACTTCTTTTATTTAAATTTATAATAACATTATAATTAATTCCAAATCAAATACAAAAGGATTTGTTTTTGTAACTAGTAAATTAACTAAAAAAAGGTGCAGTTTTATGCGCCACTTGAATAGAACACCTCTTCAAAGAAGCCGTTTTTATGTTTTAAACATGTGTATTTCTTCTTTTGGAGTAGTATATTTAATTATTGTCAAATGCATTTACCAGCCTCAAACATTTTCGATGATCTTAAAATCAAGTTATATGTATTGTAAAAATGTATATTTTGGTTTAAGAAATGAAATATTTGCCCATACAATAACTTCAGGTTTTATGTCAATTTTGCATTGTACACATATAAGAGACGTGTAATACTTATTTTATTTATGACAACAGTTGCATGCAACTTAATTTTTAGTCCTCCTACCTAATAAAAATCATATAAAAATGTGCTTCAAAAATCTGTGTCTGTGGCATCACAACTGGCGTTTAATGGCCCAAGTGGGCGTGACCAGATATATGTTTATAAGTATTGGGAAATGCCACAAAGCCTCTGAATCTTATTATAAAAGAGCGAGCATTTTAAGTTAAATTTTCAACTATTATATCTATATATTTTTTTTTTTTAAATCAGAAATAACAAATAAGTTTCTTACATATAAAAAATTAATAGAAAAACCAAAAAGAAGGCTATCATTGGCTGTGCCAAAGATGTAATACTCTTTACGATCCTCCTTCCTTTTTTAGCATCACTATATTCTCCCTGTTAAAGTTTAAGTATCAACAAAGAACACAGTTTGAGTGACACTTTTATTGTACTTTTATTCTTTATAAGTTTGTCATATAATTTGGGTTTTTTTTGTATGGGAGTAACCCTAGGATCATGACTAGTTTTTCGAACAGACGGACATGGCTAAATCAACTCGTCTCATCGAGCTGATCACAAATATATATACCTAATTTATGTGGTCTGCGATGTCTCCTTCTGTGTGTTACAAACTTCATGACAAACTTATAATACTATTCACCCCGTAATGACAATAGTATGGTATTTGATTGAAATAAAATATATTAATATTATTCACTAATTTATTACAATTACTAAATCCATACATTAATATTCATATACTAAATAAAGTAATTAATTGAAATGCCCACAAGAAATAAAATCAGAAAAAAACTCCGAATTATTTCCAATGCTTAAAATAAGCTTTTTATTCAAAAAAGTTAAAAATATTCCGAATTTTGGTGTTTCTTTTTGTGCTTTCGCTAGCATCAGAGATAAGTAGCTATTCATACTCTCTGTTGACTAAGATTTCACATAAATCAACAACAAAATATCTCATACTTTTAAACTTCTTCATAGTAAGCTCTTTCGTATGATGTTGTTGTTGTTGATGTTTCTTAATTAATTCTTCTATTGCACTTATTTGTTTACCGTTTGTTCACAGCGCAAGTGCACAAATTTGTCACTTCTTAGTATCTTAGTAGTTAAATGTCGATGCAATCAATTGCCATACGTTAGTTATTGTTTAATGACGGCCGTGAACGCATTTCAATTTTGGTGATTTCTAGTTTTTTCTAATTTTAAATCTGATGAAGTTGATTTGATTTAGAATTTTATTTTGTATTAAATGCAGACATAAGTAAGTACATAAGTGAATTGTCGTTTCATTATAAATATAAATTTGTGATCATGATTAGGTAAGTTTGATTTATTAAGATTGTAATTGTAATTCTTTTATACATTGTTTTCTTATGGAATATTTATTTGTTTTCAATTTTGCTTGGTTAAGAAAATTATCATATTAATTAGGTATGCATGCCTGTGCTTGTTATATTCGACAATTAGTTCAATATCTATAAAAGATTGACAAGTTTATATAATTTATTAAATTTATTTTAAGACTCACTGTTTAAAATTATATTGTTCCTTGTTGTATTTATCTCTATAAATGCCCATTAGTTCTGTTTCAAATGAAATAGCATTTTCGTGCGTGAGTTTGTGGGTTTATAGCTAACGGTATTTATTGCAGTTCTCTTGAGTCATTTAAGTCTTCATTCATTCATCCATTACTTTTACAAGCTGTGCCTACGTCGCTCTTTTTACAAAGACTATAAAATTATATAGGCTGGACAAATCGTTCACAAAGATAGAGCTTTTCTTCTTATTTCCAATTTTGTGCATTCCCAACAACAAATGATTTTTAATTTTATAAAGACTGGACAAATCGCTCACAAAGAGAGAGCTCTGTCGTTATTTAGTATCCCAAGATTATCAAACAACAAATTGTGTGTCTCTATGTCTTTATAATTGCATAGTCTTTGACAGTAGTAATTCAATAATCTGATCTTATGATTGAAGACACCATTTGTATTATTGAATGTTTCGGAATATTGGACTGAAAGTCTATCAATTGTAATACTTTTTCCTGCGCAAGATCATTAAGTGTAAAGCCGGTGTGTCACTTATTGCAGATATCACAACATTAAATAATAAATATAAATTCTACAGAAATACTAGAAGAAACTATTATAGTGGAATTTAAAGAAATCGTTGAAGCTCTGCAGCCAATATACTGAAATCAGCTCCTGCTTCTGCAAAGATTCATTTGCAAGTTCTTGAACACGTTTCATTCATTTTGCTCATTCACAAAGTTGAAGAGTGCAAAATTCTCATCTTCTTGACGTTTAAATTGTGCCACAAGACGCTCACTGTCTTGTTCACCATATAAATGTTGGATTTTTGCTATAATCTCTTTATATTCATAGAGTTGACGTTCGAAATTTTCTTTTTGTGTTTGTTTCTTATCAAGTTCACGTTGTTCCAATTCTGGATTAAGACGTTTCTGACCTTTAATATCAAAGAATTTTTGTAATTTTGCATCGTGTTCCAAACGTCGTTGCATTTCACGCATTTCCTATAAATTGAAAGAATTATAAATCAAAAAATTGAACTTTATATAGGGTCTGTACTGTGATCACCTCTTCGAGATATAACATGGTCCAGAAACTTTTCCCGTAAAAGATCAATGGTTTCGTTGAAAGTAAACGTTGTCCAGATCAATACCATGCAATTCCGGCCATAAAAAATCAATAATCATCTCTCGATAGCGCAATCCATACATAAACCATAAACCGAACCAAACAGTCACACGTTGATGATGGAGACGCTTTTCAACAATAACACTTGGATTTTCCGAGCCCCAGATGCGACAATTTTGGTTGTTCACGTAGCCACCGAGGTGGAAATGGGCCTCATCAGATGATTTTCCGATGGAATTCAATGACCCAATCAGGAAAGACAATATTCTCAGTTGTTCTTGAGCGACGTTCACGGGTTTTATTCTTCACATCACTAACTTGTCCCAACAGATCGACTTTTTCCACTAATTTTTTATTGCTGTCCACCAAGGTGCTTCACGACGACCCAAAAATGTTTTAGTTTTACAAACCGTCTCTGCCAAATTTTCACCATTTTTATAGTGAATTTTTATAATTTCAATGCATTGTTGAATCGTGTATCTTCCATTTTTATTAATGACGTAGTTTCTACTTGTCAAATGTCAAAAAATGACAGCTTCAAAAATGGCATCTACCGAAATAGCGGGCTATTCAAAATAACACCTCTTATTGGAAATAATATAATATAAACCACAGGAAGATGGCTTAATCGATCAAGCTATTCATTTTCATATATACGAGGATAGTTTCAGAAGTACCCGACCTACCAATGAAAACACCAAAAAAATTTGGTGAAATAATCTTTATTTCTTTACATAGTCTCCTTTTGGCTCTATACACCTTTTCCATCGATATTCAAGAGCTTCGATAATCTGTTTATACTAAGAATCCACAAAAAAACCATCAACTGCAGGCTCTATCTCAACTCTTAGTATGGATAGCTGCCAAACAAATACTTAAAAATATAGCGTCATATAGTAAACTTTTACTTTATAAGTTGGTTTCTTATACCATAGTCATTCTTTTTAAATAATGGCGTGGGTTTTAAAAAAAAAGCAAAAAGTAAAAGTCATTACAAAATACGAGAGAAACACAACAAACAGACAAGAGATATATAATGTCCTAGACTATTTTGGAAATGTCTAAATTTAGTATTGTCAGCATTATTTGAAGATCTCTCTTCCTCTTCCCACCATGTCCATTCATTGTTGAAGTATTTTGGATTACAATTAGGATCTCTATTCCTATTATTCAGTCGATGTGCTGACTTGCGATATTTTTCAACTTTTTCCATAAGCTCATTCACAATATTTTTATGCGAATTATAGACATTATTCTGTTCACATGGATCAATCTCAAGATTAAAGAGGCAAGGAGCTATCAGTGGCTCACATGGTATACCTCGTGAGTCATCTATAAATTGGCACCTGATAGTGGCAGCATTACGTATAGCATGTATATTTGTGGGAAACAAATGATTTGGCGGTCTATGATATTTTAAGTGTTGCCACACGGTTGTATTCTCAATGACATCTTCATAATTTAATGATCTGGGATCCATTTCGGTATGGTTGCTAATTGTAGTTAACCAACCATCATAGCTACCATTAAAAGTAGTACCATTAATAAGCTTCCATTTGCCTCTGGTAAATGAAATATATGGCACTTGTTCGTTGATATTATGAACAATTTCACGTTCAACCGATTGGTAGCCATACTTGAGTGCAGACCAAAGATTCAAACCATCAAGTTTCAGCTCCTCATCGATGTGTATGTTAGCCGCAGCAGCTAAAGTAGGCAATAGATCACCTATATAGAAGGGTTGTTTCCATACAGTACCCAGTTTATCAAATTTTGTAGACCAAATTGCTGCCGAGGAACGAATAGCTCCCTCCCAGGGTGAATGCTTTTGCTAATAGAATAAAGATGCATTAGTATCATATAAAAATTTGACCAATGCTCTACTCACACCACGAAGTGGATAATTAGATGCTTTTGTAGAATGTTCACCAGCAGTTGGTCCACCATTATCGGACAGAAATAGTATGATTGTATTATTCAATATATGACGCCTTGCCAAAGCATCAATAACTAATCCCACGGATCTATCCACACGAGAGACCATTGCTTGAGAAAATAGAAATCATTTTTAGTAAGACATATTCAAATTTTATAAAATAATTATTTACTTACCAGCATACTTGCGTCTCGTTGTACTTTTTATATATTCGAATCGCTTAATTTCTTCTTCGGGAGCTTGCATTGGATCATTACCATTGGCAGCATGTGGAGCCAAATGGCTAAGTAGTATGAAGAGTGGCTTCTCTGTTACATTATGATGTTCTATTAACTCCACAGTAGCATCGGTCAGCACATCTGTTACATATTTTCCTGCTTGTGTATATGATGGAGTAAGATTTTTACGAAAATCATGACCACGTCCATGAGCCTATAGGAATTAACAACTTGATTCCATTTTTTCCCATTTTAATACAATAATTTACATACTACAGAGAAATACGTTTGATCATAATAATCAATATAGGCCCCCAAATACCCATAATGATGATCGAAGCCTCTTAATGTGGGCGTGTAAGCCTTGCGTGACATACCCAGATGCCATTTGCCAAATAAACTGGTATAATATCCATTCTGTTGGAATATTTGAGCCATTGTCGTCTCATTTACTGGAAGACCCCATGGTTGGTCATTTACAATGACATAATGTTGCATACCTAGAAAAATCACACAATAGTTACCTTATTTACAGAGTAGAGATTTAAACTTACCTGTACTTATTGGATATTTCCCAGTTAGTAAAGCTGCCCTTGATGGTGTACACATTGCTGATACATAGAGATTATCAAGAATAATGCCACTAAAGGCGAGAGCATCGATATTTGGTGTTAGAAAATTATTGGATCCACGAAAACTTACATCATCAAAACCCTATGAATGAATTAAAATTTCTTCTATTAAAATTTTTTTATTGTCAGAATCATTCAGGGAACTTGCTATCAAATATTGCTGTATATTTGTGCGTCTATAGAAACTATACGAAACCTTCCATAATCAAAGGGTTTAAAGTTATATAAGCAGGCTGAGATCATGAGACTTTGTTTGAACTTTTGGGGACCCAACCAAGTTTGGTATCAAATCCTTTGTCTTGATAGAATGTTACTTTTATGGAGCAACTATAAAGTGAACTTCTCACAGGTATTAGATTCAGGTCATCATAACATCTCCAGTGTTTAAGTTTTAAATTTAAACATACTAATAAATAAAGTGATAAATACATATGATAAATATTCCCAATTTGTTCCATACGATTTCATTAATATTGGCTTGGGGAAAAAGAAATCCATTATTAATTATTGAGAAATACTACAAACGCCTGACTATGGATTTCCACACCAAAAAAAAAAGGATTTGCGAAGAAGTCGCAATCATTCCCATGATGGCTATGATGGGTTGTTTGCATCACTCCCAAGTCCTTGGTATTTCCATTAAACTGCGGAAGAGGAACGTGAGTGTCGCGATAACTATGTTCCAACTATGTGTCGGCCCTGAAACAGAACATCATCGAAGTTGACTCTGACACCAAGGAGATGTTGAAACTCATGGACTTCTACAACATTCGTGGTCTTTAATTGACTCAACCATCCACCAGCAACTTCAGTCGCAGAAATTAAATGTATTAAACAAGATAATATCAAAAAGTAGAACTACAGATATTCCGATGATGATGGATTTCGCCAGTTTAATTTGGCGATATGCTTTCTTTTGAAAAGTTTATTCAAATTAAAAACACGAACCATAAAATGTAATCAAACTTAATATGTAACAATGCGTAAAGTAATGGTCACACTAATTCATGATTGTGCTTATTAAAAATGTAAGTTTTTTCTCCAAAAATAAAAAAGCCCTGCGGGAATTGATCATTGGTTTATTTATTTGTGAGTAATACGTGTAAGATATGGACTTTGGATAAGGAAAACATTTTACATTTTTTTTTTTAATATAGTCGAATATGCAATCAAGCCGGATGAAAATGTGAGCGATGTTTATAACCCCAGTACTGTCTCACTCAATTTAGCGCAATTTTGATTTCGATGATGCATCTCGCACAGGTAAACCAATTGTCGAAAATTGCGAAAAAATCTTGGCATAGCATTGCCCAAAACCTTAACATTGACCGCAAAACAGTATTAAAACTCTTACGAAAAGCAGTATTTAAAAGAAACTCGATATGTGGGTGCCACACGAATTCTCACAAAATAACTTCAAGCATTGAATATCCATCTGTGAATCTTAGTATATAAAACTAATCGCCAGTCTTATAATGATTATAATGTTACAATGTTATAATGATTATAAAGCTATAGCGAATAGTAAAAGAATTCACAGAGCCCAAGTTATACATGACCAATTTGCAATGTGTACTAAGTATATTTATCTATAAGTACATTCAAGTACATAATTCTAAATGCTATAGACATTTATTATTATTGTACTTTATTGGTATGTCGAATGAACATTTACTTACCAAATCATCTGCCATAATAATAATCACATTCGGTTTATCACTCGAATGTGTCGGTTCAGATATACTCCAACCGATTATGGAGACGAAATAATATATTTTAAATAATTGAAATTGTAAAGCCATGTTTTTTGTTACTGTTGTTGTTGTTGTTGGTTTTACATGCCATGGGCTATATGTGTATATATAGTAAAATATGATAAACGATGATGAACGAGGTGATGATACTTATTAATGAGGAAAAAAATCTAAAGGGGAATAGAAGATTATGTGTGAAAAGATTAGCTAATTACGGTATTTTAAAGTAAGCCAATGAAACAATAAAACAAAAATCAACAATTAAGAACGTTCTTAGTCATATAGTGACTACTAATGGAGGTTCTCAGAAGAGAAATATGAGAACTATATTCAGAAAAAGAAAATATTGTTGGAACATAAACAATCACTGATTGTAAAGGGTATTGAAAAGCAAATTCCGTGAGGGATTCATAGGTGAGTGGATAAATTGTTATCTAATACACTATAAGATTTAAGTTTTAAGTTCCAGGTAATGTGGGTAAAATATTTACGATACTTTAATAGTTAATAGTTTGTTTTTTAACAACAAAAAATTTAATCTATAGTAATTTGTATGTGCTCGTAAATTATTTTAAAACAATTTTAGAATAATTTATTTTTTATTATTGTACAAAAATTATTTAACGTTTTCTTTCTCAATAACACAAAAAATAATTGAACGATCTTTATCCAACCAACAATTCGTTCTTTCTATCTGTTTTATGTTTTGTTTCGTGGTGTTTATTTTAAATATTATATAAAAAATAATTAATTATTATTCAATTTTCATGTCAATATATTGTGATATGACGAGGTGGGAGAATTAAACAAAAATATTTAACACAATAAAATTGATAGTCTGTGTTTGTTTATTTTTATTTTTTTGTTTTTTATTATTAACTCAATTAAGTTTAATTTTATGGACTCAAAGACCCGAAAAAAACCCAATAAATTAAAAATAAAACAATGAGAAATTCAAAGTAAGAAGTTAAAACAAACAACAGTTAATAAACACGTGAAAGTACCGTACATTGGAATATAAATAAATACAAAAATGATGAAGAAGAACGTCACATAAAACAACACAACCAAATGAAATGAAATCTCAATAACAACTGACTGAGTACGACAACGAAATGCTCTGATCTGATCACACAAATTAGCAATATAGCAAACCCATCAAGAGGTTGATTATTGCAGCCTTTTGTCATATTATGTGGAAAGTTGTTTGTTGTTGGAACTTCATGTTAAATTGTAGAAGAGTTTAAATAAGAGAGATATTCGTACGTATAGATAGAGTGGGAGAGCATACAGGAATATTAATTTCTGTTTGTTTTTGCCGGTTTTTAAGAGAATAAAGTTTAGAATCAAATAATACATATCTTATTTAGTTTTATAATGACGAACTTAGCTAAAGAAAACAAACTGACTAAATACAATATTATAAACTTTCGGGTGTCGGACGTTAAGATACATAAATACCCTCCCTTCACAATAAAATATATTTTCATGTACAATAAAGTTTTTCATACCAGTGATTTATCTAACAGTGGAGCCTAGATTAACTAGTGCCTTGCATAACGAGCAAAATATAAAAAAGACACCTAATTAATGACAAAAAAAAAAATTTTCTTCTCCTCTCCGACAAGTTCATGAGCAAAAAGGTGGTTTTGCTTCAGTGTATTTAAACGTCGAGCTCTACTAGACAGTGCAAGTCTCGGAGCTCCTTACAAAATATATATGAAAATATCTTTTCATAGGATATTTATTTAAATCATATTCCATTTAACATCGCGTGCACCCCTTTGTAACCTCGAGACCCTTGGCACGTGCCTAGTTTACCTAAAGGATAATCCACCACTGTTCAAAGGGAGTGACAAAAATATTGTCGCAATGAACACCGTGATGTTGAAACATAGCTTCTTTTGGTTTCTTTAATCCAAAATGTCTCACTTTCTCAGTCCAAACAGTGACTTATTTGGGATGCATTGGTAGTTATTGCAATGCTTCTGGTTGCTCTGGTTGTATCCATTCAACCAGAAATGAGCTTCGTCACTGAACACAATTTTTCGATAAAAATTGGATCTTCATTCAACTTTGCCAGCGCCCATTCAGCAAAAGTTAGCGGTTGTGGTAGGTTCCGCGGCTTCAATTCTTGCACCAGCTGTATTTTACAAGGTTTTACACCCAAATCTAAAATTTTCCACGTAGTGGAGTAACTGAGGTCCAATTGCTTCGAAAGCTTCATAACTTTTCATTATTCCCGTGAAGAGTATAAAAATAGTCAATGCTATGAATAGATTTTCGGATCATAGAGTTAGTCGGACTATCGAATTACTACTGTGATGGCGCTGAAAGCCTTCGATGCCATTGCCTGTAATCTTATGTAAGCTAGCGTGTAATTTTATTATTATACCAGGTTAGTTTTTAAATAAATAAATAATACAGTGATTTCTCTTTCATCATTAGTTTTATGTGGTTTAAGATTCTCGTAACAATTTAATAAATTGTGAGCAAATTAAAATATTTTCTTCTCTTTAATTTAAAATGAGTTTGTATTATAAAGTCTGTTTATTAATTCTTAGATTTTGCCGATTCACGTATATTAAATTTAGGTATGCGATCCTTTTTAGCCAATATTTTATTGGAATTATCCTCAATATTAATTGTGCTTATGATCATGTTAACACGTCTCTCAATGACACCAATAAACAGTTTAACATTATGTACAGTGAGGAAAGTTTTTGCACTTAAAACATTTAATATTGGTGCATCATCACAAGCCAGTTGTCTATAAAGAAAAATATTATAATAAAATATTAGATCAACAGAGAAGATAGAATGAAGATAGATTAAGTGAACCCACTTGAATATCTCGCCAATGCCTTGTAAAATATCCTGTAAACGTTTTTGTAAATTATCTTTTTTCTCGCCAGATTCATTTGCAAGTTCTTGAACGCGTTTCAATTCCTCATTCAAATAATCTATAGCCTCAGTTTTTTGTTTAAGTTCCTTTTCAGCTTGTTCAGATTTTTGACGTTCTAATAAAGAAGTATAAATAGTTATATGTAATATCACAAAAAAATTATAATATATGTATAAATTTCCAACCTATTTCTGTTTCAATTTCCCTTGTGGAATCATTCAAAACCTCAACTTCATGACTTAGCTCATTCACATAGTTGAAGAGTGCAAAATTCTCATCTTCTTGACGTTTAAATTGTGCCACAAGACGCTCACTGTCTTGTTCACCATATAAATGTTGGATTTTTGCTATAATCTCTTTATATTCATAGAGTTGACGTTCGAAATTTTCTTTTTGTGTTTGTTTCTTATCAAGTTCACGTTGTTCCAATTCTGGATTAAGACGTTTCTGACCTTTAATATCAAAGAATTTTTGTAATTTTGCATCGTGTTCCAAACGTCGTTGCATTTCACGCATTTCCTATAAATTGAAAGAATTATAAATCAATAAATGGAATTTTATACAGGGTCTGTACTCAAGGAAAGGAGAAAAATAAACTTTAACCACGCTTTCCTTGATGTGAGGAAACAAAATTAACTCTAGCGTTGACAATTGGTGGGAGAAAGGCGGTTCCAGTGTAGCGTTGTTCAATTGTTCATATCCATGAATTCGGAAAGGAATTGTAAGTAGTATTGTCTGTAATCTGTCTGCTTTGAAAAGAATCTTGTCACATCTATTGGTTTCGACAAGCATCTAGTGCATTGGTTCTCTTCGATGTCTTCTCGGACTTCCTGAAACGTCTTGTACCATTGAAACATATCATTTTTCCAGAATCCTTGTTTAATTATTTCCATTGTCTCAACGCCGGAATCGTTCAGTTTAAGGCATTTACAAATGTTGTTTAACTAAACTAAGAATATTTTTTCTCGACAGCACTACCAAAAGGTACACGCCAACTCCGATCTTCAACCAATCACTACCGGAAGGCGATTACTGCGCATTCGGTAGATGAGGTTTCCAACTACCCTTTCCTATGTTTCTTTTACTAGCTGAAGTTTTTTTTTCCATTCTTCTCTTTAGATTAAGTTGTGTATATTCCCTTACCTGGACATGCATAATTTTATCATTTTCATTGCGATCCTTTAAGACTTGCAATTTATTACAAAGTTCCTCACGTTGATCAAAGGCAACTGTAGATTGATCTATTAAATCCATTATATATTTTTTACCCTCATTAAATTGGGATACCATTGATTGCCACATATCATTGAAATTGGATCTATAAGGTTACAAATATTAGTGAAACATAATAAAATTTATTAAATGATAAATAAAAAAACCAACCGGTCTTGGAGCATATGATTAATAGAATCCCTTAATTTACTATTCTCAGTAAGAACATCACTGCATTTTTTGTTAACCACATCCAATCGATTTTCGAGCTTAACAACACTCTTTTGAACTTTACAAACAGTTTCCTTATAACATTGATCGGGTACTTCATTTTTACGCATTACATCGATTTCTTTTTCCATCTAAAATGATAAATTAATAATAATAATTAAAAAAATAATTGAGTTGTTTAAAAAATACAATAGATAAATTACCTTTTTAATATGCCCTTCAAGTTCCCAAATATTGGTGCGTTCATTTTGTAGCACTCGTTGCAGATCTGTATGCTGCTTCTGTAGAAAACCCAAACGTCGCTCTTTCTGTTTTTAATAACAAAGAACAACCATTATCTTCAGTTTATGGTACAGTATACAAGGTACAATATATGCTAGATAAAACAATCTTCAGTAATTAAAATTTGAATTCCAGGAGTAATATTCTTCTGGTATTAGATATATTCAATCTCAAAAAAGAGCGATGGCCTCAGGAAAACAGCACGTTAGTCCAATTTGATTTCGCTATCCTGGAATTAGGTTATTATACTGACTGAACCTAATATTTTCCTATACTAATGAGAAAGTTTAATTTTATAATTGTAGTATCGAAGTTATAGACCATCTTAACTGTTTAAAAAATGAAAATATAAGAAAACTTATATATTTCTCTACTCCTTAAGTTTGTGTGGGGGCTTTGTAATTTATTAGTGGTAATGATGTGACAGATTACAGTACAACAACTTACTTAGATTTTAAGCTATTCAATTGTTCCTTTTAATGCCTTTTAACATCTTCATCCGAAAATAATTTCCAGTAAAATAAAAATCTAAGAACTTTATACAAAGGAAAAATGACGATGACTAAAATAATAAAGGGTGTTTTTAGTGACAGCCAATTGTCAGCTGATTTGAAGGCAGTACGTTTAGTCATTTCACCATGAATACACTTAATCCAGAACCTTTTTATTTTTTTTTTTTTTGAGATCATTCAATTAACCTTTAATAGAGGGTGGAGCCTTTTTAATCTTCTCGGACAGTCATTTCTTGTAAGAGACGAAGCTAGAGAATTGACATGCACATTCGGAGAATCGACTGTTATGACGGTAAATTTGGTCATTATCTGATAAAACTCCTAATATAACTAAAATAACTACATCAATAATCAGAATTCTCGGATTTGGAGTATAGAAAACCAAGAAACTTTTGCTTGGATCCATTAAAAGTCACTATTTGCTGAACTCTAATTGCTCAATAAAGTGGTCGAAAAGTTTAAAGCCAACACCTGGCCGTTATCATCATCATTATTGTATTAGAGGAGACGGGGGCAAGGATAGTCGCGTATGCGGACGACGTTGTGATCATGGTATCAGGGATTGTTCCCAGTGTGATGAGCAACATCATGCAGGAAGCCATGGGGAAACTGTTAAAGTGGGCCACAGGATGTGGTCTAAACGTTAACTCGAGCAAGACAGAACTGGTGCTTTTTACAACAAAGACAAAAATACCGGCTTTCCCCCTTCCTCTTCTGAATGGAGAACAGCTTAAAATTTCTAATAAAGCCAAGTACCTGCGAGTTATGCTGGACGCAAAACTCAATTGTAATCCAATATAGAGTTACGGGCTAGGAAAGCCTCTGTTGCCTTTTATTCTTGCAATAGATTGCTTGGTAAGAGATGACGCCTACGTCCTAACATAACAGCATGGATGTACACAGCGATAGAACGTCCGATACTTACATACGGGGCAATTGTTTGGTGGCCAGCTCTAGGAAAGAGCTACGTAGTGCACAAACTGAGGTGTGTGTGCATGTCTAGGAATCACAGGAGCCATGCGCACGTGTCCCACGGCAGCTAAAAGAAACCGGCTGCTGGGCAGAACGACCATATGGACATAGTAAAATACTAGGAGTGATTAAAAATCCTATGTTCAAACGAACAACAGACTAAATAGTGCCTCATAAAAGTTTTGAGAACGATTTTAAGGTAAAATTTCCGACCAGGATGGAATGGAAAGAAAACAGTTTCCAGAGTGTTTATGACATCTCAATCTTTACGGATGGGTCAAAGATGGAATGTGGTTTGTTTTTTGCGTTTAGGGCTCGATAAAGTCAGGCACAACCTGCTAAACAACAGCAGATATGCGGCAAAACCGTCTAGATCTCCCATTTACCCTTCATCATCATCATCATCCTCATTATTTCCTGTATCTCCCATTGGAGCATAGGGCCTCAATAAAGCAATTCCATCTGATCCTGGTTTTTGCTAGCATCTTTAACTTGTTTCACGATTTTCCGCATTCATCAATTATTTTTTGTAAAGATCTCCTCCACGTGATCTTAGGGCGATCCCTCATACGGCTTCCTTGGGGGTTCCAGTCAGGAAAATGTCGACAAACTTCTGTAGCATCTTTTCGCAATGTGTGGCCTATCATCTCCATTTACGTAATTTCATATAGTCTGCATTTTTATATACATAAATCGTCATTGCTGATGACATTTGGCCTCCACACCCTTATCCGATAAAAATAATATAACATAACATGCCATTTTTAGTTCATTCAAATTCGCCTACTGTCGTCATTAGACTGACAATAGATTGCAATATATAGACAAACCAGAAAGAAAGTTATCATTGACTATGCAAAATATCAGATATGCTTCCTTTCTTAGCATCATTATATTCTCTCTGTCACAGTTTGAGTATCAATAAAGAGCACAGTTTGAGTATCAATTGTGATCACAGTTTGAGGGGAACAATACAATTTGTTATATACTTTTTTTAAATTTGGGTTTGTATGATAGGTACTCCTCCTCGTACCCCTAGGATCTTGCAGTTTACATGGTTAATGAATATAAATCAGAAACTTGTAGTGTCCAATTTCAGTTCGATACGTCGAAAAACAAAACACTTTTTCTAATAAGAACATTAATTTAAAAGGGGGTTTTTATGAGATGTACTCCCCCTAGTAAACCGATTCAGCTGATTCCGACAAATGTGCAGCGTATGGTAAAAAGAATCCTATGTACAGCTCACTAGCTCAAAAACTAGTTTCGATACAGACGGACATGGCTAAATCAATTCGTCTCATCAAAAATATATGTATATACTTTATGTGGTCTACGATGTCTCCTTCGGACTTCATGACAAACTTATAATATTATTCACTCCCGCAAGGAGTATATCAAAAAAAAAAGAACAACAAAAATTTATGAATATCAAAATCCTTATGATACTTTCAGAACTTACATTAACATTTCTACGTGCATGTGTGCCACCTTCTAGAGTTATGATTTCATCTTTTAAAGTATTGTGCTCTTGTTGCAGAACACCGATCATGTGATTTTGTTTTTTTAAACGTTTCGATTTCTCTTCCAGAAGACCGCGTAACTCCAATTGCAAGGAACGATGTTGCCTCTGAAGACGTTGAAGTTCAGCTGTAGCCAATTGATCCAATTCACTTTGATCGGTCATTTTGATAAATTACACAATGAACAAAATGTATAAAAATCCAGCAAATTAAGAAACTTGCAATCTTACAAAGTTAAACTTCAATAAACAATGGATTACCATGACAACGAAATGAAACTATGGAGATACTATTTTCCTTTTCTATGATGGGTGAGTAGAAACGCATGAATTTTTGTAGAATTTGTTTATATATTCATTCTTTGAATGACTTAAAATTAGATAAAATTAAATACTTAAGATACTACTAAAGATAGATTAGATTAATTAACTACTTTCCAAAAGCCACCACAATGACAATAGGACCACTTATTGCACCAAGCCTTCAGAGCAGATGTTTTGGTTACTTTATTGATGCTATTGACAAAACCACATCGGGCACATTTCCTAATGGGAAGCGCTTTAGAGCCCAAATATAAATTACTAACACCATCACGTATGCCATTCGAGAACAGCACCTCCTCCATTTGTATTTCTTGCAAAGCAGGTGGTTCAATTTCTGTTGTGAACATTAGCATCATAGGTTTATTTGCACCCAACATGGAACTCAACAGAGTTGTTGGACTGTGAGATTGACGTGGTGGTATTAAGACTTGTTTTGACAATAGACTGCATTCATCCAGTAGTATTTCATCAGGTTCAGCTGTATTTTGTGCTAGACGCGTCAGCAATCGAAAAAGTATGGCAAGAACATCAATGTTATCCATGGATTTCGTATAGATCGGTAGACATTGAGGATTCAATAGACCCCATATACGAATCATAACCAATAATTCACGTATACTTCCAATGGCCACAATATCTCGACTGATATCATAACCTTGTCTCTTATGCATTTTGGTTTTCATAATCTCCTCGGGCAATTTGTTTAGCATATTCAAGGCAAGATCGGCAACCCATTGTATCAATTGTTGTAGACTTTGTAGTGTCAATGGTTCTACAGTAAAATCTTTGGCATCTAAATTCAGTAAGACAGTATCAACATCGGGCATAGGTTCCGAGAGTATGTGAGGAAGATTATCTGCTGGTCCCTTGTCCTGAGAACTTAAATCCGATGGACGCAATAGACTTTTAAATGTTATTGATATGGAATGTAAAATGATGAGATTATCGAAATCCTGTTGCTTCGATTGTATGCGGCATATGTTACTCTTCAAGGCCAAAAAGTTGGAATAGTAAAAATGACGAGCAAAAGCTGGTTGACGAGTAAAATTGTCTGTTAGTTTCTCAACCAAAACATCCAGATTATGTAGATTCAACATTAGAATGTCACTTGCATCCATACCCGTAACAACACAATATTCCAGCAAAGGTACTTGCCATGGCAAACCACTTGGCTTGTTAAAGGCTTTATTGGCAGAGGCATTATCCATTTGTGTGGAACTTGGTGTTTGCACGGCCAAGTGTTGAGCATAATTATCGAATACAAAGAGTATTTGATTTGATGGCGTCACATCACCACATATAAATTTACAACCAGTCTGACGTTCCTCTGCATAACGATCGAATTGTATGTGATTGGTTTTCTTTAGACCGGCCTCAAGTACCTGGACACTATTATCCTTAAGAATGGCATAGATCTGTATGAAATCTGTTCTCATTTTCGGAGTGACAATGTCACTTATGCCAGCTGGCACATGCAGTAGAGCAGCACGTTCCCAACTTTTACATAGCATAAATTCATTTTTACCTTGTTGCAGCAAAGCATGAACACTCTGATGACGTCGTGTGAGATTCCATTGCTCCAGGACACTGCTGCCATCTTTACAATCATAGACAACATAAATAACATCTTCCGTACCGAAGTGTGTCCATTTCAGGTTTGTAATTTTCTTTTTATCCAAAGCATTGAGAAATAAACTCGATTGGGTAACAGTCTTAATGCCAATCTGATCTTCATGGTCTAGTTTTAGAGAAACCTTAAAACAATGTATTAACTGCTCTTGCCAGGCACAATTCAAGGCAACATTAAGTGCTCCACTGGCACTATAGGAAATGCAGCAATGCGATATGAAATTGCGTGCCACACCAATACTGTGTATGATTTTATTCATTTCATTTCCATGTAATTTTGGTATGATATAAGCACCAATTAAACCGGAAGCTGTTATCACAATAAATCCTTCGGTAGCAGCACCACCAAAACCAGTCAGCGTTGGTCTCTGATCCAAACGTTCGAATTTCTCTGCATAAAAGGTGAGATCTTTCTTTTGTGTATTAAAATACATTGACTTGCCATTGTGAAAGAATTTTCCATATATGATATCTTCGCTTGGTATATTTGCCGTATTCAATAGTGTCCAGTGGTTGATGCATTGATTTTTCGATGTCCATACTTCAATGTTGCCATCACTGGATCCAATTAATAAATATTCTGCCGCTGGACTCCATTCCAGGACATTGATTTGTGCCTTCGATGAGCAAACTTTATAATATTGCCATGGAGCAACAATATCACAAACATAGACATGGCTACTCGAACTATTTACACCACAACCGCTATCCTGAAGTACGCTGTATGCGATTATATTTTTTGCCGAAATACTGCAGCACACCAATTTCTTGGGATAAACACTCTCCTTGCTGAAGTCTTTACTTTTAACTTTATATAGAATTGTCATTTTATGTGTATTTCGCAGCTTTAACTGATTTCCCAGAAATATATTTGCAATAGTAAGATTTACAAAAATGCAAAATGCAAATAAATACACTCACTGCAGTTTTCTCACAGCATCTAGTTGATGGACTAAAAGTAGTTTATGCACGACATACACAGCAGTGTATATACCAGGGCTGCGTTATTTAAACCAAAATATATAAATTTTTGCAACTTGGCAGCACTTTTCGATGGTAGTACCAAAGACTATAATAAGAATATAGATTGGACAATTGCAGCACGCTCTCTCTCTCTCTCTCTCCAACAACAAATTGTATGTCAAAATAAAATTTCGAGGAAACATTGCACACAATTTGTTGTTGGGCTAAAAAAATAGAAAGAGAGCGCGCAGCATTTGTAGAGGGCGCGCTGCATTTGTCCAGTCTATAGTCTTTGTCAGTACTGTTCAACACATTGTCGAACCGGATATTTAACCATGTTCTCTTATTGGTCATGCAGAATGTTGGTATTTCCGGTGCACATGATTTTCTAATTAAAGTCTTCTCAGAATTCAATTTGTTTACAAATCAGATTGCTAGTCATCTGTATATAAAAAGGAAAGTGAAGCAACAGCAGAAACAATATGAAGCTGATGGAAATTGAGATGCACATTGAAAAAGTCAATCAAATGACGGCCACCATTGCCCAACTCGTAACACATAAGGAGAATTTAGTAATCAATGTTGGCGCCACCAGCAGTCAGTCGCAGTGCTATCTTCGAGTCATAGCTCAGTCATTTCAAACAAAATCCTTTGAGAACGTAATGAAAAGTTTGGAGCAAAAGTGTAAACTTCAACAGTACTTCATTACTTAATAAAATCACCATGTTTTCCATCTTAGCTCTTTGGTTACACACAAAGAAGTCTACAAACCTGATGACACAAAGTTGTGCAGTTCTGCAGGACATCAATCAGTGCAGTGGCGGCGAATTCAAGAGCTTCTTGATCTTCACACCACATTGTGGCACTTAATAGCAACTATCAAAGTTGCTGCCCACACAGCTGAACCATTCGGACCACATGTATTTGTTGAATATCCTTTAAACAACCTACATGCTGAGCTATGCAGAAGTAACAAGCAAGGCACCTATCATTAATGTGCATTACTATCCGAAAGACCATTACTAAGGCATACCGATGCAGTAACATATGCCGGAGGCTCCTTCAATATTGACGTTAAATGAAGATCACATGTAATGGCAGCAAATGCAGTCAATACTGATGCCATTGAAGTACATACATATCTTCCGGGTCATCGTCTATCAAAAAGCATTATCTATCACAATTCGCAGCAGCACAATGAAGGCTAGAATGAACAGCAGTAACAGTAGTGTGTACTTCGCTAATTGTGCAGCACGAGTGAAATGGTGATCTAGATTCAAGGTTCTCGTCGAAATACTCCTTGCTGCCTTTATAAACTTGTGTGCACATTTTTGTTCTATCGTAAAGGAACTTATCCATAGCCAACTCCACCACATCGATGCTGACATGGGATTCGTCATCAAAATCCAATTGCAGTTCAATCGGCAGCATATCCAGATTCCTTAAGGTGTTTGTTAATTCGACGACTAATCGTAAGAACATCTTGACTAGCACCAATAGCTGTATTAGTCGTGGTCAAAGTCACGCACAATCGTATTATAATTATACCTTTATGATCTTTTCCCAATCATCAGACAAAGGGTTTCAAAAGACGCAAATCAGAGTCTTATCGATAAAGGTATGAATATGTAGAGATTACCTCCGATACAGACGACAGTAGTCGCAAATCCGTTAAGAGTTTGCCTTTAAAAATCACAGCCACACATCACATATTTTCATATTTTTATCGATGAAAAACGCAAAGCGAGTTGCAAGGCGGATCACTCAAAAGATTGCTGCCACTCCAAAGACAATTATAATAATGCTCTCATATTTTCTTTATTCGTTTTAAACACAAGATACGAACCAATATGCCAGCCGCCAAGGGAGGAAGTCTCCAGTACGGGACGATGACTCAGTTAATGAAGTATGCATCAACTTATGCATAATGAATCGATTTCAGTGCTAAAGGTAAACTCATAAGCCTAATTTACTTTTTCACCAATATTTTTTTCTTTATATTCTATAGACACTATGTTCTGAAGCCGTTTTGGTGGTAACCGATTATGCATCAGTGATTGTCAAGCAACACTGAGTAAGAAAGAGGTTCTTGCTTCGCTCATTCAGTTCATTAAATGAGAAACTCACTGAATTGTTTTACGAATGCAATCAAAATGCCACAATCTCTGGATTTAGTCTCCAAAGAATCTGAATCAATGTCAAAACAAAAAAGTTTTATATCGTCATGACCAAATTGCAGCATCACTGAAGAAGTAGTTCATAACACCAATCATTGCAACTGTTTTCAATGGCTTGTCGCCGATAAAGGACACACACAATTGCCTATGCTGCTAATAGGTTTTTTGGAAGAGCCAATGAAGCACTTAACACTAAGAGCGCAGGATGAGTACCGGACTTCCAAAGAGATTAGTAGTAACTAATAATGTTATCTGTTTCGGTCATTTCTTTAATCATATGGATATGGATTCGCAATCTGCTCAGTTTGAATGGCATTTTGGGCCTAGCTTCGGTGAAATCGAAGTTCATCAAAGTTGTTCTTCTGCCTTGTTTCATTTTCATAATAAGGAGAGAAAAATATACAACACAAATCGAATTATCGAACTGTGTAATATTGTTATTATTTTTTTATATTTTATGGGTGTTGAAACTATAGAAATTAATAAACAAACAAATTTCCTCTTACTGGCTTGCTATCAGCTTTCTCAGCAGTCCAGTCCAAGCCATTATTAGCCATTACAATGGGCCGTAAGGCTTCGATATGTTCTTTGCCTCATCAATATTAAATTATCCATACAATATTATAGAGTATATCAAGACAAAACCACACATGTGTTTCTGTTTTATCAAAACACATATCACAGATTTATTTTATTACAAAACAGAAAGTATGATATCAAATTAAGATGGGTGTGAATGGGTATGTATTTTAATGCAGGAATACTTAAGGTTGTATTTCTCATTATTATTAAATTGTGTCATTAGGATCATATGGAAAAGTGTGTTCGGAATCATAAAGAGTAACATAGTCATTAGAACTGGCATCGTTCCATTCACTTGCTGCACCTATCATATTGTAATCTTCAGTTAACAAATTATACACTTCATTATTTATATCGGGGACCAAAACGAAATCTTCCATTGGTTCTTCATCATTGAGTTGCTGGATCATTTTTAGCTCCTCTTTGTCATCAGTTGGTATATAAGGAAGATTTTGTTTGGTGCAGCAAATGTTTGTGTTGCTGGAGTCATTAAAAGCGATATTATCCTCCTTCACATTGCATTCATCATTTTTGTTTTGACTTTTTACAAGAGTTTCAAAGTCAAACAATAAATGTGAATAGTAATCATCCAATACTCCCTTGATGTTCTTAGATTTCAATAGTTCTACCACGGCCTCACTATATTCATATATATAAATTTGACAATAGTATTAGTAATATCATCCTACTTTAAATTGCTGTATCTATATAATAATAAGATTACTTACTAGTAATTTTGAGTCTTATGGAAAATGAGATAAGCCGTGCCTATGGCAAATCCTCTTTGTACATTATCATTGTAATCGATAATTATGGAACGTTTTCCGGAGTTTTTGGCGTGCGCCAGGCTGCGTGCAACCCGATCGCAAGTTGGTAAAAGTTGGTCAATTGATTCGTCAGGTCCACCAAAAGTTATATCAATTGTGTCAACGTCACTGCCATAACGATATTGATCAAAGCAATCATTGACTCCAGGAATCCTCTTGTGAGATAACGTTGGCTTATTTACAAAATCTCGCAAAGATTTTCTTTGTTGGAAAGGTTTTTGATCAATAACAATTACAAACTTAATGTTTGCAATTTTTATGGTGTTCGCATCACAATGGTCATAATTATTAGTATAGAATATATCGGGATATATTTCTTTGATATGTGCCAAACGTAGTGCCTTGATGGCATTTGTATTTTTTTTGCCTGAATCATCCATAATTCTTCAACAAAATAAAATTAATAAAAGAAGACGTGCAGTTTTCTAGATATTTCTTTCACAATAGACTTGTGGGGGCGCTGCGAAATATTTTTAACGGTGTAATTAATTCCTTTTAACTGCTTGCCAATGATAATTAAATTCTTTAGCTTGTTTAATATAATATTTTATAATGTTTGCTTATTAAAATATTTTTTCTAGTTAAAATAATTTTCATGAATATTTGACCGTTGTTACTAGTAGGGATAAACTACAAAATGAGTGCGTAGAACGATGCCAACCTTTATTTTTTTAGTAAAATCCAAGTAATCGGGCCTGCTACTGTGTTCGTGTGTCAGATTCATATTAGAGGTGTGCATGAAACCATTCAGTCATTGGAAGCGAAGATGCGTGAATGGTTTGCGTGAATAGTATGCGGTGAATTGTTAATATCAGTGCGCATTAGAGGGCGTTTGAGTTACTCATGCCAAAAATGAATGAGTGAGTTTTGTAACTAGTAGATGTGAAAGAAACTAAAGGTAGGATTCCACGTACAATTTTTTTGTGCAAACACAGGAGAATGAATCATTTTTTGGAAGGTGCTGTTTGTGGTAAAATCAAATGTTTTGATTTTTACAAATTTCCGACAAAATTTTGTAGCGGGAATGGCAAAATATTCTCATTATGATTGCGAGCAGACCTGCGGACGATGAAAAATTGAAGACAAATGCAAATTGCCGTCGGCAAACAAATAAAATGCAAATGCTTCATAATATGAAAAATGAATATGGAGATTTTTTAATTATTTCATTCATTATTATGTTTAAAATATTAATAATTGTATTAAATTGTATTATATTTATAAAATTTTAGAATATTTCATACAAACTTCATTGCAGTCAATAAAACATATTGAAGTATTTTTTAATTTTAAAAAAGAAAAAAAACTTTTCATTATTTATTGATTATTTAAAACTATTATATTAAATTTTAAATTATATATAAGTCTATATATTTCCTTTCACTGCAAGCAATATTGCCGGCGGCAAAGAAACAAAATTAAAAATATTTATTACATTGAAATGATTATGGGAACTCAGTAATTATTTTATTTATTTATATTAGGGCGGTGCTGAATAGGCGCGTGCATTGATTGCAACTACTTTTCCCATTACTTATGTTCCATTGTATGATTAGCAATAATAATCACATTCAAAATGCATCGCACAAGTAAAATATAAATGAAATAAGAGAAACACAAGTTATTCATAACCTAACTGATAATGAATATGAGAGCAATCAAATCAACCAAAATCATTATTATTATTATAATTATTTTATTTTTTTTTTTGTCGCGTGTCAACAATTGAGAGTAAGTAATTTTTGAGAGAGTAATAGGCCAAATTGGCGCTACCTTGCATTATTGTACCATGGCGTAGAATGTTTACTTGGGCGCTTTCTTAATCTCGCTCACAATAAGCAAAAACACAAGAAAATATTTCAACAAATAATGAATTTTTGCGGCAAAAAACCTTCAACGATGGTACGGAACCCTCCGTGTGCGAGACCGACTCACACTTGCCTGATTTTTAATTTTTTGTGTACTTGGGTTTAAAAAAAGTGGTGCATACTTTCGGAGGCAATATACTGAGATTTTGTTAAAATTTTTAATTTTCTACCAGGCGAACAGAAATGCACTGCAGGTGGACAAACAAATATTCATTCTTACCAAAAATGATCTCTTTTGCAAAGCATTGGTACATTTTGTATCATACATTATTATATGTTTTTTTTTTTGTATAAAGATCAAGCTTTTAGTGCCGTTTTGAGAAAAGAAGAAAATCATTGTAAAGAAAAAAAATTAGTGATCAAAATCATGCCGCTTCTCCCTTGGTGCTCTCCCACTATCAATTCTTGTGTCTGTATATCACACAACAATAAAAAGTATTGAAAGCTTGTTCACCATTTGCTTCTCTCCACTCAGAGCTTAGAATGCAAAAGAAACACTTGTCATTATTAAACTTGCACTTGAACACCTCAGTTATCATTTAACTCTTCGCTGCGTGACATGTGGTTTATTAATTCATTTAAATCAAGTGGTAGTTCATATAAAATTAAAATATTAATTGTGAATTGTGAGTAAAAAGTGTTTATATTGTAGTTTATTAATGTAAATTAGTTGATTAATTTGATTTGTAAAAGTGTGTGAATTCCTTCATATCGTAATCAAATTACTGAGCTGCCCAATTGGTAAGTCAATACAGTAAATTCTTATTTTGATTTGGTTTAATTTTATTCGTCATGAATTCGTAATCGAAGTTAGTATGATTTCCTTATTCCCACATAAGATTTTGATTAAATTTATGATTTTGATTTTTAATTGAAATGCATTCAATTTGATCTCTGCCGACGCATAAGCATTACAATGAGACATCACCGCATCACAGCATCGCGATGCATCGGCAGAGTTGACAACGAAGACATGCACAAACATGCACAGTGCTATTCTTATTTCTTTTGCAAATCAAAGCCTCAAAGCTTTGGTACATTTTGTATCATACAATATTTTTTTTTTGTATAAAGACCAAGCTTTTAGTGCCGTTTTAAGAAAATATAAGAAAATCATTGTTAAGAAAAAATTAGTGATCAAAATCAAGCTGCTCACTCCCTTGGCAATCTCCCTCTATCTAGTATTCTTGTGTCTGTATACCACGCAACAATAAAAAGTATTGAAAGCTTCTTCACCTTTTGCTTAATCTCTCCACTCTCAGCTTAGAATGCAAAAGAAGCATTTCACTTGTCAAAAGTTTCCACGCCAAATCATTCAATATTAAACTTGCGCTTGATCAACTCAGTTATCATTTAACTCTTCGATGCGTGACATGTGGTTTATTAATTCATTTAAAATCAAGTGGTAGTTAATATAAAATTAAAATATTAATTGTGAGGTGTGAGTAAAAAGTGTTTATATTGTAGTTGATTAATTTGATTTGTGAAAGTGTGTGAATTCCTTCATATCGTAATCAAATTACTGAACTGTTCAATTGGTAAGTCCAGTTATTATGTCAATACATTAAATACTTATTTTGATTTGGCTTAATTTTATTCTTCATGGATTCGTAATCGAAGTCAGTATGATTTCCTTATTCCCACATAAGATTTTTATTAAATTTTTAATTGAAACGCATTCAATTTGATCTCTGCCGACTCATAGGCATTAAAATAAGACATCACCGCATCGCATCATCGCGATGCGTCGGCAGAGTTGACAACGAAGACATGCACAAACATGAAAATACAAAGTTCTTTCTTCAAATAAGCATGAATGTAATTGCTTGTTGTTTTTGTAAGTTTGACTTTTTTCATAGCAATCATGCTATTCTTATTTCTTTTGCAAATCAAACTCTCAAAGCTTCGGTACATTTTGTTTCATACATTATTAATTTTTTTTTTATAAAAACCCAGCTTTTATTGCAGTTTGAAGAATAGATAGGAATATCATAGTAATGAAAAATATAGAGATCAAAAACATGCTTCTCTCCTTTGGTGATCTCCCTCTATCTATTCTTGTGTCTGTATATCACGCAACAATAAAAAGTATTGAAAGCTTGTTCAGCATTTGCTTCTCTCCACTCAGAGCTTAGAATGCAAAAGAAATACTTGTCATTATTAAACTTGCACTTGAACACCTCAGTTATCATTTAACTCTTCGATGCGTGACATGTGGTTTATTAATTCATTTAAAATAAAGTGGTAGTTCATATAAAATTAAAATATTAATTGTGAATTGTGAGTGAAAAGTATTTATATTGGAGTTTATTAATGTAAAATAGTTGTTTCCTTGATTTGTGAAGAAATTTCTCTTAATATCATAATCAAGTTGCTGAACTGCCCAATTGGTAAGTCCATTTATTATTTCAATTAACTAAATACATATTTTGATTTGGTTTAGTTTAATTCTTCATGAATTCGAAATCGAAGTTAGTATGATTTCCTTATTCCCACATAAGATTTTGATTAAAATTTTTAATTGAAATGCATTCAATTTGATATCTGCCGACGCATAAGCATTGCAATGAGACATCAGCGCATCGCATCATCGCGATGCGTCGGCAGAGTTGACAACGAAGACATGCACAAACATGCACAGTGCTATTCTTCTGTCTTTTGCAAATCAAAGTCTCAAAGCTTTGGTACATTTTGTATCATACATTATTATATTTTTTTTGTATAAGGACCAAGCTTTTAGTGCCGTTTTAAGAAAAGATAAGAAAATCATTGCAATGAAAATAATTAGTGATCAAAATCATGCTGCTCTCTCCCTTGGCAATCTTCCTCTATCTTGTGTCTGTATACCACGCAACAATAAAAAGTATTGAAAGCTTGTTCACCTCTTGCTTATCTCTCCACTCAGAGGCTTAGAATGCAAAAGAAACACTTGTCATTATTAAACTTGCACTTGAACACCTCAGTTATCATTTAACTCTTCGATGCGTGACATGTGGTTTATTAATTAATTTAAAATCAAGTGGTAGTTAATATAAAATTAAAATATTAATTGTTAAGTGTGAGTAACAAGTGTTTATATTGTAGTTTATTAATGTAAATTAGTTGATTAAATTGATTTGTGAAAGTGTGTGAATTCCTTCATATCGTAATCAAATTACTGAGCTGCCCAATTGGTAAGTCAATACAGTAAATTCTTATTTTGATTTGGTTTAATTTTATTCGTCATGAATTCGTAATCGAAGTTAGTATGATTTCCTTATTCCCACATAAGATTTTGATTAAATTTTTAATTGAAATGCATTCAATTTGATATCTGCCGACGCATAAGCATTACAATGAGACATCACCGCATCGCAGCATCGCGGCAGAGTTGACAACGAAGACATGCACAAACATGCACAAAGCTATTCTTATGTCTTTTGCAAATTAAAGCCTCAAAGCTTTGGTACATTTTGTATCATACATTATTATATTTTTTTTTGTATAAAGACCAAGCTTTTAGTGCCGTTTTAAGAAAAGATAAGAAAATCATTGTAAAGAAAAAATTAGTGATCAAAATCATGCTGCTCTCTCCTTTGGCAATCTCTCTCTATATATTTTTGTGTCTGCATATCACGCAACAATAAAAAGTATTGAAAGCTTATTCACCTTTTGCTTATCTCTTCACTCACAGCTTAGAATGCAAAAGAAACATTTCACTTGTTAAAAGTTCCCACGCCAAATCATTCATTTTTAAACTTGCGCTTGATCAGTTATCATTTAACCCTTCGATTGAAAATCAAGAATATGTATAATTAAAATATTAATAGAAATGTGAGTGAAGTGAAGTATTTATATTGGAGTTTATTAATGTAAAATAGATGTTTCCTTGTTTTGTGAAGAAATTTCTTAATATCATAATCAAGATGCTGAACTGCCCAATTGGTAAGTCCATTTATTATTTCAATAAACTTATTTTGATTTGGTTTAAATTTATTCTTCATGAATTCGTAATCGAAGTGCTTTCATTAAATTAACCATGAATGTTGTTGCCTGTTGTTTTTCTAAGTTGCCGTTTCATACATATATCGATCATGTAGAGTCATTCACTTGTCTATAGTCTAATTCAACACAGTTCAGTCCAAGTGCAAGTCTTTGTATGAGGTGATTTCAACTCGTTATGGTGAGTTATTGCAGAACTTTGTTTTTTAAAAGCTTTGAGAGTTCATATGTTCTAAATTATAAATTCTATATCAATGAACATCAAAACTGTTCTCTTAAATCAACCGATCTTCTTCTTTTCGTTTGCAATTTTAATATGTCTCTTTATTCTTAAGGGGCCCATACATGTCGAGTGGTTTAAGGAGAAGGTAACATGCATAGATTTCTCAGCATTTACACAAAGAGGCGACAGTGCAACACATTGCCTTGGGGAATTCCGGCTCGCATACTCTTTATGTTAGACTCCTGTGTACTTTATTATTGTCACCTTCGTTAATGTCAGTTTACTCCCAAAGCTCTCTCCACTCAAAGCTTAGTGATATTCATTTAAGAAATCACGGCATTCATTCAATACACTTGAAATTAGGTGCATACATACTCTTTTTCTATAGATTTATGTTTTTATGACGTTCTCTCTATGCTTTACTTACCATTTCATTTCTCACTATGTAACTCTTACTTTCTCCCTTTCTTGGTCATTTGTTCATTTGATCAAAGTATGCAAATCATAATTTTCTTCTTAACCTATTTTATCTTTCCTTCTGTCTTTTCCCTTTCTGCATTTCTCCATCAATCTTCCGGTCCTATATATGAATATTATTGTAATTCATATTCTTATGAGATCCAGTAGCACCACTCCCTTTTTGCAAAGAAAAATTTAAGATTTCTTATTATTTTATTTATTTTCCTCTCTCCGTCTTCTCCATCTCTCTTTAGGTCCTTACTTTGTTATTGTTCTAATAATTCTCATTTTTGTTATTCATTAGTTCTGTTTCTCTGTTCTGAAATCCAGTGGCATCGCTCGCTTTTCGCAAGAAAAACTTAAGCATTCTTTATCTTTGCCTCTCTTTCTTTTTTACTTTCCACTTTCTGTCTTCTCTATCTCTCTTTATGGTCATCATTTGTTATTGCAATAATCAGTTTTGTTACATTTTAGTTCATTTCCAATGGCGCTGCTCTCTCTCTCTCTCTCTCGCTTTGAAAAGAAATACTCATAATTAAAAGTTTTTATTATTATTATTTGTTTTCTTTATTTTATTTTAACTTTATTCTTTATTTGTTTCATATTTAAATGTCTATAAAGTATATAATAATATATATCTGCATTTTGTAATTGTTCATTTATTTTTTGTTTTATTTATTTATTTATTTTAATATTTTAAATATTAATTTCCTCTTTATTTTCCATTGTTTTTCTTTTCTTTTTATTTTATTTTTAATATTTTTATTATATTATTTATTTATTATTTTAATTGTTTGGTTTTTTCTTCATTTTTTATGTGAATAATTTGTGGTGTATATAATATTAATAATGTTTGTTTTTTGTTTTTGTTTTTATTTTTAATAATAATAATTAATATATGTTGTAATAATAATAATAATATTTGTAATAATAATAATAATATTATTTTGTTGTTTTCTTGTTAATGTTTATGTTAATATAATAATTTTTTTTTTTTTTGATTTTGCTTAAAACAAAAACAATAATTTATTTGCTATTTTTTTTATCAATCAATTAATTTCCTTGCATTTTATTTTTTTTTGTTTTTTATTATATTGTATCATATTTTTTTTGCTCACAAATTATTAGCAAAATTCTTAATTAATTTTTTCATGCAGAAATCTCATTCAATTATTTATTTATTTTAAGTTAATTGCTTTCTGCATTTTGTGTGTGTTAAATTATAAATGTAAATAATTTAACAAAATTTTTGTATGAAAATTCATTTCATTTTTAATTGATTAATTCATTTTTTCTTTGTATAATATTATTTTAATATTATAATTATAATTATTATTATGCCTTCACTTGTGTGGTTGTGTATAGGTGTTGTTTCTTTTTTTGGGTTATTTAAATTTCTTTTTATTTTAAATTTTTTAACATTCACTTTGTTTTTTCCTTTCTTTCGTTTAATTTATTTATTTAATTAATAATAAATACATAATTAAGTTGCATTTATGTATGTATGTATGTGTTATTTATGCTCGTGTATGTGATGTGTGTATTGTTGTCGTTATTGCTATAAAAATATTCATAATATTTAATAATTGATAATAATAATAATATAAATATAAGTAATAATAATAATTATTTTTAATAATGATAATGTTTTTGTTGTTTTCTTTTGTTGTTGTTGTTGTTGTTGCTTGATAATAAGTAATGATGATAATATATAATAATAGATGATAATAATGATTAATAAGTTAGTAGTTTTTTTTTTAATATATAAGTATATTTTATTTTGGTTTTGCCATAAATTGTGATTAATCATCAATTTTTCCTATATTTAGTTTCTAAGTCTGTGCAAAAAACATTTGTCGGAAAAATTGATTTGTTAATTATTAGTAAATTTTCTTAATTTTTTTTGTTTTTCGGTGTTTACTTTCATCCTTTTGTTTGTGAACGAATAACGGCAATTGTGTTTGCGTTAATTCGCCATTTTTTTTTTCGTTTTTTTGTTTTTATTTTATTTATTTATGTATAACTTCTATTATTTATTTAGTATTTATATAAATTTATATATTTTTTTACTTTATTTCTACATTTTTCCCTATTATTTTATTTTTATTTACTTTTGTATTTTAATATTTTTAATGCATTTTAAGTTTTACAAATACAAAATGGATTTTGTTAGTTTTGGTATTGATTTGCTTATACTATGTATGTGTGAAGGTGTGACTGTAATTAATGGCTATGTGTGTGTATGTGTGTGTGGACTTAATTATAATATTCTATTTGCATTAAAATATATTATTGTATACGAAAACTAAAAGAACAAATTAAAATTTTAAATAAATATTAAATAAATCCATATTTTATTTAGATAATATTGTAGATACTTAGATAGATGGATAGCTAAATAGATATATGGATAGGTAGATAGATAGATAAATAGTTTCATTGACTAATAGATGGACAAATAGATTGATTTACTTTTTAAAATATCTGAATTTTTTAAAATGACTTATTTAAAAATCCTTTGAGAATAAATATTAAATTTAACATTTCATACAAAGTATATGAGAGAACAGACTGTTTGGATTTGAATTGAGACAGCATAAGTGATGTTTATAGGACTAGAAAATCGAAAATTTGTTTGAGTAAAATCAGCATTGAATGTTTTCGTGTACCATAAATGCACGCTTGATGGTTTCTTCTAGCAAGCAATGAGATACAACTTTAAAAAATTTTTGATTTCTTATGATACGTACATATACTAAACACATGTATTATATGTACACACTAATAGTTTTTCTTTAAGAAAAACCCATCTTTGGTTGGTTGTATTTGCTGAAGCTTTAAAATTTGTTAAAAATACGACACATCATTATCATTAAATAAATCTGTAGTGCGCTTAGCCATTGCCTTATAAGGGTGATGTCACAGTATTTCATGCTTTTGTGCCGAAAGATGATTGTTATTCTGCTACCTGTTTTCTTGGCTAAGTCTCTTCAATATCTTCTTGTTGTAATATACAATGCAACTCCGAAAGCAGTTAACTCATGACTCAGACTCATTGATATCAATGTTATTCACTTCAGCCCCATCTCCACCCAAGTCACATACAACAAAGCTCTATGGCCAAAGCTTCTTCTAGGTAGATGTGAGAGTTCTCTTGTCATATCAAAACAAAGATGGAGAAGTTCTTTAGTGTAGAGCTTAAAACTGAAATTAACCTGCTGGTCCATAGATTGAAGTAATGAAGTGGTGTTGGGAATCAGAAAGAGAACTTTGATGAGCTGCTTTCATATGTTTCTTAAACATGCTATAAGCGAGTTAATTGTCCATGTAGCATTCATAGATTTTTTAGTGACTCTTCTTATCATTAGTTCTTAAAGACTGAAAGTTTTCATTGTATATTTTTGTTTCCATGACTTCAGGTGAAATTTATTACAATTGCCATTGAAAATTATCAAACTATTATATAGGATGGAAAATTTCAATCAATAAAAATTGGTCGATATTAAATTATACATTAAAATGTTGATAAACCAATGTACAACAGTATGGTTTCCCTCTTTACTTTTGAAACAATTTAAATTTAAAATTTATTCTCTAGTTTAATTATTTAAAAATGATTATTTATTTTCATTGATGAAATAATTTTGTGTGGATGAAATTTATTAAATTTAGTTAAAGTAAGAAATTTTTTCAGAAAATCATAAGAAATTTTCTAAATGAAATAATGAACTTTTTTCACTAAATATGTTAAGACGCATTCTTCGTTTTTTGTGTATTTTAGTCTGAATATTTTTTGTTGCTTAAATTTCTTTAATTTGTTGCATAATTTCACTTTTGTTTTTAGTAAGTGTTTTTTTTCTAATTTTTTTTTTTTGGCTTTTCTTTTTTTGTGTGTTTTTTTTTTTTTTTGTATATAAGATTAAAAATTATATACGATTTTCGTTTTCTTTTTGTTTTGTTTTGTATTTTGAAACCATTTTGCTTTATATGTTAAGGTTTTTGTTTTTATTTTCTCTTAAGTTCTTCGTTTCTCATTTTTGTTGTTTGTTTTTTTTTTTTTTGGTTTTTAAGTTGAATGCGTTTCTAATGATGATTTTATTGTTTTTAAAATTAATGATTGATTTTGATTGAATAATGATTTTAAAAATGTAGAAAATGAAGAATTAAGCAAATAGTTCATATGTATATATATGTAAGTGTATAAAGTTTAGATTTGATGGGAAAGTGGGTTCATTTTGTTGGCTATTTAATTTTTATTATTTTTATTTTTTAGTTTTTGTTTTAGTTTATTTTTTATAAAATTTTGGTTTTTGCTTTATTTGTCTATTTAAGTGTGTTTCTTTTTGTTGTTGTTGTTGTTGCTGCTGTTACAATTATTAAATAATTTTTCATTTACTTATGTATTTTTTGTTTTCTTTTTTGTTTGATTTGCTAAAATTTTTTATTGTTTTCATAAAAGGTGCTCTTCGAACTTTTTCGATTAAACTAAAAAAATACAATATGTATATTATTCCATTTTAATTTTTGGTTTCGATATTTTGTTGTTTGTTGTTGGTTTTGTGTTGCTTTATAAAAAGAATCTTAATATTAAAATAATTATTAATTTTATTTATTTATTGATAAAATTAATAGTTATAGATGAAATTAAAGTTGTTGGGAAGCTAAGAGGAAAAATTTGGTACGGAAAGAAAGTTTAAGTAACAGCTTTGATCATTGCAAACAATCAATATAGGAATTCAATATAGTACAATAAATTATAGATTTTTCCTTACTTAAGAACTTGTCGTATCTAAAGAGTAGGTTAAACCGCGTATACTGAAAGCTGCCAACTTTGTGAATGTATGATGCGTTCGATCATGTCGGGTTTCATCATGTAAGAATGTCTGATAACATTGAAGTTCTTCCTGCAAGTGATTAGTCAAGTTGACTTGCATCTGATTATGTTTCGTTTTTGCTGTAATAGTAGAAAGTGAGGGAATGGAGGTTTCTAAAAACTTCATTCCGCTCCCGCTCAATTCTGTGTCTTATTATGATTATGTAATATTACATTTAGTGAACTGTTTCTCGGCTCTTGTTTTGCAGTTTGCACTAGGAAATTGAAATCAGCTTCTGACTGAATATGCATATGTCATCAGACGTACAGAACTAATGACAAACTACTTCAAATCCCGATTGAATACGACGCAAGTCGCACTTCCTTTCTAGCTAATTTATTTTATTTCTTTCCTTTGACAATACGAGTATAACTTTCTTACTCTGACTTATCATGACTCAACTTCATGATTTTTTTGACTTGCTCTTCTGACTTTTCTAATATGCTACTTGAAATTACGTCAATGTTTGGCCGTTGTTTTGTCTACTCGCTCTCCATGGCATTTTAAAGAATATTGCTCATGGTTACCCCTAACAAATCTTCAATTCAGTTTAGTTGCTGTTTTGTGATTCATAGAATCAGTTGAAATATGCTTAATAAACGGTGGATCAAGTAGGAAGTTGTGTGACTGCTCACACATAATAGTTTTTATTTATACAAAATATTTTATGTATCATTCAGTGAGTTCTTAAGAAGGAATGAAAGACATTAAAAAAAAGGGAAAGATTATGAACTATAAATTTTAAGGATTAAATTTGTTTTGTTTTATTTAATAAATTTTTCAATAAAAAAAATAATGTCTAAATACAAACGGACGGATTCCTAATAAGAAATGAAATTATAAAATAAAATTATAAAAAATATATAACAATATGAAATTAATTTCTAAATAAAAAATAAATTGTAAATAATGTTTAATTATGGAAATTTGTTTCTTTTTTGCTTGTTTATTTTGATTTTATGTTTTGTTTAAAAAGCAGTGCGCAGCATAATTATAAATTCTTTTAAATATTTAAGTTTTTTTGTGTTTATTTTAATAATATTCCTTACAAAAAATATTGTATGTGAAGCCTATTTTTGTTTGTTTTGTCTAAGGAGATATTTTGTTTTGATTTTAATTCTAAAGCAATAGAATCTCTCTCTCACTTGTTGTTTTGGTTGATGTTGTCGGGTGTTATCGAAGCCATTACTACTTAGTAGGTGTTTACTATTCTAAATCTCATTATAAGTGTATACTACATAAATGAGATTTTTAGCTAGTTTTGTGATCCATTAAATCATTATATGTACATTATTTCATATATTTAAATTTTTAAAACTATTTATTTATTAATTTAGTCTAATAATTAATTAATTTATTATTATACTTATTTTGTTGTTGTTGTTGTTGGGTTTTAAACCTATTTACAATATAAATTCGCTTTTGTTTTCATTATAATTATTTTGTTTTGTTTTTGTTTTTCATATTTTATAATAATAATAATATTTCCTTACTTTTTTTTTTTATTTTATATTTAATAATAATATTTTTTATGTGTTTTATTTCAAGTATTTTTTTTTGCTTTTATTTTTTTTTGTTTTTTAAATTTATGTGTTTATTTTTTAACGCTAATATTTTGCTAAATGCTAAAAGTAACATTTTATCTACATTAAAATATCCTGCTACGAAATATAATTCACTTTTTCCTTTCATATTTTTGTTTATAATTTCTTAATTATCTTAATTTTTTTTTGTTGTTTAATAAATTTTTTAGTATTTTCATCATCATAGTTCTGTTCTAGTCTGCTTCTGTCTTCTGGCTACAAACTTCATTCCTTTTGTATAATTGAAAATTGAATTTGTTTATATTAATTTTATGTTTTTTTTTCTTACTTTATATTTTAATAGTCATCTCTATATATTTATATATATATATATATATATGTATATGCATATATATTTATATATTTAGTAATAATAAAAATGTTTATTAAATGCACTTTCTGAGCTTTTTTTTTTTTGCAAGCGCCGCCAATTATTGTTGCTGTTTTTTTTTGTTTTTTGTTTTTTATTTGTTAATTTCATTTAATTCTTAATATCCTCAATTTCATCATCATGTCTTTATGTTGTGTGTATATATATATAAATATAATTTATGATCAAATATCTACTAAGGATGTAGGTTAGTGTTATCCTTAGCATATAATAATTATACAATCGGGTTTCATTACTAGATAAAATGTAAATTGTAAAGCCAATAATAATGTATTTATTAATGAAATTACATAATAGGAAATAATATTGTGCAATTATTTAAGTGTTCACAATTAAATAAAAATTGTTTTATTGAGTTTGTATTTATGACAAAGAGTAAAGTTTTTAATGTTTTGAATACAAATTCATAAGTTTTTTAAAATTCTTAAATTGTGTATAAGAAAGCAGTTTGGGGCTCATCGATATCTGATAATAATTTGGATGGGAAGTCGCATACTCAACCAGTAGGGTGCTTTCTTTGGCCATTTTTTTTTTAAATTCTGGCTTTAATACATTTTTAAACAGAACAGAACAGAACATCCAAGCATCTTTGGAGTTAGCATGCAATGATGTACTTTTTAAACGCTCTTAGAGTTATTCAAGTTTATAGTATGTCCTTCGTTTGCATTGAAGCAAACCAGAAAAGATATTCTTTCCAGATATGGATGTTTCATTAGTCTTATCTGCATTATACACTTGATGGCCATTTGTGTAATTTTTACGCGCAACTCTACTTACAATTAACGGCGAAATGTTTTTTTATGGTTGCCAACAGGACCCAATTACTAAACCTGTCCGTCCGTCCGTCCGTCCGTACGTCGGAGAGCTCTATCTCATGATCCATAATAGGTAGACAGACGAAAATTTCACAGAGTGTGTAATACAATTGCATAACGACAACTAATAAAAAATAATAAAATAAAGTTAAGAACATAGAGGGGTCCCAATACAGACCCAAATATAAATTAATGTTCTTATAAGAAAAACTCTTTTGTTTTCTATCTTATCGAACTGAAATTTGAAAAATAAAAGTGTGTGACCAATATTCACGAACCACATATATTTCAAGATTCTACGATTACCAGGAGTGGTACCTCCCATACAAACTCAAATTCATATTAATGTTTTTATGAGAAAAACTTTTTTGTTCTTTGTCTTATCGAACTGAAATTTGGTCATTATAAGTGTGTGATCTATATTCATCAACCATTTCAAGATCCTAGGAAGGGTACCTCTCATTCAAATCCAAATTCAAATTAAAGTTCTTATATAAGTTCTTCTGTTTATCATTTTAGTTAATTTTTTTGTAGCACACTTTTGGGCGAGGTTTAAACATTTCTGTGACAAAAACAAAATCAAATTAATTTTACATGGCTTCAGACAGAGGTACAAGCTTTATGTCCAACGAATTTGTATACATAGTGTTAAAACCTTGTGCGGTGGTACGGAATCCTTCGTGTGCGAGTCCGAACAAGAATTGATTCACTCAAAGCAAAACAAAGAATAATAATAATATAACGCATGCATACAATAGAAAAGCAACAAAACTTATTTTCAAATTCTAAAAATAGCAGACAACAATGACCGGATTTTTGAAGTAAAAAAAAAAAAACGTAGTGTCCGAATTATAGAGCAATTGGTTGTCCAAATTATCTACCATAGTGCATAATTTATATTGTAACAACAAACATCATAACATAACTGATTCATCGGACTAATTCGGGGTGATTTTCTCAACAATAATGTTTCTTTCTTTCAAAATTTCGATGATTGCCAATAAAAATAATAATAAAATTTGAATATTTCTTTACAAAAACTTATAAATTGTTATTTTAAACATTTCTTCTTCATTCTTTCTCTTTGTTCTCTTGCATTAGCATTTAAATTATTTTTTTTTATAAGTATAAGAATAAAAATATTAATAATAAATCAGTGTTTTTTGCGGCTTTAAAATATTTTTTTTTTGTTTTCATTTTGATAATCTAAAATTTAATTGCATGAATTACCCTGTATCCTAAGTGTTTTTTTTTTATTTTGTTTTGTTTCTATGATGTTAGCTTAATATATTTTAATAATAATTCGATTTTAAAAAGCTTAAAGTCAGGCAAAAATTATAAATATCATCATCATTTGCATTATAATAACAGATCTAGGATTCTTTATAGTACTTATGTTATGTTAATAATGAAAACATTTCTAGTTTCTTTCAATATTTGTGTTCTATATAAAGCATATAACTTTTGAACCCGACAAAAAAATCCATATCCATTTCCATTTCCATTCTTATTCCCATTTCCATATTATCGTCACTCTTTTTGTATTACATATATTATTAGTTGTTAGTATGCTGTAGTGTATAATATTATTACTATATATCTAAATTTGTATATATATTTAATAATAATAATTATATATACTATATATATATATATATATTAATATGTATATGCATTTTAAAGTGGTTTAAAAATGGGAATTTTATTGTAAAAAAAAAAAAAACTTAAAAATTAACATATAATTAAGTATATTAATAAAATAAAATAATAAAAAACTTGGCTGATTATTGTGTAAAAATGTCTCTCTAAATATATATATATTATTTATAATTATTTTTGATTATTAAGTTCTAACTTGGACTCATGTGTTTTGTTTGTTTGTTTCTTTGTTTTGTTGTTTTCTTCGCCACTAGTGTCACTTTTCTTAAGCTTTCACTACTTATTTATTTATTTATTTAATTAATAATTTATATACTTATTAATTATTATTTTATATAATATATATATTTGTCAAATTTAAAATTAATAAACATTCTATAAGAATGTGACAGGGTCTGCTGTCTTTATATCTTATTATTATTATTTACTAAGTACATTTGAATATTGTGAATAGCTTCAATCTGATTGATCAAATCAGTTGGTTATGTACACACACAATACACTTTCGTACAATTCACAGTAATATGTTTTTTTTTTGTACACCTTATATATACTATATAGTAAATATATATATACTTATATATATAAAGATGCAAGGAACGATCATCGATAAGAGATTTTTCATTAGTAAATATACAATTCTTAATATAAATTTTTAGTGATTAAGATAAGTTAAAAGGAAGAAAAGTATGGTACGAGTATTTGTGTATTCTAAACAAAAATGTTATGCATCAATATAGTAGTTAAACAGTTAAATAATAAGAAAATATTAGTAATAATCAAAAACAACTTTCTGAAATCAGTTTTAAGAGATTATGGAGTCTTAACTTCAAAAATTTGAAAATTATTCTATGATTAGTTCTCATATTCAGTTTTTCGAAATGAATCTATGACCATCTCTATTTAATCACCAACAAAAGTTTAGGATTTTAAAGAAATTGATTGCAATTCATAGAAATCCCGATGGCCTTAAACAAATAATGAACTCATTTTCTTTATTCATACCTATAAAAACTTTTTATATCTTCGATTCGTGATTAATGATACGAAAATAAAATTTTCTACATAAGATCACTATGAGAGACTCTAACCACTTTTAAAAAATTCTCTAAAAAATGAATTTGATGAAATAGAAGGATTTTGATAGACTCCATAAAGTTGTTTAACACGATTAATTAAATTATTAATATATTGCACAAGTGAAAGAGAATAATAAATTAATAAATATTATATTAAAATTATAATAAGGCTGTTTATTAGATTGTGTATTAACATGGTACTTAATTACTTAAAGTCTTTGAACTGAAAGACATAAATTGCAAGATGACAGTTTAGCTCTCATTCTTCTTTCTGTATTTATTAGAGATGAAACCGATCTATCCGGCTTCAATTTAATATCCGGCCTAAGGGCAAATTATGATGAATGTAAACACCAATTTCTCTGCATTAAGAGGTAACAAACTGTTGCGCTTGTCTTCGTATACAAGACCTGCTTCTGAAAAAAGTCTTTCGCTGTATACGCTGCCCTGAAAGATATATTCTAGCAAACTTTGATAAGTTTGGAAGTTGTACAGTATTAGCTGACCACCAAATATACGAATCACGATCATGACTAATGCGCACTGATTTCAGATAAAAATCAATCTCCGTTACAATCGTGTTCTTTTCTAGAAAACAATCATCATTCGCTACCTCATGAAAGCATCCCCAGAACGTGTCGTGAGTTTCGTCAGATATTGCAGACTCTGTCTATTCTCAACGACGAATATATTTCATTACATTTTACCGACCTATTCTCATAGTGATGATAATTCAAAATTTGGTAAAATCAATTCCTGTGCATTTGCAAAAGGTAATCGACGTCAAAGGAGGGTTTATTTTATTCTTGCTGTTATTCTCAATTATTATCATAAGTTTTTGATTTTCACCTTTCACCTTCTGAACAACAATGTGCCGTGGTTTTATTAGTTTTTGATAAGACATTGCAGCACTAACTTAGCTCATGAACGAAAAGGCCCGAATTCGCCACCTTTGAAGGTTCGCTCGTAAGATGCAACAATCGGCTATTCTCGGCTACTGTTTTTTTAAAGACTAAAGACAGAAAATGGAAAAATTGGTGTCATTTTTAAGAAAGCTTAATCAGAAGTAAGTAACGTTGATTTTCTTTTCAGTTCATTTAGTGATTACGGAAAAAATCGCCAGTACTAAATAGTATTCTTTATGCGCAACAAAAGCGGTATGAAAAAGCTACTCAGAAAAGAAAAAATTAACGGTGTTTCTTTGGGTAAAGCGTAGAGAAGAAAATAGCGATAGGGATGATCAATATATGTTGTTTTTTAACAAAAACTCAACAATTGAAAATTTTGAGTTAACGACCTTTTGTAGTTAGGGTGCGTGCGATATGTGTTATGTTGATCCCTCTGTTATTTAGTGTACTAGGAACTAGTATAAGACTGAATCATCAGCAATTGGAGTTTGCCATGAAACCTGATAGAGCGACACCCAAATGCATATACTAACCTGACCACAATTAATTCGTACCCCTATGATTTTTTCTCTTATGCACTTTTCAAACTCTTTTTAAACATTAACTAGTTGTCCCAGATCGCGTTGCTACGCCCTCGCTCAAGGAATCTTGTTAAGTTATTAGCTGAATTAAATACAGTTTTTATAATCTTCATTTGATAAATTTTTTTAATGTATTGCTGATATTGCACTCGGGTCGACACCATTCATTGAAATATTTACTGGAATATTAAAGACTCTACAGCGTTGAATTATTTTTTAAATATTGACATATCTGATATATATCGTCTGATTTGATAAAGACGATTTGATTGATTTTAAATTAAGTCTCTATGGTTTCTATGCAAAATTTTATCCACGAATTTCTCGACAACCTATCCGATGTTTTAATAGTTATTCTGCTATTCGGGGCGGAGACAAATCAAAAATGATAAAAATCGAACCAGCCGTTTTTGAGTTATAAATGGTGTAACACCCACGACTTTCTTTTATATATATAGATTTGATAAATAAACTAAACAGTATTTATACCTGGCAAAAACTATTTTGTAATTGCTTCGGAATCATTATTATCAAAATCAACTGTGTGTTAAAATTTGAAATGCTAAAAGTTTCAATTGAGATACAATTGAATAATCGTGGTCGTATGTCAAGTACTGCAATCCCTGTTTGGCATACCTTGTTTAAAATTGTTATTGAGAATTGATGAATTTCGATTGGAAATCTTTCCGCAAAGTGGTTGAACCCAATCGGGACTGAAGATATGGTAAGGATAGTTGTGTTTCATCGGCATGACTCCTGACCTTATTGTCACCTATATCAAAATTTCAAGTCATCATAAGACGCGATTAAGTCACATTACCTTTGCATGTTAATACACCTAATCGATAACCTTATTAAGAAAATAAATAACAGACTATATAATTTACAAAAATATTGAAAAAATTCAACAAAAAGTAAATGTACGTATTGTACTCTTATAATCAAATAAGGATAATTGTTTTTCTCTAGCATATTGAATATTTTTATATAATTAATAATTACACTTTCTGGCAACTAACAAGAATAACTTTTCTTTGTCTATCTGACTGTCATTCTAACTGTCTATCTGTCTGTTCGTGTGTCTGTTAATTTTATATTTGTAATTACTTAATTTGTAATAATACCTCTAGCCGCCTTCATTTCTTCTTTGCTTCTTTCTTCTTTTTGATATGGTTTAATTTAATTTTTTGTTTTTGTTTTAATTTTTATTAATAGTTAACATATTATCATTTTAATTTTTTTTTTTGATCAATTAAGCTAATTAATTCTAAGAATTTTGATACAATAGAATATTTATCATTATTACTATTATTAGTATTATTGAAGGAGTTAAGTTAATTAATTAGCAGCATATAAGGAAATTTAAAAACTGTATTTTGGCAAAATTATGATAAAAAATTTTTATATTATTGTTTTTTTTTTTTAATTATTGTAGAAATATTTCACAATATAAATAATTTAATTGAATAAAATAAAAAAAAAAAGGAAAATACTTAGATTGAATGCATAACAAGCAACAATTTGACGAAATACGAAACCTTTAGAAATTCAAAATTGTTTTGCATGTATCTCTGTGTATGTGTGTGTGTAATATTTATATATAAATTTATTTATTTATATATATACTACTTTAGATGTATTTAAGTATATGTATCTCCAGACTATGTATGCATTTATCATTTTCTAGGTACAACACGTTATCTCATTTTATTTTTTTTTAGTTTTATAATTTTTTAATTTTAATTTATCAATTTAATTTCTTTAATTAATGCATATGTATGTATATATTTCTTTAGGTTTTTGTCATAAATCACACGATTCCTTTTTTTTTTTTGGTTTTGTAATTAATTAATTTTTTTGTTTTAATTATTTTCGATTTTCTTTGTTGCAAATTTTGATTTGGCTTTTCTTTTATTTATTTTTTTATTTTTGTTGTGTGTTGCATTTCTTTTTTTATCACTTTGCATTTTATTTTTGTTATACATAATTGATAAATTATAAGAAACAAAATATTAGAAGAAATAAAAATGAATTAATTTGATTTCATTTAACATTCAAATCACAGCCCATTTGTGTGTGTGTGTATGTTTAATTGTGTGTTTTTTTTTTTATTAATTTGAAAGTTAATTACAATAATAAAATATTATAAATAAACCCCAAAATCAATTTGAATTTTTCCTGAAAATTTTTGATTAACAAAATTGAATTTGTTTTTTGTTAAATTCCCATGTGCTTTGCCAATTCCTTGTCACTATTGTTCTTCATCACCATCATCATTAAAATCATCATTGACCTGTTTAATTTCTTGTTTTCTTTTCTTCTTGTTTTAAAGAAAAAAAAATAAAATATGAAAATAATAACAAAAAAATTAAGAAAAATAAAACAATTCACTGGTTTTTGTTTGTTTTGTATGCTTTCAATTTTATTTCTTATAATTTTGGTTTTATTTTTTAATATTTAAATAAGAATATTTTTTTTGTTAATTTTAATATAGTTTTTCATAATATTTAAGCTTTTGCAGCATTATTAAATATTTTCTTTTATAATTAATTAATTTCTTATATATTGTATTTGTTTTCTTTTTTTTTAAATATTATTTTCATAATTTTGCCAAAATCAGTTTATCGATTTGCTCTACTAAATTGATGTATATTTATTTTGTATAATAATAATAAATATTATTACTTAAGTTATAATTATAATAATATTAATAGCTTTCCTTCCTCTTTTTTATATATATATATATTTATTTATTAATATATGTAATAATAATATTTTAAATATTTAAGTTTTTTTTAAATTAAAATTAAAATGAGAAAAAATCTTATTGTATCTCATTGTTTACTAATATTTTTTGGTTGTTTGTTTTTTTTTTTGAATAAATTTGAATTTGACTAGTTTGTTGTTGTTGTTGTGGTTGTTATTATTGTGTATTCTCTTCTCTTACTTCGCAAATGTGTTTTTAATTTTGATATAATTAACAATTTGTTTTTTGATTGTGTGATTAAATAAAAGCGAAATAATTGAAGTATTTAGTAGTGTGATTTGTTTATAGTCTTATGACATGAAAGCCTAAATTCATTGTGATTTTTGTTTTGTTTGTTTTTATGTAAAGAAATGTAATTCTTCTGATGACTTGTAAATTTCTGCACAACAAAATAATGATGATATGATGCAGAATAGATATATGGATCTCAAAACTCATGCCATTGATGCAAATGTTTTGCCTAAAAAGAAGACATTGAAGGAATGAAGATTTGATTGAAAAGAATCGCATATCTGATTTTTTGTTGTGCTTTGTTATTACGTTATAATAGCATATTGTTACTCCGCTTTCTACATATGATAAAGAAACACTTTGAAATCTGGAAAGCTGACAAAATCAGATGCAATTAACTGGACTTGACTTTATCCAGACTTATAGTGTTTTCACACTGAGCATTTTATGCTGCATTCACAGAAAGTGTTACTTATTTTATTAAAATCTTTTAATAACTACAAAATTATGGGGTTTTGCCTGTTGTTATTGTTGACAGCATTCGAGAAATGTAGCATTGAATGCTCAGTGTGAAAAGACTGTTTACTTTTCCACATTCCTTATTGACAATTAACTACTTACGAAATTGATTACCGATAGCATCGGCCGCGTCTATACTTTCTTGACATGCTGGCATGTTGGATGTTAGTTGGATAATAGGACGTTGCTCACCTAGCTCCTACTGACTACCTCTAAGTAGGACCTTGTAGGATGTTGCTCTCATAGCAAACACTCCTAGACTCATTATTATATGACTACTTTACTTGGACGTTGTAGGACATTGCTGTCATAGCAAGCGCTCCTCTTCTTCTTCAAATCTTTAAATATCGCCAATATCGTGTTTTCAAAGAATCTTGTTTGGATTATCACTTACAAATTGTTGCGAGATTAAAGAAATTAACTCCAAAGAGAGGAAATACCATAGTAAAGTCCACTGACAAAAAAGGTGATTACTACTACCCTGTTGGACTTATTTATTTCATGCTAAAGCTTTACTGTCCCCTATCCCACTTGCTGGGTTGCCTTTTTGTGATTAGAGGGTTCAGTAGGTGTAGGGATCCAGAGAGCAATGACTGTGATAATAGTAGCCTAGGCTACTGGTAGGATCTCTCTTGTCGAAGGCAAAGACTAAAGCTAACAATGGTCCAAAAGCAGGCAACAAAATGAGTCGTAAGACTACTGGGTGCACTTGTCCCTGTGTCAAGTGGATTGTTTATTTTATTCTATCCTATCTAATTATATCATAGCCTGCGTACAGAGGAAAAAACAAAGCATAACTGCATTGATGATTTTTTGGAAGTTCATTTTATATGCAAATTCAGTAATAAGATAAACTATGTGTGAATGGTTCCCATTATGTTTTATAAAGCGTATTACTGGTATTAATTTGATCTGATTGCATGAGAAAAGATAAAACTATATGATGCATACGAAATAATCGTACAGAAATAGGGCGAATATCTTATTGCAATTTCGATTATCAACTGTTAAGATTACTTGATGTGATACAATTTAAAATGTTGAGAATACTCGCATGAGAACAGAACTCATTTAAAAAAATGTGAAAAAATCCTACAAATTGCTATCGATGATTCTCAATATGGAAACTTCTTAGTTAAAAATTTTCAGAATTTTTTTTTTTTACACATTTAACAGAGTAGACCTTTAATCAACAACTATAGTACAAAACAAGTGTTGAAACTGCAAATTTTCCTTTATACGTACGTACTAATATGAAGAATATTGGATTTGACTTGACGACTTACAAAAATGTTGGACAATGTCAATATCTTTATTGCGGGGTGTTAAGCGTATTTTTTCCACTTTTCAAATTCTTTGATTTTAAGCCCATGTCATATGACTATAATTTGACTAATATTTTGTTTTAAATTTAATTATTTATTGTTATAAGATTTCCTAAAACATATTTTTAGGCATATTTTGTGTAATTTATCTTATATAGTTAATATTATTATTATTATTGTTGTCCTTTAAAATTCTTATTATTTTAAAAAGGCTACACAATCCTATTAATAGTTTAGCATTTTGCATTTAGCATTTAGCATTTTAATTAATACACATTTGTTCGGTTTGCTTGAACATTTATATTTGTTACTTACATGGTTGGCTTTTTGTTTTTTGTGTATTAAAAATAAAATGTATCATTTTGTTTGTTTATATTATATAATAATATTTTTTATAACTAATTAATTTGGGTGTATGGCATTTGTGTGACTCTATGCATTACTATTTTGTGTGAATGCGTTATAATAATTTAATAATAATTTAAATCCTTCGTTATCCTCCCATTTTTTATTTTTTTCTGTTTATTTATTATTATTATCATTATAATTTTTATTATATATAAATTTATTTTGCATTAAATGGCATATTTGGGTGGTATTCAGGATTAGGGGGGACTTTCATCCGCCTTTAAACGATTACTATATATACAATTTTCATCTTCATCTTTGACTTAGCTTGTTTGGATTTTTTTTTTAATTGTATTGAAACTATTTTGTTGTCTTCATGATATCAACTATTATAATAAAAAATTGAAAATAATTTATTTAAGAAATAAGTTGATAAAGAAATAATAGTGTAATATTAATAATAAAAAACAAGGGAATACCATTTTTTATTGATATAAATTAATGATATTAAATTAGATTAGATTAGATCAAGGAAGGTCGGGAACTATTCATTTCGCCATTGTAGTCTTGATTGGGCCTATTGTAACAAACCCCATTGAAAATTCCAAGATTTTCTTCGGAGTCAAAATCAAGTTGTTTAGATATCGAAGTCTGCTTCAAATTAGACCATCACTGTAAAATAGAAAATGCTGTGTTGTGTCAGGATAAATGCATTCACGTTTTCCACTTCAATATGTGCAATCAATCTAAAAGAATGCTATGAGTAATATTCGTTAATACGAAATACAATGAATATTCATATTAAAATGAATAGAATAAAGAGAGTGCAGTGAGCGGAAGTATAACACAATGTGTTCATTGACCATACAGTTTACACTCATAATTTACTGCACATTATTCAGTATTCATTCATTAATATATGAAGATAGGACCATGTGAATAGGAACATTATTCACTTTAATGAAATAAGCCGTTTTGTATACATTGTAGACAGCTGCATGGGTACACTAAAAACGGCGTTTGAGTTTCTCATGTCAAAAATGAGTGAATGTGTTTTGTAACCGGTTATAAGAGTAACTAATAATGCAGAGTACAATATAGAATGAAACTTTACTGAAATTGGGCAAACAGTTTACACATGATGTTTCGCTCTCAATCCTTAAATTACTATAACAGTTGCGATGCATTTTGTTGTTGCAAACCTTTCTACGTTCACACAAAATATACTGAATAATCAAAGTTAATTGAGTTATCTGTTTAATTCAAATTCTATTATATGTTTTTATTTCAACAACTCACTCACTCATAATCAATCCTTTTGAATGCTCGCACAACTAATAAAATTACCACTCTAACCAAAACAACTGGTTATTCGTTGTATTGATTACATGAGTTTTTGGTTGTCATTCAGTACTACTCTGATTGCGGGTAAGTTTGAGTATACCAAGCAACTCTTTAATGCAGACCTTTAATATCTCCACATATGACATCTACTTTGGTCGTTAAGATCTATTTGCTTAACAACGTCTTGTTAAGAAGCCTGAGACTACATGGATTCTAAGTTTGTTTCTTTTTTTTAGTCTTTTTCGATACACTTAAATGTTTTGCTTCCATCCAATATTACCATATTAGTCAAATTCTTGGAGAGTTAGATAAATTCTTGAGTTCATGATTATTGAAAATGTTTCCATATACCAAACATCGATTCTATAATCTTTTTGTAGAGTTCTTTGATAATGCAATGTTTTGAAAGAATGAAGTTATTGGAGGGTTTTTAAGATCTTATCATTGGCATATTTGATCCCAAGGGAAACTAAACAAAAAATTAACTGCTTTCATATTATAATGATAATAAATATATATAATAAAATAAATAATAATAATACATTCATAATACTAGAAAAAAGAAGGAAATAGAAAAATTTAAATAAATAAAAAAAAAAATTTAGATATTGAACAAATTTATATAAATTATTGCACCTTTCCGTTATTTTTTAACAAATAAAATAACTTACATAATAATAATAATAACAATTTTCTTAACATATTTTTTAATATTTTTTTACATAGTATCAAATATGTTTTTTTATTAATTAATGTATACATATGCATATAAGTATTTTTGTAAGCCATGCTGATGACTAGAATCTAATTGTTATTGTTATTATATACTTGTTTTTCTTCTCCATTTTTTCTATACAATTTTTAATTTTTGGCTTATTTAGCTGTAGATTTTTAAAACTTTTTTTATACAATAATATTTCATTTTATTTTTGTTTGTTTTTTTTTTTAATTTAAAAAATTCATTTTTGTACATTTCTTTTGCTAAGTTTTACTTTTTCCTTATTAAATTAAATTATTTAATTATTATGCTTTAAGAGTAAAAATGTTTTCTCTCTTCTTCTGGTTGAAAAATAAAAAGAAATAAATTTTGTTGTTTGTTTGTTTATTATTATTTTGTTTGTTTTATAAAATTATTAAAAAATAAAAATAAAAATTGTTAAAGAAATGTGTTAAATTTTTCATATTGATTTGGTGTTGTTGTTGTTGTTGTTGTTGTTCTTGTAGTGTATATTTTATTGTTATTTGTGTATATAAATTGCATATATATATATATTTTGGTTTAAAGTTTGATTAAACATTTCCTCCTTCTTCATATATAATATATATAAATTTTTATATATATATATACTTTTAAAAATTTGTTATATTTTTTTGTTTGTTTTGTTTTAATTAAAAAATTATTAATTATTTCCAATTCTACTCAAGCTAGAAAATTTCCATATTTCCTTAATACTTTTTTTATTTAATTATTTATTTATTAATTTTTTGTTTTTAATGTAAGTAAATTATAATTATGATAATAATAATAATATAGAAAAAGTTTTCTTTAAGTGTATTAAGTACATAAGTAGTTGTAAGTTCCTGTATTTGTTGTTATATATTTTTTTTTTTTTCTTAGTTTTGTTTATGTTTATAATAAGCAGCTAGTTTTTTATTTTTAAGTGCATTTAATATTTTTATTAATTTAAAACAATAATAATAATAATAATATTGAAATTTAACTAAATTAGAAAGACAATTGATTAGAGATGTTTTTTATTTAGATTGCACAATACAATAATAAAACAATGGTCGAGAATGTTACCACACTGAGAATCCAATCTCAGGAATTTAATTTTATCACAATATTAGGTTTATTTCTTTAATTTTCTCTAATTAAGTCATTGAGGGGATTAAATAATTTTAAAATGGACAATGAATAATTTGTTGATGCAATTTCAAGCTTAAATTGTCAGATAATTTTCAAAGGAAAAACTCTGTTGGCACTTTTTTAAAAACTAATCCAACTCCCAGTATCATGGAAGGTAATGACGACAGTTCTGAGTGAGAATACATTCAATACATTACCAAGAATTATGTAGCAATTCCTTGCAAATCTTTCATAAAATAAAATCGTAAACGAGCCGTTTCTGTTTGTCTGTGATGATGTGCGGGTTAATCTCAGAATCGACTTAACCAATTTGAATGCGGTTTTCACTGATATTATGTAGCAAGCTTTGAGTAACATTTAGTGTTTGTTTCATTCCAATCGGTTCACAATCAATATGATTCTTTTTAAGATTAAGTTTTTTCTAAACCACGCACAAAGATTTTCGTACGTTTTTATGCTTTGCTCTGCTTTGTTGTTATTGCTGTACATATTTATTCCTCTCATTTATTGATAACTGAGTACGCACAAGAGTATTGCACTCTTCGTTCTTTACTCTTTATGTATATACGAACGGACTGGACAAACAAATGAGAGCAACAAAGTTATGGATGAGAGCGATAGAGACAACAAATTGAATTTTTGTATTTTTTTTCAGTACACAAAGAAAATAGTTAAGTTAATTGAAGTAGTGGGCGTAGCATAGCAAACCGGGTTCGCTAGTATAAAATACAAGCATTCAACAAATTAATTAATCTATTATTTTACTGAAACTACTCACAAACACAAATGACTGAATATTTTAAGAAACTTGATATTAATTAAATACCATAAGCGAATTGCCTAGTTTTAATAATTGATTTTATTACTCGAATTCTTCTTTTTTTTACTTGGCATTATGATGGTTCGAGTTATGTACATAAGTTCAATGGTATAAGTTTCTTGAAATTATCATAAGTTGATATTGAAAGAGTGTTATTGTAGAGGTCAACTCTAAATATTAATTTACTCTAATAATGCACATTGACTTTGATTTTTTCTTCCCTTTGGTCGTTTACGAGTATATGATTCAAAGGGACTTGAATATTTTAATGACTAGAAAAGCATCAATTTGGATTAGTTTATAGATTAGAAGGATGTCAGATGTCATAAATGCTTAGCATCAATATGAAGAGAAAAAAGTAAAATGTACAAACTCGTATTGAAAGAAATCCAACAAATAATTGATTAGTTTTTAACAAACATTTTTCAGCAATCCTTGTA